>OX104111.1:111246532-111894411 GCA_944474755.1 Limnoperna fortunei
GTATTTAAACAAAAATCCATATAACTGAATGAAGAGCTGTTGGAAAAGCAGATCTGAATTACAAGTATTTGGGAGTTTTTTAGGGTAAAATGATTGTTTTCTTCTTTTTGTTTTGTTTTTTTTTTTACTTTATTGTTAAAAAATAATATTACTTTGGACCAAATGTTTTTAATTTTTGTAAACTTTTCTACGCAATGCGTCGATAGAAGGTAGTGGCTTTTTAAAAAATGAATAAAAACTATAATGTAATTTATAATACTTTGGGAAATTGTGTGTTTTGACATTATAAAAGACTTTTAAATTAAGTATGTAAATCTAATAGTATTCTTTATGTTTCCTTTTCTCCGTGAAATAAGAATACCAAAAAGAATTGTCTCCCTTGTAATGGAGTTGTTACAACAATTAAGACATTAGTATGCTAATCAAAGGACAGTAAGATACCACTGTTATGTATGTTTATTTATTTCTACTTTTGTATTAATATTTACTGTGCAATATAGAAAACAAGTAATCTCTATTTCATGTTCATTTCTATAGTTTATTGCTTGTCTATATTTTACAGCCAAGCAGATGTTTGTTATCATAATAAGAATACAAAATCTTTCAGTGTTTACAAAATTTGATCAAAAAGAGAATTATTATTTGATATAAGATCTGTGTATTAGATATTTAACTGCTATAATTAACATCAGAAATAAACATGACAATTGTACTTTCTTTAATTTATCAGCTTACATAATGACTGTGGGTTTTTCGAAACCAGTGGTCAGGTTTTCACACAAGGACAATGATTGTGGGTTTTCCCCACCAGGGGTCAGGTTTTCACACAAGGACAATGATTGTGGGTTTTCCCCACCAGGGGTCAGGTTTTCACACAAGGACAATGATTGTGGGTTTTCCCACCAGGGGTCAGGTTTTCACACAAGGACAATGATTGTGGGTTTTCCCACCAGTGGTCAGGTTTTCACACAAGGACAAGGATTGTGGGTTTTTCCCACCAGGGGTCAGGTTTTCACACAAGGGCAAGGATTGTGGGTTTTTCCCACCAGGGTTCAGGTTTTCACACAAGGGCAAGGATTGTGGGTTTTTCCCACCAGGGGTCAGGTTTTCACACAAGGACAAGGATTGTGGGTTTTTCCCACCAGGGGTCAGGTTTTCACACAAGGACAGGGATTGTGGGTTTTCCCACCAGGGTTAAGGTTTTCACACAAGGGCAAGGATTGTGGGTTTTTCCCACCAGGGGTCAGGTTTTCACACAAGGACAAGGATTGTGGGTTTTTCCCACCAGGGGTCAGGTTTTCACACAAGGACAAGGATTGTGGGTTTTTCCAATCAGGGATCAGGTTTTCACACAAGGACAAGGATTGTGGGTTTTTCCCACCAGGGGTCAGGTTTTCACACAAGGACAAGGATTGTGGGTGTTTCCCACCAGGGGTAAGGTTTTCACACCAGGACAAGGATTGTGGGTTTTTTCCACCAGGGGTCAGGTTTTCAAACAAGAACAGGATTGTGGGTTTTTCCCACCAGGGGTCAGGTTTTCACACAAGGACAAGGATTGTGGGTTTTTCCACCAGGGGTCAGGTTTTCACACAAGGACAAGGATTGTGGGTTTTTCCCACCAGGGGTCAGGTTTTCACACAAGGACAAGGATTGTGGGTTTTCCCACCAGGGGTCAGGTTTTCACATAAGGACAAGGATTGTGGGTTTTTCCCAAAAGGGGTCAGGTTTTCACACAAGGACAGGGATTGTGGGTTTTTCCAATCAGGGATCAGGTTTTCACACAAGGACAATGATTGTGGGTTTTCCCACCAGGGTTCAGGTTTTCACACAAGGACAAGGATTGTGGGTTTTTCCCACCAGGGGTCAGGTTTTCACACAAGGACAGGGATTGTGGGTTTTTCCAATCAGGGGTCAGGTTTTCACACGACAAGGATTGTGGGTTTTTCCCACCAGGGTTCAGGTTTTCACACAAGGGCAAGGATTGTGGGTTTTTCCCACCAGGGGTCAGGTTTTCACACAAGGACAAGGATTGTGGGTGTTTCCCACCAGGGGTCAGGTTTTCACACCAGGACAAGGATTGTGGGTTTTTTCCACCAGGGGTCAGGTTTTCAAACAAGGACAGGATTGTGGGTTTTTCCCACCAGGGGTCAGGTTTTCACACAAGGACAAGGATTGTGGGTTTTCCCACCAGGGGTAAGGTTTTCACACAAGGACAAGGATTGTGGGTTTTTCCCACCAGGGTTCAGGTTTTCACACAAGGACAAGGATTGTGGGTTTTTCCCACCAGGGGTCAGGTTTTCACACAAGGACAAGGATTGTGGGTTTTCCCACCAGGGGTCAGGTTTTCACATAAGGACAAGGATTGTGGGTTTTTCCCACCAGGGGTCAGGTTTTCACACAAGGACAGGGATTGTGGGTTTTTCCCACCAGGGGTCAGGTTTTCACACAAGGACAAGGATTGTGGGTTTTTCCCACCAGGGGTCAGGTTTTCACTCAAGGACAAGGATTGTGGGTTTTCCCACCAGGGGTCAGGTTTTCACACAAGGACAAGGAATTTGGGTTTTTCCAATCAGGGGTCAGGTTTTCACACAAGGACAAGGATTGTGGGTTTTTCCAATCAGGGGTCAGGTTTTCACACAAGGACAAGGATTGTGGGTTTTTCCCACCAGGGGTCAGGTTTTCACACAAGGACAAGGATTGTGGGTTTTTCCCACCAGGGGTCAGGTTTTCAAACAAGGACAAGGATTGTGGGTTTTTCCCACCAGGGTTCAGGTTTTCATACAAGGACAAGGATTGTGGGTTTTTCCCACCAGGGGTCAGGTGTTCACACAAGGACAATGATTTTGGGTTTTTCCCACCAGGGGTCAGGAGTCGATTTCACAAAAATTCGTAAGTGTAAAATCTATCGTTAGTGTTTGAAGATCAAAGGGAAATCCATTGTGACGTCAGAACTTACGATAGCTTTTACACTTACGACTTTTTGTGAAAAGCACTTCAGGTTTTCACACAAGGACAAGGATTGTGGGTTTTTCCCACCAGGGGTCAGGTTTTCACACAAGGACAAGGATTGTGGGTTTTTCCCACCAGGGGTCAGGTTTTCACACAAGGACAAGGATTGTGGGTTTTTCCCACCAGGGGTCAGGTTTTCAAACAAGGACAAGGATTGTGGGTTTTCCCACCAGGGGTCAGGTTTTCACACAAGGAAAAGGATTGTGGGTTTTTCCCACCAGGGGTCAGGTTTTCACACAAGGACAAGGATTGTGGGTTTTTCCTACCAGGGGTCAGGTTTTCACACAAAGACAAGGATTGTGGGTTTTTCCCACCAGGGTTCAGGTTTTCACACAAAGACAAGGATTGTGGGTTTTTCCCACCAGGGGTCAGGTTTTCACACCAGGACAAGGATTGTGGGTTTTTCCCACCAGGGGTCAGGTTTTCATACAAGGACAAGGATTGTGGGTTTTTCCCACCAGGGGTCAGGTTTTCACACAAGGACAAGGATTGTGGGTTTTTCCAATCAGGGGTCAGGTTTTCACACAAGGACAAGGATTGTGGGTTTTTCCCACCAGGGGTCAGGTTTTCACACAAGGACAAGGATTGTGGGTTTTTCCCACCATGGGTCAGGTTTTCACACAAGGACAAGGATTGTGGGTTTTCCCACCAGGGGTCACGTTTTCACACAAGGACAAGGATTGTGGGTTTTCCCACCAGGGGTCAGGTTTTCACACAAGGACAAGGATTGTGGGTTTTTCCCACCAGGGTCAGGTTTTCACTCAAGGACAAGGATTGTGGGTTTTTCCCACCAGGGGTCAGGTTTTCACACAAGGACAAGGATTGTGGGTGTTTCCCACCAGGGGTCATGTTTTCACACAAGGACAATGGTTGTGGGTTTTTCCCACCAGGGGTCAGGTTTTCACACAAGGACAAGGATTGTGGGTGTTTCCCACCAGGGGTCAGGTTTTCACACAAGGACAGGGATTGTGAGTTTTTCCCACCAGGGGTCAGGTTTTCACACAAGGACAAGGATTGTGGGTGTTTCCCACCAGGGGTCAGGTTTTTATAGAGTACCCCATATTCCTCCTACAATAAATGCTCTTTGCTATGATATATAGCTCAAAAATGGCTAAACATGGCATTAAGCACCATTCAAGCAAACAAAAAGTAAACTTGAGCTGTCAACTGTACTGGTATTTTACTTGAGTAAAATAATTCTGTGATCATACTCATCTGATATAGTGAAGTATGACCACACCTGTCTAATGTGGTGAAAGGTGACCATACCTGTCTAATGTGGTGAAATGTGACCATACCTGTCTAATGTGGTGAAAGGTGACTATACCCATCTTATGCGGTGAAAGGTGACCATACCCATCTGATGTGGTGAACGGTCACTATTCCCATCTGATGTCGTGAAAGGTCACCATACTTCGTCTGATGTGGTGAAAGCGACCATACACATCTGAAGTAGTGAAAAATGACCAGACCCATCTGTTTTGGTGAAAATGATTATACCCTTCTGATGTGTTGAAAGATGGCCATATCCATCTGATGTAGTGAAAATGACCACTCCCATTTTGACTTTGAAATGTAAACCTAGAGCACTTGTATATTGTAGGAGCTATTAGTCTTGTTAGTGAAACTTGGTATGTGTATCCATCAGTGGTAGACCATTACAGATGCGCCCTTATCGTTTGGCTTTGAATTTCTGGTTGATCGACTTTAACAATTATAGAAACTATACAAGTTCAAGTCTGAAATTTCTCTCAAAATGGCCTACTGAAAATTAATTAATATACAGGCTCCCTCACAAGGAATTAATTTCAAGTTCTGTTCGTTTTGCATTTCAACAATGTTGCAATATTAAAACTAACAACGGGTAAAAGAACAAAAAAGGCAGAATGCATTTAAACGGGAAGGAGGTGACCTAGGCCCGGCGACACAAAACATTAAAAAATATTGAAAGTCTGAGAGAATATTCTCAACTCACAAATAGTTAGTACGGGCTGAAATAGAATCCAATATCTTAAAAGTCCACAATGGGAAACAGACAGCATGCATGTGACCAATGAACTCTATTCTGGTGCTATTCAGAAACCATAAGAAGTTGCTGTGGAAACTGTTAAGAAAATATTTTCCATCCTCGCCCAATGCTCGACTTTTATCATTTTATTACCCGGATTTCCATTTCACAAAACCCAATGCAAAACTAAATACACAATAAGAACAACACGAAATATTACCCCATTAATATAAGGTACCAAAGCGGTATAAAAACGGGTGATTTAGTTATGCTGTATGTGCATATTTCAAGGAGTAACCTCTTTTCAGCAGCATTTGAATCAAAACATTGGAAGGTCAAAAACCAAAAGTATTGAAAGAAAAGTACACGCAGAGACATATAATTATGAAATTATATGTCTCTTGTACACGTAACCAAAACGTTCGAACAGGGATAATTCAAATTCAATTAAAATATGCCTATTTCCTATTCAAAGGGCCAAACACAGGGATAAATAACAAACACCACACATTAATTCAGAATGGTTAAATTACTAGATATAAACATGGTTGAGAGAGCCAGTCGAACTATAGGAAAAATGATTCCCTGTATATACGATAAAAGAATAGTTCATTGACATGGGGTACTGTAAAAGACCCCAAAAACACGGTTTGCATGTATATATGTAATTCTAAACAAATTTATCGCTGGATGCCCAAGCAACAAAATACATATACAAATAGGTTACGATACTCAATTATCTTCCCTCGACTCAATTCCTACCCTTGTTTCTCGCGTCCTCACTGTTCCAGTCCCACTTGCAACTGGTTCCCGCCCCTCAATTTTCGAGTCCGGTTTTCTCTACACATAGGCTTCCCGAATGTTTTCAACAAACATGAACGATAACGACACAGCTACTGAACGATGATGGTAAATCTCAAATATCAAAAACAGTAGACAAATATATGACAACGTGAAACCAGACAATGAAAAAAATCTCCATGTTCCGCTGGACTAACGAACTGTCGGACTATCGAACCGTCGGACTTACGACCTGTCGTGACAAATGACTATATTGACCTGTTGTGGTGCCAGGCCGTGAGTTGTGAATTTTTGCAGCTTCAATTTTATCTCCGTCGTCTCGTTATTTTAATACGTCTGTCACACGTCATCCCTGTTTACACTTTCCGACTTAGAGAACATAACTGGTTCCCAGATCTACGGCACAGAGAACATAACTGGTTTCCAGATGTGCGGCATGTAGAACATAACTGGTGTCCAGATATAAAACTCTGCCACACGTCATCCCACTCTCTCCGACACAGAGAATATAACTGCTTTCCACGTATAACTTCTGCCACATTGCCACATTTTTATCCGTGTTTACACTCTTCGGCACAGAGAAGATCAGAGAACAGAACTGGTTCCCAGACGTAACCTCTGCCACACGTCATTCCCTGTTTACTGCAGGACTACATTTTTCGTTGGACTGGTTCTCTGCCTTTGCGAGACAGATCAACACTAATCATTGCTACTATCCCGATTGTGATCGACCTTTTCCATCACAATCTCCGGCGAGAACGTAGTCATATTCCACGTCACTATCCATCACCTCTGTTACATGATGCATCTACAAATGGCCTGCTACCGTTTGTTAAATAATCTTTAGGACCTAATCATATTCGGACTAAATTGTACTCTATTCCACTCAAAACACTACATTCTCTTTATACAGAATGTCTCCAGTCATCTGTAACGATACTTCTTCCACTCTGTATAGATTAGTGGATATTATTTTTCAAACCGGTTAACACACACAAAGATGAAGAAGAACCTCGTTTCTTTCTTTCTTTACTTATTGCATAACTTTTATCAATCTTGGTAATATCTTACATCACAGGTTACTTCCAAAATTCTACCAAACTTCAAACACAAATCCGTTCCTATTATATCTTATATCTATACTACCCCCATTTCACACAGAATCTTCAATTACACACGTGTATTGCAGGATCATTTGATCAATGACTTCAAAGCCAAGCTCCCTGACTGCTTTTGCCACATTCTCCATTCATATATAGTCCTTCAGGTCCCGTGATAACTGGAGATCTTAACATTGTTGACAATGAAAGACTCCGCACTATTTTGTCCGAAGAACCTTACTACTTTGAACAAAAATCCATCAATTAGAATTACAACTTTATATTATTAATGGATTCAATAAGGACTATGCCAGAAAATGGGCAAAATGGGCAAAGCAAGACCAGGAGGTTGATACCGGGTCGAGAAAAGCAGAAGATCTAACAAAGTATAAAAAAACAAATGAACAAAGTAAATAATTTGAAAAAAAGCTGCAAAGGAATACTTTGAAAAAAACCTTGATAATATTAAATTAGATAATGCTGCTAACCCCAGAACTTATTGGCAAATTATTAAAATGTTAATAAAATCAAATAAAGGATGTTGTAATATACCCCCACTTCAAAATGGCATCCAAAATCCCAGCATGGGAGATGTTGTCTACGGGCACGACGAGAAATGTGACCTACTAAAATAATATATCAGTCAAATTTCAACACTAAATGATGAAAATGTTATTCTTCCAGATTTTGAACTGAGAACAAATATACAACTCCACGACATAGTAATCGGTATAGAAGAAATTGTAGACATAATAAAAACTCTACAACCCAATAAAGCATAAGGTCCCGACATAATAAGCCACAAAATGTTAAAACTTTGCCCTGAAAAAATAGCAATTCCACTTCATTTAATTTTTAATAAATCTCCACATCAATGCAAATACCCAGCTGGTTGGAAAATTGCAAATGTTATTGCAATATTCAAAAAGGAAGACAGTTCAAAACTGTCTAATTATAGACCAATATCGCTTAATAGCTGAGTCGGCAAGGTAATGAAACGTATTATTTATAAATATGTATTTAACCACATGCAAAGAAATAATCCAATATATCAATACCAGTCTGCATGGCTTTCTTCCTAAGTGTTCCACAATCCACCAGTTGATAGAAATTTACAATTATATCTTAAATTCACTCGAGAAGAAGGAAATAAACTGCTTTGTTTTCTGTGATTTTTCCAAAGCTTTTGATTAGGTTTGGCATAAAAGTTTATTACGTAAAATGAAATAGTATGGAGTAAATGGAAATTTATTAGAATGGTTTTTATGATATCTGAATAATAGGCAGCAGAGAGTAGTAATCAAACAATCGTCATCCGAGCTTTGCAATGTGTCTGCTCATATGCAACTATTACTGTCATAATTAGGTTCGATAACTCTGTTTATCAATGAACGACTGTTGTGTATCATTAACACCAAAATTTTATAATATATCAAATTGCTGTCATTATTAATAAAATTATTTTATGTGTTTTAAACATATTATCAATATTTGACAATTTTTTCTATTTTTTATATATACTTTTATTTTTTATCATTTATGGAGTTCCTCGTTTATTGTTGTTATCCCCGTTGCATCATTATTTTTTATACTAAAAAACTACTACTATAGTTCATAATTTAATAAAATTATTAATGAATTATGGTTACCTAATAAACCTTTGTGACAGACGTGTTATTTAGAACACCTTTGATGTATTGAAATTTAACTCATGCTGTGTCTTCCTGATAAATTAAGCTTGTACTGCCATAAACTTGTATTCTCTGTACAGGATGTTTATTGAACAGCTTATTCCTTAAAACTAGAATTTTGACTACCTTTATGACTGAGAAAAATGCGCCCAAAATGGGGATATTTTTGTAATTATCTTTTACATAAGATTTTACACAAAGTTTATTACCACATTTTCAATTCAAGACAATGCAATTGCCGTTAGTTTTTTTCTAAAGACAGTATTTTGTTTGTCAAATACTCTTAAAGTTTTTTTATTTAATTATTAAAATATTTACATCTAAATTAAACATGTTACAAATTTCTGAGATATAATTAAACCATAAAAATACCACACATCCATCTCCCTTGTCTGAACCACGTGGTCTGAACTGCACCATGTTAAAAATTGTAAAATGTGCTAATTTAAAATGAAATGGGAAGTATTAAGATCAAAAATTAAAGTGTTAAAAATGTGAAAATTAAATAGATCAATATGTCTACTATTTGTATATATGTGCAAAACTATGTTTATGCGAACTGTATTTATGCAATTTACGTCAGAAGTGGAGCATATTTGACAATTTCCCATTGAAACAATGTAACCAGGAGGCAGAAAATAAGGCTTTTTTTCAAACAAAGTGGGAAGTATTTTGCAAGTAATTTAAACTGATAAAATTCATATCATTCGAAAGATAAGAGACTGTAGAACTGGGAACAATGTGCAAAACATATATATTTTATTTATTTAACAAGATATCGGCGTTTTTTAAATCGTCCCATTGATTTTCTATTGAGTGAAATATCCAATATGGCTGACAAAGATACGTCACACAAGTCACGTGATGTCGCTAATAGTTGTATATGTGGTGTCCCAAAAGGGTCGGTGCTGGGTCCATTATTATATATATGTTAAAAATCTAATTCAAACAGTGTTGGGCTTAATTTGTAGACGTATATATAAATATTTGATATTAACCCTGTATTTCTGATGTTTCAGAAATCCGCTGGATAGATATATTATATGGTTGTCACAATACTTAGACGTTTGTATATAATTGACTTACTGTGACTGCATGACAAGTAACTTTGTCATCCTATATAATATATACAAAAATGCTGAATTAGATTACTGTCAGATTAATACGTATGGGTTACGAAAATTCCATCGTCACACGCTAGTACACATGTACTATGTCTATGTCTAAGATTCACCCCGGTTAATGAAGCTATATTTTTATAGCGGATTTGGCCGAGGGGTCTAGACCGCTGGACATAGTGCAGGCGAATTGGTGCCACAGTGTCACAACGGTGTGAGTTCGAATCCCGCTGAGGGAAAGCAAAAATTTGACAGTGTTAAAAATCTAATTCAAACAGTGTTGGGCTTAATTTGTAGACGTATATATAAATATTTGATATTAACCCTGTATTTCTGATGTTTCAGAAATCCGCTGGATAGATATATTATATGGTTGTCACAATACTTAGACGTTTGTATATAATTGACTTACTGTGACTGCATGACAAGTAACTTTGTCATCCTATATAATATATACAAAAATGCTGAATTAGATTACTGTCAGATTAATACGTATTGGTTACGAAAATTCCATCGTCACACGCTAGCACACATGTACTATGTCTATGTCTAAGATTCACCCCGGTTAATGAAGCTATATTTTTATAGCGGATTTGGCCGAGGGGTCTAGACCGCTGGACATAGTGCAGGCGAATTGGTGCCACAGTGTCACAACGGTGTGAGTTCGAATCCCGCTGAGGGAAAGCAAAAATTTGACAGTGTTAAAAATCTAATTCAAACAGTGTTGGGCTTAATTTGTAGACGTATATATAAATATTTGATATTAACCCTGTATTTCTGATGTTTCAGAAATCCGCTGGATAGATATATTATATGGTTGTCACAATACTTAGACGTTTGTATATATATATATATATATATATATTAATAATATAGCTGAAAAACTTGTTTCCCTATTATCGATCACGATTGAAAGAGCTGAACGACTGGTCCAAAAATGGTTAATGTCATTTAACCCTGAAAAAACTGAAATCATGTTATTTTCAAACATAATTCCACCAGATATGCGATTTGCATTAAATGACATTAATATATAATTACTAATCTTCATAACCATCTAGGGGTTACCTTCAGCAGTGATGCTAAGTGGAATACACTCATTGATAATATATATGTAGTGTTTCAAAGCACCCGAACGTACTCAGGAAACTTAAATATTAACTTACTCGGAAAAACTTAGAAAAATTATATTTAGTCTTCATAAGACCACTTTTTTAATATGCCTGTGAAGTTTGGGACAACATGGGATGGGCTACTGCAATAAACTTGAACAATTACAACTCGAGGCTGCTCGAATAGTCACAGGCCTACCAATATTTACTAATGCAATTAATATTTATACTGAAATTGGGTGGGAGTCTTTGGATGAGCGCAGGAAGTTACAAATGTTCTACAATATACAGCACAACTGGACACCAGCATATCTCTGTAACTTAATTCCGCCTACAATACAAAGCACGTCAGTTTATCGCTTGCGCAATAGTAACAGTATTATGACTCCCTTCTGTAGACTTTCCCTGACTGATGAATCGTTCATACCTTCAACTATTCAACAGTGGAACCGTTTAGATCTATCAATCCGTAATGTTGACTCTTTATATAAATTTAAATCTGAATTAAAAAACTTGAACCCACACAGAAAAGTTCCAAAGCACTATGAATATGGTCATCGAAAACTTAATATTGTCCTAACCAAATTAAGATGTTCAGCATCAACATTGAATTATGACCTATACAGGGTAAATATTATATCTGATCCATCTTGTCACTGTGGATCTGATCGTGAAGATTCAAATCATTACTTCTTGGAATGTTCGAAGTATGCTAACATTAGAAATAGATTATTTGAAAACCTTCAGTGGCGGCCAATCTACTGTCCATTAAATTTAGAACTTCTCACATTTGGTAATTCGCTTTTGCCTAATGAGCAGAACAAACTAGTTTTTAAGCATGTTTGTGAGTATATTAAAGGGTCAGAAAGGTTCCCGATTGTTTGATTCTTTTCACAAGGTTTTTAAATCACAATCATCATCACATCATCACATCTATCCTTCTCTATTTCCTCTCTATTCCTTTTTTTTTCTTTAATATTTGTCAAATGTTTTGTTTTATATCTTATAGTTCATTTCTAAAAACATAATATTATTTGTCTTGTATTACTATGTATGCTGCTCCATCAATACATTCTGTATACTGGAGAAGCCTTCATAAGCTTGATTAACTTGTTTTCTTATCCTATTTCAGGTCATTAGTACTAAAGCATCATCAATGTTTAGAAATCTTGATGCTGTAAAAACTTTGTCAGACATTCATGTTGTGCCAGCAGATAATGCACCTAACAACATTATTTTCATCTGCAAAAACATTATATTGAGTGTTTAATTATTGAATTAGGCATGGACAGTTCACTTGGCAATCCTACTTACATTCTGTAAGTTTCCAAGAGAGAAGATTCTTGAAAATAAGAAATCAGTGTTGCCATCCTTTGTTTTCTATTCCTGGATTTGATTTTTTCCTAGATGATAATGAGTAACTCGACGGGTGCCTAATTAGAGGCAGGTACTGCGTTCTGCAAAAACATTATATAGAGTAATTAATGAATTATGCATGGACAGCGCACCCTTACTTACACATTCACTAAGAGTGCACCCATGAATTTTATTGGGTTTACTGTCTTTCTATTTTTGTGTTTTGGGCTTTTGTGGGATTGCGGCTGTATGTTTGTCTATATCCAGATTTTCAATTGTACCTTGATTTTCGGCTCTTGTTGTTCGGTCGGCTTCTTTTGCTGTTTAATTTTCCTACTACACATCTGAGTTATACAACATACATATCTTTTAACTGATTATAAGGTGTGTGAACTGGTCCTAGTAAACTACATGTATCATGTATATCTCCTGTAAGGTCCACATAGAGAGAAAATAAATGTAAAACCGTTATCAGAAAAATATGAAATAAAACTTTAAACTGTGTATTACAGTGTAATCTATAGTATAAGACAATTGTGTACTGGTGAACAAACATGACTTACACAAGATATCCGCAGGAAAGTACTGATATAAAACTAACATTTCTGATAAAACATATTGTTATCTACTTGTCAGTAGCAGTCAAGTTGGCAGGTAAGATTATTATTTAAAGATTTAAACAAAAAAGTCTTGAAAAAGGAAAATGTATTTGAAGCAAATAAATTTGGGAAAGTAAATGGGAAGATACCGAGACTTATCAAAAGTAGTAAATTACTAAACCGCAGCTAACAAAAAAGATCATAAACACAACATTATACAAACATCCAAAATATAACACAACCAGATAAGTAAACACTACCCCAAGAAAAATGGTGGATAAAAGATGTTCCTAAAGGTGTAGTATGAATTCGATCTCAACTGGCCATCGATGTCAATCTAAATATAAAGTAGATTTCAAAATGTCAGTTTTGAATTTCAAGATCATTTGGTTATGTTAATCAACATGTAAATTGTTCGGCGGTATAGCTATATTGTTAAAGGTGAGGCAGGGTTATGGCGGTCCAATGTCTGTGTGAATATATTTAGGTTCAAAGGAATAATTTTGTCACTCGCATCTAGTATTATCACAACAATATTTCCGGCTTTATGTGGAGGTCGTATTGCAGCTGCATACTCTAAATAAGGTTTGGCCAGAGATTGCGACTATATGTGGTGGCCGTACTGCAGCCGCATACTCTAAATGATGTCTGGCCAGGGACTGCGGCTTTATGTGGAGGCCGTACTGCAGCTGCATACTCTAAATAATGCCAGACCAGGGGTTGCGGACTTATGTTGAAATCGTATTGCTTTATGTGGAGGCCTTACTACAGCTGCATACTCTAAATGAGGTCTGGCCAGGAACTGCTACTTTATGTGGAGGCCCTAATGCAACTGCATACTCTAAATAAGGTCTAGCCATGGATTGCGGCTTTATGTGGAAGCCGTAATGCTGCTGCATACTCTAAATGAGGTCTGGCCAGGGATTGAAGTAAATATTTTAAACAGTGTGGTTAAACAGATTAATCCTTTTGAGCAGCTAAGTGTCTGATCATTTACTATGGTTTGTATGGATTTGTCTAAACAATGCCACCATACGATACAGGTGTATCCTATCTTATTATTGTTAAGCTATCAAGGATTTAAAAATAATTTAAAATGACTTTATTAGAGCAAAGCTTCCTTCTTTACTATTATTGATTTCTAATTTCCTTATACTGTTCGCTCTTATTACTCGAACTTCCTTAGTTCAGCTTGTACTTACTGTTGCCTCTTGCTGTTGATCGCAGCATCTAGCATAAACACGGGAACTGCTGAGTTTTGCTGTCGATAAACGGGAAGTTGACAATTGGAAAGACGAAGTCATCACGTTTGTCGTAAAATCTAGTTTGTAGTTTTCCCTAGTCTATTTCTACAACTAATGGATCAACATTCATGCAAATAGTCACCGTGTTTAGCATTAGGTCAGGGACAAAACATTTAAACATTGTTTTGAAAATAAAAATAACTTCGGTATATTTAACTAAAACCATTTCCACGAATTTGTTGGTTCCAAAATCAACACGGTCTATATATAAATCAGTTTGAACCTTTACAGAATTTAAATGCAGGTGTGTAATTTAAATATATATGAGAATTTACATTAACGTGTTTTCTGATTTAATTGTAACAGAATAATTGCTTATTTGTTTAACCAGACCTGTAATTAAAACACATTACGCTTTAAAAATGCATTTAAACAGCACTGTTTCCTTCTTTGAAATATGTTGTAGTTTTGTGAAGATTACAAAGTTACTCGTAAAATAAACTTGTTTCTAGTAAATAAAGTATTATAGGTAATCAATACAATGATTTTGTTTAGTACCCGGATGGACATATTATTAGTCAATGTTCTAGTTTCCGCATTGTGTTTTTAGATCGTGTTTGCCGTCATCAGTTGATATGGGTAAGTTGAAAATTTCTTAAACATTCAAAATATAAGTAAATTGATTTAAACAACGACATATGGTCATAATCTGCATGTACAGTTTATGTTTAAGATCGAATATTGTTGGCATAGGTTATAAACTTTGCATAGTAAAGTCACATTTAACAACGAATAAAAAGATTAGGTAAAATATAAAAATGTGACCTTTTTATATCGAAGTATTAACGCGGTACACAATTACTACAGTTTGTTCATTTGATTGCAGCTTTAACTAAACCCAAGCAATATGACTGGAAAGATTCCAACTTGGCTTTGTTTGGATCCGACACGGAAAAAAGTGTTAAAAGTGAGTAAAGTGTATTGTCATAGCGCAGCCTTATGAAGGGTGAGGCATAGGAGGTTCTAGTTGTAAAATGAGATGAAAGTTTTTACAGTAAAAAATATAATTGCTTTAAAATGTTTTAAAAGTGAGCCTAATGTCTCATTTGCAACTGGGCGGTACGACCGTGGACTGACTTAGTACATAATGGTTCTTACAGTTGATTTAGCCGCGTATAGCATAACTAGACCTTGCTCTATTGTTCATATAGGTTGAACTGTCTATATATCTGATAAAATTTAAACTCACTCAATAGCTACAACATTTATATATGCAAATTAAAGATTGTTGATAACCAGTTTTGAAGACTTTGGTTCTAAACGTGTGCTTCACTTACACATAATTAGTAGTGTTAATATTTACTATATTAAATGTGTATTGGTTGTTCAATAAACAGGTAAACTAGCAAAAAGATTTAAAAAAAAATTTCTATCATCAATAATAGGTTTATAATCGCAATATGTATAAAATGAAAGACAGGTTTAATGCATTAAACTATCCTTATGCTTCAGTTTCTTCACAAATTTGCTAAGGATGACACAACATTAAAATGCAACTGTAAATAAAAAAAACAAATAGCCTAATCTGTTAATAATGTAATGTCCTCCTTCCGTGATAACCGGAAATGTACCTAAGCGGATCTTCAGATTGTTGATTAGTCAAGTAGAAAAATACGTTTTATCGTGACGAGTAGTAATGTGCACACGACTTATAAATAGTCGCAAAACCCACATTTAGAACATTTATTAAACTGAATGTATGTGTAACGAGCAATATTTCAGCTGTTTTCAGCACAAATTTTGACTGTTACTTGAAAAGTATATGGAATATTTGGCAAGGACAGAGAATTTAGCTTTATGCATCGGCTAAAATTTATATACACTTTCCGAAATCTGCAAAAGGAGTCTTTATCTTGCAATGAGCTAAGCACTCTCTATTCAAATTACCAACTATGGTTTAAAATCAATTCCGAAAACTACCACCACCTCCCACCAACGAGAGGTCTCCCCATGATGACGCGCTGAGCAGCTATGTGGGTCGAGGAAAAGAACCCTCCATGTATGTTCCCAGAAGATGGAAATGCCCAGTAGATAAAATATATGTGATAAATCATGTGATTGTTGGTCCTTGTGTAATCTGATTATAGAAGTACACAAATACAAATAAACATGAAAATAACGATAATAGGTAAACCCACAACAAGAGGGAGCGGTCAAAAGTTACCATTTCTCATGATTAATTTATTTCACCTGTTATTTAAAGTTATTAATTCTTTTTACCCCCACTATTTTTATCTTTTTAATTTCCTTTTATTGTTTTTGTTAGCGCGGGTTGAATTCCAAATGCTATCATCAAATAATGTGTTTGCTATGAAAAACACACTTAACTTGAAATGTGTAACAAATTGCTTCCTTGTTCCCTGTAAATAACAAACACCAGCTGATACCGACTAATATTAAAAATAATCGGAAGTATTTTATGGAATCTTGTTGTATTTGGGAATACCAGCTGATTCGTCCTGTAGCTATACGCATCGACTTATCATTTCAGAAATAGTATGTAATATATGAGTGTACAGCAATGACAATTATCACGTCATGACATCAGTTACATCCAACACATATTTTTTAAGCAACGATAAGTGTTTTATTTTGGTAAAACAAATAGCACGTACATTCCTTGATAAAGTGCAAGTTTCAAAATTGTACAAGATTAATTGTTATTAAGTATAAAATTACATAAATACACTAAAGGGTTCTTATCACTAACATTTAACTGACGACTATTACTGACTAGTGAATATTGCTGACTACCGATTGGTCATCGATTACAAGATAATATTAGATGTCCATAATTATCACTAACTACAAAGATTGAAATGTAACTAGTAGGATTGAAATGGTCATTCGTATTCATTGGTTAACAAAGGTTGAATGTCTGTTTTCTATTAATAGGATAAAACTATGTTTTTGGATTCCGCGTTAACGCTTGTAGTCTCTTTAAAAAATTGTAAGTGTCCAAGCGAAAAAGTTACCATATTCCAATTTAAGATGATCGCAAAAGAGTTTTTAGACCAATCAAAAATAAGACAATTCTGCTCATGTAATAATATGTGTTATTATCTAACAATTAATTATATAACTGACTATTGATTTATAACTAAGTTGACTACTAATTATATAACTGACATCTGATTGTCCCTAACTACTGACTATTATAATAACTACCCTTTAACCAATAATTAATATCTGACATTATTCTGTAATTATCGTAATGGAACTCATCAGAAAAAAATAACCTTAACCAGATAAGGGTTAAATGATTAGCATAAGGTTACACGGTAATGCTCAGTATTCTGGAGTAGCATAAGGTTACACGGTAATGCTCAGTATTCTGGAGTAGCATAAGGTTACACTGTAATGCTCAGTATTCTGGAGTAGCATAAGGTTACACGGTAATGCTCAGTATTCTGGAGTAGCATAAGGTTACACGGTAATGCTCAGTATTCTGGAGTAGCATAAGGTTACACGGTAGTGCTCAGTATTCTGAAATATGCAATAAAAAAAGGGAAAAAAGATAACTCTAAATCATAGTTCCGAAATGAATTCACATTTCATCCCCGGGGCCATAGATCACGTTATATATTTAAGGATTTCCTCTTTTCGATGCCTTCCTATTCCTGGACAGTTTGTACCATGGATAAATAAGACATAATGCTTACGTAGTGTACGGAATCACATCGACCCCTCTTTTCTCGTTTTAAATAATTATCTCCACAAATACCGATAACCTTATGTGCTGATAGAGTTTCAAAAATAAATGTTGCTCCAACATATACAATGATAGACCATGACACTTTGGTAATTTTGTGCGACAGATTTTGATTACCCTTAAGAGTTATTTCCCTTCATTATTGCAAGTTGACACTACACCATTATGTAAGGTTACATAATAAGATTTTTCAGGAACCTATAAATCAATTAGTTATACTAGTCCCAGGATTCAGTTAACATTTGTTGTTATTTCATTTTTAAAGGTATGTTAGTAATTTCTACCTTAAACGGTAAAATTTTGCATAAAGTTCAATAAAATATGACAAAAAGTTAAAATTATTCCAAATGTTGGATTGACCCATAAATAATCAATAAATCACAAATCATCACTAATACTAATTGATGATTTTAATCAAAATGATGTTGATTACCTGAATCTTCATTACAAAGCTGCATTATGTGCTAAAAATGCCACAAATGAAAAGTCCACGCTGTGTATTGGAAAGACTATGAATTGGTAGTTGACCAAAACTTTCCATCATTATTCAATTTTATGGCAAATCTTCAAATTAAACTTTCAATTTTAAGTACACCAAAAAAGTGGCCACCACTTTGCATTTGAATGTTACATCTATCATGTATCTATAGAGTAGCTGAAAAAATCCTCAACATAATCTAAGAAAATGTGACATATCCTTTATAAGAGTTATTTTCCCTCGATCAATGACATTCACTGTAAATAGCTATATTTCAGTAACTACAACAGATATTGGCATATTTTTCTGATGTTCATTATCGTCAGCATGGTTAAGGTGTTTGAATTTATTCATTTATCTTCTCTCATCCTTTTAAATTCTTAGTTTGCACTGATAAATTTAATTTGTAAATAACAAAATGTTATAATTGTGATGTGTTTTTTTCAGTCTCAGTCTCTTAACTTCCTATTTAATGAACTTTTTATTTCATAAGATATGTAAATGGCATTTTCTTCGATTTTTTCAAAGTGTAATTATAGTGATTCAGTTCATGTATAAACACGGTCAAGGTCATAATGTTAGACAGTTCGGAAATAGGTACAACACCGTAACTAATGCCGTTTGCCTCTCGTTGTCCAACGAAATTATTCCAAATTTTTGCACATTTTTACCAACGCTATGTTTTTTGCTTTGGGGTACTTTTGGGTATTATTTGCAAGAAAACTCTTTGAAGAAAATTGTGAACCTTATAATGGTGAATGAGGAGTAATATATTTTAAAAAAGACATTTTGTGTTTTCGCAATCTCTTTGACTTGATCACTGACAGTATGGATTGATCCAGAGCTCAAAATAGTTAGCACTGGTAAATGTTGCCGACTTTTGTATATTTATTGTTACGTGTATTGTACGTTTAGCCGATGCCGTTTTCCATATGCGAATGTTTTTAATTGTTGTTACGATCCAATAGCTAAAACAATATGGTTTTGGCCCTCAGCTCTCGTGAAATATAATATTAAATTCAGAATAATATATACAACTATTCGAACAATAACCTTTTATTGCAAGAGGCATGACTTCAATATTTATAACATCGCCATATCAATGTTATATTGCCCAGCGTGAAATACAGGAAAATACTGCACCTTTACTTTTGGTTACGTAATGTGGGAAATATTTATCAATTATGGACTTTTGACGAGGTCAATACATTATATATGGACCTGTTAGGCCTATATTGACCGAGGACGAAGTCCGAGGTCAATATATTCCTAACAGGTCCATATATATTGTATTGACAGAGTCAAAAGTCCATCATTTATAAGTAAGTAAGTAAGTAAATTATTTATTATAGTGACATGTGTACATTTATAATAGATTCAAAACACATAGAAATAATCAAATTTAACACACCCGGCCCATTGGACCTATAAGTCACTTCAAATAGAAATTTCAAAAAAAAAAAACAACAAAAGAAGAAGTAAACATGATTTCATGAGGTAATTAATATATTACATATGTAGACATATTATAGTCTTTTTTAGGGTTAGTGCAAGGGTTGAGTTATTTTATTTCACGATTTTGTTATGTACTTTTACCGGATCTAAATTTAGTAACATATCGTCAATATACGTAAAAATAGAAACATAGTGTCAATATACCCAACAAGGCAAGGCTTTGATTTCAAAGTAAAGAAATACACTAAATATCCTTAAAACCACGTGACTAAATAATCCAATGAAAATGTAAGAATCATAAACCATATGTAATATTAGCACATATGGTTGAGGGATATAGTTACATATATTCAAATGTCAAAAATCGTATCCGCTGTCATAAAGGCCAGAACTAATCCCGGTGGTAACATATGTATTATTAATCCACAATTTGTAAATATCGTGACGCTTTTAAAGACCATATATTTTTAAATTAATTTTTTTTAAAGGAAATAGTCTCCGGTAACGTATTTGTACAACGTAACAATAAATGAGTTCCCTACTACAGTCTCCATTATACAACTTACAGGATCAATGTAATATGTTATGTATGAAATTGAATAACAACATTCTACATTTATGAATAATTGATTAATTAATAACACAATTATAACAACTGGTGAATAAATACATATTATCAGTGATTAATTAATGTAATATGTAACAGTTTTTTATATTAAATTATTGGTGCCATTTATTACTTTATTATGTCTTTATTTCAATGCTATCAATTTAATTTTATATCTTTTTTTCAGAGGAATCTGCCGCCCAGGAACCAGCATGGAAGAAGGCTGGTCTAAAACCCGGACTTCAAATTTGGAGAATTGTGGTAAACTATTTGGTTTTTGACACTTATATTTACAGATGTCAAGCAAATGTTTTCACAATGTATCAGTAAAACTGGAATAACTATATTCTTTTGAAGTTTTCCTAGCATGTTTCTGAAAAGGATTTATCAACATAGAATATAAAACATGACTCCTTTTGTTGTCAGCTGCTGAGGTATGTGACGTAATATTTAGGTGAGTACGCTGAGGTATGTGAAGTCAGATGTCCGTCTGAACGCGGAGGTATGTGAAGTCAGATGTCCGTCTGAACGCTGAGGTATGTGAAGTCAGATATCCGTCTGAACGCTGAGGTATGTGACGTCAGATGTCCGTCTGAACGCTGAGGTATGTGAAGTCAGATGTCCGTCTGAACGCCGAGGTATATGAAGTCAGATGTCCGTCTGAACGTTGAGGTATGTGAAGTCAGATGTCCGTCTGAACGTTGAGGTATGTTAAGTCTGATGTCCGTCTGAACGCTGAGTTATCTGAAGTCAGATGTCCGTCTGAACGCTGAGGTATCTGAAGTCAGATGTCCGTCTGAACGCTGAGGTATGTGATGTCAGATGTCCGTCTGAACGTTGAGGTATGTTAAGTCTTATGTCCGTCTGAACGCTGAGGTATCTGAAGTCAGATGTCCGTCTGAACGTTGAGGTATGTTAAGTCTGATGTCCGTCTGAACGCTGAGGTATGTGAAGTCAGATGTCCGTCTGAACGCCGAGGTATATGAAGTCAGATGTCCGTCTGAACGCTGAGGTATGTGAAGTCAGATGTCCGTCTGAACGTTGAGGTATGTTAAGTCTGATGTACGTCTGAACGCTGAGGTATCTGAAGTCAGATGTCCGTCTGAACGCTGAGGTATCTGAAGTCAGATGTCCGTCTGAACGCTGAGGTATGTGATATCAGATGTCCGTCTGAACGTTGAGGTATGTAAAGTCCTATGTCCGTCTGAACGCTGAGGTATCTGAAGTCAGATGTCCGTCTGAACGTTGAGGTATGTTAAGTCTTATGTCCGTCTGAACGTTGAGGTATGTGACGTAAGATGTCCGTCTGAACTCTGAGGTATGTGACGTCAGATATACGTCTGAACGCTGAGGTATATGAAGTCAGATTTCGGTCTGAACGCTGAGGTATGTGATGTCAGATGTCCGTCTGAACGTTGAGGTATGTTAAGTCTTTTGTCCGTCTGAACGCTGAGGTATGTGACGTCAGGTGTCCGTCTGAACGCTGAGGTATGTAAAGTCAGATGTCCGTCTGAACGCTGAGGTATGTGAAGTCAGATGTCCGTCTGAACGCTGAGGTATGTGAAGTCAGATGTCCGTCTGAACGCCGAGGTATATGAAGTCAGATGTCCGTCTGAACGTTGAGGTATGTGAAGTCAGATGTCCGTCTGAACGTTGAGGTATGTTAAGTCTGATGTCCGTCTGAACGCTGAGTTATCTGAAGTCAGATGTCCGTCTGAACGCTGAGGTATCTGAAGTCAGATGTCCGTCTGAACGCTGAGGTATGTGATGTCAGATGTCCGTCTGAACGTTGAGGTATGTTAAGTCTTATGTCCGTCTGAACGCTGAGGTATCTGAAGTCAGATGTCCGTCTGAACGTTGAGGTTTGTTAAGTCTTATGTCCGTCTGAACGCTGAGGTATGTGACGTCAGGTGTCCGTCTGAACGCTGAGGTATGTGAAGTCAGATGTCCGTCTGAACGCTGAGGTATGTGATGTCAGATGTCCGTCTGAACGTTGAGGTATGTTAAGTCTTATGTCCGTCTGAACGCTGAGGTATGTGATGTCAGAAGTCCGTCTGAACATTGAGGTATGTGAAGTCAGATGTCCGTCTGAACTCTGAGGTATGTGACGTCAGATGTCCGTCTGAACGCTGAGGTATGTGATGTCAGATGTCCGTCTGAACGCTGAGGTATGTGAAGTCAGATGTCCGTCTGAACGCTGAGGTATGTGACGTAAGATGTCCGTCTGAACTCTGAGGTATGTGACGTCAGATGTCCGTCTGAACTCTGAGGTATGTGAAGTCAGATGTCCGTCTGAACGCTGAGGTATGTGACGTCAGATGTCCGTCTGAACTCTGAGGTATGTGACGTCAGATATCCGTCTGAACGCTGAGGTATATGAAGTCAGATTTCGGTCTGAACGCTGAGGTATGTGAAGTCAGATGTCCGTCTGAACTCTAAGGTATGTGAAGTCAGATGTCCGTCTGAACGCTGAGGTATGTGACGTAAGATGTCCGTCTGAACTCTGAGGTATGTGACGTCAGATATCCGTCTGAACTCTGAGGTATGTGAAGTCAGATGTCCGTCTGAACGCTGAGGTATATGAAGTCAGATTGCGATCTGAACTCTGAGGTATGTGAAGTCATTCGGCATTGCCCATCAGATTTTGATAAAATTTATGCATTAATTTCTGCTCATTGATAAGCCAATGAACGTTTAGTCTAGTTCCTAGTTTGTGTAGGAGTTATGCACCTTATCAAACTTTGACAGCTACAAGTACAGTATGTATATTTAATTTTACAATTGTTGATGTACGATCTTTTACAATGCTTACGCAGATTATGTTGTTTATTTCAGAAATTCAAAATTACATTGTGGCCTGAAGAAGACTACGGGAAATTTTTCGATGGAGATTCTTACATCATTTTAAACGTATGTTCAAATTGTTTCTTTAATTACTGTATGTAGTAAAAACGCTATTAATCACTTTAACACACCATAGCAAAGTAACGGACTGACCACAAATGTCCGTCCCTAAAAAACTCATTGGTGAAACTGGGTTTTTTTATAGGGTTTTTTATTATTATCGCCGCCCAGGAGGGCGTCGATATATTTGTATTCACTTTCGTTGCTAACGATGAATAAAGGAGAAAATATTTCTAAGTACACTTAGTTACCATAAATGAACAGAAATTTACTACAAGAATGTCAATAATTTAACTTGAGTGAAAAAACAAGATGAGAGTTAAGTTTCGACTGCCAAAATGCTTGGGTAATATCAAAGTTTCATGTAATAATAAATTTTGTTGGTTTTATATTTACGGAAGTTAATAAAAGAGGGAGACCATTTTTATCCTGGTACTGTATAATTCGGTGATAGTTCTATCGAAGAGCGTAGGTTTGAAAAATCGGAAACCAGAATAAAAGGCAATTTTGTTTATACAATTCCGGAGTATGCCGCATTTGTAAGATTCAATATATAAATGTTGTGTCAATAATTTAATTGAACAACTTAAGTATTAGTTTTAATTCAAGAATATTTGTGATTTAATATATGACTAAAGATTACATGTGCGCAAATTTAGAAATCGGCAATTCAAATTAGCCACAACAGAATGACTTAGCTTTACATAGAACCTTATAGGGGAAAAAGTTAAATTGCCTTCTGTTTAGAAATTGCAATTCTTTCTTAGCGAATGTTCAATAGATAGTCCTTAGAAATTGTGTGTTTTTAATTCTATTGAAAATCTGAGATGTCTGCTACACAAGCTTTTATATTATATAAAAACAACTTGACAGTGATTATTTATTCTTCAGGTCCTCTATACGTACAATTTTTTAATCCAATCTAAAAATTGAGATTATTTTCTCTAATTGCCATATTGTCGAGATAATGTGTATTTTGCATTTAAGCAAATGCAAACAGATAGAAAAACACATATTCAAGGTTCGAAACGTTTGATTATACATAATACAGCCTCTAAGAAAAACACACTATTGGGTCTAAAGTATATGCTGTTAATGTATAATTTGAACAAAATATTAACTTAAAGCTTTGACACATTACAATATAATTGCAAAGAACATAAAAATAACCTCTGTAACGTAGGTATAAACATGCTTTAAAATGCATCCCGTAATTTTTTTTCCAAATCATTTTGACAAACGCGTGCAAAATACAGAACAAATAGGCGGCGAACTGATGCTTTGCATCAAAATTTTTCTTGTCTCCTCTGTGGCGAATGTTCCTAAAGGTGCGGGATATTTAATGTTTCTGTCGATTGCGTCGTCAACACATTTTGCTTTGTAACTATAGGTTCATACATTTCGATGTAATCGTAGCTTTTTAATTAGGTTAATTTCTTTAGTGACCATTCAATAACTTGTGTATTTGACATCAGTTCCACGGCCCAGTGACTTATATGTTTTTTATTCTAGTCAGTTACCTTGCATAGTACTAAGATGGAAGTATTTGCTATACGTGTCCTTGATCTCATTTTCACGGTCCAGTGGATACCCCAAAGTTATATGATTAGATAAGTTCCTCCGCGACCAGTCATGGTAGGATGACAGTATTTAGTATACAAGTTGTTCAGAGCAGTACATGACAGTCTAGTACTTACCACTGGCCTGACTTTGACTTCAATTGCACGGTCCAGTGGCTACATTCAAAGTTTTAGATTACGTTAGTCCTCTGAAACTAAGCATGGAAACACTAGTTATCAGATAGGTAGCTCATCAGTATTACATGGCAGTCTGGTAGCTGTCACGTGACCTTGATATTACTGACATTACTGACTGCTTCAAAACTCATATTATAGTGCTATTTGTTATCTTGAATTGCAGACATACAAGGAAGAAGGTAAAGAACAGCTGTTATACGATGTACATTTCTGGATTGGTAAATACAGCACACAGGTACGAAAATTACATTTGCTAGTGTTAATATTCTTTCATGGGTAAAGAAAAAAAACTTGTAATTTTGATGTTGAATATGATTTATACATATGTACATAAGAACATACTTAAAAAAGCGGCAGAAATTACATACAAATTGAATGACTAAAGTTTGTTGAAGAAATGGACCAATTTATTTCCATTGAGTACCAAAATATGAAAAAGCTTACATTTCCGAATCTTGTATATTATTCTTTGCATGTTGTACATATGATTGATATTTATACGAATAAAATATGTTTAAACTAAATACTAAAAGAAAAATCAAAATAAATTCAAAACAGGACACAAATCATGGCTGTCTGCAGTTCTCGGCAACGATGTTGTGGGGAGTCTGGAAGGGGCTCCCTCTATGATGTTAGAGAATTGTTTTGAAAAGGGGGAACAATTTTTGGTCAACAAATTTTTCGCATCCTGTTAACATAAACCACTGTCCTGGGAAAGCTTTATTGTTATCTGGCGGATATTAACCAGCTAAACTGGCAACAGCCTCCCCTGATATCATTTGTTGTGTGCCTTAACAATATAGCCCCTCCTTCCCCTGCTCCCCCTGGATATCCTACATTCCACATGATACTGCACAATAATACAGAGCCAACGAAACAAGCAAAAGTAAACATTCTTTAGAAGTTTTTTTTTCAATTCATTAGGATGAATACGGTACAGCAGCTTACAAAACGGTAGAACTGGATACATACTTAAACGACGTACCAATTCAGCACAGAGAGGTTCAAGGACACGAATCAGAATTGTTCAGGTCGTACTTCCAGACAATTACGTAAGTAACGTGGAACAAAAGAAAGGATATAGAACTTGTCGAGAGTTACTTTATTGAAACACCAAACAAGCGACTTCCCCATTAATTTGATGAAGTACAGTCTAGCTTTTATGCGCGTGTACAGTATACTACGCGAACTGTAATGTACATGATAACGCATCTGATTTATTATTGACGGGAACAAGGAAACAATCAACTGTACAAATAGCAGGAGCGGGAGTTTTGACCGCCTTCAAAATTCTCTTCTATAGCGGCTACAATGCTCCTTCTCTTTTTTATATTTAAAAAACGGATTTGTATCGCGCTAAGAAAGTGGCACTCTCCAAACATCTAATCCGTTTAGGTCAGCGATCAGGCGTCTTATAACCTGACAACAACAAAGCTCTCTGGATTGATGTCTGGAACACATACCAGTACCCAGGAATTATCTCCACTGGATTGATGTCTGGAACACATACCAGTACCCAGGAATTATCTCCCCTGGATTGATGTCTGAAACACATACCAGTACCTAGGAATTATCTCCCCTGGATTGATGTCTGAAACACATACCAGTACCCAGGAATTATCTGTCTTGGATTGATGTCTGGAACACATACCAGTACCCTGGAATTATCTCCCCTGGATTCATGTCTGGAACACATACCAGTACCTCCTTGGATTGATGTCTGGAACATATACCACACTGGATTGATGTCTGGAACACATACCAGTACCTCCGTGGATTGATGTCTGGAACACATACCAGTACCCAGGAATCATATATAATATCTGGATTGATGTCTGGAACCCAAACCAGTACCCAGGAATCATATATAATATCTGGATTGATGTCTGGAACACATACCAGTACCCAGGAATCATATATAATATCTGGATTGATGTCTGGAAAACATACCAATACCCAGGAATCATACATAATAGCTGGATTGATGTCTGGAACACATTTTTTTTACCCAGGAATTACCGTATAAGTGGTTTTTTTCGCGTGAGGAAAATTTAGCGTTTTTAATAAAAAACTGTGCGAGTTTATTTTGGCGTAATGCAATTTTCGCGGTCCATAAGCATAATGAATAACTCTGTCATTTGTCTTAATATTTCGCGCGTTTTTATTTTCGCGTTCCAACTTTTACCGCGAATATAGTGAAAATCAAATCACCGCGAAAAAAAACACTTATACGGTATATGTAATAGCTGATTATGATAACCCACAATGGTGAAATATATTACTTTCTTAATAGAAAAAGTGTAAAATTTTGAAGTTTATTGGTAAACACAGACATCCATTCGATTACACTGTAACAGGGGCGAAAAAACATGTAAACAAGACAAAAACGTTCACATTCAAACAAATATAACAAAGTACAGAAAAGTACAGATAACTTTAACTGTAAGTAAATGTCAGAAAATACAGTCTATATTATACCAGTATCACGTTCTAGGTGATAATTGTATATAATAGTTAATTGTATATTAGTGAGTTGGAATGTATTATGTAATATATTGAGAAATTACGCTAGTTTAATAGTAAACTACTCACACAAGGGTTGGTTGTACCTACCCGGAGGTTGATGTTATCTCTCCAGAAGTTGTATTGTCGTCACCATGACTTAATTGATAGCTATTGGAAATTGATCTCTCAAATACGATTGGACATTTTTAGCTGAGTCATAGGTAGTCTTTCCTATTCCTAGATTTGACTATTTTTATAGACATTACAATAAGTAACTCGACAGGTTTCTAATTAGAGGCAGACACTGCTTATTCGTCCGGAGCACCTTTATTGGTTCGAGGCAGACACTGCTTATTCGTTCGGAGCACCTTTATTGGGTTCGGGTTACTCACTTTCTGTTTTTGTTCTATTTTTGATTTTTGTTTTGCGTTGTATGTTTTTCTGATTTGTAAATGTCTCTTGACTTTCTGCTCTTGTTGTGTACGGTCGGTTTCTTTCATATTTTTCATAAATGATGAAACTGGACGGCGACAGACAACGGACAATTTTAATAAGAAAAGCTTACTTAAGCCTTGGTCACGTGAACTGAAAACACTCCCCGATGGAGAAGTTTATAATAGATTTAGTATATAACTTATTTGGAACAGTCTTTACCCCGCCTGGACTACAGCTGACGATACAATACTTAGCAAATTAAATTTACTTGATCGATATAATCGTGTAAAGTGCCGTTGCTAACTATTGTCGATCATAGTCAAGGTTGAGTAAATATACTGTGCAAAATGGTAGGCTAATCAAAATGATAGTTTTAATGTTATGTACCAAAACGTAACAATTAAATCAAAACGGGCAAATGATTATAGAGTTATCGAGTTATTTGTTACACTTTCTGTTTTTTTGGTTTTGCGTTGTATAAGTTTGTACTATATCATATCCGGATTTGTAATTGTCTCTTTACTCTCGGCTCTTGTTGTTACTTTGATATTTTTTTATCTAAACAGGTAATTGCTCAGCATATAACATAATTAAATAATTGGTACAAGGTTTACTCTGATGTCCATCTAGTAAGTGTATAATTATGATTTTCAGATATTTACATGGCGGCGCGGACTCCGGGTTCAGAAATGTTAAACCAGAAGAATACAAGCCTAGATTATTCCATTTCCATGGTGACAGAAAGGGTGTAGAAGTCAAAGAGGTATGTTGATGTTATTACATGTACATATGATTTAACATCTGCGCAGCCATATATTGAAGAGAGAGTATTTTGCTATTTCTTCCCGGTATTAGTCAGTCTGATTATTGTTTACCTTTTATTTATTCATCAGAAAGCAAAAGTCAATTTGGAACCGAAATTGTCAATAAATTTGTATATTTCTACTTTCAAAATTTATATCTGATCATCACAGTTTTAACGAATTACCATTGTTTTTCAATGGAGCAGACCTCGCTAATGTTCGGCAAACATCGGAAATGCTATTTGAGTAACTAACTTTTTTGTTGACATTTACTCAAAATAAAACAATATTTTAAATTTGTATCATTTATTAGCAATACATCGATTTAATAAACTGTATTTCTTGTTCGAAAAATAAAATTAAACGTTGACTTCAATTATGGGTCGGATTCCTTAAAAACCATTTCTGTATGAATTAACTACAGATTACAAGAAAAAGAAGTAATATAGATTCTTCAGATGTTTACATCTTGGACATGGGAGCTAAAATCTACTTGTGGCTTGGTAGCGGGTGCAATAAGGATGAGAAAATCAAGGTATAATATACCTCAGGGTCATGGCTTTACCAGTGTTGTCACATTATGTTATTAAAACGGTTTATTATCAATATAAATGGAAACTGAAGGTATACAGTGCAACAAGCAAGTTATAGAGAAAGAAAACCGCTCGCACACATTATTGGAAATCATTGCGTGTTGAAATTCCTGGTTAGAACTGTCACTTTATATACATTGATTTTTAGACTGGGGAATCGGTTCCTTATAATGTTGAGTTCCTTATAAATGAAATATGAAGACCTTTAATGGTTAATTTTGTGGAGAATTTAAACGAATATCTTTTACTGGCATAAATAGATGCAACATATTTATATCAAAAGTTCTCACATATTTTTATAGTCGATGTGTTTGTTAGCTGTATCAAACACTGAATTAATGTGTTTTTTTTAGGGTTTGTTATATGTTAATAGCCTGAAAGACAGTCGAAAAGGAAAAAAGACAGAAGTAGAAACCTTGGATGAAAACTCTTCATCTTCATCGGTAACTAGGCTTTTGGTACTTTTGTTGTGCTCATTTCTGGTGTAATATTTTATCATCATCATCTTTCGTTTTTATTCCCAATGACATGATGTTTCTATATAATGAACGGACATATATTTTGCACTTCCTTATGTTATAATATTTATATCAAAACAAACAAAACAACTTAATAACAAAATTATTATTAACCACTCATACTTTGTTCAAAGTGTCTTCTGACTTTATACATTATATTTAATCCACCAAAGACGTCCACTATTATTTTCATGGAAATATGTACACAACCCTACGAATTGGCGTTTGAGATTACGCTAAGAAAATGTATAAAAAAATCTACTCATTTGTTTCATTTGGGTAAAGCAAAAATTAAATGTTTTTCGGATGTTTTCAAGTGTAATGTACTCTTGCTACATTTTTATACCCCCCCCCCCCGCAAACTTGTTTGGGGGGTATATAGGAATCACCCTGTCTGTTCGTCTGTCCACATCCCTTGTAAGCGCAATTCTCCTGAACCGCTTGGAGAAAATTAATGAAACTAAGCATAAAGGAAGTACATTATATGTAGATATATGAAGGATTTTTATTGACATCGGATATCATTACAACCATAAAGAAAAAAATATTAACATAAATTGTGTCATGCAACATTAATGTAATATAGGCAAGTGTTTTCTTGTATTTATAGGAACGTCGGTCATTGGTTTGTATGATTTTCAGTATTAGGACAAGCTTTTAAGCTATATGTTGATTTCCTGACCACAGACAATATATAGCGTTTACCAATTGGTCAAATCTGTGCATTGAAATACTATTATAAAACACGTAGTATATTCTTGAAAAAGCTACCAGAACTTATAGATCAATGATAATGATATTATATGTTCGTTATATTTTAGTTCTGTATTTCTCACATAGCAATTTATGCATTATATTGTAATGCATGTATTTTCGCTTTTCCTAGTGGTGACAATATATTTGAATACTTGATTCTTGATTTTGAACAATAAATCTATTCTTGAGTATAACCAATATGACTTAATACTACAATTCAACTGTTGCAATAAGATGATAAATAAAGTCAAAAAGCTTTTAATCCTTCTGAACATACCATTTATAGCATACAAGGTAACATGTACCATGCTTTGATTAATGTGCCTGTAACATTCATACCTTACCATGCATATTTCCGTATGTTTCAGTGACTGTTTTGTTGGTATTTGAATTATTTGCCTGCATTATTAACTAGTAATGCATGGACTCTCCGGTTCTTAAATATGAACTATAGATTATTTCTTCTGTAATATAGTACTGTAAGTTTCGACAATTACGTTTGTTAAAAGAGTACAAAACTATTCACAAATTCTCGCCAAGACATCGTCAACTAAAACTTTCGCTAACGTTTTGTTACTTACAGACAATTAATGCAAATTATAAACCAATCCATGAATTCGGTAAAATGTCATATAATAGATATAACAATACAGAGATAAAACTTGAGAACAAAGTAATACTAGGGATTCAGGAAACTAAAATATATTATTGTCGGTGTATTGTTTGTTTTGGTCTTACACAGCAATATATTTTATTTAAGGACGAGTTTTACAAACAGCTGGACCAAGGAGATGAGGATGACTTTGATCAAAGTTCAGACTTTATATCTGAAAAAACCGAAAAAGAGCTGTACAGGTACATATATTTCCATCAGAATCCTTCAAAATCTGTTTACAGCAACGTGTGATAAAGTGAAAACAATCACGAATATTACCCCAATTATAAAAGTAAAAAGACAGGAAACAAGGTAATAACTTACAACATAATAAAATTAGCAAATATCCCGAGATAAACTGGTACGTATTTAATCAGTTCTAATTTAAATGTGTTTATATTAAAGTTAGTATAGTATAAAAATCTCTATTTAAACCTTAATTTTATTATACTTTATTAGATTATCTGATGCTACAGGAGAGATGAAAATGTCTCTAGAGAAGACCGGCAAGATCAAGAATGACGATTTCAAATCAGAGGTAATTATAGTAAAGATTTTATTTTTCGTAGACTGAAGCTATTTACTAGAAACGATTGAAATATACGTCTGGGAAATGCTTTGCTACAAAATATAGCAATATAAGATTTCATACAAAATATGCATGTTAACCACTAAATGTGTACAATGATGTATGGACAGCTTTGAAGACAGTAATGTGAAAAGAAAGTAGCAAAGAAAACCGAACAACAAGAGCCAAAAACCAAGGGACAGTTACAAATCCGGATATAGACAAACACAAAACAAAAATCAAAAACATAAAACATAAAACACAGAAAGAGAGTAACCCGAACCCAATAAAAACCATGGGTGAAAAACAGCTAATTAATTTAAACGTCACACCTAAACAAAACTAAAATGGTAAAAAGTAGGAAAAACGTCATGAACAAGAGCAACTAATGGTAATGCGTGAAGAATTTCTTACTTTCTTTAATAGTAACTTTAAGGGTGCTATGATACCGAAATGCCCCTTGATCAAATCTCAAGGTTTATATTATTTTATTTTATTTATTAGGATGTATTTATCTTGGATACACAATCTGAATTGTTTGTCTGGATTGGTAGTGCAACGACATACGCTGAAAGAAAAAATGCGATGACGTATGCACACGTAAGTGCACATTAACATATTCATAAAATCTATTGTCTTCATTAGAAGATTATAGTTATTAAACACAAATAAAAACACATTGAAACGCTAGCAGGTCAATTTTTGATATGCATTTATTTTGATATATGTTGTTTTAAATATAGGCACAAAATGAGTTAAAACACCTACTAGAATTGATGTGATAAAGTGACAACGTGTTAATATTTGGATTCCACGACATTCCACTCGGTTATTCCACATTATGCAAGGCTGTCGTCATAAAATAAATCACATTTATTCTGACCACTTATTTTAAATGAAGGTAATAACAAAATACCGACAAGCAATGAAACTGTGAAAAACGCAATCCACAAATAACTAATTTCAAAACCAAAGAAATCATTAATGCAATAAAACCTGGTCGGATTTAAATATGCCCTGACAACAGTGTGTACGGTTGTTATGTATTATTTTTGTAGAACTATTTGATGAAGACCGACCATCCACTGGTACCTGTCAGCTGTCTTAGTGAGGGAAAAACAACAAAATCTTTCCAAACAGCTATTGCAGCTTAAAGTAATCAAAGAAAACTGTTACAGGGTTATACTGACAAATATAAATTGAATGTACTGTCATTTATGAATGCTTTGAATGTACTGTCATATTTATTTAACGCTTAGAAAGAATGAAAAAATATAGTTGTTTCCTTCCTAAATAATTTGTGTTAATACAGATCAGTAAAGCTATAATGTTTTATTTACAATTTTCTGCCGGTTACGTTTTAATTTATTTAAACACCCTTCTATTTCTGATGCTGCAGAAAATCAAATGGCAGATGTATTACACTGTTGTCACAACATTTAGGTAGCTGTTATCAGTAAATTCTCTAGTCAACACTCGGTGAGAATGTCAGTTTTAGATGAACGTCGATAGAGAAACACGTTTTGTTAGTAATTAATTTTTAATGTAAAGAATGCGAGTATTTTATTCTGTATAACTTCAGATTTATGTGTACTATTCTTACTGTAATAAAAATTATGTGAAGTTAGTGTGTATTTCGTATTTTCTATAAATATTGAATTCAGAGGACATCTCGAGACTAACACAACAGTCAAAGTGTTAAATAATTTAACTCTTGTTTCTTTTAAAAAGTATCGTAGTTATCATATTCAATATATATAAAAGGCTGAATTAAAATACTGGTATACGTATTGGAAGATAAACAATTGATTTCTGTTTTCAAATTTTATTGCAGTTACAGTTTTACAGTTTATTTAATAATAGAATATCAGAATTAAAAGTTTAATGATACCGCTATTTAATATATATATATATATATATGGAGGAGAAAAAACCAAAAACAAACACAAACCTGACAATATAATGTTGGATTTGAGTCTCCTAAACATAAGACTTTAAATATTGGATTGTATACCAGAATAATGACGAAAACTAAAGATTTACTAACAAAGTTGTGTTGTTTGTTAACATTGTACAATCAAATTTTGCCAATAAAAAAAATTCTCCGACATAATTAAATAAATCGATTTGACGTTTGCATTGACTCTTGGTGGACGAATAGTCTTCAATTTCAAGCCAAAAACTCAATCTACCTGCTTATTTTAGGACTTGAGAGAACATTATACTTCAGCTACATATGTATTCTACATACATTCCATCAGCAATATTTAACTATAAATAAAGGTAATAACAAAATGCCGAACGCCAATGAAACTGTCAAAAATCAGCCCACAAAATAGGAAAACTCGAGCCCCTATAACCAAATATGAAGCAAGAACTTTCATGAGCTTTGCTGAATGTACATGATAATTTTCGTCAGTTAAACAATGTACAGAGGTCTACATTTAAGTATAACCCTTCTGTGTATGTTATTACCGGTTACCTAAACATAGTTTCAAACGTTGCATTACGAAAACTGTTACTAAAGGTTACAACCACCAAGGACCTAAACCAGAACTAAAAAAAACTAAAACCATGATTAGATTATGCTGAAGATTATAGTAAAGTGTGTAACATGTAAAAGGCAAAGGTGACAACATAGCCTAAGTGGGTAAAACAGTGATGTCATTAATGCAAACAGAACGTTGGTAACTTACGTGCAACAAAGGCTCCTCGATTTTGATTGATTGTTTGAATGGTTTAATACCACTTTCAGTATTTATATTCTATATCATGGCGTCCACTTAATTGGTCGAAAAAACCGGACTTATCGTCGAAAACCCCGACCTTCGGTAGGAAAACTGGCAATTCTTGTCAATTAGATTGAATTAGATTACGCGCTGCCCGCAGGAAGACGGAAAGCCGCAACCTTAGTGTTGACAAGCACGTGATTTCAATATTAAACTGGATCTCCAATTCCGTCATCGCACTCTCGAAGAGTGCCATATGTCAGACGTAAATTCTGTTAAGCCCAAATGATCCTTGAAAGTAATTTATATTTTTGGATTTTTTGCTAAAGCCTTTAAAAAATAACTCGGTTATTAATTTTGTTAAGAAAAAATACTTAATGGGACTGAAGCTTAATTCTATGTATGAAATTGGACATATTTTGTTGAAAGCTTTTGTGTAAATTTACCACACATTGTTAATAGGATACAAAGTAAATTGGCGCACAGTTTATTTTAACCGTATTTCAGCTACTCTTTTTGTCCATGCTTATATGATTATAAGTTTATATCTAATCATTTTGAAATATAGATAATGGTCCATTTTTGCCTGAAGTTTAAACATAAGATTGACGAAGACCTAACGCGAACTAATCAAAAGCGTATGTGGCTTAGTGCAGATTTTATTTCCAAGTAGAATTTTAATTCAACTACATTAGCAATCAACTTGTCCTTTCTGTTGTGTTTACTGAAATTCGATATGGATACTTGAATGACAAATATTTATTTAAATCTTTTTTTCCCTGAAATTTGGTTTTGCTTCAAAATACAGCTCTACCGTTTTAAAAAAAATGTATTAAACTTTAAGGGTCGCCATTTATACGAAACAATTCAAAGAACGTACCTGAACGTTTTCGGTTTAAATACGACAGATCGAGCAAATTAAAAAAAATCAGATGACTGAATCTCATATATATAGCTATATCTTTCAAAAACGTTTTAATAAATACCTACATTGACAAGGATAAAGTTAGACGTTTTATTCTTGTAAAAATGCAGTTTATATTTTAATATCTCTCCTTCATTAAATATAGCTTCCATATTTACTATCAAATTGTTGACTAGTATTGTAATACTCTGCTTTTGTCAACTTTCTAATTAGTATCGTGTTGAAATACTTCTATAGATATTATATTATTGATATAAAAATATGAAGAAATTATGTCATTTTTGTCAGCACGTTTTCATTTATCAATAAAACACTCCACATTTCTAAAGCTGCATCGTCACAACACTAAAAGGGACCGTCGAGGAGTGGCATAAGTCAGAGGTGAGTTCTTTAAGTCCTAATTTAAATTAATACATTTTCTTTGAAAGCCTGTTTATAACAACTCGTTAATTAATTTTGTTACTAAAACAAATCTTAACGCAAGTAATACTTAGTTCTAGGTATGAAACTGGAAACATTTTGTTGAAAGCTTATATTTAAATTACCATGAGACAGTGTCAAGAGATGCAAATTAATTTGTCGCACAGCTTATATGAACCGTGTTTCAGCTTCTCTTCGGGTTCATGCTTATATAGTTAAATATAAGGTTTAATTATACAATGTACCATAATGTTTTGTGTCCAATTTTAAAGTGGGCGGAGACCTTAGACGAACTGTTCAAAGGTGTTAGTAACATAGTGCAGATTTTATTTCCAAGTATTTTGTTTTTAAATTCAACGAAATTAGCAATCTATTGTGTTTACTTAAATTTGATAAAGATATATGAATGACAAATATTTATTTAAAAATCTTTTCTATAAATTTGTTTTGTTTTAAAATATAACAATACGGTTTATACAAAATATATCCACTTTAAGGGTCACAATTTAAACAAAACAAATCAAAGAACTTGCTTAATCGTTTGAGGTTTAAACACGACAAAGCTAATTAACTCTTGATATCAGGTTAGTGAATCTCTAATATATAGCTATGTCACAAAAAAAAAACGGTTTAATAACTACAGACATTGACAAGGATTATGTAAGTTAAAATATTATGCATTTTATATTTTAATATGTCTCGTACATTCAATTTTTTTTTCAAATCAAATTGTTCCCTAGTTTTGCATTACAAGGTTTATGCAAACTTCTAATAAATATCGTGTTGAAATACTTCTATAAATAATTATTGGTGTAAATTGAACAGTAAATATTTCTACTATTGAAGGCAAATTGTTTTTTCAACACACGTTAGGTTTTTTTAATGCCATGTCCTGGTACTTTTGTTTTGTAACGTATCATTTAAAATTGCTCTTATTGAAAACAATAAACAGTGGCTGTTGTCTAACACTAATTCAAAGTACTTCACATGGGGGAAAAGAGGATGATTGAGATCCAACTCAACAACATTCTTTACTGGAAAATTTTTTTTTTGGTTTGGGCGCCAACGATGAATCTGATAAGCATGTCTGGCGACGTTTATGATCTTGACATTCTTGATTAGATTTTATTTATACATCAGGATCTGGGTACAATTTCCCAGCTAGCTGATTCATAGCTGTACATTACATTTAAATACTAGTTAAAATAGGGTACAATAATGTCTTTATGGCTATTAAACAATATACCAGACTATTAATAATACAATTGTTTAATTATCATTTTACTTACATGGACAGAAAGACGTATTATTCTGTAGCTACCAAAACGTAACAGGTTTAGCTTTTGTTGTATTTTTTTAGTTCTGGTTGCAAACATCAGTTGACATGGGTAAGTTTTCTTTAGAGCTTTTAAACATTTATTAATCATTGCATGCTTTTAAGGACATATGTTCATGATACATTAAGTACAATTGAATGATTTGATTTTTTACGCAATTGAGACCGAAGTTATGTACGAAGACATTAGTAAGTAACATTTAAGGAGGGTGTCGTAACCATACACAATAATAACCCCTTTTGTAAATTTCAAAAAAGAGTGGGCTAAGTGTATACGCTTCAAAGGCTAAAATTGCGTTTCTATACAATACTTCATATCTAATGTTCGTTAACATTTTGTTAGAGGTGGTAAACTATTTTTGCCATTGATTTACATGTGTATTGCTGATAAATTTCGTTCTCGTCTTGACACATTGCTTGTTGCACATTTATTAATCATCATTTAAAGTTAACACATTATGTGTAATACTAACGAAAAAATTGATAATATATCGGAAATATGTCAGTAATATTATTTATAAACAATAATTTTTAGCTTTATCAAAACCAAAGCAATATGACTGGAAGAATTCTAATTTAGCTTTGTTTGGATCTGACACGGAGAAATTGATCAAACGTGAGTTAACGTAACATAAGGGTTTTAACAACAATACTTTAATAAAAAAATCATTAACAAATATTGATGTAGCTAAGCTATGTTCGTTTTCTTGTTTTATAGCGTCTAAAATTAGCAGTAACCATACAACTATAAGCCAGTTCTTAAAAATACTTTATTTAGGTGTAATTAAACTAGTAAACAAATAGTCACTGCAGGCTGGGTATTCCCGACTCCGATATTAATTGTCGACGATTGTCAGTTTTCCCGCAGAAGGTCGGATTGTAGGCCGGGAACTCATAGCTGAAAAATTGCGAAAAGTGACGTTACTCCCAAAACTAAAAAGTAAACAACAACTGTGGCAATCTATGTTTCAATAGTCTGAAAGTTAAAATGTTAAAAAAACAACAAAGTAAGAAAAAACTAGTACGTTTTTTACGCACAATAATTATGATATTTGAAAGGACAGTGTTCTGTTAGACAATTTTGTGGTAACGATCATCGATATTTATTAGCAGTTTCAAAGCGGGAAACATTTTACATTTAACTCAACTACTTATTACTACAGATATTATTGTACACTTCCTATCATTTAAATGTGCGTTAAGGACACCCGTATACGTACGTCACTAAATGTATCCTTTGTATACGTAAAATATAGGGTTGGAAAGGTCTCTTTGTGATCTCTTAAAGTATTCATTAATAAATGTGCATCCTGTCTGCATGTGTGTTTCAAATATAACGCAAGGAAGATGTTAAAGGCACTGTTTTGTCTTTGCAGAGAGATGTAGTCTTTATTTGGATGTTAGTTTTAAATAGTTACACTTGAATACAAAATTATAACTTGAAATAAGTGTAAGAGCTTGGACTGGTTTTATGTTTGTAGCATAAACAATATAAGTTTACTTTGATTTGAATGCTGAAGTTAAATTGGCTCTCAATGGAGCAACCAACCTGGATCACATTAAGTATTCATACGCCGAAAAATGTTTCTTAATGTTGACTCCTTATAAATTGTCGATTAAAAATTAAAAAAAGGAATATTTAAGTTTTGGATCTGTTTACGCCATCAAATAACCTATTTACGATTTACGTGGTTTAAACAAACCGGAAGTCAGAGTTATTGTTACGAAAATAGCAAAGAAACCCTACCGAACAACAAGAGCCAAAAGCCAAGGGACAATTACAAATCCGATATAGACAAACACAACACAAAAACCCCAAACATAAAACACAGAAAGAGAGTAACCCGAACACAATAAATTCCGTGGGTGCACTCAGGTGCTCCGGACGCGTAAGCAGTGTCTGTCTCTAATTAGGTACCGGTCGAGTTACTCATTGTCATGTCTAGGGAAAAGTCAAAAACACTACCTATGACTCGGCGAAAATGACAGATCGTATTACTGATTTCCCAAAACGATTAATTAAGTCATGGTGATTACCTGCCAAAACACCTAATGTTCCCTAAACAATTGCATTCGTGAAAAAAAGTGTGTTCTGAATATGTTGTAGAAATTTGGTTTTCAATGAAGTGCTGATAATAGATTTTATTTATGTTTATAGTTTAACAAAAGACCAGTATTTTCTTTAGATAGACATCTTTATTTCGGATTTTAGATATAATCAGTTGCATTCACTGGGATAACTCCGGTAAAGCGCATGTGCAAGGAGTAGTTTTATCTTAAATAATAACTACTGCGATCTTGGAAATAATTAATCTATTCCGTTTTAGAAATGTATTTAGTGCTAATTATAGGCTTTATTCGCAGAAAAGTTGGATTTTTCAACATTTCTAATCAACGAAAAAAATATATTAGTAAAAAGTGTACGGGGTCTAATAGCGTAAGTGTGTTACAACATGTCTGGAAATTTTTTGTAAATTAATATTTTAATATATTCATAGAACACGTGAGATACCGAAGCCATACTAACTAAATTCAATGTACCTGTATAGATTCTAACTATTTTATAACATAGATTAACAATAACCTAGGAAAAGTCAATATTATGCCGTACTTTAAATGGGTCGTGAAATAACGTAGTTCAATATACATAATGCCTATTCGGAAATGACAATGGTGAAATAAATCTGTCTTTTAAATAACCACACAATAAAATAATACTGTTATTTATTACATTATTTTTAGAACACTTGTTTTGTCTCTTTATTGTTAACTACACTTACACTCTTATATGTATTTTATGTATATTATTATTTTTTTAAAATTGGAAATGCATGTAGAAAATTATTATCAACCATTTGGAACTTCAGTGACAGTAACTGAAAAAACAAATAACAGAAGGAAGACATTTATAGTTTTGTTATCTTAATTTAGTATACATGATATCAAAAAGATCTGATTGCATTATACGTATACAATATACGTTACAGCATTAAACAAAATTGTATTATTAGAATTAGTTATAAAACACTCGAATTCTTATATTTATCATGCATAAAGTCTTATACTTTACCTATTGTAGAGCCTTATGAAAAACTACAACTTAAATTTGATAATATTAAAAAATGTATTGCCGTTTTTTCGAGCAGTTCTACATTGTATACGCCTATAGTGTTACCCGCTTTATCCTTAATGTAAACTTATGAAAGTGAATGGAGGGAGATATGAAGGATGACAATGTAGTGGACGAGGCCAACGTATCTAGATCTTGTGGAAAATGATACACTAATTAATCTGTAGCAGTATATCTACTTATTAACTTAAACTATACATTTTCTTATCAGATAGTTAAATGAACATAAAACTCACAACTCAATAAATAACTCAAGGATCAGCCAACATAGTCTGGAATAGCACAAAACAGAAGTGACACAAAGAATAAACAATAAACGACCATAAAGTATTGATCAATAATAACACAACACGTGTATAATATTGGAACAGCTCGCCAGTTACGCAGCTAACAATTTTATTAATACAGTAAAAAATAAACACAATGTCCACAAAATAACACTACTCTGGCCGCTGCAATCATCTATATGTCTACAACGACAAAAACGTCATAGTAATACCATATTACAATGAAAACAATTTATATATGTTAAATACAATAAATATATATTTTTCTAAAATAGCTGATACGGTGGGTTGGGGGTGGGGGGAACGGTCTAGCTGCACTGAAAACCGAGCGTCGAATCGCATACGAAAAGAATTTCGTAAACCAAGAAACATCTTCCCGCTAAATAAGGCTTGTGCTACCTACACATGCAACTTTGAACCTTATTATCATAATAATAAGAATACAGGTCTACTAGTAATAAGCGTATATACAGGTAAGGTAAACACACGTGACCGTACATGGAAAATAAACACAAACACGTGTTTGAACGAAATTTTGATAAATACATTAAACTGGGTACGCGATTTACGCCACAATTTAAATTACACTCGAGAGTTTTACCTTACAATACAGACATGCAGAATATATTTCATTAACACAGAACAAAAAGAACCTACACAATATCAAACCAACAGATCAATAATTATTTACGAAAACATATAAAAAGACAATGCAAAATTTGAAGATCAATTATAAGGATAACAAAATGATTGTTTAAAAAGGTTATCAATCATTTTCGTTTCGTTGAATAAGGAATTGGATTCGGATTCACAGGTGCGACTCCGAAGACCTTATTCAAGGAAAATGTTCAATCCGCACATTTTAAAAACCAAGCTTTAACAAGAAACGTACTTGTATTATCAGTTTTAATAAACGTTTTTTAATCTTCGAAAAATATGTTTGTCATTTTTAGATCGTGTAAGTAATTCTTGTCAGTGGAGTGTTTTTACTTCAGCTCTGAATAACAGTAAGCATACTACACCAAAGTAGGGAATCAAATATTTATCTATATGTTCAATAATGCATACTTTGGTTTGATTCTTTTTTAGTTGGATCTGCCGAGCAGGAACCAGCATGGAAGAAGGCTGGTTTAAAACCAGGACTTCAAATTTGGAGAATTGTGGTAAACTTAATTGTTATAACGGGGAATTTCCTTTATATATAATTTTTCTCTCCACCGATTTGGAAGATCAATAGGTAATTACTGTATTCCAACTCGGTTATGACCTCCTATCCACTGTTCAAGTCACAGAATTCACTATTTCTGGATATGACCTTTATTACCCGATGACGCACTACTGGTATAGTAACACAGGATATACTTTTCACGGGTCGACGCACTTCATTACACTACTTCAATGCTGTTTTTTATCGTTGTTTTTTTAGTCATCGTTAGATTAGGAAAATCTTGATGGAATTCTAATCATTTTTCTGTACTATGGTTGCTAAAATGCATAAATCAAAATCAAAATTATCGCCATTTTTGTTATTATATTTAGCTACTGAAACTATTTTCTCTGTCACGGGATAACATAACTGTCGTTGTGTATATTCCGTGTATAATCAACACCTTTATTGGCTTAATTTGACATTTTAAAAAAAGGATCAACACAAAAACTAGTCCTCGGAGTAATAAATAACGTCAAAGGAACATTTTTCTTCCGTCCTCTGATAAATTTGTGTTTTGTGGCCAACCAAACGTAAGAATTCTCGTACAACCTATTTTTATTTGAAAAATTTAAAAGTGTTCATGTAATTAACGAAAGGTATGTTAAATATTTCAGAAATTAAAAGTTACAGTTTGGCCAGAAGAAGACTACGGGAAATTTTTTGACGGAGATTCTTACATTATACTTAACGTAAACTTTAATATCAAATCACTTGCTTTTGTTGTGAAATCTTATTATAAGCAGCTAGCCACAAACAATATTCTACTGAACTATATTTTATATCATAATCACCACATAAAACAATTTCTACATCCCTGCTTTTACCGTACAAATATCTGGTCACCACGGACAATTAACCTTGAAGGGGATAACAGACAGCAATACTTAAGGTTTTTCGAACAATTTTCATCATATTACTTTGTTCAAGATTGCTTTATTTGTATCTTGATAATTTACCCATATCAATAACAACTTTGATCATTAAATAGTACGTAGCGATCAGATCTTATCCGCATCAATTATAAAGTACAAGTTATAAATATTTTACTGTCTAAGGAACAAGTTTCGGATCATATTATTAGAATGCCTAAAAAATAAGTTTTTATTTTCCGAATTATGAAAGATTGATAAAACAAAACAAACTATGAGTATTAATTATTGGTATATATTGGTGTTGTATGTAACATTAAATGAAGGAAATAACAAAATTCCTAAGTATTTTCTCATCCTTGAACTTAATGTGTTCTTTGACTGTTTAAATTAGTTCGGAATATTTTGATAACTCGGTTTGCAGACATAAAACTTGTCAAGACCTTTTGCCTCCTGGGTTTCATCTAAAATGTCTCTGTGAATTATGACAAACCGTGTACGTATAATTCTGGTTACATGTCTCTTTTGTTCAGTCTATATTTATTGGAGAGGAAGCCGGAGTACCCGGAGAAAACCCCGACCTTCAGTAGGAAAACTGGCAATCCTTATCAAGTAAGATTGGGGTCAAACACACCCTTCCCGAGGTGAGGCTCGAACCAGCAATCTCAGTGTTGACAGACAAAGTGATCAATAGTAGACGAACTACCTTAAATACTCGGCCACCGAGGCCCCTAATCAGAAAGATGTAAAGAATTGCGGAGTTTCCGATTTATTATTAAGTTTGAACCTTAGTTCCCGTCGATGCAAAAGAACAACTATGCAACGGAACAATATTTATTGTGAGTTTAAATACTGTTAAAACACTTTGTTTTAAAAAATAATGTAGATTTTACATTATACTAAATTGCTTATAAGTTTTTCCATGCACAAATAAATTTAATTAAATATATTAGAGGCTGCTGATTATATCCACTGTTAAATGAATCTGATGTTTATTACAGAGCTACACAAAAGAAGGAAAGGAAGAACTGTTATACGATGTACATTTCTGGATTGGTAAATACAGCACACAGGTATGGTGACTGTAAATTATCTACATATAAATGTGTATGTTCATTTTCATTCAGAAATTACAATAATGTCTTATACTCCGGCAGAAATGAAAATAATGTCCTTACTGAAATTCACGATTAATAAATCACAAAACGATACAAATAAGTACATTAAATGGAAAACCAAGCACAAAGTGCTTTTTGTTTGGGTGTTGGGTTTGTTTGGGTGTTGGTTAAACCACGTCGTTTAAACAAATAAAAGTCTAATTACTGTTGTTTATATGAAACTTGCATAAGATATAAAAATATTCTTTATTAACAAACTGTACAGATATGCACATTGTACGATTTCTGAATAATTCGTAGGATGAATACGTTACAGCAGCATTTAAAACTGTAGAACTGGATTGTTACCTTAAGGATGTTCCTATTCAACACAGAGAAGTTCAAGAACACGAATCTAAATTGTTCCTGTCATACTTCCAAACGATCACGTGAGTAAAATCTTACCACATACATGAATTGGATTTAGCTTGGATTAAATACCCGGTACACCACGCAGATTAAAATTTTTTTTTTCACAAGTAAATATCATTTGATTATAATAAAATGACATACAATATAATTGACGTTTCATAAGTCATCGTGTTTTCTTGTACATTACCTCGCACAAGAAGTCCTTTGAGAAATAATTCATGGCTGTCCCAATTTTGTGAATTATTTAAATATGCGTAGGCATTATGTGTATAAATTTTTTGCAACAATATTATAAATATAATGCCTACCCATATTTAAATAATCCAAAAAATTGGGACATCCATTAATTATTTCGATTCTAATATGAAAATATAGAAATTTTACATTTCGCGCCTACATACGTAAAGGTTTATTGAGGCTGTTTAAATTTCCTAGACCCTCCTTTGCTACAAAATTATTATTGTTCTCGTCTAAACCTTGGTAGGAAAACGGAAAAAATATAAATTAAAAACAAACTTAAATATTTATTAACATAAAAATTATAATTTATATAACATTAAGAACAAAAAACGTCAAGATTGCTTGCTTCATTACATCGGTCACCGTGGCTGTGACTGTGTTTCTATGTTTGAGTGAAAAATGAAAACTGCCTACCGCATTTGATTAAGCTTATGCTCCTCTTGCAGATCCAAAAGGGTGGAAATTTAAATTAACAATATTTTCCACAATTGATCAAAATTTTGAAAATCGGTTATTTTGATGCAGGAAATTCGTTTGTGTTGGCGGCGGTAGTCTCGCATTTGTCCGAATACTATTGAACGTCGATGTGAACAACGCAAGTGCTCTTAAAACACAGCGTAGTAAAAGTCAGTGAAGATGTAAACAATTAAGGCATCGTATAAAATATGAACGTGTTTTCGTGGAAACATTTTTTCTATTGGATTTTCGTAATACAAAGGTACAATATGGAATAATAAAAAACAGTAAGCAAAAGCATCAGCATACCGGGGGCGTGATTTTAAAAAAAATATTTAAATAGAGGTTTGCTTCTAAAGCGCTTGAAGGACGTGATATTAGAATAATATTATTCACATAGAAAAAAATGAGATTCAAAATGTATTGCAAAATCGAGTTGATAATTAGCAAATAATAGATAAGGGCTATTCAGATGCGCTTAAACATGTCTTGGAATTTCATAAATTAGATATTTCAGTGAAATTTGTGTTGAGTAATTTATGTACAGTAACATGTCGAATGCTATAACACTTAGATGTCATCAAGTAAAAATTTTGGTTTGGTTAGAAAAGTGAGTTTAGCTACCAATAATAGAGCAAATAACAACATCTGATTTCAGTTGATTTTATCTTGTAATTAATAAAAAGTCCTTGTCGGTGTTCAAGTGGACTAGGAGCGTTTAGTTTAAAGTTACAGTTTGTCATAAAATAAGTTATTAAATCTTTATGAAAAGAAGAAAAAAAAAACCAAAAAAAACCCAAACAAATAAACGTGCAGCAGGGAAAAACAAAAACCAAATGTAATATCAAACTCAACTTGTGTCCTGTGTAGATCATTGCTGACACCCTTTGTAAATATTAGTTTATTGGGATTGTTGACTATATCAGTTGATTTAAATGATACCGGCATTAATCGTTTTTAAAAGAAAAATAGTAAGGAAACCGACCGAATAACAAGATCTTAACGTCAAATAACGATTACAAATGCGGACTTACGTACAACGCGAAACAAAAACCTAAAACCCCACAAAAACAGAAAGCGAGCATCACGATCTCAGAACGTGGGTAGACATATAGCTACACGTATCATATACGCATAATGCAGTTGCTCCTTTTCAGATATTTACACGGGGGCGCGGACTCTGGATTTAGATATGTTAAACCAGAAGAGTACAAGCCAAGATTGCTTCATTTACATGGTGACAGAAAAAGTGTAGAGGTCAAAGAGGTCAGATGTTTTATCATTTATATAACATCCGAAAATCATTTCGGACAATATTCTAATATCTCAATTAAAAATATGGTTACTAACAGTTTTCCCAATTTTTGAATTCAGTGTACAGTTCTAGTGCTACGATAATTATCGGACACATTCTTTTTTGTGACTATTGGGTATACCCATCCACTTTAATCAACAAAGCAACTCATATGCCACAGTCATGAGAAGCTAAAGGTCTGGCATGCCATAAACCCTGATCTAACCCACCTTTTCTTTTGAAATTCCTGTACCAAGTCAGTATTATTGCTGTAGTTACTATATATTTGGTTGCTTCTTCTGGAATTTGCCGGTTTCTCGGACTTTGATTTGTGGATTGTCTTTTTGGACAGTTTCACTGGTGTTTGATATTTTGTTATTACCTTTATTTTGACTAAGGGACAAAATAACGAAAGAAAAACCTCTTGGAAAGTAATACGTTGTTGTTTGTAGCAGCTAATTATATGTTAATTGCATAACATAACTTACTGTCATAGTTCTAAAAATGATTCTCGGTCATAGGTATGAAGAAACGAAATGACATTAATGTCCAACTGCTATTTTTATATCTATTAAAAATGACTGCCATCCGTGCGTTCAGTTTTTTTGATTACAGTTTTTTTAATCTTCCATATTGTACCTCTGGACGGACGCAAGAAAGAAGATAGGCATTAATGGCTTTAAAAATCATAGAACTAACAATAAACATATTTAAATATCCCAAATAAAAAGCTATTTCAGAAGTTGAATACCACAGGGTAAATGAAAAAACATACAAACCTTTCTATGTAGATGTCGGAGTTGTAACATTTTTTTCTTGCGATGTATCGTATATATTACATCGAAAACAAGTTAACATTTAAAAATTTCAAAACGGCACATATTTTTTAAAATAAATTTAAAAAACAAATATATACTTACATGCAAGTAATATTCATTCACATGTTTTCATTACAGTTTGCAATTTTATTAATTTGACTATCTTTTAAAATGGGAACTTCTAAGTGAAATATTCTAATTAGAATTGTATTAACATTAACACAAAATGTCAATTCAATGCTAATTACATGTGAATTGAAATCGATAATGTGTATGCTATTCCAAAAAAAGTGGGGGTGGGGGGATAAACCGTATGGGTAATTGAGGTCCTAATAAATAATTACAACGGAACGATCAGTGAATTTTACTCTTAATTCTATGGGCTGTGCGTGTATAGTAAATAAAATGTGTTATCGAACCACTGTGTGTCATAGAAGTCATTTGGCGTTCTGACAATTACCATAATGACCTAATTAACCTTTATGTAGGATCATGTGTATGACCATAATTTCACGATAGAGAGATTGTGTGTGTCAGGCAGTCAAATCAAGAAAATATGGTGTACTGGTGTGGGGATTGTTTACGATGGTCAACGAAGCAAATATAATTCTACACCAGACGAAATGCGCAGAAATTAAATGACGTATAGGTTTTATCATATAATTATTGTTTATCACTTATGAATGGCATTTTGGCATAACAATCATTCTCTAAAGTTTAATAACGAATACCAATTGTTTTAAAACACATGTCTGCCGGAATAATTGTTGGATATGCAAATATGGATGCCTTTCAGAGTATACTATAGCAGATTGTTCGAAAGCAGAATTTTTTACTATTTTTGTCCAATCAGAATGCAAGCTTGTCTTCAATAACAGTACGTTACCATGGGTAAGCGTCTTTTAGTTCAAAGGTCACAATTAGAAAATATACCGACTGCGTCGGAAAAAATTTATTACACGTCCATATTGTATATTATGCCTTTGTTGTTGACATGTCCCAAGTCGTCCTTGACATTTGACACGTGAATTTTACATAGTAAGTCAGCCATTGAAGTTTCTAACGTGACCTTGCGTTGTTTTCAAAAGATCGTCTGTTTTTGTAACGTTCCATGGTATTTGGTCAAACTGCGAGACTTTTCCCGCCTCGACTTCAAACGAAATAACCAGAAGGGCTTCGATTAGACAACTATCGATTCTTCCAAACGTACACTTCCATTTTAACTTAGGTCAAATTTTGCTATAGAAAATCTTCCTATTAAAATGAAAAATCCGCCGCATTTCAAAACGCTAATTAAGTGCGAAAAATAATTGCTGAAATCAATTTACACATTTTTTGATGCACAAAAGGGGCATTTTCTTGACCATAAGCAGTTTTCATTTGGCAGCAAAAACAAAAAAATAAAAATAAAAAAAATAAACACAACCGCCGCACAGACACGGTGACGTTTAGTATACATCTAATTATAACTCTGTTTTAATAACAGGTTACACTTAAAAGGAGTAGTCTTGATTCTACGGACGTTTTTATCTTGGACATGGGAGCAAAAGTATATTTGTGGATTGGTAAGAAATGCAATAAAGATGAAAAAATAAAGGTAGAGTATACGTTTGATATAAAACAAACACAAAACATATCCTTGTATATAACTAATAATGTGCTGATAATAATTATGACAGAGAAAATCACAAATAATTCAATGCTGCTTTAAGGGGATGCAGTATACGTTCACTGAAAATAATTTGTCAATGAATTTTCTTTAAATTCGCCATATAGTTATTTTTTTATACAAGTTATCATAATTAAAAATTACAAATAGGGGTTTCAGAGCTTATTGTGAGGGGTTGATCATTGAAATTTTTCTATTGTCAAATAAATTATACAGAGAAGAGAATGTAAAAGCACTAAAATAAAAGATTACAAAAATTCTGTCCAATGAAATTTTCTGAATTTACACAATAATGTTAAGCAATTGGTATACATTTTAGTGATAAAAGGAAAAATAGCGGTTTTTGAAATTTTTTTTAATCTATTGGAAAAAAATGGTCAAAAAGTGCTAAAAATGGTATTTTTTGTCAAAATTTCCTCATTGTTAAACGATTATTTGCATTATTTTTGCCAATACCCAACTCTATTTACAAAAACTTTTTATTTCAACCATTAATAATTAAAGAACTAATATTGGTATAAGACCTTTAGTATTATTTCAAATTTTATGGAAATTAAGAGTAAATAATGAAAGAAATTATTTTTAAATTTACCATAAATGTTCAGTCTATTTTGAAATTTTCACAAAAAATCGCGGATGGTGTCCTGCATCCCTTTAATTATGTCCAAATCTCATAAATCAGTTTTGCAGAGAATTCTACAAAATACTTTTTAATTACAGCGTTTAGTTCCAACGAAATAATAAACGTTTTATGAAATCGTCGCCCTTTTAACAAAGTTTACTTTACTGCAGGGTTTATTATATGTTAATGAGTTGAGGGACAGTCGAACAGGGAAAAAGACGGAAGTAGAAACCTTGGATGAGAGATCTACATCTTCAACGGTAATTAGATTTATAAATTTATTATTGTCAACTCTTGTATCACATTAAGAACAAATCACCACTAATCATTAAAATATATTAAAACCTGGATGCAGCCCGATAGAAATGCAATTGACCTATCAAACGGTTATGATAAAAAGTTAATTTATCATTACGTGAAGAGGGACACCTTCGACTATATGTCGACAGATTTAGATTGCAAGTCCTTTGTATTTGTTCTGTAACGCTGATGTAGTATAAGGCAAAAAACAGAAATTAATTTATCATGTTTATGTTAGTTTATCATTCGGAGATTGTTGGTAAGAAAAAAAAAACACTTATAAAAATAAGGATTCATACAGCAAATATCATTTAGGTGATAAGGATATGTGCATAAATTATATATTTAACATATATATAGTACTTTTTTATTTGCGTTAGTAGAAACAATATTGTAAAAAACTAAAGTGAATTTCGTTTATTGTTAAATAACGGTAGGTTTTTACACATCGAATCAAAAATGAAACTGTAACTTGCAGAACAGTTCTAATTAAATTAATTTTTTCGTAGCTTTTTTGTTTTAAATAAAAAGCATTTTCTCTTCCCTATCTCATCGAAGGACGCCAGTCTTGAGCTTGAGATGAAATAACAAGAAAATGCACTAAGTTACAAAAGACATAAATAATATGTTTATCGATGTTTTGTGACATTGCGACGTCACTCTTTTGAAATATCACGCTTGTATAGTGAGATGGAATAATATCGCACCTAGAGATCAAAGCAAATACTGCGAAAGCGCGTTAATACCGTATTTGCGCCGTTATTGTGATCCTGGTAATGTAATGACTATCACACATGCCATCATACTACTTATATCGTTATCAGTATTTGACATACATAATTAAATGTACAGATGGTTTTGATCTGTAAATAATAATTAAAAATTATTTCCGATGTCTTGTCTTATATTCTCATAACCAAATACTCGAGAAGGAAAGGAAAAAGGCACACCACTTTCTTACCAACGACTTAATTACAGTCAAAACATGAAGATTTCAAAACACCAAAAACTGTAAATTCGATCAAAGACGCTGTAACCGTGAAACATATGCATCGATAGTTTGACATTAATTGTAAACAATCGAAATGGTAATTTGAATTTTGCAAACCTATACTCTACAACCTCTATAATTATTATTTATGACAGTCATGACAGTAAGCAATGCAATTTTAGTATTTCCGGCCTCATTTTAGTCATTAATAAGTTTTGGTAAGTTGAATTATAATTGTAGTTCAATTGTTAAGTTACAGCAAAAGCTTATTGTAAATGTATCAGTGTAACGACTAGTGGTGAGGGATGGGGTAGAGGATTGTCAGCCGTTTTGTTTCTAACATATATATAGTTATCTATATTAGTTTAATTTACAGAATACATTTTACAAAGTGTTGGACCAAGGAATTGAAAATGAAGGAGTTGATAATGACTTTGATCAAAGTTCAGACTATATATCTGCAAACACAGAAAAGGAGCTTTACAGGTATTTATATCTTTATATTTATGTCATTATCATTTTTGTATTATACACATTACATGAGAATAACTACAAAAACTTAGCACATACTCAGTCACGTGTGCGCTGACTTGAAAAAGGACAACACAAATGTATAAAATATAACTAAAAACTACTTATCGAGACATGGCAGTTGTTATCATACTTGAATTGGATTTTGTTATCCAAACATAGTTTTACTAAGGCTTTCAATTTTCCAAGTGGAAAGCCTTACTTTTATTTGGCTGTTTATATCTTTTGAAGTTTCGTTTTCCATTATCATTTTTTTGACGACATGTTGTAAAGACATTTTGTACCATTTATGTTTCAGACATTATGCTTTTGGAGTTGTCCCTGGTACAACAAACACTTTTTCCACCGAGTTATCTGCCCTGACACAGAAAACTTTGTGTGCAGATAAACGTTTGAAACATTTGAAGATGTCGGGATCAAAGTTGTGTCCACATATGCAGTGATAACATATGGCACTGAAGATTTTCCCCTTCTTAGAAGAGTTATTTTCCCCTCTTAATTGAAAGTAAAAAGTGCTACTTTGAAACGAATAAACGAGACATGTTGGTCATGTTTAACTGTTGGTCACCTTGAAAAGGTCACTAGGTCAAAGGTCAAGGTCACGTTATACTTTTGTTTTTAATTTGTGTTTTGTGTATATCACATTGTTACCAATTAGATGGAAAACAGAAACCTTGAGCAAAATATGGATCTTGCTTTGTTCCTGAATTGTCATACATTTTTAGTGACCCTTTGAAAGGGTTGTCTCCCTGTATCGACGACATTTATTGTAAATAGCCATACCTCAGTAACTATAACATATATTAACAGGAATATTACTATTGGTCATCATTGACCTTGTCCTTGAAAAATGGTAACAAGGTCAAAGGTCAAGGTCAGGTCATCGTCTAAGTTTTGATTTATGGTATGTGCCGATTTCCGCCTTAACCATAAGAGATGTACAACTGAAACCATGAGCAAACAGTTCTTCAAGAGTCATATATATTTTAAATGACCCTTTGTAACAGTTATTCCCCTGGATTTATGAAATCTATTTAAATGGACATATCTCAATACTAGAACAGATATTGACATACGATCTTCTCTTTTTTCATTGTTCACCTTCAGCATTATCAAGGCCACACACGTTAGACATCAAGATTGAAGTCATATCTTTATTTATTTTTTTTTACATTTTCCATGTACTACTTTTGATAAGGGTTTAAATTTCAAGGTCATTTAATATAGGGTCTTTTTGTATGCATAAATTGTATAGCCAATAATTGCTCTTTAGAACGATTGAACCTATATTTATCTATGCACTTTGTCTCCCTTAGATTATCCGATGCTACAGGAGAAATAAAAATGTCTTTGGAGAAGAGAGGTCAGGTGGAAAGTTATGACTTTAAATCAGAGGTAATTTGAAACTCATATTAAAATAAGTTTGAAATATTACTTTATAATACTCTCAATAACAACTAGTGATCAAGTGAAGCGACTTCAAAGGCAGTTCAAATCGCAAAAGATTTGAAAAAAATTGTTGCGTAAACAAAACGCCGTTGAAAATCATGTACTACGGTATCCAAACCTAACCCTTCCTTTTAAAATACAAGTTATTACTATATTTTAGGATGTGTTTATATTGGATACACAAACTGAATTGTTTGTCTGGATTGGTAGTGGAACAACACGTGCTGAACGAAAAAATGCAATGACATATGCACACGTAAGTAAACGTATAAATATTCACAACAAATATTTCGTTTTATTGGCAGATTTCAGGCATAAAACATTCTAACATATTTTGTAAAAACATCTTATATTGGTTGCTCAAAGAACCGAAGGAATACCAAAGGTGCAATCAATATTGTAGTTCACATACAATAAAATAAAATCACGTAACACACAAAAAACTAAGATAGACAAAATAACACATAAACAAATATCAGCGACAAGAAGTCGGGTAGCTTTAAACATAGATTGAAGTGAGGATAAATATAAGACCTTGTCATAAAGATTAATGCGTATACCACGTTGAGGGATAATGACTAGACATTTAAAATTTCATTTCTTTTGTTAAACAATACGCAAATTTTTCAAAGTGCGGACCGAGTTTATTATATATTTTTCAAAATGGATTAAGAAAATCTATAATGGAACGGAACACAACAATGTACAAACTCAGTTGGAACCATATTTACTTTTTATTACAGATGACCTAGTACAGGTGAGCTCACGCGCACTCATCTGTACTCGTTGATTCATCTAATCAAAACGCCTGACACAACAACGTTGTTATGGCAACATAACACAGTGTTTTTTACATTCTTGTTCCTGGCGTTCTGATATGATTATAAACAATGGAGAGCCTATAGGATATCGCGACGCAAAAGTTTGTGAAAGATGCGAAAAATAGGTTCTTTTATTCGCTTTATTAAAAACTCGTGTAATCGTGTAATCGTGTAAACTCGTGATTGAAATTTGTTATGCCTTTTGATCATTTACTCGCGAAGACACCTCGAGGAAGATTTCCCGGTAAAATTACCGTATTTTTTGTTTATAGTATTATAAAGTGCAGGACTAATTAGAAAACATTTAAATGAGTAATTTAAGCATCAGTATTCATACTGTGTATTTTCACTGTTGTAGAACTATTTGATGAAGACCGACCATCCATTGGTACCAATCAGTTGTCTTAGTGAAGGAAAAACAACAACAGCTTTCCAGACAGCAATAGCTGCGTAACCAATCAGTTGTCTTAGTGAAGGAAAAACAACAACAGCTTTCCAGACAGCAATAGCTGCGTAACCAATCAGAACTGTTGAAGACTCTAAACATGATCTATACTCATTTTATATTCATTATTAGATAACATTTGTTTGTGTATGCTTAATTTTGGTCTTAAAGTCATATATAAAACTAATTTTATCACATAAAGGATTGATTTAGGTCATTCACAATTAGCTGCAGATTTAAATACACCCAACCTGTTTATACCATGTACTACAGTAGGTAAAAGATCTTTATTGTAAAGGTGTACATTAGATGTAAATGATGTTACATTTTACGTAACATTAGATGTAAATGATGTTACATTGTACGTAAAACAATACTCTATCAATCATTTTAAATTTTACATTGTAACTAATAAATATTTTTTCACCGCTTTTATCAGGTTGTTTAGATACAAAGTAATTTTGTATATCTACAAATTAAACCGAACGTTTGACATTTTTTGTTTCCTATAAGCGGCACTCGAGATCGAATTTTTAATCATTATACATTACCATATTCTCGAGACTGTCCTTCGCTTTTTTCTTCCTGGAAACGAGCCTAGTTTCCCGTGTTCACGTGGCCTGGGAGGCTATGGCAGTTGTGGAAGATGGTTTTCAGGATTCTGGCCAGGCAGCTTCGTTCCTCGTTTAGCCTCAGGCTGCCCAGATGGGCTTTTACCTTTTCGCTCTTGGTCTTGGCCTTTCCGCTGCCCGAAACGACCCGGCGTCGTTCCCCACGACGCTCTGGAAGTTGAGGAGTTGTTTTTCCCGGAAACGCACAATGTTCAGAGCCATACCACGCACGACCATCAAAATAAATAGAGATTCATGAAACACGACGACTAAATTTTCATAACCTTACTGTTATTTAATTCATCAGTATTTACAATGTATCACCTGTAACTGACAAAGTTACTTGTAAACGTTTACTTTACTTCGTTCACATAGATCTCTGCCATAAATTTCATTGGATTAAGTTATTGAACTGTTTGTTACAGTTTTCTCATTCTGAGTAATAGATTGGGTTGCAAAATGTTAAGCAACAATAATGATCGCAATTTTCTGAATTTTATAATGTTGCTAAATGTGCAGTTAATAGGATTACAATGAAAGTATTGACAGTATTGAGTTAATATAGTATTATGTTCTATTTTTAGATATATGGAATGATTTATTTAGTATTAATAATGTCATCAATACAATACGTCAGATAAACCATCCGGGACATTTTTACATTTAACGGAAAACAATAAAACATTAACACATGAATACATTTGTCATATCGCTAGCGTTTACATTTTGTATTAATTGGAGGTGGGGTAAACTATTAATTGTTATGCTTCCATTGGTTACAGGCAAATGGGTTCAATAACATGAATTACAGCTGTTTGTGGTGTGTATTGGGCTGTGTCAGATTCACGTCACCATAGGTAAATCACACTTACTGAATAATTAAGACGTTACAATTAATTTTGCGGGAAACCCAATTCAAATGAAGATTTTATTTACGTTCAAATTCAGTGTTTAATCATGATTGTTTTGCTGTTTCCGTCATTTAGGTTGGCCTCGAATGTACACTTTTTGCTTCCGAGACCCCCCCCCTTTGTTGGATCAGTGTCTTACTATCTTGTAGAGATGCAGTAATTTAAAAAAGATAATTATAAGTAACGAGTTGTATGTCAAAAATTTCCTACTTTCCTACTCTTCTGATTCAGCCCATTTGTTTGTCCATGTCCGCTTTTTCTAAAAAAAAGTAACATTCTAATTAAAATTACATTTTTCACTTCCTCCTCCCTTCGCATCGACCATAGCAAAAAAGGGGAGCAAGTGAAAGATTTATTTCTAATAAGATTGATAAAGTACTTAACGCAACCAATGCTTGGTTCTAGGTATGAAATTTGTTGAAAGCTTTCATGTAAATTTACATGAGACATTATCATGAGATGCAAATTAATTTGTCGCACAGCTTATTTGATTCGTATTTCAGCTACTCTTCGGGCCCATGCTTACATACTTAAATATAATGTTTTGTGTCCAATTTTGCCTGATGTGTAAACATCGACATAAACGGACTGTTCTAAAGCGTCTGTGACCTAGTGCTGATTTTATTTCCAAGAATTTTTTAAATTCAACGACAATAGCAATCTTTTGTGTTCACTGAAATTTAATATAGATATTTGAATAACAAATATGTATTTAAATAAACATTTTTTCCATGAAATTTGTTTTGTTCAAAAATACAACGATACAGTTTTTAAAAATATTTCCACTTTAATGATCGCCATTTAAACAAAACAATTCAAAGAACTTTTTAGAGGTTTGATGTCAGGTGACTGAATCTCTAATATATAGCTATATCATAAAAGAACGGTTAAAAAGCTATCGACATTGACAAGGATTATGTAAGTTAAATTGTAATGTGGTTAAGATTGTAATATGTCTTGTTCATTGAATTTAGTTTTAATCAAATTGTTTACTAGTTTTTGTAATACACAAACTATCTTATAAATATTTATATTATTTTAGTTAATAGTGTCAACTAAATAAAACAGTTTGAGATTAAACTCAATAACAAACTTTACTGGATAACTTTATTATTTTGTTTGTGCGCGCCAATGATGAATCTAGATAAGCACGTCTGGCAAAGTTAATTTATTGGTATTTTTGATTAGATTATTTATACATCAGGATATGGGTAAGATTTCCCAGCTAGCTATATTTCGTGTTCTGACACAGCGGCTGATTCTTAGCTGTACACAGCATTAAAAACCATAGTTAAAATAGGGTATATCTGTTTTTTTAAATATATTGTTGTATTTTGTAGTTCTGGTTTGCAAGCATCAGTTGACATGGGTAAGATTTCTTAAATCTTTTTAAACATTTATTTTCGTGTCATGCTTATGAGGACATATGTTTATGATACATTTGGTAAATATGAATGATTTAATGTGTTTAGTAACGCCATTATGACCGACTTTTACGGGTATTTTAAACCAACCTTACATACACTTGTCACATTTAAAAATAAGCCGAACCCGTCCACAATGGCGGAAAATGAAGGTTTGTTCCTTGGTGGCGTAGGGGTTGTATTGTGATAATACGGCACGTCACTACGCAGACCATAGTTAGTAATATTTGTCGTGATCATGCACAATAAAACCCTTTGTATATTTATGAAAACTAGTTGGCTAATTGTATACGCTTCTAATGCTAAATATTGCATACCTAAAAAGACGCATATCTAATGGTGGTGAACAGTTTGTTACAATTGGTACACGGCATATTTAATGGTGGTCAACAGTTTGCTACAATTGGTACACGGCATATCTAATGGTGGTCAACAGTTTGTTACAATTGGTACACAGCATATCTAATGGTGGTCAACAGTTTGCTACAATTGGTACACGGCATATTTAATGGTGGTCAACGGTTTGTTACAATTGGTACACGGCATATTTAATGGTGGTCAACAGTTTGTTACAATTGGTACACGGCATTTCTAATGGTGGTCAACAGTTTGTTACAATTGGTACACGGCATATTTAATGGTGGTCAACAGTTTGTTACAATTGGTACACGGCATATTTAATGGTGGTCAACAGTTTGTTACAATTGGTACACGGCATATCTAATGGTGGTCAACATTTTGTTACAATTGGTACACGGCATATCTAATGGTGGTCAACATTTTGTTACAATTGGTACACGGCATATCTAATGGTGGTCAACAGTTTGTTACAATTGGTACACGGCATATTTAATGGTGGTCAACAGTTTGTTACAATTGGTACACGGCATATTTAATGGTGGTCAACAGTTTGTTACAATTGGTACACGGCATATTTAATGGTGGTCAACAGTTTGTTACAATTGGTACACGGCATATTTAATGGTGGTCAACAGTTTGTTACAATTGGTACACGGCATATTTAATGGTGGTCAACAGTTTGTTATAATTGGTACACCTTGTTGATTTATTGTTGATAAAATTGTTCTTGTCCTGAATATAGTTGACACCTTGCTTTCTGCACGTCAAACAATCACCATCGTAAGTTTAACACATTATGTGCAATACTAACAAAATACGTGATAGTGTATGGGAAAAATGTCCCTTACATTACATATAATCATTACTTTATAGCTTTATCAAAACCAAGGCAATATGACTGGAAGGATTCCAATTTAGCTTTGTTTGGATCTGACACGGAGAAATTGATCAAAAGTAAGTAAACGTAACATAAAGGTTTTAACAATAATACTTTTCTTTAATAAACGAATCGTTAACAAATATTGATCTTGGTAAGTTCTGTTCGCAATGTTGTTTAAATCTATAGCGTCTAACATCGGCAGTAACTATACAACAAAATAAATAAGTTAGTTCCAAAAAATACTTCTAACGCAAAGTAAACCCGATTTTACTTCAGGTATAATTGAACTAGTAAACAAAAAAGTCGCTGCGGGCAGGGCATGATCGATTCCGATCTTAATTGTCAAGGATTGTTGTTTTCCCTTCGTGAAAAGAATGTGTTCTCAATATGTTGTAGAAATTTGTTTTTCGTTGAAATGCTGATAATAGATTTTATTCAAGTCCAGTATTTTTCTTTTGAAAGACATTTCATTTGTATTTCGGATAATTATTGCACTCACTGGGATGGAGCCAATGTGATTGGACTAGTTTTGTTTAATAATAAAAAATTGCATTTTTGGAAATAGTGTAATCTACTCCGTTTTGGAAGAAATGTGGTTTTCTTGGAAGTGCTAATTTTAGATTTAATTCGAGGAATAGTTTTATTTTCCAACATTTCCAAGCAAAAGAAAAATTGATATTAGTAAATATTTTACAGGGTCAAAAAGGATAACTGTGTTGCACAATTTCTTGAAACGTTTTGTTAATTAATATTTTAATACATTCTTGTAGGATACGGAAGCCATTATAATTCAATTTACCTTTACAGGTTATAACTATTTTATACAATAGATTGACTTTGAACTATGATAAATCACAATTGTGTCGTAATTTAAATGTCAAATGTGTCGTGAATTACGATAGTTCAATAGATACAATGTTTATTCGGATTAGGATTGACGTGAAATAGATCTGTCCAATATATCTATTAAATAACCATACAATTAAACAATCCTTCTGTTTTTATTTATTACCTAATTTTTAGAACACTTGTGTTGCCTCTTTATTGTTAACGCCTCTTATACGCTTATATGTTCTGTATTTTATCCACATTATTTATTTGTATAAATTCGAAATGAATAGATGAAATTCGGGCTATTGTTAACTCCTCTTATACGCTTATATGTTCTGTATTTTACCACATTATTCATTTGTATAAATTCGAAATGAATGGAGGAAATTCGGGCTATTGTTAACTCCTCTTATACGCTTATATGTTCTGTATTTTATTCACATTATTTATTTGTATAAATTCGAAATGAATGGAGGAAATTCGGGCTATTGTTAACTCCTCTTATATTTTCTGTATTTTATCCACATTATTTATTTGTATAAATTCGAAATGAATGGAGGAAATTCGGGCTATTGTTAACTCCTCTTATATTTTCTGTATTTTATCCACATTATTTATTTGTATAAATTCGAAATGAATGGAGGAAATTCGGGCTATTGTTAACTCCTCTTATGCGCTTATATGTTCTGTATTTTATCCACATTATTTATTTGTATAAATTCGAAATGAATGGAGGAAATTCGGGCTATTGTTAACTCCTCTTATATGTTCTGTATTTTATCCACATTATTTATTTGTATAAATTCGAAATGAATGGAGGAAATTCGGGTTAAAGCATTTGGTAACTGAACAAACAAATAATAAAGGTAAACTAGATAGACATATATTTGTTTTGTTATCTTACAATAGTAGAAATAAGATACCGAAAAAGATTTGTTTCCATTATAAACAATAACCGCATTAAACAGAATTTTATTATTAATATGAGTTATAAAAAAACTCGAATTTTTATATTTATTATGCATTTAATCTTATGGATTACCTAGTAAAGAGACCTTTGTAAACGACAACTAAAATTTGATAATAGTCAATTAATTTATTATCGTTTGTTCGAGCAATTCCACATCGTATATGTCTATAAGGTTACCCGCTTTATCCTAAATGTATACTATAAGTAAATGTAGGGAGATTTGTGGGATTACAATGTATTGGACAAAGCCAACGTACCTGGATCTTGTGGAAAAATATAAACTAACGTATCGGTTGCAGTATTAATTTACATATTAACTTTATCTATAAATTTTCGTATCATATACCCAAAATACATAAACTAACAACTCAATAAATCGCTTAAAGACAAAACAACAAATCACCAAAAAGTCTGGAATAGCACATAACGGAAATGACACAAAAGAAGGTATAAACATAAACTGGGTTCGCGATCTAAGCCACAATTTAAATTACTCCCAAGTATTTTACCTAACAATACAGACATACAGAAATATATTACACTATCATAAAACGAAAAGAGCATACACAATATAAAACCAACAAATCGATACTTATTTAAGAAAACATATAAAAGTACAATACAAAATTTGAAGATCTATTATAAGGATATCGAAATGGTTGTTTGAAAAGGACATCAATCATTTTCATTTCGTTAAATAAGTTTTTTATTACAAAGATGCGACCCCGATGACCTTATTCGGCGTCAAGGACAATTTCAAATCCACACTTTTTAAAAACCAAGCTTTAACAAGAACTGTTCTTGTATTATCAGCTTAATAAATGTTTAAAATCCTCCAGAAATTGGTTTATCACTTTTAGATCATGTAAGTAATTCTTGTCAGTTTAGTATTTTTGCTTCCCTGATGAACAATAGTAGGGAATCAAATCAATACATTTTCAATGTTTAACTATATGTTCAATAATGCATACAGAAAATATATGTTTGTTCTAATTGATTGGATTCTTTTATTAGTTGGATCTGCCGAGGAGGAGCCAGCATGGAAGAAGGCTGGTTTAAAACCAGGACTTCAAATTTGGAGAATTGTGGTAAACTGTCTTTAATTCTTACATAAGGGAATATCTACTATATAATTTTTTTCTCTCCTCCGTTATGGAAGCTCACTAGGCCATTGCGCTGTATTATAACTTTTTGATGACCTTTTATCAACTGTTTTAGTCACGGAGTTCGCTATTTCTGGATATGAACATGTGTACATGAGTCACATGACTGGTGTAGTAACGCAGGATATGCTTTTCTAGTCGACGCTCTTCTTTACACTACTTCAATGCAGTTGGTTTCCCGTTTATTTTCATATTCGAAGTTAAGTTAGGTTAGAATAATCTTGCTTGAATTCTAAGCATTTTTCTTCTTATGGTTGCTATAACGCAGAAATCAATCAAAATTAAAATGATTTCGCGCTCATTTTTTAATACATTTCACTACTGATTCTATTTCCTCTCTCAAAGTATAACACACCTGCCGCTGTGCACAATGCATATTCTGTGTGGCAGATTATATCAGGTGTGTAATGAAAACTTTTACATTTTTGAATAAAAAAGGATTAACAGCAAACACAAAATTAGTGCGCGGAGAAATTAATTACTGCAAAGGAAGATTGTTTTCCGTCCTCTTATCGAAAGTATTTTTTAGCCAATTAAAAGTCAGTATTCTCGTACAACTTGTTTATATAAGTTAAGTTTAAAATGTGCATGTAATTAACTACAGGTATGTAATGTCTTTCAGAAATTCAAAGTTACAGTATGGCCAGAAGAAGACTACGGGAAATTTTTTGACGGAGATTCTTACATTATACTCAACGTAAACTTTAATATCAAATCACTTGCTTTTGTTGTGAAATCTTATTATATGCAACCACAAGGATATGCTACTAGAACTATATTCTATATCACAATCACCACATATCACTAAATTACTACATCCCTGCTTTTAACATACAAATCTCTGGCCATTTTATATCATGTCACCACCGACAATTAACATTCAAGGGGATAAAAGACAGCAATACTTAATGTTTTTCGAACAATTAGCATCATATTATTTTGTTCGAGATTGCTTTATTTGTATCTTGAAAATGTACCCATATCAATAATGTCTTTGATTATTACAGTACTTAGCGATCAAATCTTATCTGCATAAATTATAACAAATATTTTACTGTCTAAGGAACTAAGACACAAGTTTCGGACCAATGTATGTAACATTAAATGAAGGTATTAACAACGTATGTGTTCTCTGACCCTTTAGATTATTTTGGAATATTTTGATAACTCGGGTTGCAGACATAAAACTTGTCAAGCCCGTCTGCCTCCACGGTGTTATCTAAAATGTCTCTGTGAATTATGATCACTTGTGTATAATTATTCTTGTTGAATGCTGAGTATTATTAATTTGTACCTTAGTTCCCCCAGATGCAAAAGGCGCAATGCAACAATATTTGTTGTTAATTGATATACTTGTTTAAAAAGTAATAATGTTCATTAAGTTGTTCAAAATATTGTTGCGATATTATTCTGAATTTATTACAAATGCCAAAGTATCAATATTTCCATGTAATTTACCATAGGTTGTTGATGGGTAAGAGTTCTTTGATTATATCCCATTGTAAATTGTAGACCTACAAGAAAGAAGGTAAAGAACAGCTGCTATACGATGTACATTTCTGGATTGGTAAATACAGCACACAGGTATGGTGACTGTAAAAACTATATTTTTATAAATTTGTTATTATTTATTCTCCTGCAGACAATAATCTCCTACCTGAAAATCCGAAAATAGTTTACTATTATTATGATTAACATTGGCGAAAACGATACAGATACAGGTACATTAAACGGACAACAAAGCACAAATTGCTTTTTTGTTTGATTTAAACAAGTAAAATTCTAATTACTGGTATTTACATGAAACCAGCATAGGATGTAAAATGATTCTTGATTACACTGTAAATACACTGTACGATTTCTTAAATATTTTTAGGATGAATACGTTACAGCAGCATATAAAACGGTAGAACTGGATTGTTACCTTAAGGATGTTCCTATTCAACACAGAGAAGTTCAAGAACACGAATCTCAATTGTTCCTGTCATACTTTGAGACGATCACGTGAGTAAAATCTAAATTGGTCCTGTCATACTTTAGACGATATAATTACATCGTACAAGCAGTCCTATTTGCTCACCGTCTCAAATAATAAATTCATGTAAAAAACACATGTGATTTAAAATGTATGGCGAAATCGAGTTGAATATTAGCAAATATAATAACTTTTCGTTATTCAGATGGGATTATACCTGTTTTAGGACTTCGAATTAGCTAAAGTATTAGATATTTCAGTTAGATTTTTGTTAATTAAGTTATAACACTAGGTGTTATCAAGTAAGAATATTGGTTTGGTTTGAAAAGGGAGTTTTTCATGTTAGATTCCATTAATAGCGCATTAGCAAAATCTGTTTTGTTGTTTGTTTGTTTGATAGTGTTGAACGCCACTTTCAGCAATTTTTCAGCTATATCATGGCGTCCAGTTTTTATTGGGGGAGGAAGCCGAAGACCCCGGAGTAAACCCCCGACCTGCGGTAGGAAAACTGGCAATCCTTGTCAATTAAGATTGGAGTCGAGTACACCCTGCCTGCAGTGAGAATCGAACCCGCAATCTCAGTGTTGACAGACCACGTGATCAATAGTAGACGAACTACCTTGACCACTGATCTGATTTGCGTTCGAATTTTATCGTGTAATTAATAGAAAGTCCTTGTCGGTGTTCAGATGTTCCACGACCGTTTAGTTTAAAGTTACAATTTGTCATAAAATAGGTAAATCTTTATGGAAAAAAAAGTAAAGAAAACAAGTGTCCAGCAAGGCCAAACAACAACCAAGTGTGATCTCAAACACCGTTTGTTTCCTGTGTAGACCATTGTTGATATACTTTGTCAATATTAGTTTATTTAAATTGTTGACTATATCAGTTAATTAAAATGGTTCAGGCATTAATCGTTTGTAAAAGAAATATAGCAAGGAAACCGACCGAACAACAAGAACTTAAAGTCAAGGGACGATTACAAAGCCGGATTTAGATACGATTACAAATCCGGATTTAGACAAACATACAACACGAAACAAAAACCACAAACACAAAACAAAACAGAAAGTCAGCAACCAGACTTTGAGTTAAACAGAGAACGTATTAGTTAAAATATAGCAACAGCTATAATGTACGCATAGTAACAAAATACAGTTGTTCCTTTTCAGATATTTACACGGGGGCGCGGACTCTGGATTTAGACATGTTAAACCAGAAGAGTACAAGCCAAGATTGCTTCATTTACATGGTGACAGAAAAGGTGTAGAGGTCAAAGAGGTCAGTTATTGTATATCTGCAATGCATGTTACGTCATTCACATAACACCCGAAAATCATTTGAAATATCTTGTGTGAAAATATGGTTACAGAAAGTTTTTCCCAATTTTTGAATTCAATGTACAGTTATGGTGCTACGATGATTATTGGATACAACTATTTCTGGCTAGTGGTATACCCATCCATTTTAATCACAATCTAATTCGCATACTACACTAATGGAAGCGGGAAGTTTAGCATGCCATAAAACCTGGTTTAACCCACCTTTTCTTTTGAAATTTAGGGCCATTGCTTTAGTTACTATATTTTTGGTTGTTGGTTCTGGAGTTTGCAGGTTTAACGAACTTTGATTTGTAGATTGTATTCTTGACAGTTTCCTTGGTGTTCGGTGTTTTGTTATTACTTTCATTTTGACTGCAGGACAAAATAACAAAGAAACTATTGAAAAGTAATACGTTGTTGTTTGTAGCAGTTGATAATATGTTGCTTCGCATATTTTATAACTCATTGTCATAGTTCTAACGATTCTCAGTCATAGGTCTGTAGAAACGAAATGTCATTAATGTCCAAATGTCTGAAGAAATGAAATATCATTAATGTCCAAATGTCTGAAGAAATGAAATATCATTAATGTCCAAATGTCTGAAGAAACGAAATGTCATTAATGTCCAAATGTCTGAAGAAATGAAATGTCATTAATGTCCAAATGTCCGAAGAAATGAAATGTCATTAATGTCCAAATGTCTGAAGAAATGAAAGGTCATTAATGTCCAAATGTCTGAAGAAATGAAAGATCATTAATGTCCAAATGTCTGAAGAAATGAAATATCATTAACGTCCAAATGTCTGAAGAAATGAAATATCATTAATTTCCAAATGTCTGAAGAAACGAAACATCATATATGTCCAAATGTCTGAAGAAACGAAATATCATTAATGTCCAAATGTCTGAAGAAACGAAATGTCATTAATGTGCAAATGTCTGAAGAAATGAAATATCATTAATGTCTAAATGTCTGAAGAAATGAAATATCATTAAAGCCCAAATGTCTGAAGAAATGAAATATCATTAATTTCCAAATGTCTGAAGAAACGAAACATCATTAATGTCCAAATGTCTGAAGAAACGAAATATCATTAATGTCCAAATATCTGAAGAAATGAAATGTCATTAATGTTTAAATATCTGAAGAAATGAAATATCTTTAATGTGCAAATGTTTAAAAAAACGAAATATCATTAATGTCCAAATGTCTGAAGAAATAAAAAATTAATGTCACAATGTCTTATAAAATGAAATGTTATTAATGTCCGAATGTCTGAAGAAATGAAATGTCATTAATGTCCAAATGTCTGAAGAAATGAAATGTCATTAATGTACAAATGTCTGAAGAAATGAAATATCATTAATGTCCAAATGTCTGACGAAATGAAATATCATTAATGTCCAAATGTATGAAGAATTGAAATATCATTAATGTCCAAATGTCTGAAGAAATGAAATATCATTAATGTCCAAATGTCTGAAGAAATGAAATATCATTAATGTCGAAATGTCTGAAGAAATGAAATGTCATTAATGTGCAAATGTCTGAAGAAATGAAATGTCATTAATGTGCAAATGTTTGAAGAAATGAAATATCATTAATGTCCAAATGTCTGAAGAAATTTAATGTCCAAATGTCTGAAGAAATGAAATGTCATTAAAGTCTAAATGTCTGAAGAAATGAAATGTCATTAATGTCCAAATGTCTGAAGAAATGAAATATCATTAATGTCCAAATGTCTGAAGAAATGAAAAATCATTAATGTCCAAATGTCTGAAGAAATGAAATGTCATTATGTCCAAGTGTCTGAAGAAATGAAATGTCATTAATGTCCAAATGTCTGAAGAAATGAAATGTCATTAATGTCCAAATGTCTGAAGAAATGAAATATCAATAATGTCCAAATGTCCGAAGAAATGAAATATCATTAAAGTTTAAATGTCTGAAGAAACGAAATATCATTAAAGTCCAAATGCTTTTTTAATATCAAAGTCTAAATATAATTATGTTCTTAATAACAGGTTACACTTAAAATGAGTAATCTTGATTCTACGGACGTTTTTATCTTGGACATGGGAGCAAAAGTATATTTGTGGATTGGTAAGGAATGCAATAAAGATGAGAAAATGAAGGTACAGTATGCGTTAAATATATAACAAACACAAAACTCGAGTTGTGATGGGGAATGTATACAACTGTCGAGATGTCACACGCATTATGACGTCACATTTCATTCATAGAATGAGAGTCATCATCGCTGTCATATAGAATCATTGGTTATAACATTCATTATGACGTCAAAAAGTAGGTCCGACAAAAGTACATCTTGCATCACATATATAGATGATACAAGGTTTTGTATCACACAGGTTGTATCAATCGCTAAATTTTCAGATTTTGACAAAATACAAACAACGTTATTTTAGATAAAAACGTCTATTTATGCCAAAGAAAGCCACCACGAATAATGTAAACCTATAATTATATTATAAATCAGTTGTGCAAAGATTTCTACTCAATACTATTACACTACTGTGTTTAGTTCCAACGAAGACCTCACTTTTTTTTAAATTGGTGTCCTTTGTTAGCACTATTTCAATTTATATTGTTTGGTTTACTGCAGGGTTTATTATATGTTAATGAGTTGAGGGACAGTCGAAAGGGGAAAAGGACAGAAGTAGAAACCTTGGATGAGAGATTTACATCTTCAACGGTAACTTAGTTTTTTAATTTATTTTTGTCAAGTGTAATAGTAAATCAAGAACAAATCACCACTAATCATTAAAATATAAAGAAACCTGGAGGCAGCCAGATAGTATTACAATTGACCTATCAAACGGTTGGGATAAAAACTAACGAGTGAGTTTATTATTGTAAATGTACACAATACATTTGGATTGGACATATTGGAAAACTTTCGACTAATTGTCGTCTTTAGTCCTTTGTCTATTTTGTAACGGCTAATGTAGCATGAGGCATTGTTTTCTATAAACATAATTTATTATGGAAGGTTTTATCATTATAATATCACAAATTGTTATGAAACAGTAAAATACAAACCTCATAAAAATACGGAATCATACCGACACCCATATCAATTAGGTGATAACAAGAAATATGTGTACAAATTATGTATTTGCATAACTTTACTTATTTATGTGCGTCAACGGCAAGATATTGCAAAGCAAACTAAATTTTGATAATTGTTAAATACCAGTAAACATAAAAATCACAAAAAATAACATTTAACTTGTACAACAAATCTGATGAGGTATTAGAGTAAATATTACTTTTGCATTATAACTATAAGCAGTGACATACAGACACGTAATGCATGCCGGTTTTATGGATGCGTCAGCCATTTAGGTTCTAGGTTTTTGTTTCTAAAAATTCAGCTAAAATGATAAGATTTTAAGCTTAAACAACAGAGATTATCTGCCAAGTTTGATTTACAGAATGAATTTTACAAAGTGTTGGACCAAGGAGTTACAGGTGAAGAAGCCGAAGACGACTTTGATCAAAGTTCAGACTACATATCTGCAAAAACAGAAAAGGAGCTTTACAGGTATATCCAAGCCATTGTTGGACATTTTCAAACATGTCCTGAAAATAACTACACAAACTGGGCAAATACTGACAATGTGTGCGTTGATTAAAAAAAGGAAAACACAAATAGATTTTGTACAACTGCCAAACATGTGTACAGAAAAAAATTTAATTAAAAGAAAACATGATAGTTTTTATTAGACTTTAATTGTAAAATGTGTTATCACAACATACAGTTTTATTATCTATGAACGTTGTCTCCCCTAGATTATCTGATGCTACCGGAGAAATGAAAATGTCTTTGGAGAAGATAGGTCAGGTGGAAAGTGATGACTTCAAATCAGAGGTAATTCAAATCAAATAAACTAACAGCTATAAGCCATTAAACTACGGGTTCGGAAATTCATCATATATAAAGAAAAAACCGAACCTTCAAAAAGCCTCGTGCTATATAAAACAAATGAACCGAATACGAAATCACAGTTTGCAAAAAATTGCTGTATGAACGAAAATGTCTTTTAATCATGAACTATGGCAAACCAAACCCTACCCCTTAAAATACCTACAAGTTTATATTTTAGGATGTCTTCATCCTGGATATCCAAAGTGAATTGTTTGTCTGGATTGGTAGTGGAACAACATATGCCGAACGAAAAAATGCGATGACGTATGCGCACGTAAGTAAACGTAACAAATATTTAGTCTTTATTTGCAGATTTCAGTCAGGAAATATCGTACAGAAATTTTCAGAGAATATCATCAAAAATATGCACTATTTGTTTCATAGAAGTGAAGAAAAACCAAAATGTTAATCAATCTCGAACACAAAACAACACACAAACGATAGCTAGTGACACGAACTCGTGTACCTAAAACAAAGATTGAAGTGAGGATAAATATAAAACAAGAAAAATTTTGATGCAAATCATCAGTTCGCCGCCGATTTGTTCTGCATTCTGCACGCGTTTGTCAAAATGATTTGCAAAAAAATTACGGGATGCATTTTAAAGCATGTTTATACCTACGTTACAGAGGTTATTTTTATGTTCTTTGCAATTATATTGTAATGTGTCAAAGCTTTAAGTTAATATTTTGTTCAAATTATACATTAACATCATATACTTTAGACCCAATAGTGTGTTTTTCTTAGAGGCTGTATTATGTATAATCAAACGTCTCGAACCTTGAATATGTGTTTTTCTATCTGTTTGCATTTGCTTAAATGCAAAATACATATCATCTCGACAATATGGCAATTAGAGAAAATAATCTTAATTTTTAGATTGGATTAAAAAATTGTACGTGTAGAGGACCAGAATAATAAATAATCACAGTCAAGTTGTTTTTATATAATATAAAAGCTTGTGTAGCTGACATCTCAGATTTTCAATCGAACTAAAAACACACAATTTCTAAGGACTATCTAATGAACATTCGCTTGGAAAGAATTGCAATTTCTAAACAGAAGGCATTTTAACATTTTCCCCCATAAGGTTCTATGTAAAGCTTATGTAAAGTCCTGCTGTTGTGGCTAATTTGAATTGCAGATTTCTAAATTTGCGCACATGTAATCTTTTGTCATATATTAAATCACACATATACTTGAATTAAAACTAATATTTAAGTTGTTCAATTAAATTATTGACATAACATATATATATTGAATCTTACAAATGCGGCATACTCCGGAATTGTATAAATAAAATTGCTTTTTATTCTGGTTTCCGATTTTACAAACCTACGCTCTTCGATAGAACTATCACCGAATTATACAGTACCAGGATAAAAATGGTCTCCCTCTATTATTAACTTCCGTAACTAGAATACCAACAAAATTTATTATTACATGAAACTTTGATATTACCCTAGCATTTTTGCAGTCGAAACTTAGCTATCATCTTGTTTTTTCACTCAAGTTAAATGATTGACATTCTTGTAGCAAATTTCTGTTCATTTATGGTAACTAAGTGTACTTAGAAATATTTTCTCCTTTATCCATCATTAGCAACGAAAGTGAATACAAATATATCGCCGCCCCGGCGGCGATAACCAAAGGAATTTCGTCATCAAGATTGATGCGCGCATCCCATGTTGAAGAATGAGTGACTATTATTTATATTTTTTGCAAGTCGCACATGTATATTTCTTTTAAAGTGCGGAATTAATCTAATACATATTTTATAAAACGGATCAAAAGGAACCTACATTGAAACCGAACACAAAAATTGAACAACTAAGTTCAAGATGCAAACCCTATTTTCTTTATTCAAACGGAAATGTTGCAGGACGATAACAGTGGCTAGAAACATCAATACAAACACTTTTGAACGTCAAATTATCATAACTTTTTATATACATTTTAGTAAGTGAGAAACAAATTGGAAACATTTAAATCATTTTAATTATCAGTATTAACAGATGTGTGTTTTCACTGTAGAACTATTTGATGAAGACCGACCATCCATTGGTACCAATCAGTTGTCTTAGTGAAGGGAAAACAACAACAGCATTCCAGACCGCAATAGCTGCTTAACCATTCAGAACTGTTGAAAACTCTAATCATGATCTATATATATTTTGCTTTATATTCATTATTAGATAACATTTGCTTGTGTATGTCAAATAATTCTATCTATGCACTGAAGTCATATGTAGACATTATCACAAAAAAGACTGATTTATGTCATTTACACTTAGCTGCACCAACATGGTTATACCCTGTACTACAGAAGGTAAAAGTCTGTTCCTATCAAAGCTTTTCATTGCGAGGTGTATATTAGATGTAAATCGTGTTACATTGTAACTAATACAGTATATTTTAACCGGCTTAATCAGGTTGTTTACTTAATTGTAAATTTATATAAACTACACTGTATATATATATCTGCAAATTAAACCCAACGTTTTACAAACTGTTGTTTTCCCTTAGCAGGACTGGAGATCGCACTGTTAACCATTACACCTTACCTATATGACCGCACTGTGTTTAGAGCCGTAACACACATGACCACATCATTGATAGAAAACTGTATTTTCAGTACACCGAAATAAAGAATGATTCGTGGAACACGACGATTGAATTTTCTTAACTTACAGTAATTTATCAGTATTTAAAATGTATGACCACCTAGGACAAAGTTACTTGTAAACGTTCTCATTGATCTCTACCTTAAATACCAATGGATTAACTTATTTAATTGTTTGTTACCGTGTAGATTGGGTTGCTAAACGGTAAACATCAATCAATCGGTCATCGTGTTATGTTGATTATAGTAAATGATTCTTTTTTTTTAATTGTATCATGTATTGATAAAAATGTGTAGTTAATAGAATGAAATGAAAGTAATGACTAAATATAGCAGTATGTTCTATGTTTAGATATACATGATATATGTAATCATTTATTTATCGTCAATTTTGTGTATTTTGTAAGGTCATGAATACTATACGTCAGATAGATGTTTTATATTATTAAGGATTGATTGCCAATATAAACCATCCGAGACATTTTGACATTAAACGGAAAACAATAAAACATTAACATATGAATACATTTGTCATATTTCTAGCGTTTACATTTTGTATTATGTTATTAACTGGGGGGATACTATTAATTGCTAAGCTTCTATGTGTTACACGTCAATGGATCCACTAACATGAATTCCAGCTGTTTGTGGTGTGATGTCAGATTTCACACAATACCATAGTTTACTGAATGATTAGGGCGTTACACTTAATTTTCGGTCCACCCATTTCAGCAAATGAAGATTTTGTCAACATTCAGAATTGAGTGATTATCATGATTTGTTTTCCATCTTTCAAGTTGGCCTTGCATGCTGCCTTTTTACATTTGCATCCGAGGACCCCTCCCCGCCCCTGCGTTGGATAGTGTCATACTCTCTACACGTAACAAGATTGGTAATTAGCTGACGAGTTGTCCTACCCTACTGGTTCAGCCCACTGGTGTCCTACCCTACTGGTTCAGCCCACTGGTGTCCTACCCTACTGATTCAGCCCACTGGTGTCCTACCCTACTGGTTCAGTCCACTGGTGTCCTACCCTACTGGTTCAGCCCACTGGTGTCCTACCCTACTGATTCAGCCCACTGGTGTCCTACCCTACTGATTCAGCCCACTGGTGTCCTACCCTACTGATTCAGCCCACTGGTGTCCTACCCTACTGGTTCAGTCCACTGGTGTCCTACCCTACTGGTTCAGTCCACTGGTGTCCTACCCTACTGGTTCAGCCCACTGGTGTCCTACCCTACTGGTTCAGTCCACTGGTGTCCTACCCTACTGATTCAGCCCACTGGTGTCCTACCCTACTGGTTCAGTCCACTGGTGTCCTACCCTACTGGTTCAGCCCACTGGTGTCCTACCCTACTGGTTCAGTCCACTGGTGTCCTACCCTACTGGTTCAGCCCACTGGTGTTTTACCCTACTGGTTCAGCCCACTGTTGTCCTACCCTACTGGTTCAGCCCACTGGTGTCCTACCCTACTGATTCAGCCCACTGGTGTCCTACCCTACTGGTTCAGCCCACTGGTGTCCTACCCTACTGGTTCAGCCCACTGGTGTCCTACCCTACTGGTTCAGCCCACTGGTGTCCTACCCTACTGATTCAGCCCACTGGTGTCCTACCCTACTGGTTCAGCCCACTGGTGTCCTACCCTACTGGTTCAGCCCACTGGTGTCCTACCCTACTGATTCAGCCCACTGGTGTCCTACCCTACTGGTTCAGCCCACTGGTGTCCTACCCTACTGGTTCAGCCCACTGGTGTCCTACCCTACTGGTTCAGCCCACTGGTGTCCTACCCTACTGATTCAGCCCACTGGTGTCCTACCCTACTGGTTCAGCCCACTGGTGTCCTACCCTACTGGTTCAGCCCACTGGTGTCCTACCCTACTGGTTCAGCCCACTGGTGTCCTACCCTACTGGTTCAGCCCACTGGTGTCCTACCCTACTGGTTCAGTCCACTGGTGTCCTACCCTACTGGTTCAGCCCACTGGTGTCCTACCCTACTGGTTCAGCCCACTGGTGTCCTACCCTACTGATTCAGCCCACTGGTGTCCTACCCTACTGTTTCAGCCCACTGGTGTCCTACCCTACTGGTTCAGCCCACTGGTGTCCTACCCTACTGGTTCAGCCCACTGGTGTCCTACCCTACTGGTTCAGCCCACTGGTGTCCTACCCTACTGGTTCAGTCCACTGGTGTCCTACCCTACTGGTTCAGTCCACTGGTGTCCTACCCTACTGATTCAGCCCACTGGTGTCCTACCCTACTGGTTCAGTCCACTGGTTCGCATTTTGGGATACTTACTAGGGGAGGGTGGTGAAATTCGACTGGCCTGGAAAAGTAAGACCATTCAAAGACATCTTCATAATACACTTGTTATAAAACCTTTATGATTCGTAATGTTGTAAAGATAAACGAACACATCTTTTGGAGAAAATACGTTATTTTTTGGCTAATTGAAGTCTGGTCGAACTTTCCATATGACAATTTTTAGGGTGGACTGCAGTCGAACTTGCACTGGAGTCATCCTATAGTCCTTTTTAAACACTTTGCGAAAATCATTGACTTCATCTATTCTGTTAATGAAAAGTAGGTGACCAAATCCTCCATTGGTAGAACGTCGACCAGTCTTCCCTAACAAATCCTCCATCGTCGAACTTCGACCAGTCTTCCCTAACAAATCCTCCATCGTCGAACTTCGACCAGTCTTCCCTAACAAATCCTCCATCGTCGAACTTCGACCAGTCTTCCCTAACAAATCCTCCATCGTCGAACTTCGACCAGTCTTCCCTAATATAGTAATTGTTTGTTACGGTCATACATATGACTGAAATATTACTCAGTAGACGTTAAACATTCACCAAGTAATCTACGTCTTCTTATCTGACGTTGTCTAGATTGTGAGGGTTTTACTTCTGGAAACTTATTTACAAAAGTCAGGTAGACATTTACTGCGAGAAACCTCTGCGCCCAGCGTTTTTTTGTGTCTTTGATGAGAGGGTGGGCCGTTCCCATCTTAGCGAAAGCGTTGGACTGCAGAGGATTCTCTGAAAAGTAGACAATCTATTATGACATATACAATCTGTTGAATTTTTAATAAATACAAGTAAAAATATAACAGCTATATTGTTCACATTTCTGAGACATGAAACCTTAAATAAGTTTTCATGACGTGCTGTAGAGGTGGTTTGTTTAGAACCTTGTTTTCTGTTTTAACGCCTACAAACACTTTACATATACCGCAGGTAGATAAAACTGTTTACTATTAGCGAAATTGTTTGTACCATCTCTTGTCAAGTGTGAAGAAACATAACTAGTATGACAAGTGTTTTACCTCCATATTTGATCATAATAGCCGGTTGAATAAATTCACACAACTCAGGGATACTAGGTAAGTAGTCACTATCAAATTTTAATTTTTTAGGTTTTGTTTCTACAAATGTCATGAATGTCTACCAATTTTAAGTGGACGCAAAAACATAGCGACAAAAACTCGTTAAATATATCTGATGTTATTTTTGCAGAAAACGTACAAATTTGTGATAGTGACAGTTATTGTCATAAAACTGACCTTGACTGATGAAGCGTTAAAAGGCTATTTTATATAGATATATATAAGTTATATTCAACCCCAACAGGACAGAATTACTCTTCCCGAGCTAACTAAGAAATAAAACAAAATAATACTATAATAAAATCATACCATGTAAATAATGTATTCATAGAGTTTTATATAAAATATATTTTGCACATGTATGCGAGTGGAAACGCCTTGACTGTGGCGATCGATCCATTACATGTGTATAAACCTTGCAGCAATGATGATTGAATTCCCAATATTCTCCGTATCCTTATGTGAACTATATTTTCAGACTAGGTGTAGCCGACTATAGACAGATTAATGGGTATGTTTATTTTTACTTCTATACGATATTTTACATAGAAACGAAACATTTTGTCACTAAATAAGGTTTTTTCCTCTATTTAAAAATTGACATCAGTTAAAGAATACCGGAAATAAAACCATTCGGTCAGCAAGAAGCTAAAATCGAAAATTGTAAGGTTATTTTGAAGATCAGCATTAAACGAGAAGAAATATCAAGTTGTTTTTTGTGTTGTAACATAGTTTGTATTTCCATATTGGTTGTAATGTTTTATCATGGCTTTGTATCTTCGGCCTACCTTACAGCCCTTTTGGCTTGAGCGCCACTGAATGACGAGTTTTGATTTACGAATCGTGCAACTAGCTTAGTAAATTCTATTTTGTTATCTTAAATGGCATTTTATACCAAACTACTGGGTGGATGCCTCTCCTAGTGGAGTGTTATTACCAGAGAGAATCACCAGCCCAGTAGTCGCCCTTTTATTTTGATGATGTGATTGACATAATCGGTGATGTATTCATTGTCTAAATATACTGCCCTGGAATTTCTTAAAATTTTAAGAACAAACGAAAACTTAAGCAACAAGAATTTGAATGTGAACGCACGTGATTGGAAGGGTAATCGTTCCTGCTCTACGCGGGGCAGTCGTCGTGTACTCATGGGACACATCACAGCTCTGTTAGACAGTTTTTAACGCCGAAAAAGACCAAAAAGATAATACAACAAATACCAACAAATATCGAATTAAAGTCTAACTGCAATGAAACATTATTAAGCAGTTTCGTTGGTCGAGGCAATCTTCTGTCCAGAAAATCCAGAGATAGGATGCACAGGTCCTGAAATATCAACGAATCATTTTGGTTTGGGTTTTTATTTTAATTTACGTATGTCGCCAAATATAATTAATAGTTGCTGTATGTATATGCTTATTTTTGTAAATGAAGTTTAACGCCACTTCCAATGATTGAGCAGCTATAACGTGGCGTTCATGTTTTTTGGCGAAGGAAGCTGGAGTAGACTGTGAGAACCTCCGACCTTTGTTAAGAAAATTGGCAATCAATCTCAGTTAAGATTGGATTCGAGCACACCCTGCCACCAGCGAGATTAGAACCTGAAATCCCCGAGTTGACAAACCCTTGTTCAGTAGTAGATGACTATTAACATTCCGATAATAACAAGTTTACTATAATTGATGATAATAGTAATGGTTATTATCCCCATCATACGTTACATCTACTTTGGTGCTGCAATGTTTGTATATGACTTACTGATGTTGACCTTCTAACGCTGTCAAAATTATTCGACTTCTTGATAATGGAGTTAATCGTATCGTTATGTTTTGCAGCGGGTCTAAGAAAAGCCAAGAAATATGATTGGAAAGATTCCAACATGGCGCTGTTTGGATCAGACACAGAAAAACAGGTGAAAAGTAAGTAGTAAAGGGAAATAATAGAATTAATTCCATAGTACATTAGGATTCAGCATTCCCTCCGTACCGGTAAACCAATACGCGCCATATTTTTCATTTGTATTTATCCTATTTCTTCATATTTTAGAGGAGTCTGCTAACCATGAACTTGCTTGGAGAAATGCAGGGCAGACCCCGGGTGTACAGGTCTGGAGAATCAATGTAAGCTTAGAAAATGTTAATAAATTTATGCCATCTCACTTCAAACTGGCAAAAAATGGTAACTATGAACTAACCAAATATAAAATGATGTAGAATACTGAAAACAAACCAGAAACATTTGTGATCGTGTATTAGTTGTTCTCCAATGTCGGGAAAGAGATAAGGATTGTGGCTTAAAACTAAATTCTAAAATGAATGTAAAATATGCCTATTGCAATAAAGATATGTGGAATTTATTTATTACATATAATTATGATTGATTGATTGATTGATTGATTGATTGATTGATTGATTGATTGATTGATTGATTGATTGATTGATTGATTGATTGATTGATTGATTGATTGATAATATACGTTCAGCGATTAAACTTGTTTTCAGCTATACTTAGAAACTAGTCAACAAATCATAAACCGATTCGTCGGCATCAAACGTGGTACGAATGAAAAGCTTGGGACTTACCGGCCCTCTCTAACGAACTAGCACTCTCTAAGCCTGACTTATAATTTTGCATGCATCACAAATCACGGACGATCTAGATATAAGTCGAGTAGCTTGACTCTTTTATACCCAACTTTCCTCGAGCAGTATATCATACGTATAGACGATAAAAATATTATTTTCCTGATCGCAAAATAATATTTCAGAAATTTAAAGTGACCACATGGCCGAAGGAAGACTACGGTAGTTTCTTCAGCGGTGATTCTTATATTGTATTGAATGTAAGTATAATAATACCAGAAAAGGATATTCGCTAATAATTTATGTCAAAATTGACAATTATAAACGAATAGTCAATTTTGACAAAAGTTTTCCAAACAAATCAATAAGGACTTCATGAGAGCGAACACGAAAACAAAGAATAAAAATGATAACAATTATTACTTGATTTCTAAGACAGTTCCATTTCGGCGAATTATTGTGTTTCTTATTATAATTCGGTTTCTTCTTAATTTTTGTTTTGGGGGGGATGGGGCCTCGATAGCCAAGTGGTTAAGATAGTAAGTCGTCTACCATGATGACACTGAGGTTGCGAGTTCGAGTCACACTGCAGGCAGGTGTACGACTCCAATCTTAATTGACATGGATTGCCGGTTTTCTACCGCATGTCTATGTTTTCTCCGTCGTCCACCGATAAAAACGCCACGATATAGCTGAAAACAATTGCTGCTAGTGGCATTAAACATACAAACAAACAACTTATTTCTCCTCTTCTTTACCTATCAATCTTGCCCCCTCGTTTTCTGATGACATGAAACTGTTGGTACATTGGGGCTGACCTGAAGTTGTGTAAATCAAACATTTTCAAAAAGGCCGCCGTTGAAAAATAAAATTACATTACGGTGTGGCTAGAGCGAATTTAATCGAAATTGGTACACTGATACAGCTGACTATCCTGTGCAATTCCACAGAAAAAAAAGGAGACGAGAAGGCCACCGTTTTGTATAGACGGCCATTTTACCACACTCCGCAACAAAAGAAAAAATGTCAACTTTGTCCGATTTCAACGAAATTTTATTTCTTGGCATATTTAAATGTACTGATTGCAATGAAATACTATGAATGAAGGTTTTGTACGACTTTTGTGTTGTCATCCCAACACAGAATTACTAGTAATGAAGGTTTTGTACGACTTTTGTGTTGTCATCCCAACACAGAATTACTAGTAATCAAACAGGAACACATTTTTACGAAGAATAAATAGCGTCGTACAGAACAGAACCCAACACAACAGATTTTTTATTTACCAATTAAAGGTGCCCGTTAGAGGCAGAATCAATTACAATTTAATCAAAGAAAGAAGCATAAATACAAATCATTATAAATAAACATAAGTAGACATAACCATTGTTTGAAAATCATACTTTGTCGATGTGGGAAATATCTGGACATGAATCTAATTTTTGATTATCTGTGATTTTTTTCCCTGTGTCTGGAGATTAAGTTTCCTTATTGTTATAACTTATCTTATAGATAGGTTTTTAGTTGTATTATTTCTGTTTGTGCTCCATGTAAAGAACTAAAGACAACAATACAGTTACCATTAAGCTTATACGATGATGATGATTGAATAAGTTTCCTGGTTTTACAGTGATTAATAAGACTTACGCTGTGTAATTAGGTTTTGATATGCCAATTAAGACGATAATAAGTTGATTATATCTTACAGACCTACAAACAGCAGGGCGGTGATAAGTTGTTATATGATGTACATTTTTGGATTGGTAAATACAGTACACAGGTAAGATGCTTGTTAAATACAGTACACAGTTAAAATGTATGGTAAATACAGTACACAAGTAAGATGCATGTTTAATACTGTACACGGGTAAGATGTATGTTAAATATAGTCCACAGGTAAAATGTATGGTAATTACAGTACACATGTAAGATGTCTGGTAAATACTGTACACAGGTAGGATGTATGGTAAATACAGTACACATGTAAGATGTATGGTAAATACAGTACACAGGTAGGATGTATGGTAAATACAGTACACGGGTAAGATGTATGGTAAATACTGTACACAGGTAGGATGTATGGTAAATACAGTACACATGTAAGATGTATGGTAAATACAGTACACAGGTAAGATGTCTGGTAAATACAGTACACATGTAAGATGTATGGTAAATACAGTACACATGTAAGATGTATGGTAAATACAGTACACAGGTAAGATGTATGGTAAATACAGTACACATGTAAGATGTATGGCAAATACAGTACACAGGTAAGATGTCTGGTAAATACTGTACACATGTAAGATGTATGGTAAATACTGTACACAGGTAAGATGTCTGGTAAATACAGTACACAGGTAAGATGTCTGGTAAATACTGTACACAGGTAGGATGTATGGTAAATACAGTACACATGTAGGATGTATGGTAAATACAGTACACAGGTAAGATGTATGGTAAATACTGTACACAGGTAGGATGTATGGTAAATACAGTACACAGGTATGATGTATAGTAAATACAGTACACAGGTAAGATGTATGGTAATTACAGTACACAGGTAAGATGTATGGAAAATACAGTACACAGGTAAAATGTATGGTAAATACAGTACACAGGTAAGATGTCTGGTAAATACAGTACACATGTAAGATGTATGGTAAATACAGTACACATGTAAAATGTATGGTAAATACAGTACACAGGTAAGATGTATGGTAAATACAGTACACAGGTAAGATGTATGTTAAATACAGTACACATGTAAGATGTATGGTAAATACAGTACACATGTAAGATGTATGGTAAATACAGTACACAGGTAGGATGTATGGTAAATACAGTACACATGTAAGATGTCTGGTAAATACTGTACACAGGTAAGATGTATGGTCAATACAGTACACAGGTAAGATGTATGTTAAATACAGTACACATGTAAGATGTATGGTAAATACAGTACACAGGTATGATGTATGTTAAATACAGTACACAGGTAAGATGTATGGTAATTACAGTACACAAGTAAGATGTATGGTAAATACAGTACACAGGTATGATGTATGGTAATTACAGTACACAGGTAAGATGTATGGTAAATACAGTACACAGGTAAGATGTATGGTAATTACAGTACACAGGTAAGATATATGGTAAATACAGTACACAGGTAAGATGTATGGTAATTACAGTACACAAGTAAGATGTATGGTAAATACAGTACACAGGTATGATGTCTGGTAAATACAGTACACATGTAAGATGTATGGTAAATACAGTACACAGGTAAGATGTATGGTAAATACAGTACACAGGTAGGATGTATGGTAAATACAGTACACATGTAAGATGTATGGTAAATACAGTACACATGTAAGATGTATGGTAAATACAGTACACATGTAAGATGTATGGTAAATACAGTACACAGGTAAGATGTATGGAAAATACAGTACACATGTAAGATGTATGGTAAATACAGTACACATGTAAGATGTATGGTAAATACAGTACACATGTAAGATGTATGGTAAATACAGCACACAGGTAAGATGTATGGTAATTACAGTACACAGGTAAGATATATGGTAAATACTGTACACAGGTAAGATGTATGGTAATTACAGTACACGAGTAACATGTATGGTAAATACAGCACACAGGTAAGATGTATGGTAAATACAGTACACATGTAAGATTAATGGTAAATACAGTACACAGGTAAGATGTATGGTAAATACAGTACACATGTAAGATGTATGGTAAATACAGTACACAGGTTAGATGTATGGTAAATACAGTACACATGTAAGATGTATGGTAAATACAGTACACATGTAAGATGTATGGTAAATACAGTACACATGTAAGATGTATGGTAAATACAGTACACAAGTAAAATATACAGTAAATACAGCACACAGGTAAGATGTATGGTAAATACAGTACACATGTAAGATGTATGGTAAATACAGTACACAGGCAAGATGTATGGTAAATGCAGTACACAGGTAAAATGTATGGTAAATACAGTACACATGTAAGATGTATGATAAATACAGTACACAAGTAAGATGTATGGTAAATACAGTACACAGGTAAGATGTATGGTAAATACTGTACACAGGTAAGATGTCTGGTAAATACAGTACACATGTAAGATGTATGGTAAATACAGTACACAGGTAAGATGTATGGTAAATACAGTACACAGGTAAGATGTATGGTAAATACAGTACACAGGTAGGATGTATGGTAAATACAGTACACAGGTAAGATGTATGGTAAATACAGTACACAGGTAAGATGTATGGTAAATACAGTACACAGGTAAGATGTATGGTAAATACAGCACACATGTAAGATGTATGGTAAATACAGTACACAGGTAAGATGTATGGTAAATACAGTACACAGGTAAGATGTATGTTAAATACTGTACACAGGTAAGATGTATTGTTAACTAATGTGTTGTTTGTCTTGCATAGTTGATGTGCTTCAATCAGAGTTGCTTAAAAAGCTATATTTTAAAGGGATTAAGTGTTGTCATAATACTTATCATGCCATCATTGCAATACTATTTAACGTTACATTCAATTGTCTGTGTTGTATTGGAATTAGATAGGAAAACATTTGTAAGACATATAATGACTAAAAGAGAGATGACATATTATGACTAAAAGAGTGATATATTATTATAGTTTTTATATTTATAGGACGAATATGGAACAGCTGCCTACAAGACAGTGGAATTGGATACTTATTTAGATGGCGTTCCTGTGCAGCACAGAGAAGTCCAAAATGTAGAATCGGACCTATTTAAGTCATACTTTAAAGCTATAACGTATGTACATTTTTAATATCTAATACATGTATGGGCAAGCGTACAGACGCTAAAATTCTGTTTAGTAGATCCTCTCTAAAATATACAACATGTATTATTTAAAGCTTTGAAGTGATATTTTTATTAAAATGTCTTTTTGGTCTATAACCCTCCTTAATTGAATCTTTATATATTTTTAGTCTGATGGAAGGTGGTGCGGAATCTGGATTTCGAAGTGCAAGACAAGAAAAGCCAATCAAGAGGCTGTTCCATTTCCACCGTGATAACAAAGGCTCCGGTGTAGTAGTAAAAGAGGTAATCACTAACTTATCCAATCATTGCACATTGAGTAAATAAGGGTACCGGTGTAGTAGTAAAGGCAGTAATCTGACACAATGTCCAATCATTACACGGCGAGTAAATAAGGGTACCAGTGTAGTAGTAAAGGCAGTAATCTGACACAATGTCCAATCATTACACGGCGAGTAAATAAGAGTACCAGTGTAGTAGTAAAGGCAGTAATCTGACACGATGTCCAATCATTACACGGCGAGTAAATAAGAGTACCAGTGTAGTAGTAAAGGCAGTAATCTGACACAATGTCCAATCATTACACGGCGAGTAAATAAGAGTACCAGTGTAGTAGTAAAGGCAGTAATCTGACACAATGTCCAATCATTACACGGCGAGTAAATAAGGGTACCGGTGTAGTAGTAAAGGCAGTAATCTGACACGATGTCCAATCATTATACGGCGAGTAAATAAGGGTACCAGTGTAGTAGTAAGGGAGGTAATCTGACACGATGTCCAATCATTACACGACGAGTAAATAAGGTTACCAGTGTAGTAGTAAAGGCAGTAATCTGACACAATGTCCAATCATTACACGGCGAGTAAATAAGAGTACCAGTGTAGTAGTAAAGGCAGTAATCTGACACGATGTCCAATCATTACACGGCGAGTAAATAAGAGTACTAGTGTAGTAGTAAAGGCACGGGGGGTGGGGGGGGGGGGGGTAACTTCCAATATAAAGGTATATGTATATGTGCCAAAAATATGGGTAGGCTTTTTTCGAAAATTTATATAAAAATGGGTATAGTTTTTACAACAATCTTATATAAAAATGGGTATGCTTTTTAATTGAAAAAAAAATCTGGTCTCATATAAATATGGGTCATGTTTATAATATAATAAAGTGTAATTTTAATAATGACATTGTGTTTTCTTCTTCACTTTGTTATCATTTTGTGTATATAAAATATGACCTTCTTTTAAGTTTGCTGAATATAAATATGGGTCATGAAAATTGAAATTTTATATAAATATGGGTCATGAAAATTGGAAATTTTATATAAATATGGTCCTGAAAATTGGAAATTTTATAAACATATGGGTCATGAAAATTGGAAATTTTATATAAATATGGGTATTGAAAATTTTATATAAATATGGGTATTGAATTCAAATCAAAAAGGCACGTCCCCACCCTAAAAATTACCAAGTTACCCCCCCCCCCCCCCCCCCCGTGAGTAAAGGCAGTAATCTGACACAATGTCCAATCATTACACGGCGAGTAAATAAGGGTCCCGGTGTAGTAGTAAATGCAGTAATCTGACACGATGTCCAATCATTACACGGCGAGTAACTAAGGGTGCCAGTGAAGTAGTAAATGCAGTAATCTGACACAATGTCCAATCATTTCACGGCGAGTAAATAAGGGTACCGTGTAGTAGTAAAGTAGGTAATCCGACACGATGTCCACTCATTACACGGCGGTTAAATAAGGGTACCAGTGTAGTAGTAAAGGAGGTAATCTGACACAATGTCCAATCATTATACGGCGGTTAAATAAGGGTACCAGTGTAGTAGTAAAGGCAGTAATCTGACACGATGTCCAATCATTATACGGCGGTTAAATAAGGGTACCAGTGTAGTAGTAAAGGAGGTAATCTGACACGATATCCAATATTAAACGGCGGGTAAATAAGGATACCAGTTTAGTTAGAAAGTGAGGTAATCTGACACGATGTCCAATCATTACACGGCGGGTAAATACGGGTACCAGTAAACTATGTCTTCCCTTTGCATTGCATTTGAAAATAAATTGACCCGATTTTGATATTGCAGATAGTAGCAAAACGAAGCAATTTGTTGTCCTCTGATGTTTTCATATTGGATTTAGGACAAGACATTTACATATGGAATGGTAAAGAATGTAATAAAGATGAAAAATTTAAGGTGAGATTAATGACAGAAATACCTTAAAACAGTTATTGTTTGAATTTGTCCATTATCGGTAGTCGTTTTATCAACATTGTTTAAATGTGTAAATCTTCTGTTTTGTTTGTGTGTCTACATGAACATTTTTTATACAACATGACAGTCTTTACAACAACATCGTTTCCGTCTGAACTTCCGTCTATAACTGATCATAACTAAGGTATGTTTTTCGTTTCCGTTCGAATTTGTAAACAACATCTCAGTCTATTTACGATAGACCGAATTTTACTGCCGTTATAATCTGAATTTAGTTTTGTAATTTATCTGTTAATCATATTACTCGTAATGTAGCAAAAAAAATTCTAACTTCGATCTATAATAAATATATACAAATTCAAACATAATATTCATCTTCTTTACGTTAAAGCTTCAGACTTTAAAACTATCTTTATTGAAGAAATTTCTTTTTTCCTCTGAGGATGCACGTGGCAAATGCTATGTTGACCATTTTTCCGTATATGGATAATGGATAATGTGAGCTAATTTTAGTATAATCGTGCTAATTTGCATACTGTAGCAACCATTCCGTAGTAAGAATCCAGTAATTTACATATACCTTCTCAAGATGCAGCACGCAAGTTTTGCGTTTCTGTTTTTCATGTAGTAAACGTAATTAAACAGAGACACGAATGTAAATTAATCACAACGCACAGCGGGTTAGTGAAAAAAGTAATAATTATCATCACGTATCCATGATGATCGATCTTAAACACGAAACCGATAAAAAAATGGAAACACTGTCGAAAGATATCAAGATTATATATGCTTCTTTTGGACATCAGTGCCGGGAGTGATTCACTCTAGCTCTGCTACATTACGAGACTAAATTCGTACCCTCGCTAAAAAGAGAGAGAGAGAGAGAAAAATCGTTTCCGTCTGAACTTCCTTCTGTGACTACATTACGGTATATTTTTATCTCTTTTTCCATATGAACTTGTATATAACATAACAGTCCTGTTTTATTTTCATGAGCGTTGTTTATAAGTTTTATACTGCATGACATCTACAACTTTGTTCTGTCTGAACCTGTAAAATTCTACACTATGTTTCGACCGCGTTTATGAATACCATCCAACAGTCGTATCAACGTTGAACATTTCATTCATTACATCAAATTTGAGGCCGGAAATATATTGAATACGTCTGATTAACATTAGCATATTTAGTCTGCTTAGGAGTAATACGGGAATGGCGGCAAGTAAAGCACTAGCAAGATCGAGATTACATTTATTTTACCAAATCAGTTAATAAACACTTACTTTTCGTTAACCTTTTTTTTCAAAATATTTTTTCCGTTTAAAATATAATAAATGATAGGATAACTCATGACTTTTAATTTAAAACATATGAATTTGTCGTGTATATGTTCTTCTATGCGTTATTTCTTCTGATAACGTACACGATTTATTTTTTTTATTTTTGGCGCGTTTTTGTTTTAACTTCAGGCTCTTATGTATGCACAAGAATTAAAAGGTAAACGCAATGGACGACCAGTGGTACACCCGCTAGATGAGGGTTCAGTTCCTGAAAATGTGAGTGTTTCGTCCATTATATAAATTATCATACTTAAAGCTAAAGGCAGAACATATAACACTATATGTTGCTAAGCATCGCCATTATGGTAAACATTCTTCGTCGCTGCTTTCAATTATTTCTTACATTTTGTAATAATAATTCTCAGAGAATTAGTAATGATTTTATAATACAATGGTTATATATATGTATAAAGATATAAATCCAATAGCGTTCTCCAAATCCCAAGTTTGATTGGTACCTTGGCACCACTAGAATTGTCTTCATACTTCTTAAAAACTAGTTACAACCGCTTGTTGAAATTGTGTTTTATTATAGTTGACCATAGTTGTAAAGCAGTCCTACCGAACATGGTATTTTGAAAGATAATATTTCAAACTGGAACGGATAAATAATCAATAGCTAAAACTGCGGAAACCAGTCGTACCTCAAGGATAACAGATAAACAATGCTGTGTCTTGATTGGCTGCTTAATCGGAGATAGATGCCGATTGGCCAACAAAATTAGCGGAGCTACGTTAGGGATGAAAACCCCGGATGATTACGGGGCGTTAGCAATCATAATAGGCCAACCGCCCTTCATAGCCACTCGAGACGAGCAGAGCGATCACGAAACGGTTACGATGAAAAAAAAAAGACAAAACATATGCAAGATAATGGGATTCAAACACAGAAAGTGGCATTGATTTGTGTATGTTTATCATAAAATGAGCATCATAAAACTTAAACGGAGGAACATGGGGATACTAAGCACAATGCATGCTGCCTCTGAACTATATTCCTTTATTTTACAGTTAAGCCAAGTCTATTTGGGAAAATATGAGACAATCAAAGGACAGTAACTCCCACATACATAATTCAATTTTCATATAACTTTGCATGCAAGTAGTTCTGATGATGCTGAGCATTTTGGCTTCTTACATTGATTATAATTCTCTTATATTTTTTAAAATATGAGCTGTGAAATGCCAAAAAAAAATTACAAAACTCGAAAAATGGACAATTGAGCAATAGGCAATAACTGCCACATACATTACATGTTTCAATTTTCATGAAACTTTGCATGCAAGTCCATTCCAGGTTACTTACAAAGTCAACATCAACTAATTAGTATGTTTGTACATATAGAGATACTAAGTGCACAATGCATTCTTTGGATAATACCACAGACTTACATTTTATGGTTAAGCAACTCTGTTTTGGAACAATGTTAAAGCCCATTCCCATTTACAGACTAGGTCTACATCAACTATATTGGTGAATAGGATGCATCTAGGAACTAACCCCAATGCAATCTGGATACTGCCTCTGATCTGTATTTTATAGACAAATGACTCCGTTTAGGAAAAAAAATTTAATTCTTTTCCTGCTTACTGACAAGATTCACATCAACTATCTTACCACGTATGATGCATCTAGAGATGCTTAGCACAGTGCATGCGTCAATTGCTTCCTCTGACCTATATTTTTCGGTTGCCTGATTTGGCTATCTAAACATTGTGTACTTATAATGAAGCGATGTAAATAATAACAATACATATTGCCATTTAACATTAAAAAAACAGTACGTATTTTTGTCCACAAAGAAAAATAAAGCTTGGAGACGGCTAGCTTTTTAGGAAAGCTAATACCCGTTTTGTATGTGACAAAGATCTGGCAATGTTTGTTTTCTGTTTTTCTTTCTAATGATTGGTCATTCCAATCAGTTGAAAATTAATGTTTTCTTCTCAATCACTTGTGGTGTGTGCTAATTCCAGAACACGATAAAGGATTCCCAGTTTTCATCTGGTAATCTGGCTTCCTCCCCTTATTACTGGACATCGTGATATCGCTGAAAAATTTCTAATAGCCAGTGGCATTCAACCCCATTCTAACAAGCAGTTAGTTATCAACATACATGTATCCATAAACTTCTTAAATGGCGTTTACTTTTTGGAATACTTCATCTTTTATTTCTCAAATGCTATAAAACTAAATATGTCAGTGCTATATTAAAGGTCTTTTGTAGTTTTAAAAAGAAACATTATTTTTAGAGGCCCGCGACTTGATGTGCGAAAAGCATATCCGGTAGATTAAGCAAGAAATATTGCAGACCTTATTGAGGTGTTAATTGAAATATTTGTGTCTTCCAGCATAAATTTTTTACCTCTTTGGATGACCATGGCACAGATGATGACGACGATATCGATCAGACCTGGGTAGCCGCTAAAGCCAGGAAAACTCTCTTTAGGTTGTTTTTGCTATTAAGTGTATTACAAAATTATATTTGACTTGTAAATAGTGTAGTATACGCTGCAATAAACTACATGTATTTAGTAGAATCAGATACTTTATGAATTTTTGTTTCTATTGATCATGACATATTAAAGAAGTTTAAAATATGATTGAAGAACGAGCCATTTTAATTTGATCAGTTCAGTTTGATTTGTTTACAGTCTATTTAGAAATTTTACGTGACAGTTAACATTGTTCATTTGCTTTAATTTAAGTTTGTCATTTTAGGCTTTCGAATGAATCGGGTCAGCTAGAATGTATATTAGTCAGTGATGGCAATGTTCATCTTAGTGACTTCAAATCTGAGGTAAAGTGCAATATTTTTCTTTGATTTCTGTGTGCATGTGTAGTTGAAGACAAGAGTAAATTCTAGTTTTAGTCCTCGCATGTCGATTTGCTCCATTTTCAACGGACCGTTTGGGACCTGATATAAACAGAAGTATCAACTTAAAAAGTTGAGTTACTTGTATATAGACGTATAAAGATTATTATATTTTAAATCTTGAAGGGTCAAAACTGAAACAAACAAATGTTTACGACAAGGCCAGTATTTTCTAGAAAGTTCAATTTCACTTTAAAATTGTTTTTGATACATTCATAAAACTAAGTTGTAAATATAATAATTAGGTTGGATATATATTACGCTCTGTTGCAGGATGTGTTCATCTTCGACACACAGAAAGAGGTGTTTGTGTGGATAGGAAACGGAGCCAATGAGGAGGAAAAGAAAAACGGAATGCCTTACGCACATGTACGTGTTGTTTAACAGTTTATTGACTGATTAAATGTTGTCTTTACGTCGATTAATATAATCAGAACGAGGACATAATCTGGGAAAGGGAACAAAATAAGGTCCCAAAGGGATGGACTAACGGGAACAAAATAAGGTCCCAAAGGGATGGACTAACGGGAACAAAATAAGGTCCCAAAGGGATGGACTAACGGGAACAAAATTAGGTCCCAAAGGGATGGACTAACGGGAACAAATAAGGTCCCAAAGGGATGGACTAACGGGAACAAATAAGGTCCCAAAGGGATGGACTAACGGGAACAAAATAAGGTCCCAAAGGGATGGACTAACGGGAACAAAATAAGGTCCCAAAGGGATGGACTAACGGGAAAAAAATAAGGTCCCAAAGGGATGGACTAACGGGAACAAAATAAGGTCCCAAAGGGATCTAACGGGAACAAAATTAGGTCCCAAAGGGATGGACTAACGGGAACAAAATAAGGTCCCAAAGGGATGGACTAACGAGAAAAAATAAGGTCCCAGTTCCTTGCAAACCTTTCATTTGGCGTTTGTATTCTCTTCTCTGCATCATTTATCTGTATTCGCAAAAAACCATAATCCCTGTTATGTTGAACGATTGCACACGTGTAACGTTATGCCTACAAAGACTACAATCAACGACGATGTCCCGGGTAGTTTTGTCCAGTTTGAGCATATCAGAGTAGGGGTCAAGACACAATTAAACCACTACATTCATCGAAAGTGTTGTTAAACACCATTGAAACAATGAATCCAATAAATCAGTTTCAAGATAACCGTGCTTGCCTATTCCTCGTGCAATGTTATACATGCCGAGCTGAACAGAATGTTAGTGATTACACGTAGTTAACAGTAAATAGACCACATTCCTGTTGTGACCCCCTAGCGGATTCATGAGATTACTTACCAAAAGTGTATGTCATTTCTGATGACAACCATTCAATTATTATTGAGACAGTTTCTGTTTATTAACCAATAACCTGTCAACGTATTACTGACACAAACTGCGAACTGCGAATGGTTAAATATATGAAATGGTTCCCATCTTTATGTGCCATGAGCATTACCAGGTTAAATGTTTTGGGCAATCAATAATAAAATAACTTATGCTACTGTTTCAAGCCATTAGCTTACACCCTTTTTATTCATGTCTATGAGTTTTTTTTATTAAAGTATGTTCATTATATTTTGTTGATATCTATTTTTTATATTTCAGAATTACCTAATGGGTACGGATCATCCTATAGTACCAATTACAGTCTTAAAGGAAGGACAGCCATCACAGGCGTTTACAGTGGCATTAAATGCATAACCAATATGCAGTTTTAAAGACTAGTTAGCGTGCCTTCATGTACTTCTATAATTTTATATAACAGTAAATAAATACAACTGCTTGTCACCATATTTTGTAAGATTAATGTCCATGAATAGGTAGAAAAAATAAAGAGCATATTTGCAAATACACACATGCCAAGATGCCTTGGGGAAATATTCCCTATTTTCAGGGGGGGGGGGGTAACTAAGGATACTTTTAGGTACAGGTCTGCGGACGGACATTTGAAAAATTCAGCCTATTCATATATTTTCGGACACTATAAAACAGGACCTAATCATATATTGAATGATTAAATCAGACATATTCATGTATTTTATTACTGCACATCCCCATTGACAAAATAGTACATTTAGTACCAAAATGATAAATTTATGTTAATGGAACACTTTGTTTGTAAAATCACTGTGGTTTATAAGGCGTAACATGCTTAAGATGAGAATTGAGGCATGGAAATATTTAGATAATTTACAACTATCCAATGATATATTTTTCAATGAAAAAAGCTACCTATTCGGGCCGCACATCTGTATTACCCTATATATACCAAGTTGCCCCCCTGTGTGAACAGATAGGGAAAAACCATGTTTTTATTTTTTTTTAAATAATGTCTGTGGACTGACTCTTCCAGTACAACTAAAAAAACTCCAGAATTAGTTTGCACATCATAATAATTTTTACCGGATGCTTTGCTATATGTAAATAAAAAAATATTGTAAAAAAAATACTTTTTACCCACAGTAGGTACTATAAAGTACCTGCTCTAAAGAACAGATAACTCTGCAAATGGGAGATAAGTAGGAGATAAGTACAGAATCACAACCAACAACCAACACCTAGGAAGCTATTGTAACATTATCCTGTAAGTGTCCTACAATTGCAGCCATTATGGATATTGGATCAAATTAGCAATCATTGGCAATCATAAACTTTTAAGAGAACCATCCAATTAACATTCATATACAAAATGGCTTTAATCAGCTTTGCAGTTACAGCAAAAAATGTCATTTGAAAATTATTCCTATAGAATCCTCTGTTGAACTTGGTCTGTAATAGTGGCCATTTTTACAGTCTTGTTGGCATAAAAAATTTGTTGATGGCCATCTAATCTTCAGAGGAGAAGCCATTTAAAAATATTTCCCATAGGGTCCAATGTTAAACATGTTCCTATGGTGACCACCATTTTGAATTTCTGATTAGCATAAAAAGCATACACCTTAATGAGGACAATCTGATCAAAAATGGTAATAAGTTTTTGTTCTAACCAATCCGTTTCAGAGGAGCAGCCTTTTTATAATTGTTCCCTGAAGGTCCTATGTTAAATTAAGTCCTGTGCCCGGTGGCAGTCATTTAAAATTTCCAATTGGCAAAAAACCATAAACCTTATAGAGGGTCATCCGACCAATACTAGTGATAAGTTTTGTTTCAATTGGTTAAGCAGTTTCAGAGAAGAAGCCTTTTAAAAACTTTCTCCAAACAGCCCTGTGTTAAACTTAATAATGTGGTGGGGATCATTTTGAATTTCCGATTGGCAAAAAAAACAGAACTATACAGTGAATACTTGTGACAAGTTTTGTTTAGATTGGTTAACCGGTTTCAGAGAAGAAGCCTTTTTAAAACTTTTTCCCATAGTGTTCTATATCAAGCTAAGTCCTGTGGTGGTGGCCATTTTGAATTTTTGATTGGCATAAAAAACATAAACTTTATAATGGCCAATCTGAACAATATTGCTAGTAAGTTTTTTTTCATTGTTTTAAAGGTTTCAGATTCAGAGAAGAGGACTTTTAAAACTTTTTCGATCGAGTCTTGTCTATAACTTAGTCCTGTAGTGGCGGCCATATTGTTTTCCATGCAAAATGAAAAACATATATTTTGCAAAGGTCCATCAGATGAACATTCTCACCAAAATTAGTTTCAATATGTCCAGTGGTTTCAGAGAAAAAGACTGACATGTAACAAGCTCATAGTTGCAGTGACCACTGACTGACCACAACAGACTTAAAGTGATGACAGTTAATAGCTCAATTGATCCTTCTGGTCAAGTCAGATAAAAAGGCCGTATGTGTGCTGTAGTGTATATGAATTGGTAACGATGTACATAAACTGCCATCAAACACTTGAAGAAACTAATAGGGAACCACAAGTAAAATATCACAAAGTACATTTAATAACAGACATAACATCTGACATGTGATACCTGCTGATCTGTAATAATCTTATACTTTTACAGACAATATGTAATAAACAAATAAACAAAATACTCGGATGTTGTCATTCACTTCTTCTTCCCCTTTCCAGCTCGTTTATTTTTAAGAATTTTATTTTTCTTTTTCTGTTTTTTAATTTGTCTAGAGTTCATCCATACTGGGTAATTGCCATGTTCATCCAACTTTGTCTTTTTGTTATACTTCTTTGAATCAAGATCCATACTTTCTGGAAAATAATTACGATAACAAATGTGAATTTGTACTTTGTGATCATGGGGTTTTCAATTCATGGAAATAAAAGCTACCAGCTACATTCTTAAACATTGCATTGTCTACTATTGGAGTAGCTGCTTTTATTTCAAGGGATTTTATTAATAGTTTTTGACATCTGTTAAGTTTGTTTGTTTGAATGGTGTTTAACACCATTTTCAGCCATTTTCGTTTGCTGTATCATGGTATCCAGTTTTTATTAGGGGAGGAAGCTGGAGTACCCTAAGAAAACCCCACCCTTAAGGAAAATTGACAATCCTTGTCAATTAAGATTGGAGTCTGTATGACCAAGGGCATTAGGTTGTTGGTGTAGGATATTAAAGACTCCCCCAAGACATACATTTCTGACTGACTAGTACATGTATGTATGTATGTATGATTTACATAATCAACAAGGCAGTTATTTCAACTTGGTAGTTATATGAATATCCTTAAAGGACTTTTTAATGTCCGTAGACAGTAAGTCCAGCCTATGATTTAGTGTCATTAACAAAGAAATGTTTGTTTTACAACAAAGAATGACTTATGTAATGAATGCTGTACTGATTACACAATTGAAACATTAGTCTTTATGGTCTGTATGAGAGATATTACACATTTATTGATGCTAATTTTCAAAAACCTGGAAGCTACATACAGTTTAATCAACAGAATGGGAATGAAAGTTTCCAATTTTGTAATTATATTAATTACCTTCATCTTTTTTTTCTTCTACAACTTCAGAACCCTTTCTCACTGAAAGATAAAATATCAGCAAATGGTTGAGTATAACAAGTATGAAACTGTAAACAAAACAAACAAAATTTATAACATGCACAAGGAGCATGTGGTTATCGATAACTTTTAATGAGAAAATACTTATTTTCCTGGCAAAAGAAATCATAAATATAAAAACTCTTCTTAAACATTAACTTAATTAGTTTTAAGGTAGGAGTAAGTATACTGAAATAAAATCGAATGTCTTCTATCAACCAGAATACCTGTATAAATTTCTTTCATTTCTTCATCATTGATATCAACATGGCCAACAGTTTTCTTTAACATTTCAAGTTCCCTTTTTCCATATCTTTCTCTTTTTATGGCCCTCATTTTCCTTTTGCGCTTACTTCTGAGACTTTTAGCCATCTGAACATTAATAGTATTATATACATGTTACATGTTAATATGTAAAAATATATAGCAGCACATGCATGACAAATTTAATATAGTCTGTGCAAAAATTGTTGTAGTACTAGTAATCTGAATATCCACAATATGTAAACTAAACTTAACCATAAATACTGGTACGCAAACAAATCTGTTTAAGTCTTATAACTTAAGTCTCCCATGCTTTCAATTTTTCAATAGCATGATGTCTCTTTGTCATGTTAGGAAGAAACAGACTATAGAAAAATGATACCACAAACAAATAAGTTATCTAAAGGAAGACTTTGTTACCACCAATTAATGGAAAATATTGCTAGCTTAGACCTTCAATAAAAAGGTAACAGTTTTAGTTTGGTAAAACATGACTGATCATGTTCTGAGATTGCTCAATGGACCAAGATGCTCTACTTACAGACGTGACAACGTGTTTTTTATATTGCCCACTATATACCGTGGTCGTGGTTTTTTCATTAAGAAATTCACCACCATACGCCACGGTGGTATTCTGCGGTACATCGTGTTATGTCCACTACATATCGTGACCCACCGTGTTGACCACGGTGGATTTTCAATTTCCTTTCATGCTTACACAGTGAAAAAATTAAAATGTTGCGATTTAATTTAGATATTTGTGTTAAAATATGCCGTTTTAATACGGTTGTTTGACAACAAAATTAATCTGCGTTCTGTTTATCTATTCATTATACAGAATACCTTAAAGTTTATTGTCACTGATTTGATTGACAATTATTCCCTTAACGTGTTCTAAAAGGTTAGAACACCGCATTTTGCCCTTAAAATTGTCAAAATCTTTGCTATTCTATCGTCAAAATTTCCCTGTCAGCGCCTCTGATTAATGTTCCAACCGTTTGAACTTTTACCGGATGTAAATTGTGTCACACCTTAAATCGATCGATTATCTAAGTATTGTCCAGTCATCATTTTTTCAAGCACGTGCTCTCAAACATTTCAATAAACTTGTGTATTGTATAATTTTATAATTAACAGGTGAACACGCGGCTTCACATTTTTAACGGTAAAGAAATAAGCACATTACACAATAAATACGAGACTTGTAAAGAAATACACAATAAATGCGAGACTTGTAAAAAAATTCGTTTTAAAAACGTCAAAATCAATATACGACTTAAAATGCTACATTTTCAAATTTTCTGAATTATTACTTAATATAAATGTCGCAGAATATATTGTTCCACGAATGATTTTATACTCGATTCGTCGGTGTTGAACCACGTGTGTTAAAAAAATACAATCCTGATATAGAATCAACCATAATAGTCGTTTCAGTGTTAAAAGCCTGACACATCATCAACTTTTGTTGTAGAAAAGACTTAAGTAGCATCCTTATAACTTCTATAATGTTACGACAAGACCCTATGTCCGCAAACAGACATTCGTATCGGCGCGCAAAAAAAACCCCAACAACAACAAAAAACAAAAAAGAACAAAAGAAAACAAACTTACATACTGTTGAGTAAATTCGGGCAATTATTTTATATTGATATGAGTGTGGACAAATCAGTTCTTTCGTCTTCAAAAATAATTTTATTCCGATTTGTTTTGTTCATGTTATAACAGACGTAAGTAACTATGCATATTTTATTGTTTGATCAATGTACCACGATACAACAAAATATTAAGAATAAGTATTTGTATTTAGAGAACTAAGGCAAGTCTAAAAGGGGTCTGATCTCGAGAATATTTATCCCAATAAATACTATGTCATGCAAAAACACCGAAACTGCGAGTTAATTTTAACGGGAACTTTATACAAATAACACGTCTGCTTCCATTTGAAAAATTGTCAGTTTTGTATATTTAGCTCAGAAGCACATCACTACTTTTTATATATAAACCTGTTATATTAATTGTTATCGTTTAAAACGCCATTGTTCAAAGTAAATGTGTATTTAGAATTGTGCGTACGTAAGACTTCATTCAACCTTGTGAAACAGGCGCCTGTGCCATATCGTAGTTAAACTATATTTTATGTGGCGATTCTCGTTTATAAACTTTTCACATATTTATTAATCTTGCTGCATGTTGGCTTCAATTTAGTAATTTATTTGTTGTATCCCATCCTGTTAACGAATTTTATATAACTATACGTGATGTAAACTTTTGTCCGCGTTTGTTAAAACAACTCTGGTTTTAAATACCAAATAAAGAAAAAGATCGCCGCTCAACTGCCCGTTTTCTGTTGAAAAGGATTTATAATTGATTAAAGAGAGTTCGCGTACAACTTCAGGACAATTCGTTATGCGTTGTAATACACAAAAACGTAATGTGACAATTCAAATCCGGATAATTTACCGAACTTGTTCAGGGTAATATTTAATGCATAACACATGCATCCGGTTGAACAAATATTCGATCTTCAAGTCTACCGGTACATTAAATCATTATTGATTATCAACAAATAAAATGCATGTACAAATTATTCTTAAGCACTGTTTTAAAATGTTCTCTTTTCATTCGGGTAACGATGTTTAAACCCGCAATCAATTAAATGACAACCTTTATGTTGTCATGTACCACCGCGGAGATATCGTGGCCGGACCCCTGTGGCGACATGCCATGGTAGACTGAACTCCCTCATATGCATCCACCGTGGTAAGATTACCTGAGAAGATTCTTAACCACGATAGTAGGCGTGGATATACCATGGTGGGTGATAGAGAAAAGGATTAACTTCCATGGTGGGTTAGTGTTTTTTATAAAAAACACGTTGTCCCCTCTGTAAATGCACATCTATACAAATGTAATAACAAATTCTTTTCTGTACATGTAAATGTTTTCTGCAGTAACTAATTTAATTAGTATGTAACCAGTTACAAAACAAGCACCCTTAAAATTACCATACATGTATATGTGCTTATTATATCTTCTCTTTCAGCTTAATCTATCTTCAAGTTAAAATTATTGAGTACCCAGTGAAAACCCTCTACATTTGGTTGTCAAACTTGCAATCCTTGTCAATTAATGTTGGGGTTAAGCACACATTGCCCCATTTCTGGAGATCAACAGTAGATGAGTTGTAGGAAAGAAAGTAACAGGAAAAAAAGTAACAGGAAACCAGAGGCTCTTAAGAGCCTGTATCACTCACCTGATTTTATAGGCAATGAAGATGGCATTTCCCTGATGTTAAAGTAAGTCCTGTAATTTTCAATAAACTTTAAATAGGACCATCCAAACAATATTACTAGAAAGCTTTGTTTCATTGGTTAACCAGTTGTATAGAGATTTTTTTATTTGCCCATAGGGTCCTATGTTAAACTAAGTCCTGCGGTGGCGGCCATTTTGAATTTCCAGTTGGCATAAAAATCATAAACTATAAATAAATAAATTATACTTTGTTTTGATTGGTTAACCGGTTTCAGAGAAGAAGCCCTTTTTAACCTTTTTCCCATAGGGTCCAATGTTAAACTAAGTCCTGCGGTGGCGGCCATTTTCAATATCAGATTGGTATAAAAAACATTAACTTTATAGAGGACCATCCAAACAATATTGCTAGTAAGTTTTGTTTCCATTGGTTGGCCGGTTTCAGAAAAGCCTTTCAAACTTTTTCCCCTAGGGTCCTATGTTAAATTAAGTCCTGCGGTGGCAGCCATTTTGAATTTCCAATTGCCATAAAAAACACAAACTTTATAGAGGACCATCCAAACAATATTGCTAGTAAGTTTTGTTTTGATTGGTTAACCAGTTTCAGAGAAGAAGCCCTTTTTAACCTTTTTCCCATAGGGTCCAATGTTAAACTAAGTCCTGCGGTGGCGGCCATTTTGAATATCAGATTGGGAAAAAAAACATTAAACTTATAGAGGACCATCCAAACAATATTGCTAGTAAGTTTTGTTTCCATTGGTTGGACGGTTTCAGAAAAGAAGCCTTTCAAACTTTTCCCATAGGGGCCTATGTTAAATTAAGTCCTGCGGTGGCAGCCATTTTGAATTTCCAATTGCCATAAAAAACACAAACTTTATAGAGGACCATCCAAACAATATTGCTAGAAAGTTTTTGTTTCCATTGATTAACCGGTTTCAGAGAAGAAGCCTTTTAAAACTTTTTCCCATAGGGTTCTATGTTAAACTAAGTCCTGCAGTGGCGGCCATTTTGAATTTCCAATTCCCATCTAAAACACAAACTTTATAGAGGACCATCTAAACAATATTGCTAGTAAGTTTTGTTTTGATTGGTTAAACGGTTTCAGAGAAGAAGCCCTTTTTAACTTTTTTCCCATAGGGTCCTATGTTAAACTAAGTCTTGAGGTGGCGGCCATATTGGTTTACCAATCAAAATAAAAAACACAAACTTTGTAAAGGTCCATCCAATGAACATTATGGCCAAGTTTGGTTTCAATTGGCCAAGTGGTTTCAGAGAAGAAGATTAAAATGTAAAAAGTTTACAGACTCCGACGACGACGACGACGCCGACGACGACGACGCAGACGGACGCAAAGTGATAACAATAGCTCACATGACCCTTTGGGTCAGGTGAGCTAAAAAGTAACAATTAATACGTTGTCTTGGTATTGAGGGTATTGTTTTAGTTTTTTACATTCACTTGATGACTGCGTTTTGGTAGGTTTATCTTCTTGTGTATAAAAAGTAAAATGGATATTTAAAGACATTTAATTTTACCATACATATAACTAATTAACAAATAAGCAATTAGTAGTGCAGTAATGTGTCACACATGTTCATTTTTCACTACACATTATTTAATATATAAATCACTAAAATTTTGAAGCCATATTCCTGGCTTGGATTTTTGTATATTAAATTTTTTATATAGCTGTTATCCTATACTTTCCTTTAGTATACATATTATTAACTGTTAAAGCAGCACATAAGAACTGTCAACAGTGATGTGGTTTTTTTTTCTAAATTGTTTTCTAGATTTAATGAACTTAAAATAAAATGTTAATGGTATTAAATAACTAAATAAGTAATAAAGTAATAATTAATTAAAAATATGAATATAATTATAAAAAACATATAAATATTTTCATTTTACGACAACTCATTAATTGTGACTTTTTTACTATACCTTTTTATCGGAATCCTGTTACTTTTTTTCCTATCAAAAACTGTGACTATATCCTATGACTTTCTTTCCGTTTACCTGATGGCTTACTACATGCAAACAGACATCCTGAACTAGCTACGGTTCAGCAGTTAATCCTGAACTTGCTGAAGGTAATTAGGTATAAATACCGATTAAATGAACAAAATCAATTATATGAGATGATTGGTAACCATTGGTAATTAACGCTTTCATCAATTTTATCAAAATAACTCAACATCCAAGCCAACTTTGACTTCGTTTGTTGCAATAAACACATCAATTTAGCAATTTCTCATGACTATAGATCAAAAGTTTGTAAAGAAAACAACTTGTTTAGGAAAAAAAAATTTTTAAGAACCCTAATAAATCGTAAAAATGTGGTGCATATATACTAGTATATGTTTCCATAGTGGACCGAGTAATATCCACCCTAGGGGTCCTGTGTTTTACACATCCCTCTGACCCAGGAATAATCATAGGGATAACAGTCCCCTCTTACCTTTTCATTTACAATATAGTTGATAACAAAAAACATTTATTTATATATAAAACAAGGTTTTTTTAAACTATTAGAAGTATATTGAGTTGCCCAAAGACAATTTATAAACAAGAATTAATGTGTGTACATACAATAGACAAATTAAATGTAACAATGAAGATGAACATCAAGTATAGTGGCAGCAAAAACAAATTTGTATCAGTAAATACGATAATTGTATGAAAGAAAGTCGAACACACCTTGATCATGTAGATATTATCAAAAATGTATAATTTGGATTTATAAATCTTGTAAATGGTAAGTTATAGCACAAGTTCAATGATTCTCTGGAGTTTTCATTTATCAAGAATATTATTACATTTACAGTTAAATAAAATGCAACATAATTAACTGAATCCAGTTATTCTAAAAGATCAGTATGAAACAACCCACTTATTTACACTATCTGGGCGAAACGACCCGGTAGGAAGAGGTTTAGGTACGAAACGACCCAAGGTGCGAACAGGTTTCGATACGAAACGACCCGATAACCCTCAGATTGCAGGGTCAGTGTTCCAGCTAGAGGGAAATAGAGGTGCGCCGTGCCCCGCCCTAAAATTACCGCTCCCCTGTGCCCCTCTCAAGCGCCCCAGTGTCCCGATTGGCACCCCTTATCACTCTATTGCTCCAATTAATTTTCTTTTCTAAAATAAAGAGTAATTATAGTGTTTTTATACCTAATTAACCCATTAGACTATTGTCATTTCTTTATGATTTTGATTATATAATTAGTAGTAGACAGTGGGGACTCGTACACGGGTAACATGGTCCCGCTACTTCCAATTATCAAATATCTACTTTGATCCTTAATAGTCTTAACTATACTTTACATTTAAAAAACACAAGCCGATATTATCTTTGAACAGCTTTACATAAATGGCCACTGGCAATCAGGGTTTGAAATTATCGCACGTTAAACAGTACATTTCAAGTTTTGACACTTCAAAAATATTATTACCTAAAAAATTTGCGTGTTCATTGTTTATGGTCATTTGGCTTAATTATTATCCAGATCGGTAATAGCTAAAACCTTTTTCATTGCCCTTTGCGAGAGATATCTTCGAGGTATCAATGTACTAATGCATAACGGTATGGGCGCGGCCATTTTATGAGCACAAAGTAAAGCATGAAAAAACTGTCAAGTTAAACGCGACTGGTCAATGATGATTGTTAAAGTAAATATATTTTGGAACGAAATGCAATCTTTGGTATGAAAATATACAAAAAAGGAGTTTTACACATATTTTGGACATGTTGGAGGAAGAAATCAAATTTTGAATACGTAGGGCACCTCGAGGAAATTTGAAAAAAAATGAGACTCCCCCTTTTGACACTCATTTTTCAGCCAGAAAAGCAATGCAAACCTATATTTTTAATAACACCAAATAAACCCCCTATTCTTTAACATAAATAATCTCTCTTAATTTAACATTAAATTAACTTTGTCTTTCAACAAAATAATAATCGAAAAGGGGTACCCCATATGGAAAATAACATAGAAAGGCCTTTGGTCCATTGCATTCTTGAATATTTGTCACAGCACCATGTTTATCATTGAACACGCCATTTTTTAAAACAAAAAGTGAAAGCTGGTACCGGACTGCCTTTTTCTATGTTCAAATAGCGTTAAGTAAAAATACTCGCGGCAACCAGAACAAACCAACTGAAAATACGGAAATCTCCGGAACGGATATGAACTTAGTTCCGGAACTTGCAAATACAATGCTGCTTGTGTTGAAGTTACAACCACAAAGATTGAAAGACAGTATTTTGGCATACACTTTTCAATTGACCCATTTCCAGTTTTACATGATTTATCTCCCTTTTTACTTCCTGTTAAAAAACTATGGCTGTCATTACTAAAAGACTATGATATTGAAAAAAAGATTTTGGATTGTTTTTATATTGTTTGTATATGCGAATTAAATTTTTATCTAATTTACCTTATTAGTAGATGTTACGATAGCCATAGGCAACAGGTGAGTTTGAATACAACGCGGATGTCACTGGTAAGCTTGTTTATTCAAGCTATAAAACAGCTGGGGTTCTACCTCCAATTAGCATCAGGTAAATAGGGTAATGAACATTGGATTAACGATCACGTTTACACAGCAGGCGGTTTTAATAACCTTCCTCACTAAGATATTGACACCTGTCATTCAACTGAAGCATGAAAATTTATCAAAGACAATTGCACATTTCAAAAGGTTTCAAACGGAACAAACTGCAGTTTTTAGTACCAGAAGTGGACACTATGTGGCGTTTTTTTTAAATTGGAAAGTCGTCAATTAATTAAATATACAAATATATTTAAAAATTTACTTAAAAATGAAAACAAATGAACAAAACAGCAAACAGAACACATTCAAATAATAATAACAACAATAGTGCCACAAATGCAATCACACACAAAAATATGCAAATGGGCGAAAACGTGCCCTTCTCATGCGCCCCTCTATTTTCAAATCCTAGCTGGAACACTGCAGGGTGATACCGCTGGGACTTGTAAAAATCGATTAACTTGCACTTTCGAGTGATACAGGGTCGATTTTGTTATATTGTCATTATAATGGGTTGATTTTGTTATAGGGGACACTATAACAAAATCGGCCCAGTATCATTCGAAAGATTTTTACAGGTCCCTGTGTTGATACCATGATATTTAGCGAAGATACAGACATTCTAGAATATGGACCATATTAAGGTTGTGTAGAATATATTTGTGTTTGAGGTGATCCGCAGGCTGATATAAATTTTACTTAAAACATCTGGGTAAACTGTGTCTTTCTGATATTGTGAATTTACCTTTAATATATGTGTTTTTTCGCAGGTTTTTCAGTGAAACACGTGCAGGATGTAAACTTCCGGAAAAACTGTTTAGCTAAGTTGAGTAATGGTCCCGTCTTGTGTCTTATTTTTAAACATTACATATCACTGGCTAATTTAGACAATACTAATCCTAAGAAAAATATCTAAATATATCAGTAATATCAACGAAAGATATATTCAAATTTAAATGTTATTGGATAATAGGAATAATTTAAAAATGGCAGCGGAAAAGTACATCATTATTTTGGAATTCCCCTTCCAACAAAAAGAAAGCAGACAGCAGACAGCACGGTAGTTCACGTAACCACATCCTGAATTCTACCAAGCCCAAGGGCATAAGAACTCCCCCAAGCAAGCTACGAGCACAGCAGACACTGAAAAGCACATGGTTAATAACAAACAAGGTTAAACTATTACTAGCTTAAAATATACTGTAAACCTTAAATGAAACCAGTGTAGAAAATAAAAGATAAGAAAAAATGGGTGTCGGGTCGTTTCGCCGCGACTACCTGTTCATTCTGGGTCGTTTCGCACCTATGAGTTGAGTCATTTCGATGCTCTAAATAAAAAAATGTGTTGAAGCTAATTATCTTTAAACAATAATGCATATTTTGTGTGTTAATTATCCACAGTGTAATTATCTTTACATAATAAAGCGTATTTTCGCAAAATTAGCTTATATATAAAAAAAATCATTTGTTAAATTACTTCATCAAAATAATTAAATTAATTTGTTAATCACTGTCAAATACCAATTATAACTTTTTAATGTGATAATTACAAGAAATTAAATTGTTATGATTAAATAAAATTTCAATCAAATTTTGATCTATCCAGAGTTTTATAGCTTATGCCACCGTGTCAGTTAAATAAAGTTCAAAGTAATTTTTGAAATGTTTGAATAGTCAAAACATAAGCTGTAAAACTCGCCAGAATATATAAATATGAGCCACACCAGTGGCAATCGCGTCACACTCAATCTTCATGATGCTCTTCTTTGCATTCATTGTAATGATCCTGTAGATTATTAGAGAAACCATAACACAATCATATGTTATGAAAACAGACAATTATCAGACAAAATGATATGATATACACATAAACAAACATTTATATATCATATGGGGTGAAAAGACGCAGAGCGAATGGGAATCGGGGTGAAACGACTCAGTGCAAATGGGGAATTGGGCCAAAAGACCCGGGGGCAAACGATATTCGGGGCGAAGCAACCCGGGTTCGAAAAAATGGATGATTTTTGTTATTGGGAAAGGTAAGAAATAACTTCTGGAAAAGCCCTGCATTAATTTGTAACTTTTTTTATCTATTGAAATTAAGTATATTTTTTAAAATAAATTTTTAATACTGCAAAGATTTCTAATATTATTTAACATGGTTGTTATACAGTGACACTGTCATAAGGTTTTGTTATTTTTATGAGGTTTGTATTTTACTGTATCCTAACAATTTCTGAATGATATTATAATGATGAACCCTTCCATGACAAATAGTCGAAGGTTTCCCAATGTGTCCAATCCAAATGTATTGTTAATATTAACAATAATAAACTCACTCGTTAGTTTTTATCCCAACCGTTGGATAGGTCAATTGTAATACTATCCGGGGGGCCTCGGTGGCCGAGTGGTCAAGGTAGTTCGTCTACTATTGATCACGTGGTCTGTCAACACTGAGATTGCGGGTTCGATTCTCACTGCAGGCAGGGTGTACTCGACTCCAATCTTAATTGACAAGGATTGCCAGTTTTCCTACCGCAGGTCGGGGGTTCTCTCCGGGTACTCCGGCTTCCTCCCCCAATAAAAACTGGACGCCATGAAATAGCTGAAAAATTGCTGAAAGTGGCGTTAAAACACCATTCAAACAAAAAAAAAACAAAACATAAGGTTTGTAAAGTAGGGCATTTTATATAAAAAATTTTTTGTGGCTTTTGTTCTGAACCAGTAATATTTGTTTACTATACTACCGTCAATACTCGCATATAAGTCGGGAAATTGGGAGTAAAAATATGTTTCCTGAAAGGGGTTCCGACTTATATGAGGATCGATCAGCAGGAAAAAAAATCTAGGTACGGTCAGGTAAGGTCTCCATATTGGACATCGACAGAAATCAATGAACTACTTTGAATTTCCATTGACAATAACAGGAACAATAATTATTTACAATGGTCATTAAATGTTGATTGCCTTGTAATTATACTTGATTAAGTGTCATAGTAAAAGTTAACCACTAGTCATGTCATCTTATTAAGTGTCACTGCTGTACTCAACGCCCAAGCTGAGAATAACAAATATGAACAGTTGTCACACTGTTGTATATATTGAGGGTGAAAATTTATTATCATCATTCGCTTGTTTTCTGTTTACAAAGATGTCAAAACAAAAGAGAAACGCTTATGATGCCGACTTTAAGTTGAGAGTTGTATCATTTGCAAAATCCTGACTGGAGGGGTAAAAAATCAAAACTCCAGACTGTACACAAAAGTAATAAATGTATGCGGCAAATAGTAGTGGAGCAGTAGACTCAGTGGATGATAAGCGGTGAAAAAGAATACACAGCTGGTGGAAAATGTGAAAAAGACAAGCTACCAGCTAGTTCTTTAGTGGGTTTTGTCAGCGTGGGATTCAATTCAGCAAAATACTGTATCAAGAGCATTCAAGAAATGCGGTATATCGAACTCGATGGATGGTTCTGAAGACGACGCTCTTTATGATAATTTAATCGCAACCTCTTCAGAAACAGCAACACAATCACCAGTAACTAACGAAGGAGAAGACGAGATTAATGACCTTGAAGACATGTATGACGATATACCACTGTCAGACTTACAAATAAAATTGTTATTTTAAGACGAAGATGAGAAACGAAGAAGATGACTTCACGGGGTTTGGGCCAGAAGATAACAGCCGTCAGTAATTGTTCTATCATCTTTTTTTAATGACTCGTTAACCTTGTTAACCAGAATAAAAGTTGTAAACACATTGTTTTTTTTTTTTTCATCCATCTTTAGTCTTATGTACCTACTGTGTATATTAGTTTTGTAGCTTAATCTATTTACACGATGATTGATGATGTTTTACACATTTTATTAAGTAATCCATTGATGCCATAAAATAAATCTTATTCCACTATTCCACCAACTAATTTCCATGCTTTTACGATTGGTTACCAGAAATACATGCTTTTATGATTGGTTACCAGAAATCCATGCTTTTACGATGGATTTTTCCTGTATACTTTCGAGAAAATGACATGCACACATTTTCCACAAAATATGACCGGCTTATATGAGGGTCAAGAAAAAACCGACATTTTACCAACCAAAACTCACCTACCCACTTATAAATGAACCGACTTTTGTGCGAGTATGTACGGTAATCGACAAAGTCAATAACTCGAGAAAAGCTAATGCAGAAATGAAACAAAATATAGACACAGACCAGAAAAAAAAGGTCTTTTCTTTAATTTTTGTTGGGATTTTCTACCATTTCTATATTTTGTATACTGTGAAAGTACTTAAATTCGTGGGTATCAATTTTCGTGGTTTGGTGAAATTTTACATGTTCGTGGGTTCTTAAATTCGTGGACTGACGGTTTCCGAAAATGCAAAAAATGAGGTAGCGATCCAAATAAATTATTACAGCAGAATCATTTTCACCAGTTTCATAACATGATGTTGTTTACGCGCGTGGTAACGAATGTAAAATTAACAACACGGAAATCAAAAGCTAATTATAAACACGGTAATGTATTAATTGATTAATTGCAATAAAAACTACTTTGAGTCTATATAATTCTCTAATTGTTTTCTATAGAAGCATTCATAGCCGAAGGGCATTTGTCACTTTATGTGTTGAGTAGCAATAAATAACTGTTACAAAGGTGTAATTTAATGTCATTTGTGCCATGATCGGTATTATCACAACATCTATTTGATATAGCGTGTCATTGATATGCACTAATAAAGATTAAGTATAGCTTATCTTTAAATATTTTATTTGTTATTTTAATTTATGTTCAAAGTAGCAACCAAACTCATAATTCCGATAATAATTTGTTACTTTTTAACATCGAAAATGAACACCTCATATATCACCACCTTGACCGGAAGTCGATGTTTATTCGTACGCTTTACAATTAAATAATACCTACAATAAAAACACAATTCGAACATGAAATCTGTAACATAATCATTAAAATGGATTTTGAGCAGAACATTAGTAATGGATCGAACCAAAAAATCATATTTCATGTACAAATAAATGTCCGATCTCGGACATTTTCAGATCGTTTTTCACAAGTTCCCATCTGTTAATGAAGTTTTATTCTTCGTTGGATTTTTAATTTCGTGGTCCGAGGCCTCCACGAAAACCACGAAAATTGATACCCCACGAATAAAAAGTATTTCATTTAAGAAACTGAAAAATATGAATTCTAAAAAATTAATAATCTAAGAAACATCAAGATATAGGAGTTAACTCTAGGTAGTAATGGTAATATAATTGTAGTATTCATGGTTGACAATCCATGCAGATTTTCATCATGGAGCATTACAGCTGTGTTTTCCGTAAACACAAATTCTCCATTAATATTTCGGACATATGCTTGAACCATAAAACATACAAATAATCTCATCTACCATTTGTGTTTTTTGTCAGGTACAAAAAGTTTTAGAGAACAAAGACTGTATTCAAGATTAAAATGAGACGATGTGCTCCACTCGGTAGACGAATACTAAATAGGTGTGAATTATTAACGTCACAACAGTATTGTAGTACATGTTCTGAAAAAGTAAACAGTCCTGTTAATTTGTTGGAGTATTATGACAAGATACAAAAGATTCTGACCAACAAGAATTCATTAGTTGATCATCTATGTTCCCGTGTGGTGTACGAAAATGGTATAGTATTTTGTTATAGTCAGTGACAGATCTAAAACTAAGTGTTACCTACACACCTATGTCGAAATGTGAATATTCTGAAATTTCATGAGTTATTCACCTCTGAAAATAATGTTAGATAAACTAATAAGATCTATTAAAATTTATTACAGCGAAGGTCGCTCCTCTGGGTTAAACTAATGTTATTAATCGCTTTAATAGCCTTGTTTGCATAAAACATGTTTTCACTTATGTGTAACTATAATTGGTTTTTTGTTTGAATGATGTTTAACACCAATTTCAGCAATATTTCATCTATTTCATGGCGTCTTGGTTTTATTGGGTGAGGAAGCCGGTGTACCCGTTGAAAACCACAGACCTTAGGTAGGAAAACTGGCAATCCTTGTCAATTAAGATTGGAGTCAAAATACACCGTGCCCACAGTGAGAACCACAACCTCAGTGTTGACAGACCATGTGATCGATGGTAATACATCTCTGTAACTATATATGTAGTGTATGAGAATAAAATTCAGTTCAGTTTATAGTATCTACATGTACATTCAATCAAAACTTAAAAAAAACATGTAAGTATATATTTCAAAACATGAATAAGCTTTTCACATTAAGACCAAGATGATTGTTTTTGTAATTGTGCTGATGTGAAGTAGATATTTCAACCCTGTATAAGACTAAGACTCAATTGTTATACTAATCCCACTTTGGTGGGCAGTAGATATGCCTGACACTGCTATTGTTATACTAATCCTACTTTGGTGCGCAGTAGATATGCCTGACACTGCTATTTGCCTATAGGCTTTTTACATAAAGACCACGACACTAAGTTATTTATATAATAGCTCTGCTGTGGAATTAATATGTCACCCATGTTTACCTATGCTGGTCAAGTTAAATACTGATCAGGTATAAAGACAGGAATGTCCAGCAACATAGTTTAAATTGATTTGTATAATCTGTGTAAAACAAAATCAGTTTGTACATTTTGCATGTATTTTTTCTACTTAATTCTTCTGCTATATATTGGAAAGCTTTTGTAAAAAATTGTATCTTTTATTTTTTTTTAAATTTTAATTTTAGAACAAATGGTTGCAATTAATAAACCGCCTGGATTACCAATGAAAGGTACATGCTATATAATTATTTACCTTCTATCAAGGTCATTTTCTTGTTTTTTAAGGTTATGTGCAAGCAGTTTTAAACCCCAGTTGCACCCTGTATTATAGCGGACCACATGAAACTTTTCCTGAGTACGTATAAGTTTGTGTTGGTTGGGGTATTTAATTTTTTGGAAGATGAACTGTCCCATGGTTTAAATAAAATATCTATTGTTCTCTCTGCAGCTTATTCTGTGGGAGCTTTAAATTTGTCTTGGAAAAATCAATCATCCATTGATTAATTTTCCTATTCCAAAAACAAAACTACTGATGAAAATACATGAACCTACATTCATTGAAAGGAGGAACTGTTGTGCAATTCTGAACCAAAATAAACAGAAATGTATTATTTGATGTGCCACAAAAATGTCTATACAATGCTTTGAAGAAATCTTCAAAAATTTCACAATCTATATTTTACCATGTTTTCAAATAACAAGATTGAAACAGATGAAAATGAAAAATTTGTCATTAAATTTCACTAAATATCTATAGAAATTTTTTATGGTTATGCTTTCTGTATCATAACTGTATAGGCCCCACCCCACTACTGGAGAGAGCTGCTTATACTTATGTATAAAGCATAAGAATAACAGTTTTATTCAAAGTCAGATTTTACAACAAATAGAAAACATAAGCTCTGTAGAGCTTTAGCCAACTATATATGGGGAGACACTAGGCAGCATAAAGGGTAAGTAAAGACCATGGGAACTGTCCTTAGTATCCAGTAAAATTCATTGGAAAAGTGTTTGTTTTTAATGGAAAACCCATTTATTCTTTGTTTTAATGAAAACATGACTGCCATCAAGATATGGAATTATTAAGGGATATGACAAAAAAATCTATGCATGTACAGTAGATCAAATAAAAACGAAATTTTTCTTCAGAAATCATTTACATTAATTGCTGCAATAACAACTTGCTCTTACTGTGAGTGTCACCAGTAAGTATAGATATATAATTTCATAAGGGTGTTCAATTTTTTCCACATTAAAATTAATCAATGAATGATTGACTTTGCCCTGTCAGATTTAAAGCTTCCATTGAATAAGCTCCACTGAGAACAATAGGTATTGTATTTAAACAATGGGACAGTTCATCTTCCAAAAATTAAAATACTCTGACCAACACCAACTTATACTCAGGAAAGGTTTCATGTGGTCCGCTATAATTTGTTGCACTTCTGAAACAGGTAATATTTTAATGATCACATACAGCATGTGCCTGCTGCTAAAAGAAGAGTAATTGATTGCATTTGATTATAATAAAGTCAATTTGTTAAGTTTTACATACATAATGACTTATTGCAGACATTATAAATTTCATACATGGTTTCCATTGCTCTGCACTAGCAAGAAGCAAATTTGTTTGCTTCACGGAGCGTAACTCTTACAAAATAGCTTAACTTGTGTATGGTTATTGAATAGTATAATGGACATTGTTTCTCTCTGTTCATCATTTTTGAAAATCTAACCAGTTTACAAAAAGATTTAAAAAAAAAGAAATTTTAATTATTTATTTGTTTTTATGCAGCTGAGAAAACAGCAGACAATGATGCCAGAATCATTGAACAAGTGTCATTATATCAGACCCTACCAGAATTACGTGACCATTTCAAATGTCCAGAATTAAATCTGATTTTACCTCTTCCAAGGTATTTATTTATTAGTAAAATATCTTAAATTTAATATCATCTGAATAAATTTAATACACGTATTAGGTAAGGACTAGTGAATGTTTTCTTTTCCGATTCTTTAATTTGTGTACTTAAATAATGATTTAAATGTCCAACAATGTCATTTACCTGTAGTGTAAACTTAAGAATTTTTGTTTTAACTTAAAGCATATATGATAGCACTAGTTGTTGCACTTCTAAGATAACTTCATTGTTCTAATAATTGCTGTATTTACCTTTTCTCACGTGTCCATGTGTAAATTAGAAATATTTGATTGTAACAATCAATATTGGAATTGTTTATTCTGCTGCAAAGATGGTGGTTTTACAAAATTCCTTTCTTTAAGGACTTGTAAAGGATGGCATTCTGTTTGTTCTACATATTGACTCTTGTTTTGATTTTAAATTCCTTGATTTTTCAATAATGAAAATCCATAGGCCGAATTTTACTGCCGTTATAATCCGAAGTTAGTTTTGTGATTTGTCGGATTAACGGCAGAATTCAGTCCTATTGCTCGTAATGTAGCAAATAAAAATTTCAAACTTCGGTCTATTTATACAAAATTCAAATATATTATTCATCTTCTTTACGTTATTTAAGCTTCGGACAATGCGAAACTTACGGGAAACGATCTTTTTTGAAGAAATTTCTCTTTTTGTCTTTGAAGATGCACCTGGAAAATGCTATGTTGATCGTTTTTCCGTATATGGATAATGTGACCTAATTGTATTATAAACGTGCTAATTTGCATACTATAACAACCATTCCGTTGTAAGAATCCAATAATTTACATATGTATTACCCAAGATGCAATACGCCATTCAGTTTCGGGTTTCTCCATGTTTTTCGTATAGTAAACATAATTAAAAAGAGACACGAATGTCAATTAATACACCACGCACAGCGGGTTATTAAAAACAACAATAACTATCATCACGTATCAATAATGAACGATTTTAAACACGAAACCTATAAAAATATGGTGACACTGTCAAAAGATATCAAGATCGACCACGTCTGATTGTATATGCAACTTCTTCTGGACATCAAAGTGCCGGGAGTGATTCACTCCCGCTCTGCTACATTACGAGTAATGGGACTAAATTCGTACCCTCGCCAAAAAAAAAAAAAGCGAGGGTACGATTATTCGTTCTAGAAAGTCCACAAAAATTAATACTTCACTACTACCATAAAACGTTGTGCCAAGTCCACATGTGTATACTCTTTTGCATCTTGTATACTGCTGATGTAAAAATGTACACAAAGGTCCAAAAAAGATGTCACAGTCTGACCTTGCTGTGCTTATTAAATTATTTAACTGTAATATGTCATTTATATTCTCTTAAAATACCAATTATTTTGATAATTTAATTTATTTCTAGTGCTGATAATAAATAATTGTGCAGTGTCTTATCGTTTATTGTTGTTAAAACAAATATTCAACTAATAACTCAACATATTTTGAAACTAAACCTACTTGTCCGTCTTCATGAATAAAAAAATATTCATTAACCATAAAACATTACACATTTGATTTTAATCTGTTTTTAATTGCTATTAAAACATGAATAGTCAGCGACGCTGCCTGTATTGGCTATTCATGATGTCATTTGCATTTTTACGTATACATGCAAAACACTTATAAAACGTAATATAGATACAACTTTACTTATAGGAGTTTTTAAAGGAATCCTGTTCTGAGTAAAATAACCCAAATTAATAACCATATACCAAAATGGGAACCAGTGACAACAAGTAACACGTTGAAAAGCTCTTTCAAGTCCGTTGTTATGTTTACTGTCAGTAATATTACAGTTATGTTTGGGAGATTACCAGATAGCTCATATAAAAATACTCTCATTTTTAAACTAAAATCATGTCTGTATACTAAAATAATTAATTATGTCTCCCCGCCACTTCCTGGGGAGACGTATTGTTTTTGTTATGTCTCCCCCACTTCATGGGGAGACATTGTTTTTGTCCTGTCCATCACCTTTATAAAGTACTCGACCAAATTTTACGAAACATGGTACATAGCAAGCACACCATATGTAGTTGTGGCCATTACCAGGAAATTTTTATCCTCAAAATTTTGTGGGATTTAAGGCTCTTTGAAATTTTTCCAGAAATTCCTCACAAATCATGGTTTCCGCACAACTCCTCTGAAACTACTGCACCAAATTGTATGAAACTTGGTATGTAACAAGTACACCATATTTAGTTGTGCATTACAAGGAAATTTGTATCCTCAAAATTTTGTGGGAGTTATGGGACTTTGAACTTAGAGTTTTGCTTAACATCCACATTGGGAACAGGGGAGACATCGTTTTTGTATGCAAAAACAAACTTTAATTATTTTGTTTGTTTTAGGAATCATAGTGGTATTGTAATTTTTGGTAAAAGCAAATCTGATGTGGAACAAATGGGTAACGATTTTGCCACCTGTTATAAATTTGGACATCTTTACCAACACTATCAGTAAGTGTTAGTAGCTGTTGTCTTCTATCTTTATGTCTGCTAATGAATGCAGTACCAGAAAGCCACGAAATATGAAAGCTAGGAAATTATAGTTTACAGCTCACCAAAACTGTCAGTTGACCTGTTTTAATTGATTTTTATCGGTCGTTGTCATTGTCTGTAACCTTTTAAATTTTTTATTTAATTTCTCTGAAACCTCTGAATCAATTGAAATCAAACTTGGATATGATGTTTTATGGCTGGTCATCTACAATGTTTATGTTGTTCATTATGATCGGTAAACTCGTCAAATGTCTTTTATATCAGAAACTGGAATGATGATTGAAGCCGTAACATATATTAAATGTTTATTGGATAGTTGTCTACAGTTAATCTGGCTGCAAATTCATGACTTTGGGAAAAATGTTTATAAAGGCAAAGAATTTATATACAGTATAAGTGGTTTTTTTCCCTATATTCAAAGTAAACGTTGGAACACAAAAATAAAGATGCAAAATATTAGGAAAAATAATAGAGCTATTCATTCTTATGAAGGACTGCAAAAATTACATAATGCAAAAATTAACTCTCACAGTTTTTAACAAAAGCTAAAATTTTCCCCATGTGAAAAAAACCACTTATACATTATCAAGTGTTACATTGTTCAATAAATGCAAAATGGAATGGCCACAATAAACTTGATACAGGATTAGAAATTAGTTCTTTAATTGGGAAAACTATAAAGTAGGGCCACATTAAACATGATAATCATTTTGAAGTTCATCAATTAAGCCATATTGAATATTTAGCAGATAGTTTTTTTTCTAGATTTGTCTTAGCATTTGTCATGGCATTTTACACCTAAAATTTTTGGTGGAATTAATCCAAAGGCTATATTTAACAAACTTGTACATGAAGGTAATAACAAAATACTGAACACCGAAAAAAAAAGACAATCCACAATCAAGTCCAAGAAACTGGCACACTACAGAACCAACAACCAAAAATAAAGTAACTACAGCAATGGTCCTGACTTGGTACTGCCATTTCAAAAGAAATGGTGGGTTAAACCAGGTTTTATGGCATGCCAAACCTCCTGCTTCCATTAATGTAGTATGAGTTGGTTTGTTGATTAAAACCACAATAAATTGATAAATGCCAATTTCAAGTTTTAGAAACATTTTCTAATTTTGTTTTTTTCACATTTGAAATGTTCGGAATTCTGCATTTTATGTTCAGGTTGATATGTGTAGGAATACCAATCTCTCTGTCCAGTGATCTACAGCACATGTTTGTTCAACAGGAGAAAGACCACACTGGTAAAGTACATGTAAGTGTCAATACAATGGTTAAACCATATGACAAACACATGTTTGTTCAACAGGAGAAAGACCACACTTGAAAAGCACATTTAAGTGTCACTACAGTGGTCAAACCATATGACAAACACATGTTTGTTCAACAGGAGAAAGACCACACTTGAAAAGCACATTTAAGTGTCACTACAGTGGTCAAACCATATGACAAACACATGTTTGTTCAACAGGAGAAAGACCACACTTGAAAAGCACATTTAAGTGTCACTACAGTGGTCAAACCATATGACATAGAATATCACAATAATCATTAATAATTGCAATACACATGACAGATTTTATTGCATACCTGAAATCTTTAGCTTTAGTGAATTAAAAATTGTGTGTATTTTAGTGAAGTTATCTCAAATACAAAGTTTCATGCCACATTTTTATGCCCCCGCGACTACATGTTGGGGGGCATTAAGTTTTACTCATGTCCGTCCGTCCGTACTTACGTAGTCTGTCAAGCTTTTCTCAGAAACCGTACATGAGAACAATTTGAAATTTGGCAGGGTGGTTCAGTATCACAAGTTGTACGTCCTAAGTGACTTTCTGACATGTCGGACAACTACTTCCTGTTTGGGACTTCATTTAGCAGGGGCATCTGTGTCCCATATGGACACATTCTTCAATTTTTTAAATCTGTCTATAGAATGTTCCTGTACAAAGTGTGTCAAAGACTTTACGAAGAAAGGGAGAAGCAATGATGGGCAGATTTAAACTCAAACTTCTGTCCAAAAGATCAGGTCACATGGAATGTGGATATGTAGAATTATCTACCAATACAAGTAAGTAGGACTTATAAACAATTAATTACTGCTTTATTGGTCAATAGAAGGAAATAATGGACCCCAAGACCTGTAATCTAGGTGACCTAGGCCAACGGCCAAGGTAAGGCCAGCAAGAGTCCTGGTCAAGGGGTTCATTATTTCTTTAATATTATTACATGAAAAAGAATTTAGCATGTTTTTGATTCGTTTAAAAACAACTTTCGGGTCGATAAATTGCAACAGTGCTAAAATTAAATAGAAATATGTAAATTTTTGTCTGCTGCACAGGCGAGTCCAATATTGACCTGGTTTTGACTGGTTCAAGCCTGTTTTTCATGACTGATCCAAATATAACTATAAATTTCAATTTTAGTGATCATTGAATTTGATCATTTGTAATAAAGTATCCTGTTAAAACATTTAAGAATAAAATGTGATGAAACTGGAATTTCTGGATTATCAGCAAATCAATATCACAATGCAGTATTAACTAAAACTAATCAGGGTAACCAAAATTGCAACAATTACAAAATGTAAGCATCCTCTGTTTTCTGATGAAGGAAGATGTTGATTTTATTCATGTAATAAAACAATTACTGACTTTGATATACGGTCACTATCAGCATTTCTCAGCCCTCAAAAAATATATATTCATCTTGCCTAATGGCTGGGTGAATATTACATTTTCTCTGGCTGATATATTCTGATAGCGACCTATATCAAAGTCATTAACTGTATACTATTGACCAATAAATCAGTAATCAATCATTTTATTATATCGAATAAAATAGTTCGTTTGTAGCCACATTGATTAAACAATAAAGAGCAACAATTTAACAGTAAACAAACAACCAATTTTAACATGACTGAAAATAATTTTATTTCTTCACAATTAGTTGCGGTAGTGAAAATGTACTTCTCCAAAAGTCACACGACAAATGTTGACAAGTCAATATTTGCCACACGACAAATGTTGACTGTCAATATTGGCCAAACGACAGATGTTGACTGTCAATATTGGCCACACGACAAATGTTGACAAGTCAATATTGGCCACACGACAAATGTTGACTGTCAATATTGGCCACACGACAAATGTTGACAAGTCAATATTGGCCACACGACAAATGTTGACTGTCAATATTGGCCACACGACAAATGTTGACAAGTCAATATTGGCCACACGACAAATGTTGACTGTCAATATTGGCCACACAACAAATGTTGACAAGTCAATATTGGCGACACGACAAATGTTGACTGGCAATATGGACCACACGACAAATGTTGACTGTCAATATGAACCCCACGACAAATGTTGACAAGGCAATATTGGCCACACGACAAATGTTGACTGTCAGTATTTGTCACATGACATGTGTTGACTTTTATAGCAGAGTTGGCAGTCAAGAAGTAGAAAATAAAATGAAATCACATCAAATATAACCAATAGAAATGGACTATACTGTAATTGATATTCCCGAGGTATAATAAATTGAACTAGGTTACAAACATCTGTCATTTCAAAACGCAGATTAACTGACGAAAATAATTCTTGATTTAAAAAAATGATATCTGGGATCTACAAATGACCATAAACTCAACCAAAGTAGCTTTCATATTGTCAGGCAAAACACCGCCACATAGACACAGTAATGTTTCCTTCCACTGAAAGCTGGAAAGAACTAAATAAAATCTTTCAAAGGAAAACATATTAGACAGCATGGCTTGATACAAATGTAATATTTGTTTGATTGTTTGTTTGTTTGAATGGTGTTTTAACGCCACTTTCAGCAATTTTTCAGCTATTTCATGGCGTCCAGTTTTTATTGGGGGAGGAAGCCGGTGTACCCGGAGAGAACCCCCGACCTGCGGTAGGAAAACTGGCAATCCTTGTCAATTAAGATTGGAGTCGAGTATACCCTGCCTGCAGTGAGAATCGAACCCGCAATCTCAGTGTTGACAGACCACGTGATCAATAGTAGACAAACTACCTTGACCACTCGGCCACCGAGGCCCCCATATTTGTTTGAACCTGTGATGGTCGTTTCTACAGTGAATAAGTAACTGCAGTTGTTATATGGTTGTAATTATTTACAGATAGGTGGAACTGTTGTGAATTATTTATGACGGAGAATATGTCACCTATATTAGGAGATCATTTATACTGTGACAGAGTGGTTCCTCTTCTGGGAAAAATGGTGCCTCGTGTTCCTGATCTGGGTGAAAAAGTACAGGTAACTTGAATTTTCAAACACTATAGTACTCTGCATACAACAAAACATTATGCTTTATCAGCTGAGAAGATCGTATTTTGTTATTTGTATAATATAATGTTTTGTTATTTAACATATCCAGTTTTAATGGAAATTGAGTTCATGGATTGATGGATGCATAAGAGATAAAATTGTGAAACAAATGTCTTTTAAACATCAGTCATATATTGTCCCTCAAAGTATTTTGATGTTTATTGTGAAAATATGTACAAATAGTTTATTTGAAACTGCAATTTTTTAAAATGCATTCTTAAAGTTGTCTTATTTATGTTTCTAGAAATTACCAAACGCAATGCTGAAAGTATTAGGAATAGGGAAGGACATGATGTCAAAGATGCCTTTACATTTACACAGGTCACATGTACATATATTGAAGTTTAAAGGAAAAACGAAGTCAAAATCCACTGCTGCTAAATCTACATTAATTCCTTCATCATCAACACAGGAACCTCTTACTGTATCGGCTAGTCTGCCAGAGTATTTTGAGGAGGCATTACAAAAATTAAAACTGAATAAAACATAATTCATTTTAATTACATGTTGATCTCAACTGACTGAAAGTCTCATGCAAGCTATTTTTATACCCCCAGCTTTAATAATAGGTGAGGGTAAAAAGAAATGGGGTGTTCTTCTGTTCCTCCTTCTTTTTTTAACACTTTGGGGTACCCATCACTTATTCCTGACTCCACCTACACCACTGAATAGAATTGAATGAAACGTTCACATGATCTTTGTCACAAAGCGCCATTATACATCATATACTTTTGATAAGTATGATATTTGGGTTTCCAGTAGCAAATTAAGGCTTGTCAGTCTTCGACATATTTATTTATTAGCTCCACCAACACCACTGAATGGAATTTGATGAAACTTACACAATCGTTGTCATATAGTGCCATGGATACCGTGTATTGAGCATGATCAGAATATTTGGGGTTTCCCTAGCAAAACATGGAGTTTGCCATTCTTTCACATAGGGTACAGAGCTCTTATATTAAACTCCACGTACTGCACTGAATGGAACTTGATGAAACTTTCACAGAATCTTTGCCACATGGTGATATATGTAACATTTTGATCTGAATGATATTTGGGGTGGTATATAGGGGAATCCAATAGTGAGCATTGCTCACAGTTTTTCTGGTATCACTTTGTGTCCATTGTTTTCAAAGTATATGGTAGCACAGTCGTAAACTTGTACTGTTCAATCTTCTCAGAAACCTGTAGCCAATTGGTTCATTCAGGGTCAGTAAAAAGTTCTCCACACTATTTTTTTTGGCTATCATAAATTCCAGATGGGATCCTACACAGAACTGAATATTGGAAAATTTTCAAATACATTTTTCAATGACATTATAAAGCCCAGTAGAAAGATTATGATTTATGTTCACATTTAAATCCAAGATGGCTGCCACTGCTGGAATAAATTCAACATAGGAACTTATTTTAAGAATCTCTAAAGAATGAGAATTATTTTTTTTTAATTTATAACCAGCAGTGCCTGTTACAATATATTATCATATTTGTGATGCTAATTTGAAACCAAAGATGGCCACTACAGAAGTACATAGATTAACATTGGACATGCTAAATAATAAACATGATTTTTATTGGTTGGTACTTGATGTGTTTCTAGTTTTTTGTTTCAATCAGTAGTCAAAACTTGTAAAAATTACTTCAAAAGCCTCTTTACCTAAACGACTGAACAAAATAAAATTAAAAATGAGCTAACAGTTAGATTGTACCTTTCAAAAGTTATGTTTTTATGTTGATGAGAAAAGTTATGTTTTCATGATCAGAAATCCAAAATAACCTTTACATAGTGGAACAAATTGAACCTATGGAAAAATGTTAAAAACACTTGTCAAAAATTATAAAGTTGATTGAACCCATGTCACTGTGGTCAAGACATACTTTGGATTCAGGCGATGACATAGGTGGTGTTAACATTTTGCTTTATATCTGTGTGAGCTTGTGTCATATATCCATCATTTTTGGTTCAGTGGTACTAGTAAGTACTTGTGAGTCACCACCTGACCTTCACCTCAAAACATGGATTGTTCAAATGACTACGTGTTACATAGGTTGCTTATTTGCAGCACATGTATGTATCTCGAGACCTTGATCTTTATATTGGTGATTGCATAGCATACTTTGTAATATATACTTAATAATATTTATATGTTACTCGTTAAGAGTAATTTTATTTACTATTAAAAGGAACGCAAGCGAGACATTTTTATTTGTCTACACATGTTTGTTCTGATAAAAAATTGCTACCACCCCAGGTAAGTAAGTAAGTAAGTAATTTTTATTTAGAGTCGGCACATATATACATAATAACAAAGGAACATGAGCTCTGGAGAGCTCTTTAACCGACTATAGGCAGACAATACATACATAAATGTACATACACATAAGACAATATAAACAATACATACATAACGCACATGCAGATAAAACAATATAGACATGCATAAAAACATTCAATGATAAGAGCATAAGAAAATTGCACACATTAAAGCATATAAACTAAGCACAGCTTAAGTGAAGCACGATCAATAAATTGTTACAGAGCATAAAATCCAAAGCACTAGACAGGAACATAAAATGTCAACTAAAGCACATATTATAATTAAAGCATAGGCAAGGTATATAAAGCACTAAACTGTTGTTACCCAGAATATATTTACCACTCATTATAGCAGGCATAGCAATAAAACATGACAGCATTACATATGAAGGTTACAAACAAGAACAAACAAAAAACAGATAATATGCTATCACTCAGGCATGAGTAGTAGTAGTATTGTTGAATTTACACGAGCTACATAAGCATTTTATCCCCCACCAGCTGTTAATGTAATTTTTGAACTGTCCAAACGAGGTCATCTGTCTGACCTTGTTTAGAAAGGAATTCCAGATTGTTGCTGCCTCATACCTGAATGACCTTTTACCATAAGAGGTTGTCCGGGGTTGAGGAATCACTGCTGTATTTACATACCTAAAATTATACGAGTTGTCTTTTATTACATCAGATCTTGCAAATAATAAGGACTTATTTTATTAATAATTTTGAAAGACTCCAAGGCAATCGTGCGCATTCTTCTAGTTTTTAAAGCTGGAAGTTTAGATCTTTCCAAAAGAGAGTCATAAGAACTGCCAAAATCTTCATAAATAAAGCGAAGCGCATGTTCCTGAATTTTCAATTTTGCTCACTACAGAAATGCCAGGCCAAAGGGCAATAACTAAAATTTGACATGATAAATGAGTAATAAATGGTAAGTTTCCCAAGCCAACTAAAGTTTTTTCCAATTCGCTTGAGAACATTTAGTTGCCTTGCAGCTTTCTTACATATATTTGAAATATGTGTATTGAAATTTAATCTGTAGTCAATAGTAACACCCAATAATTTTACCTCATCTTCGCATGAAATATTTACATCATTTATATTAAATACAATTTTTTTTCTCATGTGTTCGTTTACCAATTGCTAAAGCCTGGAATTTGTCAGGATTGGCCTGCATTTTGTTATCAGAAAACCAGTTTATTAGGGATTTACTATCTTCTTCGAGACACTTAATTACGGTTTCTATGGATTTATCTGGTTTGGACAGAGTATTGTCATCTGCAAAGCTATATAATGAACAATGTTTGACAAAGAAAAATATATCATTTAAAAATATGTTGAACAGGTTAGGACGTAAAATAGATCCTTGTGGTACCCCTTTATAGATGTTCACCATACTACTAAGGGTTTGATTAATTTTGACATATTGTCTCCTATCAGAGAGGTAACTATTTAACAAATTAAGTGCTGAATCTGATAAGCCATAGGCTTTTAGTTTTAGTAACAATAGATCACGAAGAAGGCAAAGGCCTTAAAAAGGTCCATCAGAATGGCGGCAAGGTATTCATTTTGATCTAGAGACTTTTTCCAATCTTGAATCACACGCAAAAGAGTAGATAGACAACCAAAAACCAGATCTAAATGCTGCCAAAAATGGATTGAAGATATTATCAAAATGTTTAACGAGCTGTTTTTCTATGGAATTTTCGAATAATTTGGCAATAGCTGGTAGGACACTAACTGGTCTGTAATTGCCTTTCTCAAGAACACGATTCTTTTTATGTATGGGGGCAACTTGGGCATCTTTAAGTTTATCTGGGAAAATAGAGGTAGATAAGGATAGGTTTACAAGAGCTGTAAGAGGTTTAACAATAGCAGGTTGTGCATACTTTTAAAGCTTAGGAGAAATACCGTCTATGCCAGTAGCCTTCTTTATGTTAATTTTGTTAAGGTGTTTCTTAACAAAAGCCTCATCCACTTGAGAAAAGGAGAAGCTATTTTTCTGACATTCTCTTAAATGGCAGATACACTTAGGTGGGAGTTATCAATTTTGGCACTATCATTTTATCCAATATTTTGGGCAACGTTAACAAAAAATTATTGAAAAAGGTCTTAGTGTAATTAAACATTTGAGGGAAAACTAAACTTATCAGTAATGCTTATTAGATGGTCATTTACCAAATTAATTTTTTTAACAAACGTACATGTGACATAGAATCCTTTGTGACAAAGATAGATTTAAATGTAGAAATCTTTAAATATTGAGTAACAAGGAAATACTACATTAAATTGCTAAGTTCCGTTATTGCATTGACATAGTGAGCTTGATAGTTATAGTTTATTTAAATAGACTTACAATCTTTACTCCAGTAATGCATACAACTTTCCATTTATTAACATTACGTTATTCAACATCATCATCCAAGTTGTACAGGTCTAATGGTGTTTACACGTATTATCTTTATATGAGTCCTTACGGATCGCCAACTCGGATTTAAGTCGATCGCATCTGTACATTACTCGTAGACAGTGGTGTAGCTACATTATAAGCACAGCAAGCACATGCATACAACTATTTGTGCACTTCTTGTAATACGTAGTTAATTTTTTCACAGCAAATCCCTAGAATAAAAAAAATCCACGGTAATTGAATATGCTCAGCTTCTGATGGGCTGATTTCCCATGACCCTACTGATGGGCTGATTACCCTAGACCCTTCTGATGGGCTGATTTCCAAGGTAGACCCTTCTGATGGGGTGATTCCCCTAGACCATTCTGATGGGCTGATTCCCAAGGTAGACCCTTCTGATGGGCTGATTCCCCTAGACCCTTCTGATGGGCTGATTCCCAAGGCAGACCCTTATGATGGGCTGCTTCCCAAGGTAGACCCTTCTGATGGGCTGATTCCCAAGGTAGACCCTTATGATGGGCTGATTCCCCTAGACCCTTCTGATGGGCTGATTCCCAAGGCAGACCCTTATGATGGGCTGATTCCCCTAGACCCTTCTGATGGGCTGATTCCCCTAGACCCTTATGATGGGCTGATTCCCAAGGTAGACCCTTCTGATGGGTTGATTACCCTAGACCCTTATGATGGGCTGATTCCCCATGACCCTTATGATGGGCTGAATCCCAAGGTAGACCCTTCTGATGGGTTGATTCCCCTAGACCCTTGTGATGGGCTGATTCCCCATGACCCTTATGATGGGCTGATTTCCAAGGTAGACCCTTCTGATGGGTTGATTCCCCTAGACCCTTATGATGGGCTGATTTCCAAGGTAGACCCTTATGATGGGCTGATTCCCCTAGACCCTTATGATGGGCTGATTCCCAAGGTAGACCCTTATGATGGGCTGATTCCCCTAGACCCTTCTGATGGGCTGATTCCCCTAGACCCTCTGATGGGCTGATTCCCCTAGACCCTTATGATGGGCTGATTCCCAAGGTAGACCCTTATGATGGGCTAATTCCCCTAGACCCTTATGATGGGCTGATTCCCCTAGACCCTTATGATGGGCTGATTCCCCTAGACCCTTATGATGGGCTGATTCCCAAGGTAGACCCTTCTGATGGGTTGATTCCCCTAGACCCTTATGATGGGCTGATTCCCCTAGACCCTTATGATGGGCTGATTCCCCTAGACCCTTATGATGGGCTGATTCCCCTAGACCCTTATGATGGGCTGATTCCCCTAGACCCTTATGATGGGCTGATTCACAAGGTAGACCCTTATGATGGGCTGATTCCCCTAGACCCTTATGATGGGCTGATTCCCCTTGACCCTTATGATGGGCTGATTCCCCTAGACCCTTATGATGGACTGATTTCCAAGGTAGACCCTTCTGATGGGTTGATTCCCCTAGACCCTTATGATGGGCTGATTCCCTTTAACCCTTATGATGGGCTGATTACACTAGACCCTTATGATGGGCTGATTCCCAAGGTAGACCCTTCTGATGGGTTGATTCCGCTAGACCCTTATGATGGGCTGATTCCCCTAGACCCTTATGATGGGCTGATTCCCAAGGTAGACCCTTCTGATGGGTTGATTCCCCTAGACCCTTATGATGGGCTGATTCCCAAGGTAGACCCTTATGATGGGCTGATTCCCAAGGTAGACCCTTATGATGGGCTGATTCCCAAGGTAGACCCTTATGATGGGCTGATTCCCCTAGACCCTTATGATGGGCTGATTGCCAAGGTAGACCCTTCTGATGGGCTGATTCCCAAGGTAGACCCTTATGATGGGTTGATTCCCCTAGACCCTTCTGATGGGCTGATTCCCCTAGACCCTTCTGATGGGCTGATTCCCAAGGTAGACCCTTATGATGGGCTGATTCCCAAGGCAGACCCTTATGATGGGCTGATTCCCCTAGACCCTTCTGATGGGCTGATTCCCCTAGACCCTTCTGATGGGCTGATTCCCAAGGTAAACCCTTATGATGGGCTGATTCCCAAGGTAGACCCTTATGATGGGCTGATTCCCCTAGACCCTTATGATGTGCTGATTCCCCTAGACCCTTATGATGGGCTGATTCCCCTAGACCCTTATGATGGGCTGATTCCCCTAGACCCTTATGATGGGCTGATTCCCCTAGACCCTTATGATGGGCTGATTCCCAAGGTAGACCCTTCTGATGGGCTGATTCCCCTAGACCCTTATGATGGGCTGATTCCCTTTAACCCTTATGATGGGCTGATTCTCCTAGACCCTTATGATGGGCTGATTCCCCTAGACCCTTATGATGGGCTGATTCCCAAGGTAGACCCTTCTGATGGTCTGATTCCCCTAGACCCTTATGATGGGCTGATTCCCAAGGTAGACCCTTATGATGGGCTGATTCCCCTAGACCCTTATGATGGGCTGATTCCCAAAGTAGACCCTTATGATGGGCTGATTCCCCTAGACCCTTATGATGGGCTGATTCCCAAGGCAGACTCTTCTGATGGGCTGATTCCCCTAGACCCTTATGATGGGCTGATTCCCCTAGACCCTTATGATGGGCTGATTCCCCTAGACCCTTATGATGGGCTGATTCCCCTAGACCCTTATGATGGGCAGATTCCCCTAGACCCTTATGATGGGCTGATTCCCCTAGACCCTTACGATGGACTGATTCCCCTAGACCCTTATGATGGGCTGATTCCCAAGGTAGACCCTTCTGATGGGCTGATTCCCAAGGTAGACCCTTATGATGGGATGATTCCCCTAGACCCTTCTGATGGGCTGATTCCCCTAGACCCTTATGATGGGCTGATTCCCTTTAACCCTTATGATGGGCTGATTCCCCTAGACCCTTATGATGGGCTGATTCCCCTAGACCCTTATGATGGGCTGATTCCCAAGGTAGACCCTTCTGATGGTCTGATTCCCCTAGACCCTTATGATGGGCTGATTCCCAAGGTAGACCCTTATGATGGGCTGATTCCCCTAGACCCTTATGATGGGCTGATTCCCAAGGTAGACCCTTATGACGGGCTGATTCCCCTAGACCCTTATGATGGGCTGATTCCCCTAGACCCTTCTGATGGGCTGATTTCCAAGGTAAACCCTTCTGATGGGCTGATTCCCAAGGTAGACCCTTCTGATGGGCTGATTCACCTAAACCCTTATGATGGGCTGATTCCCAAGGTAGACCCTTATGATGGGCTGATTCCCAAGGTAGACCCTTATGATGGGCTGATTCCCAAGGTAGTCCCTTCTGATGGGTTGATTACCCTAGACCCTTCTGATGGGCTGATTCCCCTAGACCCTTCTGATGGGCTGATTCCCAAGGTAGACCCTCCTGATGGGCTGATTCCCCTAGACCCTTCTGATGGGCTGATTCCCAAGGTAGACCCTTATGATAGGCTGATTCCCAAGGTAGACCCTTATGATGGGCTGATTCCCAAGGTAGACCCTTCTGATGGTCTGATTCCCCTAGACCCTTATGATGGGCTGATTCCCTTTAACCCTTATGATGGGCTGATTCCCCTAGACCCTTCTGATGGGCTGATTCCCAAGGTAGACCCTTATGATGGGCTGATTCCCAAGGTAGACCCTTATGATGGGCTGATTCCCAAGGTAGGCCCTTATGATGGGCTGATTCCTTTAGACCCTTATGATGGGCTGATTTCCAAGGTAGACCCTTATGATGGGCTGATTTCCAAGGTAGACCCTTCTGATGGGTTGATTCCCCTAGACCCTTATGATGGGCTGATTCCCTTTAACCCTTATGATGGGCTGATTCCCAAGGTAGACCCTTCTGATGGGTTGATTCCCCTAGACCCTTATGATGGGCTGTTTCCCCTAGACCCTTATGATGGGCTGATTCCCCTAGACCCTTATGATGGGCTGATTCCCAAGGTAGACCCTTCTGATGGGTTGATTCCCCTAGACCCTTATGATGGGCTGATTCCCAAGGTAGACCCTTATGATGGGCTGATTCCCCTAGACCCTAATGATGGGCTGATTCCCCTAGACCCTTATGATGGGCTGATTCCCAAGGTAGACCCTTCTGATGGGCTGATTCCCAAGGTAGACCCTTATGATGGGTTGATTCCCCTAGACCCTTATGATGGGCTGATTCCCCTAGACCCTTCTGATGGGCTGATTCCCAAGGTAGACCCTTATGATGGCCTGATTCTCAAGGTAGACCCTTATGATGGGCTGATTCACCTAGACCCTTCTGATGGGCTGATTCCCCTAGACCCTTCTGATGGGCTGATTCCCAAGGTAGACCCTTATGATGGGCTGATTCCCCTAGACCCTTATGATGGGCTGATTCCCCTAGACCCTTATGATGGGCTGATTCCCCTAGACCCTTATGATGGGCTGATTCCCAAGGTAGACCCTTCTGATGGGCTGATTCCCAAGGTAGACCCTTATGATGGGCTGATTCCCCTAGACCCTTCTGATGGGCTGATTCCCCTAGACCCTTATGATGGGCTGATTCCCTTTAACCCTTATGATGGGCTAATTCCCCTAGACCCTTTTGATGGGCTGATTCCCCTAGACCCTTATGATGGGCTAATTCCCCTAGACCCTTATGATGGGCTGATTCCCAAGGTAGACCCTTCTGATGGGTTGATTCCCCTAGAGCCTTATGATGGGTGATTCCCAAGCTAGACCCTTATGATGGGCTGATTCCCAAGGTAGACCCTTATGATGGACTGATTCCCCTAGACCCTTATGATGGGCTGATTCCCCTAGACCCTTATGATGGCCTGATTCCCAAGGTAGACCCTTCTGATGGGCTGATTCCCAAGCTAGACCCTTATCATGGGTTGATTCTCCTAGACCCTTATGATGGGCTGATTCCCCTAGACCCTTCTGATGGGCTGATTCCCAAGGTAGACCCTTATGATGGGCTGATTCCCAAGGTAGACCCTTATGATGGGCTGATTCCCCTAGACCCTTCTGATGGGCTGATTCCCCTAGACCCTTCTGATGGGCTGATTCCAAAGGTAGACCCTTATGATGGGCTGATTCCCAAGGTAGACCCTTATGATGGGCTGATTCCCCTAGACCCTTATGATGGGCTGATTCCCCTAGACCCTTATGATGGGCTGATTCCCCTAGACCCTTATGATGGGCTGATTCCCCTAGACCCTTATGATGGGCTGATTCCCTTAGACCCTTATGATGGGCTGATTCCCAAGGTAGACCCTTCTGATGGGCTGATTCCCAAGGTAGACCCTTATGATTGGCTGATTCCCCTAGACCCTTCTGATGGGCTGATTCCCCTAGACCCTTATGATGGGCTGATTCCCTTTAACCCTTATGATGGGCTGATTCCCCTAGACCCTTATGATGGGCTGATTCCCCTAGACCCTTATGCTGGGCTGATTCCCAAGGTAGACCCTTCTGATGGTCTGATTCCCCTAGACCCTTATGATGGGCTGATTCCCAAGGTAGACCCTTATGATGGGCTGATTCCCCTAGACCCTTATGATGGGCTGATTCCCAAGGCAGACCCTTCTGATGGGCTGATTTCCCTAGACCCTTCTGATGGGCTTATTCCCCTAGATCCTTATGATGGGCTGATTCCCAAGGTAGACCCTTATGATGGGCTGATTCCCAAGGTAGACCCTTATGATGGGCTGATTCCCCTAGACCCTTATGATGGGCTGATTCCCAAGGTAGACCCTTCTGATGGGTTGATTCCCCTAGACCCTTATGATGGGCTGATTCCCAAGGTAGACCCTTATGATGGGCTGATTCCCAAGGTAGACCCTTATGATGGACTGATTCCCCTAGACCCTTATGATGGGCTGATTCCCCTAGACCCTTATGATGGGCTGATTCCCAAGGTAGACCCTTCTGATGGGCTGATTCCCAAGGTAGACCCTTATGATGGGTTGATTCTCCTAGACCCTTATGATGGGCTGATTCCCCTAGACCCTTCTGATGGGCTGATTCCCAAGGTAGACCCTTATGATGGGCTGATTCCCAAGGTAGACCCTTATGATGGGCTGATTCCCCTAGACCCTTCTGATGGGCTGATTCCCCTAGACCCTTCTGATGGGCAGATTCCCAAGGTAGACCCTTATGATGGGCTGATTCCCAAGGTAGACCCTTATGATGGGCTGATTCCCCTAGACCCTTATGATGGGCTGATTCCCCTAGACCCTTATGATGGGCTGATTCCCCTAGACCCTTATGGTGGGCTGATTCCCCTAGACCCTTATGATGGGCTGATTCCCCTAGACCCTTATGATGGGCTGATTCCCAAGGTAGACCCTTCTGATGGGCTGATTCCCAAGGTAGACCCTTATGATTGGCTGATTCCCCTAGACCCTTCTGATGGGCTGATTCCCCTAGACCCTTATGATGGGCTGATTCCCTTTAACCCTTATGATGGGCTGATTCCCCTAGACCCTTATGATGGGCTGATTCCCCTAGACCCTTATGATGGGCTGATTCCCAAGGTAGACCCTTATGATGGGCTGATTCCCAAAGTAGACCCTTATGATGGGCTGATTCCCCTAGACCCTTATGATGGGCTGATTCCCAAGGTAGACCCTTATGATGGGCTGATTCCCCTAGACCCTGCTGATGGGCTGATTCCCCTAGACCTTTATGATGGGCTGATTCCCTTTAATCCTTATGATGGGCTGATTCCCCTAGACCCTTCTGATGGGCTGATTCCCCTAGACCCTTCTGATGGGCTGATTCCCAAGGTAGACCCTTATGATGGGGTGATTCCCAAGGTAGACCCTTATGATGGGCTGATTCCCCTAGACCCTTATGATGGGCTGATTCCCTTACACCCTTATGATGGGCTGATTCCCAAGGTAGACACTTCTGATGGGCTGATTCCCAAGGTAGACCCTTATGATTGGCTGATTCCCCTAGACCCTTCTGATGGGCTGATTCACCTAGACCCTTATGATGGGCTGATTCCCTTTAACCCTTATGATGGGCTGATTCCCCTAGACCCTTATGATGGGCTGATTCCCCTAGACCCTTATGATGGGCTGATTCCCAAGGTAGACCCTTCTGATGGTCTGATTCCCCTAGACCCTTATGATGGGCTGATTCCCAAGGTAGACCCTTATGATGGGCTGATTCCCCTAGACCCTTATGATGGGCTGATTCCCAAGGTAGACCCTTATGATGGGCTGATTCCCCTAGACCCTTATGAAGGGCTGATTCCCAAGGCAGACACTTCTGATGGGCTGATTCCCCTAGACCCTTATGATGGGCTGATTCTCCTAGACCCTTATGATGGGCTGATTCCCAAGGTAGACCCTTATGATGGGCTGATTCCCCTAGACCCTTATGATGGGCTGATTCCCAAGGCAGACCCTTCTGATGGGCTGATTCCCCTAGACCCTTCTGATGGGCTTATTCCCCTAGATCCTTATGATGGGCTGATTCCCAAGGTAGACCCTTATGATGGGCTGATTCCCAAGGTAGACACTTATGATGGGCTGATTCCCCTATACCCTTATGATGGGCTGATTCCCAAGGTAGACCCTTATGATGGGCTGATTCCCAAGGTAGACCCTTATGATGGGCTGATTACCCTAGACCCTTATGATGAGCTGATTCCCCTAGACCCTTATGATGGGCTGATTCCCCTAGACCCTTATGATGGGCTGATTCCCCTAGACCTTTATGATGGGCTGATTCCCCTAGACCCTTATGATGGGCTGATTCCCCTAGACCCTTATAATGGGCTGATTCCCCTAGACCCTTATGATGGGCTGATTCCCCTAGACCCTTATGATGGGCTGATTCCCAAGGTAGACCCTTCTGATGGGCTGATTCCCAAGGTAGACCCTTATGATGGGGTGATTCCTCTAGACCCTGCTGATGGGCTGATTCCCCTAGACCCTTATGATGGGCTGATTCCCTTTAACCCTTATGATGGGCTGATTCTCCTAGACCCTTCTGATGGCTGATTCCCCTAGACCCTTCTGATGGGCTGATTCCCAAGGTAGACCCTTATGATGGGGTGATTCCCAAGGTAGACCCTTATGATGGGCTGATTCCCCTAGACCCTTATGATGGGCTGATTCCCTTAGACCCTTATGATGGGCTGATTCCCAAGGTAGACCCTTCTGATTGGCTGATTCCCAAGGTAGACCCTTATGATTGGCTGATTCCCCTAGACCCTTCTGATGGGCTGATTCACCTAGACCCTTATGATGGGCTGATTCCCTTTAACCCTTATGATGGGCTGATTCCCCTAGACCCTTATGATGGGCTGATTCCCCTAGACCCTTATGATGGGCTGATTCCCAAAGTAGACCCTTCTGATGGTCTGATTCCCCTAGACCCTTATGATGTGCTGATTCCCAAGGTAGACCCTTATGATGGGCTGATTCCCCTAGACCCTTATGATGGGCTGATTCCCAAGGTAGACCCTTATGATGGGCTGATTCCCCTAGACCCTTATGAAGGGCTGATTCCCAAGGCAGACCCTTCTGATGGGCTGATTCCCCTAGACCCTTCTGATGGGCTTATTCCCCTAGACCCTTATGATGGGCTGATTCCCAAGGTAGACCCTTATGATGGGCTGATTCCCAAGGTAGACCCTTATGATGGGCTGATTCCCCTAGACCCTTATGATGGGCTGATTCCCAAGGTAGACCCTTATGATGGGCTGATTCCCAAGGTAGACCCTTCTGATGGGCTGATTCCCAAGGTAGACCCTTATGATGGGCTGATTCCTCTAGACCCTTATGATGGGCTGATTCCCAAAGTAGACCCTTATGATGGGCTGATTCCCTTAGACCCTTATGATGGGCTGATTCCCCTAGACCCTTATGATGGGCTGATTCCCCTAGACCCTTATGATGGGCTGATTCCCCTAGACCCTTATGATGGGCTGATTCCCCTTGACCCTTATGATGGGCTGATTCCCCTAGACCCTTATGATGGGCTGATTCCCCTAGACCCTTATGATGGGCTGATTCCCCTAGACCCTTATGATGGGCTGATTCCCAAGGCAGACCCTTCTGATGAGCTGATTCCCAAGGTAGACCCTTATGATGGGCTGATTCATCTAGACCCTTCTGATGGGCTGATTCCCCTAGACCCTTATGATGGGCTGATTCCCTTTAACCCTTATGATGGGCTGATTCCCCATGACCCTTCTGATGGGCTGATTCCCCTAGACCCTTCTGATGGGCTGATTCCCAAGGTAGACCCTTATGATGGGGTGATTCCCAAGGTAGACCCTTATGATGGGCTGATTCCCCTAGACCCTTATGATGGGCTGATTCCCCTAGACCCTTATGATGGGCTGATTCCCCTAGACCCTTATGGTGGGCTCATTCCCCTAGACCCTTATGATGGGCTGATTCCCCTAGACCCTTATGATGGGCTGATTCCCAAGGTAGACCCTTCTGATGGGCTGATTCCCAAGGTAGACCCTTATGATGGGGTGATTCCCAAGGTAGACCCTTATGATGGGCTGATTCCCCTAGACCCTTATGATGGGCTGATTCCCTTAGACCCTTATGATGGGCTGATTCCCAAGGTAGACCCTTCTGATGGGCTGATTCCCAAGGTAGACCTTTATGATTGGCTGATTCCCCTAGACCCTTCTGATGGGCTGATTCACCTAGACCCTTATGATGGGGTGATTCCCTTTAACCCTTATGATGGGCTGATTCCCCTAGACCCTTATGATGGGCTGATTCCCCTAGACCCTTATGATGGGCTGATTCCCAAAGTAGACCCTTCTGATGGTCTGATTCCCCTAGACCCTTATGATGGGCTGATTCCCAAGGTAGACCCTTATGATGGGCTGATTCCCCTAGACCCTTATGATGGGCTGATTCCCAAGGTAGACCCTTATGATGGGCTGATTCCCCTAGACCCTTATGAAGGGCTGATTCCCAAGGCAGACCCTTCTGATGGGCTGATTCCCCTAGACCCTTCTGATGGGCTTATTCCCCTAGACCCTTATGATGGGCTGATTCCCAAGGTAGACCCTTATGATGGGCTGATTCCCAAGGTAGACCCTTCTGATGGGCTGATTCCCAAGGTAGACCCTTATGATGGGCTGATTCCTCTAGACCCTTATGATGGGCTGATTCCCAAAGTAGACCCTTATGATGGGCTGATTCCCTTAGACCCTTATGATGGGCTGATTCCCCTAGACCCTTATGATGGGCTGATTCCCCTAGACCCTTATGATGGGCTGATTCCCCTAGACCCTTATGATGGGCTGATTCCCCTAGACCCTTATGATGGGCTGATTCCCCTAGACCCTTATGATGGGCTGATTCCCCTAGACCCTTATGATGGGCTGATTCCCCTAGACCCTTATGATGGGCTGATTCCCAAGGCAGACCCTTCTGATGGGCTGATTCCCAAGGTAGACCCTTATGATGGGCTGATTCATCTAGACCCTTCTGATGGGCTGATTCCCCTAGACCCTTATGATGGGCTGATTCCCTTTAACCCTTATGATGGGCTGATTCCCCATGACCCTTCTGATGGGCTGATTCCCCTAGACCCTTCTGATGGGCTGATTCCCAAGGTAGACCCTTATGATGGGGTGATTCCCAAGGTAGACCCTTATGATGGGCTGATTCCCCTAGACCCTTATGATGGGCTGATTCCCCTAGACCCTTATGATGGGCTGATTCCCCTAGACCCTTATGGTGGGCTCATTCCCCTAGACCCTTATGATGGGCTGATTCCCCTAGACCCTTATGATGGGCTGATTCCCAAGGTAGACCCTTCTGATGGGCTGATTCCCAAGGTAGACCCTTATGATTGGCTGATTCCCCTAGACCCTTCTGATGGGCTGATTCCCCTAGACCCTTATGATGGGCTGATTCCCTTTAACCCTTATGATGGGCTGATTCCCCTAGACCCTTATGATGGGCTGATTCCCCTAGACCCTTATGATGGGCTGATTCCCAAGGTAGACCCTTCTGATGGGCTGATTCCCAAGGTAGACCCTTATGATGGGCTGATTCCCCTAGACCCTTATGATGGGCTGATTCCCAAGGTAGACCCTTATGATGGGCTGATTCCCCTAGACCCTTATGATGGGCTGATTCCCAAGGCAGACCCTTCTGATGGGCTGATTCCCCTAGACCCTTCTGATGGGCTTATTCCCCTAGACCCTTATGATGGGCTGATTCCCAAGGTAGACCCTTATGATGGGCTGATTCCCAAGGTAGACCCTTATGATGGGCTGATTCCCCTAGACCCTTATGATGGGCTGATTCCCAAGGTAGACCCTTATGATGGGCTGATTCCCAAGGTAGACCCTTATTATGGGCTGATTCCCCTAGACCCTTATGATGGGCTGATTCCCCTAGACCCTTATGATGGGCTGATTCCCCTAGACCCTTATGATGGGCTGATTCCCCTAGACCCTTATGATGGGCTGATTCCCCTAGACCCTTATGATGGGCTGATTCCCCTAGACCCTTATGATGGGCTGATTCCACCTAGACCCTTATGATGGGCTGATTCCCCTAGACCCTTATGATGGGCTGATTCCCAAGGTAGACCCTTCTGATGGGCTGATTCCCAAGGTAGACCCTTATGATGGGCTGATTCCTCTACACCCTTCTGATGGGCTGATTCCCCTAGACCCTTATGATGGGCTGATTCCCTTTAACCCTTATGATGGGCTGATTCCCCTAGACCCTTATGATGGGCTGATTCCCCTAGACCCTTCTGATGGGCTGATTCCCAAGTTAGACCCTTCTGATGGTCTGATTCCCCTAGACCCTTATGATGGGCTGATTCCCAAGGTAGACCCTTATGATTGGCTGATTCCCCTAGACCCTTATGATGGGCTGATTCCTAAGGTAGACCTTATGATGGGCTGATTCCCCTAGACCCTTATGATGGGCTGATTCCCAAGGTAGACCCTTCTGATGGGCTGATTCCCCTAGACCCTTCTGATGGGCTGATTCCCCTAGACCCTTATGATGGGCTGATTCAAAAGGTAGACCCTTATGATGGGCTGATTCCCAAGGTAGACCCTTATGATGGGCTGATTCCCCTAGACCCTTATGATGGGCTGATTCCCAAGGTAGACCCTTATGATGGGCTGATTCCCCTAGACCCTTATGATGGGCTGATTCCCCTAGACCCTTATGATGGGCTGATTCCCCTAGACCCTTATGATGGGCTGATTCCCCTAGACCCTTATGATGGGCTGATTCCCCTAGACCCTTATGATGGGCTGATTCCCAAGGTAGACCCTTATGATGGGCTGATTCCCAAGGTAGACTCTTCTGATGGGCTGATTCCCCTAGACCCTTATGATGGGCTGATTCCCCTAGACCCTTATGATGGGCTGATTCCCAAGGTAGACCCTTATGATAGGCTGATTCCCAAAATAGACCCTTATGATGGGCTGATTCCCAAGGTACACCCTTATGATGGGCTGATTCCCAAGGTAGACCCTACTGATGGGCTGATTCCCCTAGACCCTTATGATGGGCTGATTCCCCTAGACCCTTATGATGGGCTGATTCCCAAGGTAGACCCTTATGATGGGCTGATTCCCAAGGTAGACCCTTCTGATGGGCTGATTACCCTAGACCCTCCTGATGGGCTGATTCCCCTAGACCCTTATGATGGGCTGATTCCCCTAGACCATTATGATGGGCTGATTCCCAAGGTAGACCCTTATGATTGGCTGATTCCCAAGGTAGACCCTTATGATGGGCTGATTCCCAAGGTAGACCCTTATGATGGGCTGATTCCCATGGTAGACCCTTCTGATGGGCTGATTTCGAAGGTAAACACTTCTGAGGGGCTGATTCCCAAGGTAGACCCTTCTGATGGGCTGATTCCCCTAGACCCTTATGATGGGCTGATTCCCAAGGTAGACCCTTATGATGGGTTGATTCCCAAGGTAGACCCTTATGATGGGCTGATTCCCAAGGTAGACCCTTCTGATGGGTTGATTACCCTAGACCCTTCTGATGGGCTGATTCCCCTAGACCCTTCTGATGGGCTGATTCCCAAGGTAGACCCTCCTGATGGGCTGATTCCCCTAGACCCTTCTGATGGGCTGATTCCCAAGGTAGACCCTTATGATAGGCTGATTTCCAAGGTTGACCCTTCTGATGGTCTGATTCCCCTAGACCCTTATGATGGGCTGATTCCCTTTAACCCTTATGATGGGCTGATTCAACTAGACCCTTCTGATGGGCTGATTCCCAAGGTAGACCCTTATGATGGGCTGATTCCCAAGGTAGACCCTTATGATGGGCTGATTCCCAAGGTAGGCCCTTATGATGGGCTGATTCCCCTAGACCCTTATGAAGGGCTGATTCCCAAGGTAGACCCTTATGATGGGCTGATTCCCAATGTAGGCCCTTATGATGGGCTGATTCGCCTAGACCCTTCTGATGGGCTGATTCCCCTAGACCCTTCTGATGGGCTGATTCCCCTAGACCCTTCTGATGGGCTGATTCCCAAGGTAGACCCTTCTGATGGGCTGATTCCCCTAGACCCTTATGATGGGCTGATTCCCCTAGACCCTTGTGATTGGCTGATTCCCAAGGTAAACCCTTCTGATGGGCTGATTCCCAAGGTAGACCCTTCTGATGGGCTGATTCACAAGGTAGACCCTTATGATGGGCTGATTCCCAAGGTAGACCCTTATGATAGGCTGATTCCCAAGGTAGACCCTTATAATGGGCTGATTCCCAAGGTAGTCCCTTCTGATGGGCTGATTCCCCTAGACCCTTCTGATGGGCTGATTCCCAAGGTAGACCCTTCTGATGGGTTGATTCCCCTAGACCCTTATGATGGGCTGATTCCCAAGGTAGACCCTTATGATGGGCTGATTCCCAAGGTAGACCCTTATGATGGGCTGATTCCCCTAGACCCTTATGATGGGCTGATTCCCAAGGTAGACCCTCCTGATGGGCTGATTCCCAAGGTAGACCCTTATGATGGGCTGATTCCCAAGGTAAACCCTTATGATGGGCTGATTCCCAAGGTAGACCCTTCTGATGGGCTGATTCCCAAGGTAGACCCTTCTGATGGGCTGATTCCCAAGGTAGACCCTTCTGATGGGCTGATTCCCAATGTAGGCCCTTATGATGGGCTGATTCCCCTAGACCCTTCTGATGGGCTGATTCCCAAGGTAGACCCTAATGATGGGCTGATTCCCCTATTCCCTTCTTATGGGCTGATTCCCCTAGACCCTTCTGATGGGCTGATTCCCCTAGACCCTTATGATGGGCTGATTCCCCTAGACCCTTATGATGGGCTGATTCCCAAGGTAGACCCTTATGATGGGCTGATTCCCCTAGACCCTTCTGATGGGCTGATTCCCAAGGTAAACCTTATGATGGGCTGATTCCCAAGGTAGACCCTTATGATGGGCTGATTCCCAAGGTAGACCCTTCTGATGGGTTGATTACCCTATACCCTTCTGATGGGCTGATTCCCCTAGACCCTTCTGATGGGCTGATTCCCCTAGACCCTATGATGGGCTGATTCCCATTGTAGACCCTTATGATGGGCTGATTCCCTTTAACCCTTATGATGGTCTGATTCCCAATGTAGGCCCTTATGATGGGCTGATTCCCAAGGTAGACCCTTCTGATGGGCTGATTCCCCTAGACCCTTCTGATGGGCTGATTCCCCTAGACCCTTATGATGGGATGTTTCCCCTAGACCCTTATGATTGGCTGATTCCCAAGGTAGACCCTTATGATGGGCTGATTCAACTAGACCCTTATGATGGGCTGATTCCCAAGGTAGACCCTTATGATGGGCTGATTCCCCTAGACCCTTATGATGGGCAGATTCCCAAGGTAGACCCTTATGATGGGCTGATTCCCAAGGTAGACCCTTATGATGGGCTGATTCCCATGGTAGACCCTTCTGATGAGCTGATTTCCAAGGTTGACACTTCTGATTGGCTGATTCCCCTAGACCCTTCTGATGGGCTGATTCCCAAGGTAGACCCTTCTGATGGGCTGATTCCCCTAGACCCTTCTGATGGGCTGATTCCCAAGGTAGACCCTTATGATAGGCTGATTCCCAAGGTAGACCCTTATGATGGGCTGATTCCCAAGGTAGACCCTTCTGATGGGCTGATTCCCCCAGACCCTTCTGATGGGCTGATTCCCCTAGACCCTTATGATGGGATGTTTCCCCTAGACCCTTATGATGGGCTGATTCCCAAGGTAGACCCTTATGATGGGCTGATTCAACTAGACCCTTATGATGGGCTGATTCCCAAGGTAGACCCTTATGATGGGCTGATTCCCCTAGACCCTTATGATGGGCTGATTCCCAAGGTAGACCCTTATGATGGGCTGATTCCCAAGGTAGACCCTTATGATGGGCTGATTCCCCTAGACCCTTATGATGGGCTAATTCCCAAGGTAGACCCTTCTGATGGGCTGATTCCTCTAGACCCTTCTGATGGGCTGATTCCCAAGGTAGACCCTTATGATGGGCTGATTCCCAAGGTAGACCCTTCTGATGGGCTGATTCCCAAGGTAGACCCTTATGATGGGCTGATTCCCAAGGTAGACCCTTATGATGGGCTGATTCCCAAGGTAAACCCTTATGATGGGCTGATTCCCAAAGTAGACCCTTCTGATGGGCTGATTCCCAAGGTAGACCCTTCTGATGGGCTGATTCCCAAGGTAGACCCTTCTGATGGGCTGATTCCCAATGTAGGCCCTTATGATGGGCTGATTCCCCTAGACCCTTCTGATGGGCTGATTCCCCTAGACCCTTCTGATGGGCTGATTCCCAAGGTAGACGCTAATGATGGGCTGATTCCCCTATTCCCTTCTGATGGGCTGATTCCCCTAGACGCTTCTGATGGGCTGATTCCCCTAGACCCTTATGATGGGCTGATTCCCCTAGACCCTTCTGATGGGCTGATTCCCAAGGTAAACCTTATGATGGGCTGATTCCCAAGGTAGACCCTTATGATGGGCTGATTCCCAAGGTAGACCCTTCTGATGGGTTGATTACCCTATACCCTTCTGATGGGCTGATTTCCAAGGTAGACCCTTCTGATGGGCTGATTCCCCTAGACCCTTCTGATGGGCTGATTCCCAAGGTAGACCCTTATGATGGGCTGATTCCCAAGGTAGACCCTTCTGATGGACTGATTCCCAAGGTAGACACTTATGAAGGGCTGATTCCTCTAGACTCATGCTTACAAATATTTTATCCTTAGATTCGCCACTGATAGGTATCTCTTAATTTATGGCTTGTTAGACCCTTATGATGGGCTGATTCCCAAGGTAAACCCTTATGATGGGCTGATTCCTAAGTTAGACCCTTCTGATGGGCTGATTCCCAAGTTAGACCCTTATGATGGGCTGATTCCCAAGGTAGACCCTTCTGATGGACTGATTCCCAAGGTAGACCCTTATGAAGGGCTGATTCCTCTAGACTCATGCTTACAAATATTTTATCCTTAGATTCGCCACTGATAGGTATCCTTTAATTTCTGGCTTTTTTAGACCCTTATGATGGGCTGATTCCCAAGGTAGACCCTTATGAATGGCTGATTCCCAAGTTAGACCCTTCTGATGGGTTGATTACCCTAGACCCTTCTGATGGGCTGATTCCCCTAGACCCTTATGATGGGCTGATTCCCCTAGACCCTTATGATGGGCTGATTCCCCTAGACCCTTATGATGGACTGATTCCCAAGGTAGACCCTTAAGATGGGCTGATTCCCCTAGACCCTTATGATGGGCTGATTCCCCTAGACCCTTCTGATGGGCTGATTCCCCTAGACCCTTCTGATGGGCTGATTCCCCTAGACCCTTCTGATGAGCTGATTTCCCTAGACCCTTATGATGGGCTGATTCCCAAGGTACACCCTTCTGATGGGCTGATTCCCCTAGACCCTTATGATGGGCTGATTCCCAAGGTAGACCCTTCTGATGTGTTGATTACTCAAGACCCTTCTGATGGGCTGATTTCCAAGGTAGACCCTTCTGATGGGCTGATTCCCCTAGACCCTTATGATGGGCTGATTCCCAAGGTAGACCCTCCTGATGAGCTGATTCCCCTAGACCCTTCTGATGGGCTGATTCCCAAGGTAGACCCTTATGATAGGCTGATTCCCAAGGTAGACCCTTATGATGGGCTGATTCCCCTAGACCCTTATGATGGGCTGATTCCCCTAGACCCTTATGATGAGCTGATTCCCCTAGACCCTTATGATGGGCTGATTCACAAGGTATACCCTTATGATGGGCTGATTCCCCTAGACCCTTATGATCATCTGATTCCCCTAGACCCTTATGATGGGCTGATTCCCCTAGACCCTTATGATGGGCTGATTCCCGTAGACCCTTATGATGGGCTGATTTCCAAGGTAGACCCTTCTGATGGGTTGATTCCCCTAGAACCTTATGATGGGCTGATTCCCTTTAACCCTTATGATGGGCTGATTCCCCGAGACCCTTATGATGGGCTGATTCCCGTAGACCCTTATGATGGGCTGATTCCCCTAGACCCTTATGATGGGCTGATTCCCAAGGTAGACCCTTGTGATGGGTTGATTCCCCTAGACCCTTATGATGGGCTGATTCCCCTAGACCCTTATGATGGGCTGATTCCCCTAGACCCTTATGATGGGCTGATTCCCAAGGTAGACCCTTCTGATGGGTTGATTCCCCTAGACCCTTATGATGGGCTGATTCCCAAGGTAGACCCTTATGATGGGCTGATTCCCAAGGTAGACCCTTATGATGGGCTGATTCCCCTAGACCCTTATGATGGGCTGATTCCCCTAGACTCTGATGATGGGCTGATTCCCAAGGTAGACCCTTCTGATGGGCTGATTCCCAAGGTAGACCCTTATAATGGGTTGATTCCCCTAGACCCTTATGATGGGCTGATTCCCCTAGACCCTTCTGATGGGCTGATTCCCAAGGTAGACCCTTATAATGGGCTGATTCCCAAGGTAGACCCTTATGATGGGCTGATTCCCCTAGACCCTTCTGATGGGCTGATTCCCCTAGACCCTTCTGATGGGCTGATTCCCAAGGTAAACCCTTATGATGGGCTGATTCCCAAGGTAGACCCTTATGATGGGCTGATTCCCCTAGACCCTTATGATTGGCTGATTCCCCTAGACCCTTATGATCGGCTGATTCCCCTAGACCCTTATGATGGGCTGATTTTCCTAGACCCTTGTGATGGGCTGATTCCCAAGGTAGACCCTTCTGATGGTCTGATTCCCCTAGACTCTTATGATGGGCTGATTCCCAAGGTAGACCCTTCTGATGGGTTGATTACTCTAGACCCTTCTGATGGGCTGATTTCCAAGGTAGACCCTTCTGATGGGCTGATTCCCCTAGACCCTTATGATGGGCTGATTCCCAAGGTAGACCCTCCTGATGAGCTGATTCCCCTAGACCCTTCTGATGGGCTGATTCCCAAGGTAGACCCTTATGATAGGCTGATTCCCAAGGTAGACCCTTATGATGGGCTGATTCACCTAGACCCTTATGATGGGCTGATTCCCCTAGACCCTTATGATGAGCTGATTCCCCTAGACCCTTATGATGGGCTGATTCACAAGGTAGACCCTTATGATGGGCTGATTCCCCTAGACCCTTATGATGATCTGATTCCCCTAGACCCTTATGATGGGCTGATTCCCCTAGACCCTTATGATGGGCTGATTCCCGTAGACCCTTATGATGGGCTGATTTCCAAGGTAGACCCTTCTGATGGGTTGATTCCCCTAGAACCTTATGATGGGCTGATTCCCTTTAACCCTTATGATGGGCTGATTCCCCGAGACCCTTATGATGGGCTGATTCCCGTAGACCCTTATGATGGGCTGATTCCCCTAGACCCTTATGATGGGCTGATTCCCAAGGTAGACCCTTGTGATGGGTTGATTCCCCTAGACCCTTATGATGGGCTGATTCCCCTAGACCCTTATGATGGGCTGATTCCCCTAGACCCTTATGATGGGCTGATTCCCAAGGTAGACCCTTCTGATGGGTTGATTCCCCTAGACCCTTATGATGGGCTGATTCCCAAGGTAGACCCTTATGATGGGCTGATTCCCAAGGTAGACCCTTATGATGGGCTGATTCCCCTAGACCCTTATGATGGGCTGATTCCCCTAGACTCTTATGATGGGCTGATTCCCAAGGTAGACCCTTCTGATGGGCTGATTCCCAAGGTAGACCCTTATGATGGGTTGATTCCCCTAGACCCTTATGATGGGCTGATTCCCCTAGACCCTTCTGATGGGCTGGTTCCCAAGGTAGACCCTTATAATGGGCTGATTCCCAAGGTAGACCCTTATGATGGGCTGATTCCCCTAGACCCTTCTGATGGGCTGATTCCCAAGGTAAACCCTTATGATGGGCTGATTCCCAAGGTAGACCCTTATGATGGGCTGATTCCCCTAGACCCTTATGATTGGCTGATTCCCCTAGACCCTTATGATCGGCTGATTCCCCTAGACCCTTATGATGGGCTGATTTTCCTAGACCCTTGTGATGGGCTGATTCCCAAGGTAGACCCTTCTGATGGTCTGATTCCCCTAGACTCTTATGATGGGCTGATTCCCAAGGTAGACCCTTATGATGGGCTGATTCCCCTAGACCCTTATGATGGGCTGATTCCCAAGGTAGACCCTTATGATCGGCTGATTCCCCTAGACCCTTATGATGGGCTGATTCCCAAGGCAGATTCTTCTGATGGGCTGATTCCCCTAGAACCTTCCAATGGGCTGATTCCCCTAGACCCTTATGATGGGCTGATTCCCAAGATAGACCCTTATGATGGGCTGATTCCCCTAGACCCTTATGATGGGCTGATTCCCAAGGTAGACCCTTATGATGGGCTGATTCCCAAGGTAGACCCTTATGATGGGCTGATTCTCCTAGACCCTTATGATGGGCTGATTCCCCTAGACCCTCCTGATGGACTGATTCCCCTAGACCCTTATGATGGGCTGATTCCCCTAGACCCTTATGATGGGCTGATTCCCCTAGACCCTTATGATGGGCTGATTCCCCTAGACCCTTATGATGGGCTGATTCCCCTATACCCTTATGATGGGCTGATTCCCCTAGACCCTTATGATGGGCTGTTTCCCCTAGACCCTTATGATGGGCTGATTCCCCTAGACCCTTATGATGGGCTGATTCCCAAGGTAGACCCTTCTGATGGGCTGATTCCCAAGGTAGACCCTTTTGATGGGCTGATTCCCCTAGACCCTTCTGATGGGCTGATTCCCCTAGACCCTTACGATGGGCTGATTCCCCTAGACCCTTATGATGGGCTGATTCCCAAGGTAGACCCTTATGATGGGCTGATTCCCCTAGACCCTTCTGATGGGCTGATTCCCAAGGTAAACCTTATGATGGGCTGATTCCCAAGGTAGACCCTTATGATGGGCTGATTCCCAAGGTATACCCTTCTGATGGGTTGATTACCCTATACCCTTCTGATGGGCTGATTTCCAAGGTAGACCCTTCTGATGGGCTGATTCCCCTAGACCCTTCTGATGGGCTGATTCCCAAGGTAGACCCTTATGATGGGCTGATTCCCAAGGTAGACCCTTCTGATGGACTGATTCCCAAGGTAGACACTTATGAAGGGCTGATTCCTCTAGACTCATGCTTACAAATATTTTACCCTTAGATTCGCCACTGATAGGTATCCCTTAATTTATGGCTTGTTAGACCCTTATGATGGGCTGATTCCCAATGTAGACCCTTATGATGGGCTGATTCCCAAGTTAGACCCTTCTGATGGGCTGATTCCCAAGTTAGACCCTTATGATGGGCTGATTCCCAAGGTAGACCCTTCTGATGGACTGATTCCCAAGGTAGACCCTTATGAAGGGCTGATTCCTCTAGACTCATGCTTACAATTATTTTATCCTTAGATTCGCCACTGATAGGTATCCTTTAATTTCTGGCTTTTTTAGACCCTTATGATGGGCGGATTCCCAAGGTAGACCCTTCTGATGGGTTGATTACCCTAGACCCTTCTGATGGGCTGATTCCCCTAGACCCTTATGATGGGCTGATTCCCCTAGACCCTTATGATGGGCTGATTCCCCTAGACCCTTATGATGGGCTGATTCCCCTAGACCCTTATGATGGGCTGATTCCCCTAGACCCTTATGATGGGCTGATTCCCCTATACCCTTATGATGGGCTGATTCCCCTAGACCCTTATGATGGGCTGTTTCCCCTAGACCCTTATGATGGGCTGATTCCCCTAGACCCTTATGATTGGCTGATTCCCAAGGTAGACCCTTCTGATGGGCTGATTCCCAAGGTAGACCCTTTTGATGGGCTGATTCCCCTAGACCCTTCTGATGGGCTGATTCCCAATGATGGCCCTTATGATGGGCTGATTCCCCTAGACCCTTCTGATGGGCTGATTCCCAAGGTAGACGCTAATGATGGGCTGATTCCCCTAGACCCTTCTGATGGGCTGATTCCCCTAGACCCTTACGATGGGCTGATTCCCCTAGACCCTTATGATGGGCTGATTCCCAAGGTAGACCCTTATGATGGGCTGATTCCCCTAGACCCTTCTGATGGGCTGATTCCCAAGGTAAACCTTATGATGGGCTGATTCCCAAGGTAGACCCTTATGATGGGCTGATTCCCAAGGTAGACCCTTCTGATGGGTTGATTACCCTATACCCTTCTGATGGGCTGATTTCCAAGGTAGACCCTTCTGATGGGCTGATTCCCCTAGACCCTTCTGATGGGCTGATTCCCAAGGTAGACCCTTATGATGGGCTGATTCCCAAGGTAGACCCTTCTGATGGACTGATTCCCAAGGTAGACACTTATGAAGGGCTGATTCCTCTAGACTCATGCTTACAAATATTTTACCCTTAGATTCGCCACTGATAGGTATCCCTTAATTTATGGCTTGTTAGACCCTTATGATGGGCTGATTCCCAATGCAGACCCTTCTGATGGGCTGATTCCCAAGTTAGACCCTTCTGATGGGCTGATTCCCAGAGACCCTTATGATGAGCTGATTCCCCTAGACCCTTATGATGGGCTGATTCCCAAGGTAGACCCTTCTGATGGGCTGATTCCGCTAGACCCTTATGATGGGCTGATTCCCAAGGTAGACCCTTCTGATGGACTGATTCCCAAGGTAGACACTTATGAAGGGCTGATTCCTCTAGACTCATGCTTACAAATATTTTACCCTTAGATTCGCCACTGATAGGTATCCCTTAATTTATGGCTTGTTAGACCCTTATGATGGGCTGATTCCCAAGGTAGACCCTTATGATGGGCTGATTCCCAAGTTAGACCCTTCTGATGGGCTGATTCCCAAGTTAGACCCTTATGATGGGCTGATTCCCAAGGTAGACCCTTCTGATGGACTGATTCCCAAGGTAGACCCTTATGAAGGGCTGATTCCTCTAGACTCATGCTTACAAATATTTTATCCTTAGATTCGCCACTGATAGGTATCCTTTAATTTCTGGCTTTTTTAGACCCTTATGATGGGCGGATTCCCAAGGTAGACCCTTATGAATGGCTGATTCCCAAGTTAGACCCTTCTGATGGGTTGATTACCCTAGACCCTTCTGATAGGCTGATTCCCCTAGACCCTTATGATGGGCTGATTCCCCTAGACCCTTATGATGGGCTGATTCCCCTAGACCCTTATGATGGACTGATTCCCAAGGTAGACCCTTAAGATGGGCTGATTCCCCTAGACCCTTATGATGGGCTGATTCCCCTAGACCCTTCTGATGGGCTGATTCCCCTAGACCCTTCTGATGGGCTGATTCCCCTAGACCCTTCTGATGAGCTGATTCCCCTAGACCCTTATGATGGGCTGATTCCCAAGGTACACCCTTCTGATGGGCTGATTCCCCTAGACCCTTATGATGGGCTGATTCCCAAGCTAGACCCTTCTGATGGGTTGATTACTCTAGACCCTTCTGATGGGCTGATTTCCAAGGTAGACCCTTCTGATGGGCTGATTCCCCTAGACCCTTATGATGGGCTGATTCCCAAGGTAGACCCCCCTGATGATCTGATTCCCCTAGACCCTTCTGATGGGCTGATTCCCAAGGTAGACCCTTATGATAGGCTGATTCCCAAGGTAGACCCTTATGATGGGCTGATTCCCCTAGACCCTTATGATGGGCTGATTCCCCTAGACCCTTATGATGAGCTGATTCCCCTAGACCCTTATGATGGGCTGATTCACAAGGTAGACCCTTATGATGGGCTGATTCCCAAGGTAGACCCTTCTGATGGTCTGATTCCCCTAGACCCTTATGTTGGGCTAATTCCCATGGTGGACCCTTATGATGGGCTGATTTCCAAGGTAAACTCTTCTGATGGGCTGATTCCCAAGGTAGACCCTTCTGATGGGCTGATTCCCCTAGACCCTTATGATGGGCTGATTCCCAAGGTAGACCCTTATGATGGGCTGATTCCCAAGGTAGACCCTTATGATGGGCTGATTCCCAAGGTTCACCCTTATGATGGGCGGATTCCCAAGGTAGACCCTTATGATGGGCTGATTCCCAAGGTAGACCCTTATGATGGGCTGATTCCCAAGGTAGACCCTTCTGATGTGCTGATTACCCTAGACCCTCCTGATGGGCTGATTCCCCTAGACCCTTATGATGGGCTGATTCCCCTAGACCCTTATGATGGGCTGATTCCCAAGGTAGACCCTTATGATGGGCTGATTCCCAAGGTAGACCCTTATGATGGGCTGATTCCCAAGGTAGACCCTTATGATGGGCTGATTCCCAAGGTAGACCCTTATGATGGGCTAATTCCCATGGTGGACCCTTATGATGGGCTGATTTCCCAGGTAAACTCTTCTGATGGGCTGATTCCGAAGGTAGACCCTTCTGATGGGCTGATTCCCCTAGACCCTTATGATGGGCTGATTCCCAAGGTAGACCCTTATGATGGGCTGATTCCCAAGGTAGACCCTTATGATGGGCTGATTCCCAAGGTAGACCCTTCTGATGGGTTGATTACCCTAGACCCTTCTGATGGGCTGATTCCCCTAGACCCTTCTGATGGGCTGATTCCCAAGGTAGACCCTCCTGATGGGCTGATTCCCCTAGACCCTTCTGATGGGCTGATTCCCAAGGTAGACCCTTATGATAGGCTGATTCCCAAGGTAGACCCTTATGATGGGCTGATTCCCAAGGTAGACCCTTCTGATGGTCTGATTCCCCTAGACCCTTATGATGGGTTGATTCCCTTTAACCCTGATGATGGGCTGATTCCCCTAGACCATTCTGATGGGCTGATTCCCAAGGTAGACCCTTATGATGGGCTGATTCCCAAGGTAGGCCCTTATGATGGGCTGATTCCCCTAGACCCTTTTGATGGGATGATTTCCAAGGTAGACCCTTCTGATGGGTTGATTCCCCTAGACCCTTATGATGGGCTGATTCCCTTTAACCCTTATGATGGGCTGATTCCCCGAGACCCTTATGATGGGCTGATTCCCCTAGACCCTTATGATGGGCTGATTCCCCTAGACCCTTATGATGGGCTGATTCCCAAGGGAGACCCTTCGGATGGGTTGATTCCCCTAGACCCTTATGATGGGCTGATTCCCCTAGACCCTTATGATGGGCTGATTCCCCTAGACCCTTATGATGGGCTGATTCCCAAGGTAGACCCTTCTGATGGGTTGATTCCCCTAGATCCTTATGATGGGCTGATTCCCAAGGCAGATTCTTCTGATGGGCTGATTCCCCTAGACCCTTATGATGGGCTGATTCCCAAGGTAGACCCTTATGATGGGCTGATTCCCAAGGTAGACCCTTATGATGGGCTGATTCCGCTAGACCCTTATGATGGGCTGATTCCCCTAGACCCTTATGATGGGCTGATTCCCAAGGTAGACCCTTCTGATGGGCTGATTCCCAAGGTAGACCCTTATGATGGGTTGATTCCCCTAGACCCTTATGATGGGCTGATTCCCCTAGACCCTTCTGATGGGCTGATTCCGAAGGTAGACCCTTATGATGGGCTGATTCCCAAGGTAGACCCTTATGATGGGCTGATTCCCCTAGACCCTTCTGATGGGCTGATTCCCCTAGACCCTTCTGATGGGCTGACTCCCAAGGTAGACCCTTATGATGGGCTGATTCTCAAGGTAGACCCTTATGATGGGCTGATTCCCCTAGACCCTTATGATGGGCTGATTCCCCTAGACCCTTATGTTTGGCTGATTCCCCTAGACCCTTACGATGGGCTGATTCCCCTAGACCCTTATGATGGGCTCATTCCCAAGGTAGACCCTTATGATGGGCTGATTCCCAAGGTAGACCCTTCTGATGGGCTGATTCCCAAGGTAGACCCTTATGATGGGCTGATTCCCCTAGACCCTTCTGATGGGCTGATTCCCCCTAGACCCTTATGATGGGCTGATTTCCAAGGTAAACTCTTCTGATGGGCTGATTCCCAAGGTAGACCCTTCTGATGGGCTGATTCCCCTAGACCCTTATGATGGGCTGATTCCCAAGGTAGACCCTTATGATGGGCTGATTCCCAAGGTAGACCCTTATGATGGGCTGATTCCCAAGGTTCACCCTTATGATGGGCGGATTCCCAAGGTAGACCCTTATGATGGGCTGATTCCCAAGGTAGACCCTTATGATGGGCTGATTCCCAAGGTAGACCCTTCTGATGTGCTGATTACCCTAGACCCTCCTGATGGGCTGATTCCCCTAGACCCTTATGATGGGCTGATTCCCCTAGACCCTTATGATGGGCTGATTCCCAAGGTAGACCCTTATGATGGGCTGATTCCCAAGGTAGACCCTTATGATGGGCTGATTCCCAAGGTAGGCCCTTATGATGGGCTGATTCCCAAGGTAGACCCTTATGATGGGCTAATTCCCATGGTGGACCCTTATGATGGGCTGATTTCCAAGGTAAACTCTTCTGATGGGCTGATTCCCAAGGTAGACCCTTCTGATGGGCTGATTCCCCTAGACCCTTATGATGGGCTGATTCCCAAGGTAGACCCTTATGATGGGCTGATTCCCAAGGTAGACCCTTATGATGGGCTGATTCCCAAGGTAGACCCTTCTGATGGGTTGATTACCCTAGACCCTTCTGATGGGCTGATTCCCCTAGACCCTTCTGATGGGCTGATTCCCAAGGTAGACCCTCCTGATGGGCTGATTCCCCTAGACCCTTCTGATGGGCTGATTCCCAAGGTAGACCCTTATGATAGGCTGATTCCCAAGGTAGACCCTTCTGATGGTCTGATTCCCCTAGACCCTTATGATGGGTTGATTCCCTTTAACCTTTATGATGGCCTGATTCCCCTAGACCATTCTGATGGGCTGATTCCCAAGGTAGACCCTTATGATGGGCTGATTCCCAAGGTAGGCCCTTATGATCGGCTGATTCCCCTAGACCCTTTTGATGGGCTGATTTCCAAGGTAGACCCTTCTGATGGGTTGATTCCCCTAGACCCTTATGATGGGCTGATTCCCTTTAACCCTTATGATGGGCTGATTCCCCGAGACCCTTATGATGGGCTGATTCCCCTAGACCCTTATGATGGGCTGATTCCCCTAGACCCTTATGATGGGCTGATTCCCAAGGGAGACCCTTCGGATGGGTTGATTCCCCTAGACCCTTATGATGGGCTGATTCCCCTAGACCCTTATGATGGGCTGATTCCCCTAGACCCTTATAATGGGCTGATTCCCAAGGTAGACCCTTCTGATGGGTTGATTCCCCTAGATCCATATGATGGACTGATTCCCAAGGCAGACTCTTCTGATGGGCTGATTCCCCTAGACCCTTATGATGGGCTGATTCCCAAGGTAGACCCTTATGATGGGCTGATTCCCAAGGTAGACCCTTATGATGGGCTGATTCCCCTAGACCCTTATGATGGGCTGATTCCCCTAGACCCTTATGATGGGTTGATTCCCCTAGACCCTTATGATGGGCTGATTCCCCTAGACCCTTCTGATGGGCTGATTCCGAAGGTAGACCCTTATGATGGGCTGATTCCCAAGGTAGACCCTTATGATGGGCTGATTCCCCTAGACCCTTCTGATGGGCTGATTCCCCTAGAGCCTTCTGATGGGCTGACTCCCAAGGTAGACCCTTATGATGGGCTGATTCCCAAGGTAGACCCTTATGATGGGCTGATTCCCCTAGACCCTTATGATGGGCTGATTCCCCTAGACCCTTATGATGGGCTGATTCCCCTAGACCCTTACGATGGGCTGATTCCCCTAGACCCTTATGATGGGCTCATTCCCAAGGTAGACCCTTATGATGGGCTGATTCCCAAGGTAGACCCTTCTGATGGGCTGATTCCCAAGGTAGACAATTATGATGGGCTGATTCCCCTAGACCCTTCTGATGGGCTGATTCCCCTAGACCCTTATGATGGGCTGATTCCCTTTAACCCTTATGATGGGCTGATTCCCCTAGACCCTTATCATGGGCTGATTCCCCTAGACCCTTATGATGGGCTGATTCCCAAGGTAGACCCTTCTGATGGTCTAATTCCCCTAGACCCTTATGATGGGCTGATTCCCAAGGTAGACCCTTATGATGGGCTGATTCCCCTAGACCCTTATGATGGGCTGATTCCCAAGGTAGACCCTTATGATGGGCTGATTCCCCTAGACCCTTATGATGGGCTGATTCCCAAGGCAGACCCTTCTGATGGGCTGATTCCCCTAGACCCTTCTGATGGGCTGATTCCCCTAGACCCTTCTGATGGGCTGATTCCCAAGGTAGACCCTTATGATGGGCTGATTCCCAAGGTAGACCCTTCTGATGGGCTGATTCCCCTAGAGCCTTATGATGGGCTGATTCCCAAGGTAGACCCTTATGATGGGCTGATTCCCAAGGTAGACCCTTATGATGGGCTGATTCCCCTAGACCCTTATGATGGGCTGATTCCCCTAGACCCTTATGATGGGCTGATTCCCCTAGACCCTTATGATGGGTTGATTCCCCTAGACCCTTAGGATGGGCTGATTCCCCTAGACCCTTATGATGGGCTGATTCCCCTAGACCCTTATGATGGGCTGAATCCCCTAGACCCTTATGATGGGCTGATTGCCCTAGACCCTTATGATGGGCTGATTCCCAAGGTAGACCCTTCTGATGGGCTGATTCCCCTAGACCCTTCTGATGGGCTGATTCCCCTAGACCCTTATGATGGGCTGATTCACAAGGTAGACCCTTATGATGGGCTGATTCCCAAGGTAGACCCTTATGATGGGCTGATTCCCCTAGACCCTTATGATGGGCTGATTCCCAAGGTAGACCCTTATGATGGGCTGATTCCCCTAGACCCTTATGATGGGCTGATTCCCCTAGACCCTTATGATGGGCTGATTCCCCTAGACCCTTATGATTGGCTGATTCCCCTAGACCCTTATGATGGGCTGATTCCCCTAGACCCTTATGATGGGCTGATTCCCAAGGTAGACCCTTATGATGGGCTGATTCCCAAGGTAGACCCTTCTGATGGGCTGATTCCCCTAGACCCTTATGATGGGCTGATTCCCCTAGACCCTTATGATGGGCTGATTCCCAAGGTAGACCCTTATGATGGGCTGATTCCCAAGGTAGACCCTTATGATGGGCTGATTCCCAAGGTACACCCTTATGATGGGCTGATTCCCAAGGTAGACCCTTCTGATGGGCTGATTCCCCTAGACCCTTATGATGGGCTGATTCCCCTAGACCCTTATGATGGGCTGATTCCCAAGGTAGACCCTTATGATGGGCTGATTCCCAAGGTAGACCCTTCTGATGGGCTGATTACCCTAGACCCTCCTGATTGGCTGATTGCCCTAGACCCTTATGATGGGCTGATTCCCCTAGACCCTTATGATGGGCTGATTCCCAAGGTAGACCCTTATGATGGGCTGATTCCCAAGGTAGACCCTTATGATGGGCTGATTCCCAATGTAGGCTCTTATGATGGGCTGATTCCCCTAGACCCTTCTGATGGGCTGATTCCCCTAGACCCTTCTGATGGGCTGATTCCCATGGTAGAGACTTATGATGGGCTGATTCCCCTATTCCCTTCTGATGGGCTGATTCCCCTAGACCCTTCTGATGTGCTGATTCCCCTAGACCCTTATGATGGGCTGATTCCCCTAGACCCTTATGATGGGCTGATTCCCAAGGTAGACCCTTATGATGGGCTGATTCCCCTAGACCCTTCTGATGGGCTGATTCCCAAGGTAGACCCTTATGATGGGCTGATTCCCAAGGTAGACCCTTATGATGGGCTGATTCCCAAGGTAGACCCTTCTGATGTGCTGATTACCCTAGACCCTCCTGATGGGCTGATTCCCCTAGACCCTTATGATGGGCTGATTCCCCTAGACCCTTATGATGGGCTGATTCCCAAGGTAGACCCTTATGATGGGCTGATTCCCAAGGTAGACCCTTATGATGGGCTGATTCCCAAGGTAGACCCTTATGATGGGCTAATTCCCATGGAGGACCCTTATGATGGGCTGATTTCCCAGGTAAACTCTTCTGATGGGCTGATTCCGAAGGTAGACCCTTCTGATGGGCTGATTCCCCTAGACCCTTATGATGGGCTGATTCCCAAGGTAGACCCTTATGATGGGCTGATTCCCAAGGTAGACCCTTATGATGGGCTGATTCCCAAGGTAGACCCTTCTGATGGGTTGATTACCCTAGACCCTTCTGATGGGCTGATTCCCCTAGACCCTTCTGATGGGCTGATTCCCAAGGTAGACCCTCCTGATGGGCTGATTCCCCTAGACCCTTCTGATGGGCTGATTCCCAAGGTAGACCCTTATGATAGGCTGATTCCCAAGGTAGACCCTTATGATGGGCTGATTCCCAAGGTAGACCCTTCTGATGGTCTGATTCCCCTAGACCCTTATGATGGGTTGATTCCCTTTAACCCTGATGATGGGCTGATTCCCCTAGACCATTCTGATGGGCTGATTCCCAAGGTAGACCCTTATGATGGGCTGATTCCCAAGGTAGGCCCTTATGATGGGCTGATTCCCCTAGACCCTTTTGATGGGATGATTTCCAAGGTAGACCCTTCTGATGGGTTGATTCCCCTAGACCCTTATGATGGGCTGATTCCCTTTAACCCTTATGATGGGCTGATTCCCCGAGACCCTTATGATGGGCTGATTCCCCTAGACCCTTATGATGGGCTGATTCCCCTAGACCCTTATGATGGGCTGATTCCCAAGGGAGACCCTTCGGATGGGTTGATTCCCCTAGACCCTTATGATGGGCTGATTCCCCTAGACCCTTATGATGGGCTGATTCCCCTAGACCCTTATGATGGGCTGATTCCCAAGGTAGACCCTTCTGATGGGTTGATTCCCCTAGATCCTTATGATGGGCTGATTCCAAAGGCAGATTCTTCTGATGGGCTGATTCCCCTAGACCCTTATGATGGGCTGATTCCCAAGGTAGACCCTTATGATGGGCTGATTCCCAAGGTAGACCCTTATGATGGGCTGATTCCCCTAGACCCTTATGATGGGCTGATTCCCCTAGACCCTTATGATGGGCTGATTCCCAAGGTAGACCCTTCTGATGGGCTGATTCCCAAGGTAGACCCTTATGATGGGTTGATTCCCTTAGACCCTTATGATGGGCTGATTCCCCTAGACCCTTCTGATGGGCTGATTCCGAAGGTAGACCCTTATGATGGGCTGATTCCTAAGGTAGACCCTTATGATGGGCTGATTCCCCTAGACCCTTCCGATGGGCTGATTCCCCTAGACCCTTCTGATGGGCTGACTCCCAAGGTAGACCCTTATGATGGGCTGATTCCCAAGGTAGACCCTTATGATGGGCTGATTCCCCTAGACCCTTATGATGGGCTGATTCCCCTAGACCCTTATGTTGGGCTGATTCCCCTAGACCCTTACGATGGGCTGATTCCCCTAGACCCTTATGATGGGCTCATTCCCAAGGTAGACCCTTATGATGGGCTGATTCCCAAGGTAGACCCTTCTGATGGGCTGATTCCCAAGGTAGACCCTTATGATGGGCTGATTCCCCTAGACCCTTCTGATGGGCTGATTCCCCCTAGACCCTTATGATGGGCTGATTTCCAAGGTAAACTCTTCTGATGGGCTGATTCCCAAGGTAGACCCTTCTGATGGGCTGATTCCCCTAGACCCTTATGATGGGCTGATTCCCAAGGTAGACCCTTATGATGGGCTGATTCCCAAGGTAGACCCTTATGATGGGCTGATTCCCAAGGTTCACCCTTATGATGGGCGGATTCCCAAGGTAGACCCTTATGATGGGCTGATTCCCAAGGTAGACCCTTATGATGGGCTGATTCCCAAGGTAGACCCTTCTGATGTGCTGATTACCCTAGACCCTCCTGATGGGCTGATTCCCCTAGACCCTTATGATGGGCTGATTCCCCTAGACCCTTATGATGGGCTGATTCCCAAGGTAGACCCTTATGATGGGCTGATTCCCAAGGTAGACCCTTATGATGGGCTGATTCCCAAGGTAGGCCCTTATGATGGGCTGATTCCCAAGGTAGACCCTTATGATGGGCTAATTCCCATGGTGGACCCTTATGATGGGCTGATTTCCAAGGTAAACTCTTCTGATGGGCTGATTCCCAAGGTAGACCCTTCTGATGGGCTGATTCCCCTAGACCCTTATGATGGGCTGATTCCCAAGGTAGACCCTTATGATGGGCTGATTCCCAAGGTAGACCCTTATGATTGGCTGATTCCCAAGGTAGACCCTTCTGATGGGTTGATTACCCTAGACCCTTCTGATGGGCTGATTCCCCTAGACCCTTCTGATGGGCTGATTCCCAAGGTAGACCCTCCTGATGGGCTGATTCCCCTAGACCCTTCTGATGGGCTGATTCCCAAGGTAGACCCTTATGATAGGCTGATTCCCAAGGTAGACCCTTCTGATGGTCTGATTCCCCTAGACCCTTATGATGGGTTGATTCCCTTTAACCCTTATGATGGCCTGATTCCCCTAGACCATTCTGATGGGCTGATTCCCAAGGTAGACACTTATGATGGGCTGATTCCCAAGGTAGGCCCTTATGATCGGCTGATTCCCCTAGACCCTTTTGATGGGCTGATTTCCAAGGTAGACCCTTCTGATGGGTTGATTCCCCTAGACCCTTATGATGGGCTGATTCCCTTTAACCCTTATGATGGGCTGATTCCCCGAGACCCTTATGATGGGCTGATTCCCCTAGACCCTTATGATGGGCTGATTCCCCTAGACCCTTATGATGGGCTGATTCCCAAGGGAGACCCTTCGGATGGGTTCATTCCCCTAGACCCTTATGATGGGCTGATTCCCCTAGACCCTTATGATGGGCTGATTCCCCTAGACCCTTATAATGGGCTGATTCCCAAGGTAGACCCTTCTGATGGGTTGATTCCCCTAGATCCTTATGATGGACTGATTCCCAAGGCAGACTCTTCTGATGGGCTGATTCCCCTAGACCCTTATGATGGGCTGATTCCCAAGGTAGACCCTTATGATGGGCTGATTCCCAAGGTAGACCCTTATGATGGGCTGATTCCCCTAGACCCTTATGATGGGCTGATTCCACTAGACCCTTATGATGGGTTGATTCCCCTAGACCCTTATGATGGGCTGATTCCCCTAGACCCTTCTGATGGGCTGATTCCGAAGGTAGACCCTTATGATGGGCTGATTCCCAAGGTAGACCCTTATGATGGGCTGATTCCCCTAGACCCTTCTGATGGGCTGATTCCCCTAGAGCCTTCTGATGGGCTGACTCCCAAGGTAGACCCTTATGATGGGCTGATTCCCAAGGTAGACCCTTATGATGGGCTGATTCCCCTAGACCCTTATGATGGGCTGATTCCCCTAGACCCTTATGATGGGCTGATTCCCCTTGACCCTTACGATGGGCTGATTCCCCTAGACCCTTATGATGGGCTCATTCCCAAGGTAGACCCTTATGATGGGCTGATTCCCAAGGTAGACCCTTCTGATGGGCTGATTCCCAAGGTAGACCCTTATGATGGGCTGATTCCCCTAGACCCTTCTGATGGGCTGATTCCCCTAGACCCTTATGATGGGCTGATTCCCTTTAACCCTTATGATGGGCTGATTCCCCTAGACCCTTATCATGGGCTGATTCCCCTAGACCCTTATGATGGGCTGATTCCCAAGGTAGACCCTTCTGATGGTCTAATTCCCCTAGACCCTTATGATGGGCTGATTCCCCTAGACCCTTATGATGGGCTGATTCCCCTAGACCCTTATGATGGGCTGATTCCCCTAGACCCTTATGATGGGCTGATTCCCAAGGCAGACCCTTCTGATGGGCTGATTCCCCTAGACCCTTCTGATGGGCTGATTCCCCTAGACCCTTATGATGGGCTGATTCCCAAGGTAGACCCTTATGATGGGCTGATTCCCAAGGTAGACCCTTCTGATGGGCTGATTCCCCTAGAGCCTTATGATGGGCTGATTCCCAAGGTAGACCCTTATGATGGGCTGATTCCCAAGGTAGACCCTTATGATGGGCTGATTCCCCTAGACCCTTATGATGGGCTGATTCCCCTAGACCCTTATGATGGGCTGATTCCCCTAGACCCTTATGATGGGTTGATTCCCCTAGACCCTTAGGATGGGCTGATTCCCCTAGACCCTTATGATGGGCTGATTCCCCTAGACCCTTATGATGGGCTGAATCCCCTAGACCCTTATGATGGGCTGATTGCCCTAGACCCTTATGATGGGCTGATTCCCAAGGTAGACCCTTCTGATGGGCTGATTCCCCTAGACCCTTCTGATGGGCTGATTCCCCTAGACCCTTATGATGGGCTGATTCCCAAGGTAGACCCTTATGATGGGCTGATTCCCAAGGTAGACCCTTATGATGGGCTGATTCCCCTAGACCCTTATGATGGGCTGATTCCCAAGGTAGACCCTTATGATGGGCTGATTCCCCTAGACCCTTATGATGGGCTGATTCCCCTAGACCCTTATGATGGGCTGATTCCCCTAGACCCTTATGATTGGCTGATTCCCCTAGACCCTTATGATGGGCTGATTCCCCTAGACCCTTATGATGGGCTGATTCCCAAGGTAGACCCTTATGATGGGCTGATTCCCAAGGTAGACCCTTCTGATGGGCTGATTCCCCTAGACCCTTATGATGGGCTGATTCCCAAGGTAGACCCTTATGATGGGCTGATTCCCAAGGTAGACCCTTATGATGGGCTGATTCCCAAGGTACACCCTTATGATGGGCTGATTCCCAAGGTAGACCCTTCTGATGGGCTGATTCCCCTAGACCCTTATGATGGGCTGATTCCCCTAGACCCTTATGATGGGCTGATTCCCAAGGTAGACCCTTATGATGGGCTGATTCCCAAGGTAGACCCTTCTGATGGGCTGATTACCCTAGACCCTCCTGATTGGCTGATTGCCCTAGACCCATATGATGGGCTGATTCCCCTAGACCCTTATGATGGGCTGATTCCCAAGGTAGACCCTTATGATGGGCTGATTCCCAAGGTAGACCCTTATGATGGGCTGATTCCCAATGTAGGCTCTTATGATGGGCTGATTCCCCTAGACCCTTCTGATGGGCTGATTCCCCTAGACCCTTCTGATGGGCTGATTCCCATGGTAGAGACTTATGATGGGCTGATTCCCCTATTCCCTTCTGATGGGCTGATTCCCCTAGACCCTTCTGATGGGCTGATTCCCCTAGACCCTTATGATGGGCTGATTCCCCTAGACCCTTATGATGGGCTGATTCCCAAGGTAGACCCTTATGATGGGCTGATTCCCCTAGACCCTTCTGATGGGCTGATTCCCAAGGTAGACCCTTATGATGGGCTGATTCCCAAGGTAGACCCTTATGATGGGCTGATTCCCAAGGTAGACCCTTCTGATGGGTTGATTACCCTAGACCCTTCTGATGGGCTGATTTCCAAGGTAGACCCTTCTGATGGGCTGATTCCCCTAGACCCTTATGATGGGCTGATTCCCAAGGTAGACCCTTATGATGGGCTGATTCCCAAGGTAGACCCTTCTGATGGACTGATTCCCAAGGTAGACCCTTATGAAGGGCTGATTCCTCTAGACTCATGCTTACAAATATTTTATCCTTAGATTCGCCACTGATAGGTTTCCTTTAATTTATGGCTTGTTAGACACTTATGATGGGCTGATTCCCAAGGTAGACCCTTATGATGGGCTGATTCCCAGGTTAGACCATTCTGATGGGCTGATTCCCAAGTTAGACACTTATGATGGCCTGATTCCCAAGGTAGACCCTTCTGATGGACTGATTCCCAAGGTAGACCCTTATGAAGGGCTGATTTCTCTAGACTCATGCTTACAAATATTTTATCCTTAGATTCGCCACTGATAGGTATCCTTTAATTTATGGCTTGTTAGACCCTTATGATGGGCTGATTCCCAAGGTAGACCCTTATGATGGGCTGATTCCCAAGTTAGACCATTCTGATGGGTTGATTACCCTAGACCCTTCTGATGGGCTGATTCCCCTAGACCCTTATGATGGGCTGATTCCCCTAGACCCTTATGATGGGCTAATTCCCCTAGGCCCTTATGATGGACTGATTCCCAAGGTAGACCCTTATGATGGGCTGATTTCCCTAGACCCTTATGATGGGCTGATTCCCATAGACCCTTCTGATGGGCTGATTCCCCTAGACCCTTCTGATGGGCTGATTCCCCTAGACCCTTCTGATGAGCTGATTCCCCTAGACCCTTATGATGGGCTGATTCCCAAGGTACACCCTTCTGATGGTCTGATTCCCCTAGACCCTTATGATGGGCTGATTCCCAAGGTAGACCCTTATGATGGGCTGATTCCCAAGGTAGACCCTTCTGATGGGTTGATTACCCTAGACCCTTCTGATGGGCTGATTTCCAAAGTAGACCCTTCTGATGGGCTGATTCCCCTAGACCCTGCTGATGGGCTGATTCCCAAGGTAGACCCTCCTGATGGGCTGATTCCCCTAGACCCTTCTGATGGGCTGATTCCCAAGGTAGACCCTTATGATGGGCTGATTCCCAAGGTAGACCCTTCTGATGGGCTGATTCCCCTAGACCTTTCTGATGGGCTGATTACCCTAGACCCTTCTGATGGGCTGATTCCCAAGGTAGACCCTTCTGATTGGCTGATTCCTCTAGACCCTTCTGATGGTCCGATTCCCCTAGACCCTTATGATAGGCTGATTCCCTTTAACCCTTATGATGGGCTGATTTCCCTAGACCCTTATGATGGGCTGATTCCCCTAGACCCTCCTGATGGGCTGATTCCCCTAGACCCTTATGATGGGCTGATTCCCTTTAACCCTTATGATGGTCTGAATCCCCTAGACCCTCCTGATGGGCTGATTCCCCTAGACCTTTCTGATGGGCTGATTCCCAAGGTAGACCCTTATGATAGGCTGATTCCCAAGGTAGACCCTTATGATGGGCTGATTCCCAAGGTAGACCCTTCTGATGGGCTGATTCCCCTAGACCTTTCTGATGGGCTCATTACCCTAGACCCTTCTGATGGGCTGATTCCCAAGGTAGACCCTTCTGATGGGCTGATTCCCCTAGACCCTTCTGATGGTCTGATTCCCATAGACCCTTCTGATGGGCTGATTCCCAAGGTAGACCCTTATGATTGGCTGATTCCCCTAGACCCTTCTGATGGGCTGATTCCCCTAGACCCTTCTGATGGGCTGATTCCCCTAGACCCTTCTGATGAGCTGATTCCCCTAGACCCTTATGATGGGCTGATTCCCAAGGTAGACCCTTATATTGGGCTGATTCCCAAGGTAGACCCTTCTTATGAGCTGATTCCCCTAGACCCTTATGATCGGCTGATTCCCACGGTAGACCCTTCTGATGGGCTGATTCCCCTAGACCCTTCTGATGGGCTGATTCCCCTAAACCCTTATGATGAGCTGATTCCCAAGGTAAACCCTTCTGATGGGTTGATTCCCCTAGACCCTTATGATGGGCTGATTCCCAAGGTAGACCCTTATGATGGGCTGTTTCCCAAGGTAGACCCTTCTGATGGGCTGATTCCCAAGGTAGACCCTTCTGATGGGTTGATTACCCTAGATCCTTCTGATGGGCTGATTTCCAAGGTAGTCCCTTCTGATGGGCTGATTCCCCTAGACCCTTCTGATGGGCTGATTCCCAAGGTAGACCCTTATGATGGGCTGATTCCCAAGGTAGACCCTTCTGATGGGTTGATTACCCTAGACCCTTCTGATGGGCTGATTTCCAAGGTAGACCCTTCTGATGGGCTGATTCCCATAGAGCCTTCTGATGGGCTGATTCACAAGGTAGACCCTTCTTCTGGGCTGATTCCCAAGGTAGACCCTTATAATGGGCTGATTCCTCTAGACTCATGCTTACAAATATTTTATCCTTAGATTCGCCACTGATAGGTATCCTTTAATTTATGGCTTGTTATACTCTTATGATTGGCTGATTCCCAAGTTAGACCCTTCTGATGGGCTGATTCCCCTAGACCCTTATGATGGGCTTATTCCCCTAGACCCTTATGATGGGCTGATTCCCAAGGTAGACCCTTATGATGGGCTGATTCGCAAGGTAGACCCTTCTGATGGGCTGATTCCCCTAGACCTTTCTGATGTGCTGATTCCCCTAGACCCTTATGATGGGCTGATTCCCAAGGTAGACCCTGATGATGGGCTGATTACCCTAGACCCTTATGATGGGCTGATTCCCAAGGCAGACCCTTATGATGGGCTGATTCCCCTAGACCCTTATGATGGGCTGATTCCCAAGGTAGACCCTTCTGATGGGCTGATTCCCCTAGACCCTTCTGATGGGCTGATTCCCCTAGACCCTTATGATGGGCTGATTCCCAAGGTAGACCCTTATGATGGGCTGATTCCTCTAGACCCTTCTGATGGGCTGATTCCCAAGGTAGACCCTTCTGATGAGCTGATTCCCCTAGACCCTTCTGATGGGCTGATTCCCAAGGTAGACCCTTATGATGGGCTGATTCCCATAGACCCTTCTGATGAGCTGATTCCCCTAGACCCTTATGATGGGCTGATTCCCAAGGTAGACCCTTATGATGGGCTGATTCCGCTAGACCCTTCTGATGAGCTGATTCCCCTAGACCCTTCTGATGGGCTGATTCCCCTAGACCCTTCTGATGAGCTGATTCCCCTAGATCCTTCTGATGGGCTGATTCCCCTAGACCCTTCTGATGGGCTGATTCCCCTAGACCCTTCTGATGAGCTGATTCCCCTAGATCCTTCTGATGGGCTGATTCCCCTAGACCCTTCTGATGGGCTGATTCCCCTAGACCCTTATGATGGGCTGATTCCCAAGGTAGACCCTTATGATGGGCTGATTCCCAAGGTAGACCCTTATGATGGGCTGATTCCCAATGCAGACCCTTCTGATGGGCTGATTCCCAAGTTAGACCCTTCTGATGGGCTGATTCCCAGAGACCCTTATGATGAGCTGATTCCCCTAGACCCTTATGATGGGCTGATTCCCAAGGTAGACCCTTCTGATGGGCTGATTCCGCTAGACCCTTATGATGGGCTGATTCCCAAGGTAGACCCTTATGATGGGCTGTTTCCCAAGGTAGACCCTTGTGATGGGCTGATTCCCAAGGTAGACCCTTCTGATGGGCTGATTCCCAAGGTAGACCCTTATGATGGGCTGATTCCCAAGTTAGACCTTTCTGATGGGCTGATTCCCATAGACCCTTCTGATGAGCTGATTCCCCTAGACCCTTATGATGGGCTGGTTCCCAAGGTAGACCCTTATGATGGGCTGATTCCCAATGTAGACCCTTCTGATGAGCTGATTCCCCTAGACCCTTATGATGGGCTGATTCCCAAGGTAGACCCTTATGATGGGCTGATTCCCCTAGACCCTTATGATGGGCTGATTCCCAAGGTAGACCCTTCTGATGGGCTGATTCCCCTAGACCCTTCTGATGGGCTGATTTCCAAGGTAGACCCTTCTGATGGGCTGATTCCCCTAGAGCCTTCTGATGGGCTGATTCACAAGGTAAACCCTTATAATGGGCTGATTCCTCTAGACTCATGCTTACAAATATTTTATCCTTAGATTCGCCACTGATAGGTATCCTTTAATTTATGGCTTGTTAAAAGTCGCAGACATAGTGAAGGTAGTTACAATTATTTTTCCTGCGATTGTCCACGAGTTTCATTTGCCTTAAAGGATGTTAAAGAACTCGTAAATAACTTCCGTAAAAAAAATCTCCACGTATCGTTAGCCAATCGCAAGAACACGTTGACTGCTCGCAAAAATCCGTTACTATTTACGATTTCATTTACGTCGTATTAAAATGGCGTTCAGGCTTGTTAAGGGTTATTACCAGCACTTAACATAAAGTTACGGGTTTTTTTCAACACACAAACTTACACAAAACCTGGTATAACCTACCATTTCTTTTTAAGTAGTTGCTATATTTTTGGTTGTTGGTTCTCAAGTTTGCCTGTTCTAGGACTATGATTTGTCAATGGTCTTTCTTGACAGTTTCCTTGGTGTTCTGTATTTTGTTATTACCTTCATTTACTTATACATACCTATGTTAAGATATATGAAAGGTGTCAAACAGTTCATTTAGGTTATTATCGAGACGTCCAAGCATAGCTCGAAAGACGAGGACGCTTCCCCCCCTTCCCCCCCCCCCGCCTTTTCCCCAAACCGCAGCAAAGATACCACATTTTATAGAATTTACTACACCAGAAGCGTTTCGACTAATCAAGATTCATCAGTGGCGCTCACATCCAAGCAATATTTAAATTCAAGTGATTTATATGTTGCTTTTATCATCAAAATTCAATTCCAAAACGTTATACCAAATCCTAGTGATCGAACCTGTGTTTTCCTGTGGACATCCATTCTTATGAGCTGATTCCCCTAGACCCTTATGATCGGCTGATTCCCACGGTAGACCCTTCTGATGGGCTGATTCCCCTAGACCCTTCTGATGGGCTGATTCCCCTAAACCCTTATGATGAGCTGATTCCCAAGGTAAACCCTTCTGATGGGTTGATTCCCCTAGACCCTTATGATGGGCTGATTCCCAAGGTAGACCCTTATGATGGGCTGTTTCCCAAGGTAGACCCTTCTGATGGGCTGATTCCCAAGGTAGACCCTTCTGATGGGTTGATTACCCTAGATCCTTCTGATGGGCTGATTTCCAAGGTAGTCCCTTCTTATGGGCTGATTCCCAAGGTAGACCCTTATGATGGGCTGATTCCCAAGGTAGACCCTTCTGATGGTATAACCTACCATTTCTTTTTAAGTAGTTGCTATATTTTTGGTTGTTGGTTCTCAAGTTTGCCTGTTCTAGGACTATGATTTGTCAATGGTCTTTCTTGACAGTTTCCTTGGTGTTCTGTATTTTGTTATTACCTTCATTTACTTATACATACCTATGTTAAGATATATGAAAGGTGTCAAACAGTTCATTTAGGTTATTATCGAGACGTCCAAGCATAGCTCGAAAGACGAGGACGCTTCCCCCTTTCCCCCCCCCGCCTTTTCCCCAAACCGCAGCAAAGATACCACATTTAATAGAATTTACTACACCAGAAGCGTTTCGACTAATCAAGATTCATCAGTGGCGCTCACATCCAAGCAATATTTGAATTCAAGTGATTTATATGTTGCTTTTATCATCAAAATTCAATTCCAAAACGTTATACCAAATCCTAGTGATCGAACCTGTGTTTTCCTGTGGACATCCATTTAAGGATTAACTACACAAAAAAAATTTCTCCATCGAGGGATAACAAAATTTCCGTTTAGCACATTGTATAATCAGCGTAGCGGATTATATTAAATGTGCACAACGAAAATTTTGTTATCCCTCGATGGAGAAAATTTTTTTTGTAGTTAATACTTATAAATAAATTCAAACAATTTTATTTTTGTAACTGGACATTTTTGAAAAAAGAGATCAACACAAAAACTGTTAGTTTCCCGTGGTGTAATATATGACGTCAAATGGCGCGTGTCTCCATGACGATCAAAACGATAGAAAATATTTTCCAGCCAATCAAAAGTCAGTATTCTCGCAAAATTTATTTTTTTGAAGATGCAATCCATTGTTTTCTAGAATTTGTAGAGAACCCCTTTATTCAATAAGAAAGTTGACCTTTTCAGAATACTTCAGCCTGTCCTCGCGGTATCAGTTGAAGTCATTTTATTTAGATCACCATTACTCAGTGATGAGCATAATAAAACGAAATTTAGAAGTGTACATAGTTATAGATAAACCCGACGTTTTGGGTAATAATATTTGTATTGTTTTGTTGATTAAAACAAACAATAAATACATGTACTCGCATCCTTTATAACATATATATTCCATGTACTACTATGTCTGATTAAGTGTATTTTTTATGTAATTTATTTCCTTTTACTTGTGTTTATTCTATGTTTTACTTGTGTCATCTTGTGTATTCACCTAACATTACTGTTTTGGAGACGCATTGTAAGTTATTATAACCTGTGTACCATAAATTTCTTATTTAGGCAATAAAATACATTTTCCATATTTAGATTAGATGACTTAATTGATACACCAGTCGATACACTCTCAGATACAATGTACTTGTTGAGGGTATTCAAACGTTTAAGGTATTGATACGTATTTTTCCAACTCTGAGATAACTCACATTAAATTTTGTTTTGTATAAGGTTTTACGCATAATTAGCAATTATTCAGTTATATAATGATGTTTTTTCATATATTATATTAATTTTGAGGAGAAATCTTTGACATGTAAAAATGGAATTCTTGTTACTTAAAGCTGGAATCGATAACACCTTCCCCTTAGACTCCCTAGTTAAAGCTGGAATCGATAACACCTTCCCCTTCGACTCCCTAATTAAAGCTGGAATCGATAACACCTTCCCTTTAGACTCCCTAATTAAAGCTGGAATTGATAACACCTTCCCCTCAGACTCCATAATTAAGGCTGGAATCGATAACACCTTCCCCTAGACTCCCTAATTAAAGCTGGAATCGATAACACCTTCCCCTTAGACTCCCTAATTAAAGCTGGAACGATAACACAGTCTCCTTAGACTCCCTAATTAAAGCTGGAATCGATAACACCTTCCCCTTAGACTCCCTTATTAAAGCTGGAATCGATAACACCTTCCCCTTAGACTCCATAATTAAGGCTGGAATCGATAACACCTTCCCCTTAGACTCCCTAATTAAAGCTGGAATCGATAACACCTTCCCCTTAGATTCCCTAATTAAAGCTTGAATCGATAACATCTTCGCCTTAGACTCCATAATTAAGGCTGGAATCGATAACACCTTCCCCTTAGACTCCCTAATAAAAGCTCGAATCGATAACACCTTCCCCTTAGACTCCCTAATTAAAGCTGGAATCGATAACACCTTCCCCTTAGACTCCCTAATTAAAGCTGGAATCGATAACATCTTCCCCTTAGACTCCCTTATTAAAGCTGGAACCGATAACACCTTCCCCCCAGACTCCCTAATTATAGCTGGAATCGATAACACCTTCCCCTTAGACTCCCTAATTATAGCTGGAATCGATAACACCTTCCCCTTAGACTCCCTAATTAAATCTGGAATCGATAACACCTTCCCCTTAGACTCCCTAATTAAAGCTGGAATCGATAACACCTTCACCTCAGACTCCCTAATTAAAGCTGGAATCGATAACACCTTCCCCTTAGATTCCCTAATTAAAGCTGGAATCGATAACATCTTCGCCTTAGACTCCATAATTAAGGCTGGAATCGATAACACCTTCCCCTTAGACTCCCTAATTAAAGCTGGAATCGATAACACCTTCCCCTTAGACTCCCTAATTAAAGCTGGAATCGATAACACCTTCCCCTCAGACTCCCTAATTAAAGCTGGAATCGATAACACCTTCCCCTTAGATTCCCTAATTAAAGCTGGAATCGATAACATCTTCGCCTTAGACTCCATAATTAAGGCTGGAATCGATAACACCTTCCCCTTAGACTCCCTTATTAAAGCTGGAATCGATAACACCTTCCCCTTAGACTCCCTAATTAAAGCTGGAATCGATAACACCTTCCCCTTAGACTCCCTAATTAAAGCTGGAATCGATAACATCTTCCCCTTAGACTCCCTTATTAAAGCTGGAATCGATAACACCTTCCCCCAGACTCCCTACTTATAGCTGGAATCGATAACACCTTCCCCTTAGACTCCCTAATTATAGCTGGAATCGATAACACCTTCCCCTTAGACTCCCCAATTAAAGCTGGAATCGATAACACCTTCCCCTTAGACTCCCTAATTAAATCTGGAATCGATTACACCTTCCCCTCACACTCCCTTATTAAAGCTGGAATCGATAACACCTTCCCCTTAGACTCCATAATTAAAGCTGGAATCGATAACACCTTCCCCTTAGAATCCCTAATTAAAGCTGGAATTGATAACACTTTCCCCTCAGACTCCCTTATTAAAGCTGGAATCGCAAGCACCTTCCCCTTAGACTCCCTAATTAAAGTTGGAATTGATAACACTTTCCCCTCAGACTCCCTTATTAAAGCTGGAATCGCAAGCACCTTCCCCTTAGACTCCCTAATTAAAGCTGGAATCGATAAGACCTTCCCCTTAGACTCCTTAATTAAAGCTGGAATCGATAACTTCTTACCCTTAGACTCCCTAATTAAAGCTGGAATCGATAACATCTTCCCCTTAGACTACCTAATTAAAGCTGGAATCTATACCACCTTCCCCTAAGACTCCCTAATTAAAGCTGGATTCGATAACACCTTCCCCTTAGACTCCCTAATTAAAGCTGGAATCGATAACACCGTCCCTTCAGACTCCCTTATTAAAGCTGGAATCGATAACACCTTCCCGTTAGACTCCCTAATTAAAGCTGGAATCGATAACACCTTCCCCTTAGACTCCCTAATTAAAGCTGGAATCGATAACACCTTCCCCTTAGACTCCCTTATTAAAGCTGGAATTTGATAACACCTTTCCCTCAGACTCCCTTATTAAAGCTGGAATCGATAACACCTTCCCCTTAGACTCCCTAATTAAAGCTGGAATCGATGACACCTTCCCCTTAGACTCCATAATTAAAGCTGGAATCGATAACACCTTCCCCTTAGACTCCCTAATTAAAGCTGGAATCGATAACACCTTCCCTTAGACTCCCTAATTAAAGCTGGAATCGATAACACCTTCCCCTTAGACTTCCTAATTAATGCTGGAATCGATAACACCTTCCCCTAAGACTCCCTAATTAAAGCTGGAATCGATAACACCTTCCCCTTAGACTCCTTAATTAAAGCTGGAATCGATAACACCTTCCCCTTAGACTCCATAATTAAAGCTGGAATCGATAACACCTTCCCCTTAGACTCCATAATTAAAGCTGGAATCGATAACATCTTCCCCTTAGACTCCCTAATTAAAGCTGGAATCGATAACACCTTCCCTTAGACTCCCTAATTAAAGCTTGAATCGATAAAACCTTCCCCTTAGACTCCCTAATTAAAGCTGGAATTTGATAACACCTTCCCCTCAGACTCCCTTATTAAAGCTGGAATCGATAACACCTTCCCCGTAGACTCCTTAATTAAAGCTGGAATCGATGACACCTTCCCCTTAGACTCCATAATTAAAGCTGGAATCGATAACACCTTCCCCTTAGACTCCCTAATTAAAGCTGGAATCGATAACACCTTCCCTTAGACTCCCTAATTAAAGCTGGAATCGTTAACACCTTCCCCTTAGACTCCCTAATTAAAGCTGGAATCGATAACATCTTACCCTTAGACTCCCTAATTAAAGCTGGAATCGATAACATCTTCCCCTTAGACTACCTAATTAAAGCTGGAATCTATAACACCTTCCCCTAAGACTCCCTAACTAAAGCTGGATTCGATAACACCTTCCCCTTAGACTCCCTAATTAAAGCTGGAATCGATAACATCTTCCCCTTAGACTACCTAATTAAAGCTGGAATCTATAGCACCTTCCCCTAAGACTCCCTAATTAAAGCTGGATTCGATAACACCTTCCCCTTAGACTCCCTAATTAAAGCTGGAATCGATAACACCGTCCCTTCAGACTCCCTTATTAAAGCTGGAATCGATAACACCTTCCCGTTAGACTCCCTAATTAAAGCTGGAATCGATAACACCTTCCCCTTAGACTCCCTAATTAAAGCTGGAATCGATAACACCTTCCCCTTAGACTCCCTAATTAAAGCTGGAATTTGATAACACCTTTCCCTCAGACTCCCTTATTAAAGCTGGAATCGATAACACCTTCCCCTTAGACTCCCTAATTAAAGCTGGAATCGATAACACCTTCCCTTAGACTCCCTAATTAAAGCTGGAATCGATAACACCTTCCCCTTAGACTCCCTAATTAATGCTGGAATCGATAACACCTTCCCCTAAGACTCCCTAATTAAAGCTGGAATCGATAACACCTTCCCCTTAGACTCCTTAATTAAAGCTGGAATCGATAACACCTTCCCCTTAGACTCCATAATTAAAGCTGGAATCGATAACACCTTCCCCTTAGACTCCATAATTAAAGCTGGAATCGATAACATCTTCCCCTTAGGCTCCCTAATTAAAGCTGGAATCGATAACACCTTCCCCTCAGACTCCATAATTAAAGCTTGAATCGATAAAACCTTCCCCTTAGACTCCCTAATTAAAGCTGGAATTTGATAACACCTTCCCCTCAGACTCCCTTATTAAAGCTGGAATCGATAACACCTTCCCCGTAGACTCCTTAATTAAAGCTGGAATCGATGACACCTTCCCATTAGACTCCATAATTAAAGCTGGAATCGATAACACCTTCCCCTTAGACTCCCTAATTAAAGCTGGAATCGATAACACCTTCCCTTAGACTCCCTAATTAAAGCTGGAATCGATAACACCTTCCCCTTAGACTCCCTAATTAAAGCTGGAATCGATAACACCTTCCCTTAGACTCCCTAGTTAAAGCTGGAATCGATAACACCTTCCCCTTAGACTCCTTAATTTAAGCTGGAATCGATAACACATTCCCCTTAGACTCCCTCACATAACCCAGTGTTGACACACCAGTGAACAATAAACAATTGTTACCTTCATACAAGGTGAACATTCATATTTTTTACCCGAGGAATGTTGTTTTCCCCGAGGGCTCTGCCCGAAAATAAAAATACATATTTTAATATTAAAGTTTGTTTTTGAATAAAAAACGATGTCTCCCCCCCCCGTTCCCCATGTAGATTTTCAGGAAAAAAAGTTCAAAGTCCCAAAACTCCCACAAAATTTTGAGGATAAATATTTCCTGGTAATATGCACTAAATATAGTGTATTTGCTACATACCAAGTTTCGTAAAATATGGTTCAGTAGTTTCAGAGGAGTTGTGCGGAAACCATGATTTGTAAGGAATTTCTTAAAAAATTCTAAGTTCAAAGGGCCATAACTCCCACAATATTATGAGGATAAAAATTTCCTAGTAATGTGCACAACTAGATAAGTTGTACTTGCTATGTTCCAATTTTCGTAAAGTTTGGTTCAGTAGTTCATTAGTTTCAAAGGAGTTGAGCGGAAAACATGATTAATGAAGAATTTTGTGAAAATTCTAAGTTCAAAGGGCCATAACTACCACAAAATTTTATGTATCAAAATCTCCTGGTAATATGCACAACTACATATGGTGTACTTGTTACATTCCAAGTTTCGTAAAATTTGGTTAAATAGTTTCAGAGGAGTTGAGCGGAATAACTTTTAACGGACAGCCATACAGACGGACGGACAGGACAAAAACAATATGTCTCCCACGAAGTGGAGGGAGACATAACAAGACTGATCATTTGTGTATATGTAAACCGACAAAATCTGTTTTCTTTGCCATTTTTTTCTTAACGGAGACAACTTAGTTTCTTGAAAAATCCAAATTGTTTCAGACATAAGACAATAGATTTTCGACCAGACGTTGTATACTTTCAAAGAAAGTATATAAAAATAACCTAATCGTCTAATTAAGGTATATATAATGTATAATATTAGTCGATTCGACTACTTAAACCACTTGGTCACCAGTGCCCCCAGAATGTGTTGTCTATATGTCCTGCATATTAGCCTCAAAACAGGTTTCTTTTAAACATTGTGAAGCACAATATAAAAAAAATAAGACAACAAAGACAAACCTCACATTTCAACAGTTTGTTTTGATATTTTTCAGATTAAGTAATGACTAAAGGATTTACGCAACTTTGTCGCAACCAGGCGGTATATGTACTTACGGCTCACAACAGTTTCAGATGTTTAATGATATAAAGTACATAATACACGATAAAATACTAGCTTGCATTCGTTATTTCTAAAACAAATAATCATTCTTGGAGAGACAAATGTTATTCAGTATCGAGGAAAAAAGAAGTTAACACGTCAATCCACCCCAATGAAATATAGCCTAAGATCGTCCATCCACCACCATGCGTTAGCTCTACTGTTGACGGCTGTTCGAATTTCATCATTTCGTAGTATTGCCATCAGTTTCGTTATTATTTTGTTTATTGTATTGAGATTGTCATAATCATCAGTGCGCTTTTACTCCTGAGGTTTTCTGGTATTGAGTGATAGCTAGCAGCCATTACAAAAAAATCGGACCGCTTGCTTTGATACCTTGTATTTTCTTTATGTCAGCTGATAGGTCTGAAACCAATGAGTTTATTACTGATATGCAATAAGCACTTATACATTTTCGTTATATTTGTAGTCGTTTCATTCTTTACTTTTCTATAATTTCGATTCATTTTTATAATTTGAAAGTTTATAATGTCAGTTTCTACCAACCGAATTCTTGACACCAAACGATCATGTCTCGTATCATTTATCTCAAAATATTAAATATACTAAAGCGACAGAAAAGTAAACTCCAGGTACTGCAATCGAAATTGGTGTGATGTGACAAAGGATGGGAAACGCTATCCGTCAAAATATGTTTGACAAGTAAGATTAACCAATTACAGACGGCATTCTGAACAATGTACGTATGAACGGCTTCGACTTGACTCTCAGAAAACCTTTCTTTATCCACTTGCAGGTGAACTGCAGTAATAATGCTATATATATATATTGCTAAATCGAAGTTTTCTCACCTGACGAATAATTTGAATATCAATAATACAAACCAGACTTTAAGATGTTTGTGTTTTTAAATCTCAAGCACATTGGAATGAGGTACAGTGTATAAAAATCACGAAACCATAAATTCTTTAATGATCCATACAGCGAAAGCTAAAATACAATTTTATCAGAGTAAAACCTGCCTCCTATGAATACAGAAACAGGTCGGCGAGAGGAGGAACATGGATTTTACCGTATAGCAGATACATTTCCAGAACTCGTGGTCATAATAAAATTGTTCTACAAAAAAAGATACAGTTATAAGATCCATTGCACCTCTATCTACAAGAACGTTACGTTACAGGTATTACAGTTAAACTACTGTTCCTTGAAACCATTGTGACTATATATCAGATACTGCTAGTTCAATCCAGAATTATAAAGGTAGACACGCTTTTTGAATGCCAAAACGTCTTTCGAAATATGATAGTTTTTAACTTTTTAACTTTAAGTATTTTGAGCAACGTCAAAGGCCGAGATGGTCATTTGTAAATCCATTCAATTTCGTGATGACCACATAGCCGTCTGCAGTTGTAAGCCATAGGAGAGGCGGGGCGCGGGCTTACCTCCAATATCGTAAAAAATGTACTACAAACAATATTGGGCACTTACGGCGCTTTCTAAACAATACTTTCTTTTTTTGTAAAATGGAACTGCTATTGTACAGAACGCACCCCCGTTCTAATGGCCATGTAACAACAGTTGAATGCTATGTCACATATAAAAAAAATAGTGTCAAGCAATACCGCAGTAAAAATCACAAAATAGAACGGGTGAGTTCGGATAAATTTGTATGAACGCCACAGGAAAAACCGGACTTGACTGATTTACATTTAATTCGACCAATTGAAGCAGTATTTCGTATGTATATTCAACCAAAAAGTTAAGGACCACTAGAAAAGTATGTGTGTCTTTCCTAACATAACATAACTAAACAATAATAAATAAAGGTTTTTTTAAATAGAGAAGAATTTTTTATCTTAAAAAATATTTTCATGAAATTAAATCAAAAGGCACGAAATTCTAATGCAAATTAAAACCCAGAGGCAATATAAAAACTTATTGAAGTAACAAATTTAAAAACAACAAAGTTGCCAATTGATAGTTCTAAAAGACTCATCAAGTTCAGAGCTAGTATGTCCAATTCGAGCCCGAATGTCCTTTCTGCAGAGATTTTGTAAGCTGAGAATAAATTTATGAAAGTCAACAAGGGAATAAATGATAACAATTGGCAATGCCTGAAAGAGTGCATTTTGAAGCTGAAGCGTGTTTCAGTTGGGTTTGTCGAGCAGAATCCTACACTGAAGATTGTCCCAATGATGCTATATCGGATTAAGGTAATTTGGCTTGCCACGCCATGCAATCTATGGTTTCTAAATTATTGGAGATACAAGCGGGGGGGGGGGGGGGGGCTAGGATTTTATTTAGATATAGTACACCGATAAGCGATCCATTTCTCACTACATATAGGTCTACATCCGTAATGAAAAATCTACTCGAACATTCATTATTCCATGAAGGGCTACGTTTTAATAAAAAATTCGTCATAGGGGGCCTCGGTGGTTAGGGTAGTATGTCTACTGTTGATCACGTGGTCTGTCAACAATGAGATTGTGGGTTCGAGTCTCGCTGCGGGCAGGGTGTACTCGACTCCAATCTTAATTGACAAGGATTGCCAGTTTTCCTACCGCAGGTCGGAGTTTTTCTCCGGGTACTCCGGCTCCCCCCCCCCCCAAATAAAAACTGCACGCCATGATATAGCTGAAAAATTGCTGAAGGTAAACACCAAAACAACCAAACCAACCAACTAATTTAATATACCTTATGTTTATTCGAAATTTACCATTTAAAAGTTTTAATATGATAAGTCAATACACATTCTCACTCCGATGTCAATTAATGTACGGGTAGCTCGTGTGTGAAGACATAAATCAATACATGCAAATTAAAGGTACTATATGAATATAATACACGCCTTAACAATTGTAGTCTGTCGGGGTAAGTCATTTGAAGTATAAACCGTGAAATAAATGAGATATAAATATGCTGGTAGCTAATATATTGTATGTGTATAAAAAACCGCCCAAAGAAATTATGGCCAATCGAAAAAATTCACCCGACTCAATCACCAATAATGCCAATAGCCTTCGATGCTGTCAAAGTCCAAATAACTAACCGTGTCAATAAACAGTCGGAGACAAATCGGTACTTATAAAGTAACTAAAATCTTCAATGTAAAAACACAAATACCAAAATTTATTTGTACAAAATTTTTACTTCTCAATATTGAAAATGAAAACCAAAACACAATATATAAATTCGTGTCAATTTTATTATTTTTATGTACTTTTAAATTACTTTTTACTGGTTACAACATAAATTTAGAACAAAGTAAAGTGCTTCGACCAATCAGATCGATTGATTTTGTAGTTCTTATTTATTTAAAAAGTCACAAAATATGTTCTAAGTAAAGGATTAAAAGATTATTTCTAATAAAGCAAAACAACCTTCCAAAATAATGAAACAAAGACCTAATAATAATTAATGGTTAGTTAGCAAACATACAATAATTAACACTTTACTACCTTCTAAGTTTGTAAGAAAATGACAATCCATTCTTACTGAATAGACCTCAACTACGTCACAATCTAACTCATGAAGAAAGTGATTGCCATTTTCTTACTTATCCATAGTTTTTTCCATTGTTCATCACTTGTAATCAATTTTATTTAACAACTAGTACTAACGGCAGGTGACTGATCAGTACATGTCCTTGGCTTTCAAAAGTTGTAATTATTTTGCATTTTGTATTCTATCAATAAAACTTTTACTTAGAAATAGTTTGTGACTTCCTAAATAAGAACTATGTACAAAATCATGCTACCTGATTGGTCCAAAACAATCTTCCGCTTCTATTCATTGTAGCAAACAGATCCAGCGTAAACCGGAACATAAAGTAATTTAAAGCTTTTAACCTAACAATAGTTCTAATTTACATTAAAAATTTAAAGTGGCTTTGGTCGATTAGCTTTAATAATATATAAACTTGGTAACCCCAATATTCACACAAATTTATCACGCTTTCAAAAGTTGATTTAAGAGAAATCAGTTACATAGTAAACGAACTGACTTATAAGAAGCTTGTCAGGTCGGTAATAATATAAAGATCGGCCCTAATATACTAAAATCGGGATAATCAATAATAGGAAATTATACACCCCGCCATAAGTTAAGCAACACCCTATTATTTTCCAGGGATTCATTTAAGATTTTACAAATTTTAATATTTTTTTTAAAGAAATGACAATTTATTGAACATTAATGACAAATGAAACATACAAACAACATGTTTACAGTCGCTTTACTTGTTGTTTGATGAAAAAAATGTTCAAAGCAAAGATATAAAAAACAGTGCAAAAATAACTTTCATTAGTCAAAAAATAAGTTTGATTGCGTACTTCAATTTCATGAACTTAAAGTAAACACATCATCACAGGTCAACGTTCAGGGAAAGAAAAGTCACTTTGAAATATGTTCAACGCAAAAATACTCATTAAGTCGTGTAACCACCACGCTTCCGGTACAGTTCATTAACTCTCCTCCTCATGCTGTTGACTAAACGACGAAGTGTAGCATGTGGTAAATTCTGCCATTCATTTTGAATGGCAACACGTAGTTCTTGGACATTTTGACAAGCAGTTACTCTGTTATTGATTTTACGGCCAATGATATCCCACAAATGTTCAATTGGATTCAGATCGGGTGACATGGATAACATCACGTACAATTGCAGCTCGGTGAGGTCTTGCGTTGTGATCCATAAAGATGGGTCTGTTACCAAGTGCATGATTGTCAAAATGTAGCACAATAATAGCGTTATAGCGTTAATGAGGTCATTTCGATATTTCTGCCCGGTCATTGTCCCATCAACCTCACACAGGTTTAGTTTACAGTAGTAATAAAATGCCTCCCCACACTATAACACCACCACCGCCAAACGTTGTAGTGCCTAGGATGTTGTTCTGGTTGTAAGCAGTGCCACGTTGTCTCCAAACGCGCATGCGCCAATCAATATGACGAAGAAGTAATCTGCTTTCGACGGTCCAGTGTACTCGCGTCGCCAGCTTCGAATATTCCAATGGCGGTGATATCGTGCCCACTCTAAACGTGCTTGGCGATGTCTTTGTGTCAACAGTGGACGTTTCTAGGGACGACGAGCTCTCAACCTTGCATTGTTTAGGCACCTGTTAACTGTTCGAAAGGCAACTCTGGTTGCAATATTCCAATCGTCACGAAGATATCTTGCAGTGGCAAACGGTTGGCGTTTGGCTACACGAACGAGTGCTCTATCCTCCCTTTCAGATGTTTTTGGTAGTTAATGCCAAAGTGTTGTGCTATCTGACGCAAGCTCTGTCCACTATTACGCATTCAAACGATCTGCTACTTCTCAGCTTCACTTAATTTCCGTCTAGGCATTGTCAAAATGTAAAGATGAAGTCGAAAAAGACCAGGAGATGATCAATAAATCGTTAAGGAAAACAAGGCTTTTAGGCGTGCTCGACTACCGTATGACAAACTGGTTTTGCTATTTACCTGAGGAGTTAATTAAAGTAACTTTCCAGTGCTCGAATGATGGCTTTAGTACATAAATAACACAAAGTTAATATTCATTCAGATTTTTGAAATTATTAAACAAAAATTGTAGGTGTTGCTTAACTTATGGCGAGGTGTATATTTTACTGGGTACATTTTATTAAATCAACGGTAAATGAATGTGGTCTTTCGTATTTATGGGTAATGAAACAATTAACAATCCAGAATGAATTAAATGTATTGTAAAAAACGTCTCATTGATCACTTTATTCAGAAATGGCATGCGTATCTAAATGAAAACAAAAGCAATTAACTATAAATTATTTAAAAAGAACTTTGAAATTTAAGTCGTATTTCCCGTTCTGCAGATACAACACTTTGAAGATCATCATCTGCCAGTAGAAACTGGTTAAATGGATGAACATAGATAGAGTAAATATGTATTGTCCTTTGATTAATTTAATTGATTGGATGTTTGCTTTACGTCCAGCGAGCAGTATTTCAGCTATATTCAGGACTGGAACAAGTTAACAAACAATACATCAATTGAAAAGGGGTGTGATGGGACAGGGAACACAATTTTGACTGCCACAGGAAAAGTACGGAGTATTGGGTAGTGTCGGAGAATTTAGCCTTTTGTAGCGGCTACAATGAGCCAACTCTTTTTCGAAATCTACAAAAGGGGATCTTTATCGTGCAAGGAGCGTGGCACTCTCCAAACACGTTACCCACTATGGTCCGCGGCCAGGCTTTCCGTATTATGACTTGACAACTCCCCAACGAGAGGGTCTCCCCTATCCGCCACCCGGGGACGCGCTGGGCTGCTCTATGGGTCGAGCACTGGGAACCGTCCCAGTAACGTCCCAGTATTTTCCTTTGTGCAACTGCCAGAAATTAGGGGATGAATACCATTACATCCTTGAGTGCTCCTCTCTGTTTGAAAAACGTCAACAATTCCTTCCAAAATATTTTCAAACTAGACCAAATGTTTTGAAGTTTTCTCAATTAATGTCTATCAGGAATTAAGCAAAGAATATTATATAAACCGTGTAACTTCATTAAACATATAAACAGAAGCAGCGGAACTCCTGGCTGAGCTTTTCTCACTTCCGCCCATGCAGTGCTTTTCTGTTTGTTTTTTTGTTCTGTATATATTGTAAATAGACTCTATATTATTTGTTATTTATATTACACCTTCTCTGTACCAACAATTGTTGTCTTTATGAGAATAAAGAGATAATAATATCTGGATTACTGAATTGATTTAAAAAAGGTACCCGCTTAATAACTTTTTAACTTTAAGTCAGTGATCACGATATTGATTATGTTGATTTTAGCACAAAGATATTGATCGTGCAGATTTAACCATATCATATTTGGGCCGATTTTTGATTTTTAAGGGTGTGCACATATATTTAATGATGTCTGTCCGTTTGGATATATATGTATGCCTGAAAAATTTTGTCACAGTTTTCTTAGCGATTTTTAATGGGAACAGTTTTATATTTTGTATGTTGATTTGTAATAACAGGTTGCTTTGTTTGTTTGTTTGATAGTCATAGGTAGAACATAAATTCCATGTTCTTGTTAGACTGGCTAGTCATACACAGAGCATACAGACCAGCCATACGGATTGTTTGGATTTTATAGTAAAATTGTTACGAACTGGCCGATTCTGTATTGGCCTTGTTTTGATTCTCTGTCAGCTTTATTGGCCGTCGACCCTTCCGGTATCGGGACCAATACAGCCAAACTCGAATCCATACCAGGCCAATAGCCAATGAGCCAATTAGTAACACTAAATAGTCTTTATCTTTGCAAATTTTGTAACGAAAAGGTATATGTCAAAATCTATAACAATTGTGTAGGGCTAAATAAAGTATGCACTAAAATTTTGATTCTATCTTTTAATATAATTTCACATATTAATATGAAAAATGAAAAATTAGTACAGTAATAATTACATTAATAAAAAACAGCTTATTCGAATAAGAAGATGATGCGTTTGTGTAGTCAATCATACTGATGAATGTTTGTTGGTATCGGTTCTTGCGTTGTTGAAGTCTATTGTCTATTGTTCTGTATCGGGGTCTCTTTCGTGCACTGGCTCTTCGTTGTGAGTATTCTATGATAGTGCATTCTGATAGTGCCTGTGTCTGCTCTTAATACGTCTATGGTCTCATAGATGATGGGGTGGGCCTGCTGAATTACACTTTTTTTTTCTTATTATGCTATTCTCAATACTGAGCTTGAGGGTTCGAGTCTCTCTGCGGACAGGGTGCACACGACAGCAATCTTAATTTTTCCTACCGTAGTTCTGGGTTTTCTCCGGGCACTCCGGCTTCCTTCCCCAATAAAAACTGGACGCCATGATGTAGCTGTAAAATTGCTGAAAGTGGCGTTAAACTCCATTTAAACAAACACAAAAATAGTATGCCAGTCTTCTAGATGATTGCGGTGTCCTTCCACACAGTACTCGGTCACATACTTTGTAAATGTCGTTGGGTCGGAATGTTGTTAGAACGAATAATCGTGGCGAAGGCACGAATTTAGTCCTTAACTCGTAATGTAGCAGAGCAGGAGTGAATCAATCGGCACTTTGATGTGTCCAAAAGAAGTTGCATATATAATCCGCCGTGGTCAATTTTGATAGCTTTCAACAGTTTCAACATTTTTTTTTCGGTTTCATGTTTAAGATCGATCATTTTTGATACGTAATGATAGTTATTGCTGTTTTTAATTACACGCTCTTCGTTGTGTATTAATTGACATTCTTGCCTCTGTTAAATTACGTTGAGTACAAGAAAAACATTAAGAAACCCGAAACTTTATGGCGTGTTGCATCTTGGGCAGATATATGTAAGTTACTGGATTCTTACTACGGAATGGTTGTTACTGTATGCAAATTAGCACGATTATACTAAAATTAGGTCACATTATCCATATACGGAAAAAAGATCAACATTGCATTTTCCACGTGCATCTTCAAAGACGAAAAAAAAAATTTCTTCAATTAAGATCGTTTCCCGTTAGTTTCGCAATGTCTGAAGCTTTAATAACGTAAACAAGATGAATATTATGTTTGAAATTCGTATAGATAGACCTAAGTTAGAATTTTTTATTTGCTACATTACGAGCAATAGGACTAAATTCTGCCGTTAATCCGACAAATCACAAAACTTCGGATAATAACGAAAGTAAAATTCGGCCTCGAATGTTGTAAGCAGTGTTGATGGCTTACAATAGCCTAAACCATACGGCTTCTATTTGTAGAGTAACAATAGGTTAACCAGCTGTTCGTTGTACAAGTCGGATGACGTCGTTGTTAATTTTAAGTCTGTAAGTTTCGCAATCAATTAATATTTCTTCCACATTATGCAGCCCCAATTCTGTCTACGAGAAGATTTTAAAAAAGATATTTTTAATTAACACATTCGGAACCAGATCGCCTTTTGGAATGGCAACATTTGCATCTGTTTAGCTGTCACTGAAATTTGCCACAGTCCTTCACAATATCTGAGGTTTGATTTTTATATCTTGTTTTAGGATATTTATGATTTAACGCTTGGACTATATTTGCTATTTCTAAATGACTACATGTATATAGTAAAATACATTTACTTTGCATGCTTTTTGTGTTTTTCGTTTATATTTTACAATAACTGTGTGTTTCTTGTACATTTATATGTAGATTTAAAAAGTCTGCAAAGATTATGTTTCTTGTTAGTTTTATTGCCAACTTTTGATAAACCTCTCTTACTTACTGATATAAATATTTCAGAATAAATTATACTGTCGAAAACAACAAAAATTCAAGTTATTTAACATTTCTGTTATGTATATTTTTAAATCTATTATTTCTAAAATACTTTTATTTTGTCTCTTTTCATTCATGAAATGTCATAAATTGTGTTTATCTAATACACTAAATGCTTTTATATACCTTTATTCAGCTACAATAATGTAGCTCTTTTCTAATGGACGGAAAATAAAAAATAAAAAGAAATAATCCGTCCATACAAAAGGAGCTACATTATTGTAGCTAACCCTTATTTAGAGTAGACAAACCAGGGTTTAAGCGTGTTCCTAAAACTCCTACTCGCAACATAGAAATTGTTACAATGATTTTTGAAGTACTTAAACTGTAATTAAATGTTAATCACTTGGTATATGTAAGTAAACGATAAATCATTTCTATGAATAAGCTTGTGATAAAAAAAGGACCATTACAAATTTTCAACATTGAGAATAATTCTAACAATGTTTTGTTTAATCTTTTGACGTATTAAATGGAGATTGGAATGTCAGATGATAAGTTTAAGTGCTTGGAGTGACCAACCGATAGACCGAACCGGATCTATCCGGCCTTCTGTCAATAGTAGAAGTAAGCACCAAAGTAGTAGGTTTCAATGACCAGGATTTCGTACTCCAACAACCCGCGCAACACTGGTTGCAAAACACAAAGATGTCGCTTTTTATGGACTGAGGAATATATTTTGTCCATTAAAAACCAATTTCTCTGTAATACTTTTAAAACAGCCGAGTATCAACCTGTAAACACATTACATAAGTAAAGTTTAGAAGGAAAATAATTCAATGCAGTACTAGTAGTAGAAGTTAAAATGAGAAAAAAAATCACAAATGACAACACGTGATTGGTCGAGTTTACTCTACCTTGACGTACGCGATTAATGAACGTTTCATAAAATACAACTTTTAAAATTATTTAAATTATTGTGAAATACTCAGAACTAGATACTTCCTCTTCCTTGACTTTAGCACCCACACGATGACAGGACGATACGACTGTAGCGTCAGTAAGTGCTTGGAACTTTAAGTGGATTCCAAGAATTTTTTTGAGTTTGATAACTGGATTTACCAGAATTTTCATCAATGTTTTAATGTTTACACGAAAAAGTCACGTGGTATGAAAAGTTTAGAAAAAAATGTATCAGCGTACTATAAAAAGCAAAGACCAATATAGATAATTTAATTATTGCTGTTCAGACAAGGTAAGGTGAATTAATGGTGTGCTTTTTTGTCAGTGTTTGTACGCGGTTTTAAACCTGAATTGTATAGGTCTGAACAAATCAGTTTTTAAAGTTTTCCTTTTTTGAAAACTACAATTTTATTATTTTCCTCGCGCTGAATGTCTGCGTTTTTGAATAATAACTTAACAATAAAACACGATACGATAAAAATATAAATATATATATATATATATAATAAATATGCTTTGCTGTCACCTACATTTAAATTTTACGAATCCTAACGTGCTATTTGACAACTGATCATATTACAGCTTCGTACTCTTATACAACGAGGTGCAATGACAAAACATCAGCTTTCAGAATTAAATCAGATAATGTAGCCTAAAACGTTTGAGTTGCATAGTTTTACGTTTAATTTTAAACCAATGTAAGATTTTCGTCATAATAAACACTTCATTATAAATTTGTATCTGATTTCTTTCTGCAATTGACTAACGTAAAAATTATGTTCAAATATTTTTCTTTTTTATACAGCACGTTAAACTACTTACACGAGAAGGACTAGACCTGGGAATGAACATCTTGCCTCTCTTGGTATTATTGCTGTCAGCTTATGAGAGTTACACCTTTTCCTTTGGTAATACATAATATTGAGTTGATTTGATTTACAATTATTATAGTTTTTTTTCAAATAGTCGCCTTAATCATGAATAATTCGGAAAGAACAATACATAAAGCATGTCATGTCTGACTTATTAATGTCATATCGTATGGAACAGAAAGTTACATACAATTTACCTCTCGCTGAAATCAATGCAAGAAAACGCACCCATCAGAATTATCATCGTGAAACACAACGCCTTGCACACTATAAAGACAATAACGGAGGGTACAGTTTTATTTAAAGGAAACCAGAATACCAATGACTTTTTTAGAACCAAACCGAAACAGTGTACTATTATCCACAGAGTATTATCAGGGTCAAATCGTTTAATCACTCGACCTAAAATATAGAAATGTAAATTCTGTAATGTTACAATTTTATCAAAATGTGTGCTTTATAATTAGTGTCTTAAGGTAGCACATGAATCACTGATAACACTATCTTTGTTTTTTCCTTTACAGCTATGTGTGGCAGTTTAATATATAATCCTTCCTTGTTTACCTGCTGCAATGGAGTTCTGAATCCAATTGGAGGACAGTCGTGCTGTGGAACGAAAGCTTACAACCCTTCTCTGTACACTTGCTATACCGATAGTGGAGTTTTGTGTCCGTTGGGAATGTCGTGCTGTGGATCGACAGTTTTCAACCAATCGACTGCCACTTGCTGTGATGGAGTTTTGTATCCTATTAGAGGACAGTTGTGCTGTGGAACGACAGCTTACAACGAATCATTGAACACTTGTTGCAAAGGAGTTTTGAATCCGCGTGGAAACAGTTGCTGTGGAACGACAGCTTATAACGAATCATTAAACACTTGTTGCAACGGAGTTTTGAATCCGCGTGGAAACAGTTGCTGTGGAACGACATCTTTCAACTGTTCGAATGCCACTTGCTGCAGTGGAGTTGTGAATTCGATTAGAGGACAGCCATGCTGTGGAACGAAAGCTTACAACAGTTCATTGAACACTTGCTGTGATGGAGTTGTGGGTCCGCTTGGACAGTCGTGCTGTGGAACGACATCTTTCAACTTTTCGTCTGCGACGTGTTGCAATGGAGTTTTGAATCCGATTGGAGGACAGTCGTGCTGTGGAACAAAAGCTTACAACCTTTCGGTGAACAAATGCTGCGATGAAGTTCTTAGTCAGGTGGGTAAATCTTGCTGTGGAACGACAGCCTACAATTCTTCACTAAACACTTGCTGTAATGGAGTTGTGAATCCGTTTGGAGGACAGTCGTGCTGTGGAACTAAAGCTTACAATCCTTCGGTAAATAAATGCTGCAACGAAGTTCTGAGTCAGGCGGGTCAGTCGTGTTGTAATACAACAGCTTACAATTCTTCATTGAACACTTGCTGCAACGGCGTGCTGAGTCCGTTTGGAGGGTCGTGCTGTGGAACCACAGCTTACAACCTTTCGACTGCCACTTGCTGCAATGGAGTTTTGAATCCGATTGGAGGACTGTCGTGCTGTGGAACGAAAGCGTACAACAAATCTGAGAGCAAATGCTGCAATGTAGTTTTGAGTCAGTTTGGACAGTCGTGCTGTGGAACGACTGCTTACAATCCCTCTTTGAACACTTGCTGTAATGGAGTTTTGAATGATATTGGAGGACAGTCGTGCTGTGGAACGAAAGCATACAACCCTTCAGAGAACAGATGCTGCAATGTTAATCTGAGTCAGTTTGGACAGTCGTGCTGTGGAACGACAGTGTACAACTCATCGAGTGCTACTTGCTGCAATGGAGTTCTGATTCAGATTGGAGGACAGTCGTGCTGTGGAACGAAAGTTTACAACCCTTCGGTAAATAAATGCTGCGATGTTGTTCTGGGTCAGATTGGACAGTCGTGCTGTGGAAAGACTGCTTATAACCCTTCATTGAACACATGCTGTAATGGAGTTTTGAATGGGTTTGGAGAACGGTGCTGTGGAACGAAAGTTTACAACCCTTCGGTCAACCAATGCTGCGATGTAGTACAGAGTCAATTTGGACCGTCCTGCTGTGGAACGACACCTTACAACCCTTTGTTGAATACGTGCTGCAATGGAGTTCTGAGCTCGTTTGGACAGTTGTGCTGTGGAACGACAGCTTACGATCCCACGTTGAAAACTTGCTGTAATGGAATTTTGAATCCTATTGGAGGACAGTCTTGCTGTGGAACGAAAGTTTACAACCCTTTGGTAAACAAATGCTGCGATGTAGTTATGGGTCAGATTGGACAGTCGTGCTGTGGAATGACAGCTTACAATCCCTCGTTGAACACTTGCTGCAATGGAGTTCTTAATCTGATTGGAAGACAGTCGTGCTGTGGAACGATAGCTTACAACTCTTCGTTGAGCACTTGCTGCAATGGAGTTGTAAATTCGAGTCCGGGTGGACAAAAGGTGTGCTGTGGAACGAAAGGTTACTACCCCATGTTTAGTGAATGCATCAAAGGAGTTTTGATTCCCGTAGATATTGGTGTCTGTACAAATACTGAAACGTAACTAAGGGTACTTTTAGGTACAGGTCTGTGAATGAGGATTTAAAAACCACTCTAATCATATATATCGGGCGTTAAAATCGGACCTAATCACATATCGAATTTTGGTTTTTTGGAAATTTCATATATTTGAATTGATTGTTCATCAAAATTTACAAAACAGTCTATTTACTACCAAAATGTGTATACACAAAATAAACACATTAAAATTAAAGAGTCATCTTAGAACATAACATGTATTCGTTTTCTAGTATTTTAGAAGGTCTCATTTATTTTCCCACTTGATAACAAATAATCGCTCAGACCAGTGGGCGTTCCTATCAAACTATTAACAACCATTTATTATCAATGAATGACGCCTACTTCATTGATTTATTTAACAACATGTAGGCATCTCTTTTAATCAGATGATGTTAATGAAACATTTAATTTGTTACGTCACTGTGGTCACTAGATGAGAAATGAATTAGGAGCATTGATATTGAAACTATAAGGTAATTCCACCGCCGAAATATTCAGAACATTAAGCCTGATCTAATTGTTTTACTGTAAATGGACACAGTTTTTTACAAGTGTAATATATATTACACTTGTAAACAGTTATTTCGATACATCAAAGACAACAAGAACACATATTGGCATTAAATGGTCATGGCTTTAATATTTAAACAATCAAATGTGGTGGCCGACCTTTCAATAGGACTAAATTGCTCACCATACAATCAATTCAAGTGCAATAAACAATAAGACAACATTAAGCAATTAAATGTTCATTCTGAAAGAATTATGTTCAATAAAATAATTAAAGTCCAATTTTTCAGTGAATTAAAAGTCTATAAACAATCTTCCGAATATGCTGAATATTAATACTCATGAAAGCTAGATAAAACCTTACAGATCCCGGGAAAAACGGTAATCTGCAAGACTAGCCTCATTCGCAAAATTTAGCATCATCTGTGTCGTACGACAGGCATCATATTCCGAATTCTGCTCTCCAAATGCATTATCCATGCATCAAAATAAAGCCATGACGATATTTAGTATCCATCTGGTATGATCCTCAAAGACATTAAACAAACAACAGCAGTATGTACTCTCAAAAAATCATTGCAAACATACACACTTAATACAATATACTGTACAACATAACATAAAAGCAAAAACAAAATATTGTTTTTTGTTTATCTGCTTCTAAAAATACAATTATGTGCATAAACAATATTAACATTTTAACAAATGGTGGGTGGGAGGGTTTTTCAACAATTTTCCAGCTTTGTCTCTATGCTGTTCAAGAAAAAGAGGAGGTTGCTCAATTATGACTAATAATATTATAAATATCTTTGCTCTCATCAATAACCGGACTTATCCAAAATGAGGATAAGTCATATTGTGTTCGACCACAATAAAATATAGCCAGAATCTTTTCTTACAATAGAGCATTCGGAATAAGCAAGATATGCATATATAGCGGATTTGGCCGATTGGTCTAGAGCGCTGGACATAATGCCGGTGAATGGGTGACACAGTATCACACCGGTGTGGGTTCGAATCCTTGTTAATTTGTTTGTATTAAAATCTAATGCCAGCAGTGTTGGGCTTAATTTATAGACGTATATCCATATCTGATGCTTCAGAAATCCGCTTTATAGATATAATATATGGTTGTCACATTATGTATAGAATGAAACTCAAAGATAATTCCCACAGTCGAAAGATTTAGAGCACCAGTCCGACCGTAGAGGCCTTAAAACAGGAGCAGGAAATTATCAACAGTACATAGGGATGGGAGTGACGGGGTCGGGGCTACCGTCAGTGGACCTAATTTACCCCGATATTCGCGATTAGATGCACGACCAAGTGTACAATATGGGCTTAGTAATAGAATGTCTCAAGTATCAAGAACTAGTATCTCAGGGACCTCTATTGGAGCTAAACCAATTATACCAATCAAAATACAAAATACTTATAGACTGGAACGAACCAGAAGCAGCAGAGAAATTTAACAATACTTTAGGTATCACAATCGTTCAGTCACTTGATTTTCTTGCGTATATCATTACAAAATAGGTTTACTTTATACTTTTTCATTAATTTGTAACTATATGTTTTACCTACATAATAGTTTGGTTCGCTTTATTCTGACTTGTTGCTGTATTTTGGATAGGTCCTAACGCGTCCTAAAATATTTAGAGAGGTTAGTTCTGAATATCATACAACTTTTTTCCACTGTAATTTATGTCTAGTTAAGTTAATATAGTGCTGGCATCTCTCCTGATACATTAGAGTTGTTCTGATTACGCATATCGTGGTTTGATTCATCGATGATTGATTGTAGATGTTAATAATTGTTTCCACTCAAGATTTATGATTTTTTCATACTTTTATGATGCTTAAACATTAGATAAAATTGCTTCACAACAGAAACAATGAAGAATTATGGTACAGTTCAAATTGAATTATAAATACATGTTTTGTTTAACTTATTATTTTCAAATAATCTCTTATCTTTTTATCTTTTTGACGGCATCGACGATACCACTTGCCCTGAATCCATCATGTGAAAATGTCCGTTTTCATACATTTTACCCATTAATTTTGCTCCCATTTGTCACACGTGAGATATTCACGTGTTCAATATCATCGCTCTCTGGATCCATTGATAGGTTGTAATAAGTACAATATGGCAGAATTGTGACGTAGATCAAGCGTTCAAAAAATCATCGGTCATTTGGTCACGAAAAACAATAAAAAGTTATAATAGGTCTCTTATTTTTATATTGTGTATTTACCTTTTTAGGCAGTTATAATGTGTCTTAAACCTCTGATGTTATTTACTGGTACCTTGTTGTTGTTGTTGTTCCGAGTATTTGTTTATAATACAATAACAAAAATGATAGCAATGTATAATTCTAGAAAAATATGCAACCTAATCCTAAAATTGTTATAAAATTTAGTTGTTTAAATTATACGAAATAATACTGTATTGTTATAAATTGTATGCAAAATAAAGTATTAAAATGAAATGTCATCAAAGATACCAAGGTTAAGACAATTTACTACGTCAAGACTCATCAGTGGCGCTCAAACCCAAACAATTATTAAAATCGAAATGATTAAGATGTTGTATAGCTTATATGACCAAAATTCCAAAAAACATTTTACCAAATCCGGCTAAGGCTATCTACACCTTGAAAATAGAAAAACCTTAGAATTAGAATACTTTTCGAATATTTAAGAGCAGTAAATTTAGATAATGACTATATCACTAACAGAATCAATGATATTCCTGCCAGCACCGAAGTGTGACTACTGGGCTAGTGATACCCTCGGGGACTAACAGTCCACCAGCAGAGGCATCGACCCAGTATTTTAAACCTTTCGCCTTGTTCCACTTTGGCAGAGACTCATGTCTTGTGACGATTTCGATAGTATTTATTTTAAAAAAGAGGCTGTTTGTTAAAATAACCAGTGTTGTTCACTATTGGAACCACGAATCCAAGTCAGCAGTCCAAACTCTGGCTCCGGTGGTTTTAAAATAATTGAAGGTTTCAAACGTAAATACTAAAAACTCAAACAATATGAACACATGAATTAGACTTGTACACCTTAAGATATAAGCGTCATGTTACACGTTGACGAATTGGCGTGTTATTGCGGTGAATACATTTGTAATATTTCTATCGTAGGGTTTGATTATAAACCATTGTGCTCTGAGTGTCTCTCGGACACAGTTATGTGTAGTCATGTAGGGAATTAAAACTTTGGGTGATGGTGCCTTGTTTTGCCTTATCTTAATCTTAATCTCGACATCCTGCCGATTAAAAACACTGACAAAAACAAACTGATTTATTTTTTCAAACAGAACTTAATACATGTAATGAAAAGAATTATATATATAAGTGTCCTATCCTGTGGTATTATTTATTATAAACATGTTGTATGTAAAATAATTGGACACTGTATTTTATAATTAGACAACGATCGACAACCCTCGTAAGTACACGGATATTTGGTTACGATTGTTTTTCGTTAAACACCACTTTAATCAATCACTCAGCTATATCATGCACGTGGCGTCCAGTTTTTATTAGGGAAGAAGCTGGCCTACCCAGAGGAAACCTAGCAGTCTTTGTCAATTAGGATTGGAGCCGGGTACACCTGTCTCGCTGTGAGACTCAAACTCGCAGACTGCGATTGTACAGAACACACCCCCATTCTAATGGCCATGTAACAACAGTTGAATGGTATAAAATATAGTGTCAAGCAATACCGCAGTAAAAAACCACCAAATAGAATGAAAAACCGCCCAAAGAAATTCTGGCCAATCAAAAAGTTCACCCGACTGAATCACCAAAAGTGCCAATAGCCTTTGAAGCTGTCAAAGTCCAAATAACTAACCTTGTCAAAAACAGTCAGAGACAAATCGGTACTTATAATGTAACTAAAATCTTCAATGTAAAAACACAAATACCAAAATTTATTTGTACAACATTTTACTTCTCAATATTTAAATAAAAAACCAAAACACAATATAAATTCATAATTCAATTTTATTATTATGTTGTACTTTTTACTGGTTAGAACATAAATTTAGAACAAAGTTAAGTGCTTCGACCAATCAGAATGATTGATTTTGTAGTTCTTATTTATTTAAAAAGTCACAAAATATGTTCTAAGCATCCTCCCAATTCAGGGGTTCTGAGTCCGCGTTCGCTCCATCATCACCCCTGACAACATACATAAATATTTTTCGGGTCTTGAGTGTCGCCATCTGGCGGTGACCGGAGTTAACATCAGCCAATGAAATTTATCGTAACCTTCGCCTAATGTTTACATGTAAACAAAAAATGTCTGCGCCCTGTATCGTGGATTGTTTTAACGATATGTTGGACAGATTCCATCCGGACCTCAAAAAGAAGCTGTATGAGCGGTGACAGCTGGTGCCATTTGTTTTTCAAATGAAATGTGGACGACTGCAATGGCATATACAAATTTGCATACGAATACTTCCACGTGTTGAACGTGATATTGATAAAGTAGTGGACTGAATGAAATGGAGTTCTGTGCAGTATGTGAAAGCAGTAGTAAATGATTTAATTAAAATTTTCTGTAATCCGGACGTATTGGAACTGAAAAAGGACTGAGAAAGAGGTGGGTGAAGTAACCCAAAACGAGATTGTTTTAACACGGACAGATCTGTCAGTGACAGAAGAATGTCAATTTGTAAATATTCCAACCAAAATTTGTTCATTTGATTGGATTATATGTGATTTAAATTTTTACAAGACATTTAGGTTGACATTTACATGTATTATACACCTGTATGTAATCTTCAACACATCATCACATTCAAGACTCAAGTAATTTACTGACCAGTATTATGCACCATGTTAAAACTACTGATTATATAGGAGGAAATCATTCAACTTCAAAATGGACATGGATAATGGTTTAATAATATACTGTACCTGTAAGAGTGTGAGGGATATTAAAAATTAATCATGCAGCACACTAGTCAAACTTTTTATCACATGAAAGCAAATTTCCTATTCTGACTGATTTATAAATTGTGTACTGGAATAAAAGATAAAATATATTCATGTTCATGCATATGGATTATGTTCATAGTTTCAAAACCTGTTGCAGATTATCACATTAATTTCCATTTCATTTTGTCTTATTTTGATTTGTTTGTTGTGTTCATCCTACTTTCAGAAATTTTTCAGCTTTATAATGCCATGTAGTTTTTTATTGGAGAGGAAGCTGGTGTGTCAGGAGAAAACTCCTAACTTTCCACAAGGTCAAAACGGGTCAAGAAATCCTGGAAAAGTTATGGAATTTATCAGTATAAAAAAATTACAACTAAGTTCCAGGCGAAAAATTTCTACTGTGCTTTTATCTCATATTTTGTGTTAAATTGCAAGTGTCAATGCAATTACACTGTCATGCTAGAATCATTCATGGAAAATGGTCACATAGTTCTTGACAAGTCATGGAATTTTTACACAAAGAATGAGTATAGACCATGGAAAATTGGCAATTCTTGTCAGTTAAGATAGGAGTCAAGCACACCCTGCCAGCAGCTAAGCCCAACCTGCAACCGTGATCAAAATTAGATGACTAACTACCTCAACCACTCTGCCAACGAGTCCCTGTCTTATAATATTCAGTCTCTGAGTGATTTTAATTACCCCAAGTGAAATAATTTTTCATATACTAGTACATGTACATTTGTTTCATGGCAAGAATGAGACTTGTATGGTACTAGTATACATATACTGTATGTACCTTATCTGCTGGACCAGTTAAAAGAATAAACCCATGTTTTTTTAAGCAAAGGACTGAATGGTTATGAATGAATTGTTAAGTTTATCAACAAGGTGTTCTAGAAGTATACAATAAGTGGCAGAAAAAAAATAAAAAATATAAAACAGTGCAAACAGTTCAATAACAGATAATATTTGTAAACCCCTGGGTGTTGAATCACAACCAGCTGAGTCATTCAGGGTAATGGGACATCTTAGCAGATCATAAATTGTCACATGAGCTACATAATTGTATTAAGAATATTTATAAGTACTGGTATGCTTAATACTAGACCATAATTAAAGGTTGATGATCTGTTTGTTAAAGTTCTAGAGGACCCAATTAACAAAATCATGGACTTTAAGTGTCCTATTTGGGGGAAATGAAAGTTAAATATGATTGCAAGTCTAACTTAACTAAATTGAAAAATACATTTAGTTTTTGGCTCCAAATTGGGGTATAACTTGTCCTATCAAAATAGTGTAATTTTGTGAACATGTATATGGTCATGTTTTGGCATTGAACATGAACACATAAATCTCATTTATTTAATTTCTTGAATACTGCTTACCTAAAAGGAATAAATGCAAAAGCTGCAAGTGCAGTTTTTTTACTGTGACAATGGCACTTGTTTTTAATTATTCAATAAATATGCAAGACAAAGAATTAAAACCAAGCTCAAACTGTCCTAAATTGGGGCTTGTCATAATATATAAGTAACTACATGTAGTATGGCACACTATGTAGTTCTCCTCTAGTTTAAAATGAGCTGCGATTCTTGTATGTGTATGCAGCTTAAAGTCAACATGGCAGGCAACTTAGTTATGACAGTGTATGGGATGTTGTTTAACTTGTTATGGTACAGGCCCATAAGGTCTAAAATCAAACTAAATGTGCAACTGAAAAAAAAGCAACTTGTTGAAGCTTGTGACCGAAGGAATATTCTATCGGTGTAATGCAGGAAAATACAAAATAGCATGTACACCACTAAGTGCATGTATGAAAAAATTATGAATGCTAATAAAGGCTAAACTTTCTAGTGTCCCAGTTCACTGATCCCTCAATTCATATCAGCAGACACTGAATTATGCATTTGCAAATAACAATTATCAATTAGTCACATAAAATTTGTTTGGAACTCTATGCCACTTTCAGTAATTTTTTTAGCTATATACTGATATCCAGGTTTTATTTGATGGAGCTAGGCAGAAGTACCCAGTAAGTGTATACACAAGTACTGCTTTGGTATAAAAGTCAATATTTTTTGTTGAAATGTTTCAAGGGTACATCATTAACATCTTTAATTTCTGGATTTTTTTACATTTGTAAAAAGTACATGTATAAAGAACCAAACACATCCTTTATGCAGACTTGTGCGGGGGGGGGGTGGAAATAAAGTGGGTTCTAAAAATATAATACTGCTAAGAACAATTCCTTTCTCCCTATATGCTCTCTTTGCTCAGTTGGGAATTACTTACTGTCTGGTTCTTCTGGACTAATTGTGTCCAAACAAATCCTACCCCCCCCCCTTTTCTACAAAAAGTAGTAGGTCCCTACAGAGTCATGATCATATACTGACACATGCTTACATAGCTTATGTCTCATAGTTACATATATGGATATAAGATTAATATTATTTACGATTTATAGTACAAACATACAAATATAAGCTTCGTCCTCGTGGAATTGACAATGTCCAAAATATTCGAGAAGAAAATAAAAAAAACGTATCATTAGCTGTCACACACCTTTTTTGTGTTGGCGCACGTTTAAATATAAGATACATGATATATTTTTATCAGTTTCAAATCAAATTACCGAAGTATTCACATGTGCCTTAAACCTCGTGTGTTTGTTTACGTTCGACATGCAGATGTTGTAAAAACGATTTTGATTGGTACTTCTCAAGGTCAGAAGCAACTTCACTTCAGACCCGAAAAATATATATGTATGTTGTCAGGGGTGATGATGGAGCGAACGCGGACTCAGAACCCCTGACTTGGGAGGATGGTTCTAAGTAAAGGATTAAACGATTATTTCTATTGAAGCAATACAACCTTCCAAAATAATGAAACAAAGACCTAATAAGTATTAATGGTTAAGTAAATAAACACAATAAAATTTAACAAACTTTATAGTACACAATATTTGAACAAAAATGTAGTAAATGCTTTATGCTATCATACAAATGTTTAAAAGTACAATAGCTGGAACACCGCAATAGAAAAACTAATTTTTCGTCAAAATAATCGCAGGTGCCGATATGAATCCTTGAAGGCTGTCATCTTAAGGCAGCTACACCCACCACCTTGAAATGGCCATACGCTGTACTACATACAGTGTATACGTATTGACTGGGCATCAGGGCAATAACAAGTTTATTCAACTATCGTCCTCAGGCGAAGTCCAAAGCAATAGCAGAGGGAATAAATAACCTTATTACTTTCCCCCGAATATCCAGTCATTATTTTTCCGAAAGAACAACAGACACAAATAATTACTAACAAACTAAAAAGAAATATACCAGCCAGGTAGTTTTAAGGCTGAATATTAAACAATTCGAAAATTAAACATTTGTACCATGCCTATCAATAGTTTTTCCTGAAAATTATTGACTGACCGAACATAAAATGGTTAAAATAAGGAATTTATTGAAGATTGTTTTTTTATATACTGAGGTATAATACAGATATAAACCTGAACATTGTTTCCCATAATGAAAACACATCTTGATTGCATGTATAAGTATCGGAAGCATTCAAACAATGGCCGCTCCTCGATGTCATGCCGGAGTCTCTATTTTATACAGCTGTATGTGATGCCTATTTGTCTGGGAGGTTTTTGAAATAGATTTTTTTCAAGTTTATTAAATAGATCTGAATTATTACCTAAAGTTTCTATTGCATATGTTCTACATTTGTAAGAAAATGACAATCCATTCTTACTGAATAGATATCAACTACGTGACAATTTAACTCATGAAGAAATTTTCTTACTTATCAATAGTATTTTCTATTGTTCTTCACTCATCATCAATTTATTTACTTTACAATTAGAACTAACTGCTGGTCACTGATGAATCACTACATGTCCTTGGGTTTGAAAAGTTGTAATTTTTGCATTTTTTCATTCTATCAACTTTTACTTCGAAATAGTTTGTGACTTCCTAAATAAGAACTATGTACAAAATCATGCTACCTGATTGGTCTAAAGCAATCTTCCGCTTCCATTCATTGCAGCAAACAGATCCAGCGTAAACCGGAACATAAAGTAATTCATTGCAACAAACAGATCCAGTGTAAACCGGAACATAAAGTAATTTAAAGCTTTTTACCTAACAATAGTTCTAATTAAAATTGAAAAATTTAAAGTGGCTTCGGTCGAACACTAGTAGCTTTAATAATACTATACACTTAGTTACCCCAATATTCACACAAATTTATCACGCTTTCAAACGTCAATTCAAGAGAAAGCAGTTACAGAATAAACGAACTGACATATAAGAAGCTTGTCAGGTCATTAATAATATAAAGATCGGCCCTAATATACTAAAATCGGGATAATCAATATCTGGATTATTGAATTGATTTTAAAAAGCTACCCGCTTAATAACTTTTTAACTTTAATTCAGTAATCACGATATTGAACATGTTGATTTTAGCACAAAGATATTGATCGTGCAGATTTAACCATATCATATTTGGGTCGATTTTTAATTTTACTTAGGGGTGTGCACATATATTTAATGACGTCTGTCCGTTTGGATATATATGTATGCCTGAAAAGTTTTGTCACACTTTTTTTAGCGATTTTTAATGGGAACAGTTTTATATTTTGTATGTTGATTTGTCATAACAGGTTGCTTTGTTTGTTTGTTTGATTAGTGTTTATCGCCACTTTCAGCAATTTTTCAGCTATATCATGGCGTCCAGTTTTTATTGGGGGAGGAAGCCGGAGAACCCGGAGAAAACCCCCGACCTGCGTTAGGAAAACTGGCAATCCTTGTCAATTAAGATTGGAGTCGAGTACACCCTGCCTGCAGTTAGAATCGAACCCGCAATCTCAGTGTTGACAGACCACGTGATCAATAGTAGAGAAACTACCTTAACCACTCGGCCACCGAGGCCCCCATAACAGGTTGTATAGGTAGCACATAAATTCCATGTTCTTGTTAGGGCTAGTCATACACAGATCATGCAGACCAGCCATACGGATGGTTTGGATTATATAGTAAAATTGTTACGAATTGGCCGATTCTGTATTGGCATTGTTTTGATTCTCTGTCAGCTTTATTGGCGGTCGACCCTTCCGGTATCGGGACCAATACTGCCAAATTCGAATCAATAACAGGGCCAATACCGAATCAGCCAATTAGTAACAATAAATAGTCTTCATCGTTGCAAATTTTGTAACGAAAGGTTATGTCAAAATCTATAACAATTGTGTTGTTCCAATTTTATAGGTTTAATGTTTTTCAGATTATATGAAGCTTAATGAGAAATAAAAGATATTGCTATATTTTTACGGCTAAATAAAGAATGCACTTATATTTAAAGATGGCGTCAGGGTAAGAAGTGATAGCAGATCCAGAGAGAATAATGTCAAAATATTACTATGTAGAGGCGTCGGATGTTGTGAAAATATAACGCTAAAATTTCTTCATATCGGTGCTATTCAAATGTGTGAATTCAGTGCATAAATAACTTCTGGAAATATGATTAAAATCGGAAATATTTAGTCCAATTGAACGTATTCTATTCACAGTTAGTTCTAGTCACCTTTCAACCACATTAAAAGTTAACTATACCTGTCGCTAAAACAAATATAACCTTATCGAGTATATATTCTTAATTAAAAAATAAATGGCAAACCAAATCTAATAAAAGGAAAAAAGGAGAAATGTCTTCTAACTCTGATTTAAGTAATTTTAGTAGCCTTCTTGATAGTATCTCTAAAGATGAGAATCTGTTGGAAAACGCCGTTGATATCCTCATGGACCACGATTCGTTCAGAAATGCAATTTCGGGAAAACTAAAAACTGACATCGATTCTCTACGACTAGAAGTGCTTAATCTAAAAAAAAGGATGGATGAAATGGAACAATACTCTCGTAGAACTTGTCTTAATATCTCGGGATTAGCCGAAAATGATAAACATGAAAACACTGATCATCTCGTGTTAAAAGTCTTAAATGATTTGGTGTTACCAACCACGGGGCGCTCCTTAACCCTGGAACATATTGGCAGAACTCATAGAATCGGAAAGCCAGTCCCAAATCCTAATCCAAAAACCCGGCCGCGAGATATTATAGTTAGATTCCTCAGTTATAGAGATCGGGCACTGGTATATGCAAACAAAAAGAATCTAAAAAATTATAACAGCGACCCTAGTACTACTAACAAACTTTACACTAATGAGGCTTTCACACAAACAAGGGCTAAACTACACCGTCAAACAAGAGAATTATTCAAAGAAAATAAAGTCGCTAGTTGTTGGACATTCGATGGTAAAATACTAGTTAAAACTCTTGAAGGTAGGACTGTTCATATTAACGCTGAATCTGACCTCGAGCAGTTCTTAAAAATAAGACTGAATACGACTACTTCCAAAGTGTCAAATCAACCAACCCGTACCAGATCGATTTCCCGTCTACATGTCACGGCGGTACCGTTTATTTCGCAATCTGACGAAGCGATCACGTCAACTCCACTTCAACCATCGCAAAAGCATGGCTCCAATCGAGCAAAATCCACTGACTAGCCAATATACATATAAACTCACTGTTTTTCACATATAAGACCGTAATGCACCTTCAGTTGTAATGCCTCTTTATCCGTATCCAAATTGTATGTTACTGTAATAGAAGCTATGTGTTATCATATGTTATGCTTTAACTTCCTTTTATAATGGTAGCATGTATTATAATTCATAACTACACTTCCCTTATATTAATATCTGACGAAAAATCTTTGATCATGCATATTAAGTGTAAACGTTTCCCCTTCCTAAATAATAAGTTCCGCTCAACGTGTAGAAATTACTTCTTTACATATTAATACGTAAAACATGTTTTTGTTATTTTTAACTCCTTGATTTTTTTATCAATTTTGTTATAATATGAATCCGCAAACCTCACGTTCACTGTCCAAGTTTCTTCCTTAATCCGACAAATCTTTATATTGGTCAGTTAATGCTTTACGAATGCAACTGGTATCAATACATTAGAGAAAGCATTACACCATGATCTATATTTACAATGATCTCACCGGTAACAATTTTCAAAATAGTATGAAACTATCTTGTGTCAATAACCATTGCAACTATTTGCGTATACTAGTATAGTCCCATACGACTGTACTTGTAATATATCTGCTAAACTATAACCAAACCATTCCAAAGAAGTGTGTTTACATTAATACGTAATTATTGTACATCTTATATGTCAATATTAATGCGTTATTATAGATATAGATTCCATCGACCAATTTATGAATTGACCGAATTACATTAATCTGCACATATTATAACCATTTGTCGATTTTAACGACTTATCTATCGGTTACCAAATTATTTGCTCATGTATTGTTCAAAAGTACATCCCCCCAACCCAGTCAGTAACAGTATAGGTACTAGTACATGTAGTACTAGTAGTAATTAAAAATGATGACTGACATTATCTCTCGTATTCCTCCAACTCTTGCATCCTGATTATAAGTTTTATAGTTAGTATATTTGTATATGTTTTTATATATGTTTGTATTTGTCTTGATGGTTACTACCTGGAGTCCAATACCTTTAACAATTTTGGTACTTTACGCAATACAAAGTTGTCCATAAGTATGAACTACTTTTCTCCTTATTGCACAAGAAAATGCTTCCTCATTATATTATGTAATCAGCCCTTTGATAATGGTTAGCGAACCATCACATTTTCTTGTACATATCAATACTGTTATTAAACCAGTGAATCTTTTCTTCAATAACAATATATTCCTGATGGTTGTGTTGCGCTACCTGATCCTAATCTCCCTTGATGTTCAACCAAACCCTGGACATGATAAATATGAGTATAAAAATATCTCAATAGCTAACATAAACGTCAACTACCTACGATTTAAAACTGATCTACTATATCATGAGCTTGGTAATCTAGATACTATCTGTATCACTGAAACTAAACTTAATAACTCAATTTGTAGTTCAGACCTCGTGATTGACAATTTTTATGACCTACACCCCTTCCGAAAAGATAGATTAACAGGCAATACGGGTGGTATTTTGATCTATATTAGAAATAAACTAATTGTTAAACGTAAAACTGATCCTGAATGTGCAAACATTGAATCAATGTGCATTGAAGTAACTGTGCAGAACAACACATTTCTCGTTGTTTGTGTATACAGGCCCCCTAACTCTAGAGTCATCTCCTGGAATTATATCGACATGCTTCTCGATACATGTATTGATACTGGACTTAATGTTATATTTCTTGTAGATATTAATTTAGACCTCTTTACAATACCTCACAATTTAGACCTCTTTACAATACCTCACAGACATACTTTTTCAGGAATTATTGATAAATATGGGCTGTACAATGCCATAGACGAACCAACTCGAGTTACACCAACTTCCTCCACACCTCCACACTATTGGACCCTATTTTTGTTAGTAATATTGATATTGTCCACTCTAGCTATGGTCTTCCCAACTTTTATAGTGATCATTGCCCATCCATTTTAGAAATTAACTTTAAATCACTACGAGAAAAATCCTTTACCAAAACAATCTGGGATTTCAATAATGCAGATTATGAATCCATTAAGAATGAACTTAACTTAATTGACTGGACAGACAGAATAGATAAAATTGAAGACACAAATATTATAAATGAGATCATCAAAGAGTTAGACCAAAAGACAAACCGTGGATAAATAGCAAGATAAGATTGGGGACGAGACAGCGCAACAGAATCCACAAAAAGGCTAAACTCAGTAATAGTCCAAATCACTGGCTCATATATCGACAAAAACGTAATGAATTTATCTCAATGACTAGGGAAGCAAAAAATAATTACTTAAAAAAACTTCAGAATACTCTAACTGATAAAAATATCCCCCCTACAAAATGGCGGAGAATTGCAAAGTCAATATGCAAGTTTAATAGGAAAAATACAAACAACAGTCCCCTTAACGTTAACAATAAAATTATTGTACATCCTAAAGAAAAAGCTAATGTCTTGAATGATTACTTTGTCTCAATATCTTCTAATCAATTTGAACCTAACCTCCCTGACTTAGCCCCCTTATCCCCCTGTGAGCTGTCTGACATTGTTATTTCCAAACAAGATGTTATTGATCAATTCCAGATTTTAAATGTTAATAAGCCAGCTGGTCCAGATAAGCTTGCACCTAAATTTCTAAAATGCATTTTTCAGTCATTGGTTGTCCCTATTACAATATTATTTAACAAAACAATACAATATGGACAAGTCCCTAATGACTGGAAAAGTGCAAATGTCTCAGCTATATACAAGGGTAAGGGTGATCATGATGACCCCTCTAACTACCATCCAATATCCGTTACTAATTGTTTTGGAAAAATCTTGGAAAAAATTATCTACAAAAATTGATTTAATTGTATACAACAAAATAATATTCTGTCAAATAACCAATCAGGCTTTAGAACAAAAGATTCTACGGTGAACCAACTATTAGTTATTTACAATGCCATAATACAAAACTTAGATTGTGGCAAAGATATACATTTCATATTCTGTGATATCTCAAAGGTCTTTGATCGTGTTTGGCATAAAGGCCTCATCTATAAACTCCGAAATTATGGAATATGCGGTAATGTACTTAAGTGGATTGATAGCTTCCTATGTGATAGGAAACAACGAGTAAATATTGATGGCTACTTTTCCAGTTGGAAGACTGTCAATGCAGGGGTATCCAGGGATCTATCTTGGGCCCCTTTTTATTCTTATTATTTATTAATGATATAGAAAATGTGGTACTAAACAAAATTAAACTGTTTGCTGATGATACATCACTCTACTGTATTGTTGATAATCATGATGTAGCAGCACAATCCTTAAATGAAGACCTTGATTAGTATATACCAATGGTCCAAGGAATGGGGAGTCACTTTCAATACTGAGAAAACTAAATCCATGGTCTTCACTAGGAAACATAACCTAAATGTACCTCCCCTTTATTTTAATGCCACTATTGTAGAAAATTATAACTCTCATAAACACCTAGGTATTACATTTAACTCATCTGCTAAATGGAAGGACCACATAAATGAAATTTACTCCAAAGCCTGTAAAAGAATTAATATCTTAAGACAAATGAAGTGTAAATTAGACAGAAAATCTCTTGAAAAATTATATATTGCATTCATTCGGCCTATCTTGGAATATGGGGGAGTGGTGTGGGATAACTGTAGTAAAGAGGAATCTGATATGTTAGAAAATGTTCAGCTGGATGCAGCAAGAATAATCACTGGACTAAGAAAGGGTACATCTCCTGAAAAATTGTACAATGAGTTGGGTTGGGATTCACTTAATGAACGTCGTAGGATAAGTAAACTATGTATAATACACAAATCACTAAATGGTGAAACACCGGAATATCTATTGGATGCAATCTTACCATTTATTAACAAATCTCCAAATTACAACTTGAGAAATAGTTATCCTTTCAAACCCCCAACATGTCGCACGGCAGCTTATAAAAATAGTTTTTACCCCAGTGTACTAGAAGAATGGAACAAACTTGATAGTGACACCCAGAACTTGCAGAGTATAGTAATGTTTAAAAAGAAAATAAGGAAAAATATCCCATTCCCCTCCCTCCCACTTTTATTATGGCTCAAGGCCACTTAATATCATACTCTGCCTGTTGCTAGTAATCTAAATCATCACAAATTTTTATTTCATTTGTCTGACAGCTCACAGTGTATCTGTGGGGATGACATTGAAGATAATTTTCATTATTTTTACGTCTGCCCATTATTTCTAAGACAAAGATATAACCTGTTTTTTAAATTAAGAAGATTCACTGATACTCTTAACATCAATATTCTACTTATGGGCTCCCCTAATATATCTAAAGATGATAACATAGAAATAACCAATGCAGTACTTAACTTTATACAAGAAACAAAACGATTTAAAAAATAACATTATAAACATACCTTCTTTAATACCATTAATACTATTTGAATGGACTCTTGTTTATTAGCTTACCAATCTATTACGTTCCTTACCCCTTATATATAATTACGAAATTTAAATTGATAATTTACAAAATTCATTTATAATTAAATGTCTATATGGACAAAAATACATGTTGTACATAATTCTATATTTATTATAGTTTATATTGTTTATATTGCCTATACTGTCTATTTATTGTATTTACCTTGATGTCCACTTTAATTTATGGGAGAACACCTATATAGGCTGTGCCTGCTGTGTAATCCCTTTGAACATTGTATCTATTGATGCATTTTCAATAAAATCATTTGTATTGTAAAGAATGCACTAAAATTTTGATTCTATCTTTTAATGTAATTTCACATATTAATATGAAAAATGAAAAATTAGTACAGTAATAATAACATTCATAAAAGACAGCTAATTCGAAGAAGATGATGCGTCGGCGTAGTCAATCATACTGATGAATGTTGTCTATTGTTCTGTATCGGGGTCTCTTTTGTGGGCTGGCTCTTCCTGCTGAGTATTCTATGATGGTGCATTCTGATAATTATAATAATAGGGTTTATCCTCCACCCTTAACAACACAATACTGGATGTATTAATTATAGTTATGACAGGGATGATTATCTACCCTTAATAATACAATACTAGACGCATTAATTAGTTTTGACAGGGCTGATCCTCTACCCTTAACAACACAATACTGGACGTATTTATTAGAGTTATGACAGGACTGGTCCTCTACCCTTAACAACACAATAGTGGGTGTATTAATTATAGTTATGACAGGGATGATTATCTACCCTTAATAATACAATACTGGACGTATTAATTCGAGTCATGACAGGGCTGATCCTCCACCCATAACACAATACTGGGCGCATTTGTTAGAGTTATGTCAAGGCCGACCCCCTAACCTTAACAACACAATACTGGACGTATTAATTAGAGTTATGACAGGACTGGTCCTCCACTCTTAACAACACAATACTGGGCGTATTAATTAGAGTTATGACAGGACTGATCGACTACCCTCTGCAACACAATACTGGGAGTATTAATTAGAGTTATGACAGGACTGATCCTGTACCCTTAACAACACAATACTGGACGTATTAATTAGAGTTATGACAGGACTGGTCCTCCACTCTTAACAACACAATAGTGGGCGTATTAATTAGAGTTATGACAGGACTGGTCCTCCACTCTTAACAACACAATACTGGGCATATTAATTAGAGTTATGACAGGACTGATCCTCTACCCTTAACAACACAATACTGGATGTATTAATTAAAGTTATGACAGGGATGATTATCTACCTTTAACAACACAATACTGGATGTATTAATTAGAGTTTTGACAGGACTGGTCCTCTACCCTTGGCAACACAATACTGGACGTATTAATTAGAGTTATGACAGGACTGATCCTCTACCCTTAACAACACAATACAGGACGTATTAATTAGAGTTATGACAGGACTGATCCTCTACCCTTAACAACACAATACTGGACGTATTAATTAGAGTTATGACAGGACTGATCCTCTACCCTTAACAACACAATACAGGACGTATTAATTAGAGTTATGACAGGACTGATCGTCTACCCTTAACAACACAATACTGGACGTATTAATTAGAGTTATGACAGGACTGATCCTCTACCCTTAACAACACAATACAGGACGTATTAATTAGAGTTATGACAGGACTGATCGTCTACCCTTAACAACACAATACTGCACATATTAATTAAAGTTATGACAGGACTGATCCTCTACCCTTAGCAACACAATACTGGATGTATTAATTAAAGTTATGACAGGACTGATCCTCTACCCTTAGCAACACAATACTGGATGTATTAATTAGAGTTATGACAGGACTGATCCTCTACCCTTAACAACACAATACTGGATGTATTAATTAAAGTTATGACAGGACTGATCCTCTACCCTTAGCAACACAATACTGGATGTATTAATTAAAGTTATGACAGGACTGATCCTCTACCCTTAGCAACACAATACTGGATGTATTAATTAGAGTTATGACAGGACTGATCCTCCACCCTTAACAACACAATACAGGACGTATTAATTAAAGTTATGACAGGACTGATCCTCTACCCTTAACAACACAATACAGGACGTATTAATTAGAGTTATGACAGGACTGATCCTCCACCCTTAACAACACAATACAGGACGTATTAATTAAAGTTATGACAGGACTGATCCTCTACCCTTAGCAACACAATACTGGATGTATTAATTAGAGTTATGACAGGGATGATTATCTACCATTAATAACACAATACATGACATATTAATTAAATTTATGACAGGGATTATTATCTACCATTAATAACACAATACATGACATATTAATTAAAGTTATGACAGGACTGATCCTCTACCCTTAGCAACACAATACTGGACGTATTAATTAAAGTTATGACAGGGATTATTATCTACCATTAATAACACAATACATGACATATTAATTAAAGTTATGACAGGACTGATCCTCTACCCTTAACAACACAATACTGGACGTATTAATTAGAGTTATGACAGGAATTATTATCTACCATTAATAACACAATACATGACATATTAATTAAAGTTATGACAGGACTGATCCTCTAAACTTAACAACACAATACTGGACGTATTAATTAGAGTTATGACAGGAATTATTATCTACCATTAATAACACAATACATGACATATTAATTAAAGTTATGACAGGACTGATCCTCTAAACTTAACAACACAATACTGGACGTATTAATTAAAGTTATGACAGGGATTATTATCTACCATTAATAACACAATACATGACATATTAATTAAAGTTATGACAGGACTGATCCTCTACCCTTAACAACACAATACTGGACGTATTAATTAGAGTTATGACAGGGCTGGTCCTCTACCCTTAACAACACAATACTGGACGTATTAATTAGAGTTATGACTGGACTGGTCCTCTACCCTTAACAACACAATACTGGACGTATTAATTAAAGTTATGACAGGACTGGTCCTCCACCCTTAACAACACAATACTGGACGTATTAATTAAAGTTATGACAGGACTGGTCCTCCACCCTTAACAACACAATACTGGACGTATTAATTAGAGTTATGACAAGACTGGTCCTCCACACTTAACACAATACTGGACATATCAATTAGAGTTATGACAGGACTGATCCTCTACCCTTAACAACACAATACTGGATGTATTAATTAAAGTTATGACAGGGATGATTATCTACCATTAATAACACAATACTGGACATATTAATTAAAGTTATGACAGGACTGATCCTCTACCCTTAACAACACAATACTGGACGTATTAATTAGAGTTATGACAGGACTGGTCCTCCACCCTTAACAACACAATACTGGACGTATTAATTAGAGTTATGACACGACTGGTCCTCCACCATTAACAACACAATACTGGACGTATTAATTAGAGTTATGACTGGACTGGTCCTCTACCCTTAACAACACGATACTGGACGTATTAATTAAAGTTATGACAGGACTGATCCTCTACCCTAAACAACACAATACTGGACGTATTAATTAGAGTTATGACTGGACTGGTCCTCTACCCTTAACAATACAATACTGGACGTATTAATTAATGTTATGACAGGACTGATCCTCTACCCTTAACAACACAATACTGGACGTATTAATTAAAGTTATGACAGGGATTATTATCTACCATTAATAACACAATACTGGACATATTAATTAAAGTTATGACAGGACTGGTTCTCCACCCTTAACAACACAATACTGGACGTATTAATAAGAGTTATGACAGGACTGGTCCTATACCCTTAACATCACAATACTGGACGTATTAATTAGAGTTATGACAGGACTGGTCCTCTACCCTTAACAACACAATACTGGACGTATTAATTAGAGTTATGACTGGACTGGTCCTCTACCCTTAACAACACAATACTGGACGTATTAATTAGAGTTATGACTGGACTGGTCCTCTACCCTTAACAACACAATACTGGACGTATTAATTAAATTGATGACAGGACTGGTCCTCCACCCTTAACAACACAATACTGGACGTATTAATTAGAGTTATGACAAGACTGGTCCTCCACTCTTAACACAATACTGGACATATTAATTAGAGTTATGACAGGACTGGTCCTCTACCCTTAACAACACAATACTGGACGTATTAATTAATGTTATGACAGGACTGGTCCTCCACCCTTAACAACACAATACTGGACGTATTCATTAGAGTTATGACAGGGCTGATCCTCTACTCTTAACAACACAATAATGGACGTATTAATTAGAGTTATGACAGGACTGATCCTCTACCCTTAACAACACAATACTGGACGTATTAATTAGAGTCATGACTGGACTGGTCCTCCACCCTTAACAACACAATACTGGACGTATTAATTAGAGTTATGACAGGACTGGTCCTCCACCCTTAACAACACAATACTGGACGTATTAATTAGAGTTATGACTGGACTGGTCCTCTACCCTTAACAACACAATACTGGACGTATTAATTAAAGTTATGACAGGACTGATCCTCTACCCTTAACAACACAATACTGGACGTATTAATTAAAGTTATGATAGGGATTATTATCTACTATTAATAACACAATACTGGACATATTAATTAAAGTTATGACAGGACTGGTCCTCCACCCTTAACAACACAATACTGGACGTATTAATTAGAGTTATGACAGGACTGGTCCTATACCCTTAACATCACAATACTGGACGTATTAATTAGAGTTATGACAGGACTGGTCCTCTACCCTTAACAACACAATACTGGACGTATTAGAGTTATGACAGGGATTATTATCTACCCTTAACAACACAATAATGGACGTATTAATTAGAGTTATGACAGGACTGGTCCTCCACCCTTAACAACACAATACTGGACGTATTAATTAGAGTTATGACTGGACTGGTCCTCTACTCTTAACAACACAATACTGGACGTATTAATTAAAGTTATGACAGGACTGATCCTCTACCCTTAACAACACAATAGTGGACGTATTAATTAGAGTTATGACAGGACTGTTCCTCTACCCTTAACAACACAATAATGGACGTATTAATTAGAGTTATGACAGGACTGGTCCTCCACCCTTAACAACACAATACTGGACGTATTAATTAGAGTTATGACTGGACTGGTCCTCTACTCTTAACAACACAATACTGGACGTATTAATTAAAGTTATGACAGGACTGATCCTCTACCCTTAACAACACAATACTGGACGTATTAATTAGAGTTATGACAGGACTGGTCCTCTACCCTTAACAACACAATACTGGACGTATTAATTAGAGTTATGACTGGACTGGTCCTCTACTCTTAACAACACAATACTGGACATATAAATTAAAGTTATGACAGGACTGATCCTCTACCCTTAACAACACAATACTGGACGTATTAATTAGAGTTATGACAGGGCTGATCCTCTACTCTTAACAACACAATAATGGACGTATTAATTAGAGTTATGACAGGACTGATCCTCTACCTTTAACAACACAATACTTGACGTATTTATTAAAGTTATGACAGGACTGATCCTGTACCCTTAACAACACAATACTGCACATATTAATTAGAGTTATGACAGGACTGATCCTGTACCCTTAACAACACAATACTGCACATATTAATTAGAGTTATGACAGGACTGATCGTCTACCCTTGGCAACACAATACTGAGCGTATTTGTTAGAGTTATGTCAAGGCCGATCCCCTACCCTTAACAACAGAAAACTATTAATTAGAGTTTTGGCATGGCTAATCCTTCAACCTTAGCAATATAATACTTATATATTTATTAGAGTTTTGACAATGGTGATCCCTTTTCCTTAACCACGCAATAGTGGGCGTATTAGAGTTTTGACAAGTCAAATCTTCTAACCTTAACGAAATACTTGACACTTGCTAGGAGTATCTACTAATGGAAGGCTCATGCAAATGTTAAACATACACCTCATATAAAAGCGCTGCCAGGAAGATACTTAAAACACAAGTAACATACCCAAGCGCTACTTGAGAAAGGTTAGTGAAAGTATGTGAAATATGGATACGTTATTTGTGATAGGAAAATAAATCTCTGAAATAATCATTTCTCTTTATATTCTGATGTTACAAGTGGAAGACTTATTATAAAACTGTGAGTTCACACTTCATACCCTTACGTTAACGAGGGCGGTTTGTTCTTGAATATACATAATAAATATAAATTTCATCTGTCAAAATTTAATCAAACTGACAAAACTTATTTATACAACGAACTACACTCGGAAAAAACTTTTCCAATGATTGTTCGGTATGAGACCATTTGCCAATTTACGAATTCGTATATATTTTTCCTTTATTAAATTGATAAACTAACGTATATTCACCATTGTAATTGCAGGCTACCAAAGATCGTTAATGTTTTTCAAACCAGCTGTTATAATTGCTTGTGATTCTTTACCATTGAATGTTTATAAATAAAACATTGACAATTGCATTATTTTGAACCATTTGGGATACATGCCTAACAAGTAGTAGAGAAAAAGCAGCAATAATTAATTATCACACCAACCATTGCTAGAGACATACCAATTTTTAAATATTCAGACCTTTTCAGGTTTGTAATAATATTGCGTCATATTACAAAACATGTTGTTCTGTTTAATTAATGTGTCCAACAATAGTGTCATCTTATTGTCATTTTATATCCTGTAAAAGATTCACAGGACTTTACCACATCGACAAATGAGTCATTTCTAATATATGTTGGGGATATGATTGACTTTTGGATGATAAGTAGTTAAAACAGCGTTTGAATTTACAAAGATAACAGCAGTAAAAATGATCGTCAACTTTATTTTCCTTCTCTTTGCATTTGCTTTTGAGCAAGGTAAGTATCAACTCCTTCTAAACTAATGCTTACATATTTAAAATTATACGAAAAATAAAGTAGTAATTGGTTTTTTGAAGCAATAAACATAATGATTACACTTTATTCAAACGGATCTTGGAAAATTAACAGATGAACGGATATGCCTATCTATAAAAATGTAACTCAGAGAAAGCGCGTGCTTTTCATGTAATCTTGAAAGATGCAACAATCAGAGATCATTAAAAATCAGGATTGTTTTTTACGTTCAGATAGTGTAAACCTTGACTGTCTTTAACAAGTGTATTCTATTTGTATTAGGATTGGCGGATGTTATAGTATGTGAGGATCAATCAGCCTACATCAAATGTCCTCCCAATTCGTACATAAGTGTGAGTGAGGCCATGTACGGGAGAATGACTGATGGCAGCATCTGTCCTCACCCTTCCATTAGAACAACACATTGCAAATCTGTTATATCGGACCAACTTGTAAAGGCAGACTGCAACAACAGAAACATCTGTACAGTCACAGCAGACCACAGACGCTTTGGAGATCCATGTGTTGGAACCTACAAATATCTGGAAGTAAAGTATACCTGTACCTAGAGGACCTCATTCATCCCCTATGCGTCGAAAGGCGTGCTTTACATCTTTTCTAAGATTAGCAAACCGAAACTTCAGCCAGCTTAAAATATTTAATAAATACAATAGACAACTATTAGACTGATTTCATGTTTGAGTCATATTATTGACAATGTATCCCACAGTTTTTATTTATAAACGTAATTATTTACTGGATGCATATTTAATTAGTATCGGTTAACTGGATTTTAATTGTTTTCTAAATGCAATTTTACTAAATTGTTTTCAACAGAAAGAAATCGTTTGTTATTCATTGTTTTATATCATTAGATTTTTCCGTATCTCAATTAATTGCTCGCGTGGATTTAATTAACTTGAGGTATTTCATACAATATTTCATTGCAAACTATGGCGGAACATTTGACGACTTTATTAATGTTCTAAAATCAAAGCATACAGTAAATCTTCATTTATCATCACCTATAAACAGTTTAAAAGGTCAAACGGTCATGGCGATTCCAATACTTTACCCCTATTCTTATCGTTTTTACTCCTAAACCGTATCAGAAATTAGCGAAGTCTGGAAGTTGCCTTTATTGGGCCAAAAACATACGACCCTTATAGAAGGTGCATAACCCCAAATTAGTTTTAATTTAAGCAGTAACTGGCCAGAACACTAAGACCTTATGTCTTCAATACATGTGACAACTGAAGATCAATTTTAAAATCTTATATATTACTTTACTTGCTAGTAATGATTTTTATATGGAACTAGCACCAACTCATCATCTTTTGGAGAGGTGTTCAAATGAATATAGGAAACACTTCCTAATTGTTCCCAAACAAATAGTTTCGACAGGTAGTAAGTGCGTTTGTCTAAGTTTTGCTACGCACCACTGCGTGTTTAGTGCGTTGTTGCTAGGTTTTTACTACGTTTAGATACGTTTCACTACGTTGCATTATGATTTCTACGTGTTACACTACATTTTGATAATTCGTTAATTGTTGTCCACATGACGAAAATCATAAAAGATATTTTATAATATTTGAATCAAAACTGACCCTGTAATGATGTATATCGAAGTTCAATTGTATATTTTATGTTTACTTTTATTATAGCTTATGCAAATTACGCTTCTCAAATTTTATGAGAGGTAGAACGTAATGATCCGGACAAACACGTACATCATCGTAGATAAACTTTAAGGAACGAATTAACTGGTTTCTTCTACGTTTCTATGCTTTAGTTAGACATGTTCAGGGTGCCGTTTCAAAAATCGATCGTCAGCTTAACGTGCACGTTATCCCATTTAAATTGCATGGGATAACGAGCACGTTAATTAGCGATCGCTTTATGAAACGGCACCTAGGTTTCGCTAAATTTATGTACGTTCCTTAAAGTTTATCTTCGTTGAAACGTAAAAAAAAGTAGGCATGCGTAGTTATATCGTACACAATGCGTGAATGCGCTATACTTTACGTTTGGGTACGTATTTTACGTTCCGTTATATTTGTTTGATTTTTCAAAACAAACGTGATAGGACCCGATTTATACTACAAATCACTACCTTCATTGCTATTTTTAATACGTTTTAATACGTTTCGTTAATACATTCCTGTTTTAAAACATAGTAAAACGTGGGCTTGTAACTGTGTGACCAGGTTTCAGTAAGCAATAAGAAAACCATGCAATATAGATACAAAACAGACCATGACCTATACGACGTATTATATGCAGTAATGGAGATCAAATGGAAGACGTTTTAGTAAAGTATCACAAATACACGCTAAGCTTCAATTTCAAATAAACTTGTATTGAAATCAAATATGTTAATTCGCTTATTTATTTTTATATAAAAAATATCATAATTAGACTGAATAATATGTTGCATATATTCATACAATATCTCTACCATAAATATATCGGTTAAAGTTTAGACAGCTAACAGAAATATTATTAATGCCATTTTTGGACGGCCACACTAAAAAAAGTGAGATAGATATGTCACGCCGTATCTTTATTTATTTATTTTATATGAAAGTGTTCATTTAATAAAGATATCGATTTTCACAACCTAATAAAGATGATCAAGACATATTTGTTGTTTACTTAAATAAACATATGCCGGAAAATTCCTTTATAATTATGTAATTATCATTAATTAATGTGTTAATGAGCTGTGATTATTTTACTTCATTAAGCTGTAAAGGTAGGTCTCATTTTTATTATCTTTTAATCTTTAAGCTTTAAACTATCCAACGAAAATAAACTGTTTTTTTAATGTCAATATTTATCAATCCTTACTTGATTTGATTAATTTTATGATCTTAACACCTTTTAAAAAACACGACAAAAACTTATCTGAGATATTTTTAATGATTGACTTTGATATCCAAGGTATTTATCTGGTAGATTAATTAAAGATTGGCTGTTCCCATAGCTTGCAACCTATTAAAAATACACTTCAATGTCATAGAGCATCGGTCCACATTGTAAAACATAGCTCACATCCATAATAACAATACAAAAGAGTTAATATTTCGTTGGATTCTTAAATTCGTGGATCAGCCTACCCACGAAAACCACGATAATTGGTACCCCACGAATACAAATGAATTCACAGTAATTAGAGTTATGACAGGGCTGATTATCTACCTTAACAACACAATACTGGACGTTTTAATTAGAGTAATGACAGGGCTGGTCCTCTACCTTAACAACACAATACTGGACGTATTAATTAGAGTTATGACAGGACTGATCCTCTACCTTTACAACACAATACTGGACGTATTAATTAGAGTTATGACAGGACTGATCCTCTACCTTTACAACACAATACTGGACGTATTAATTAGAGTTATGACAGGGCTTATCCTCTACCTTTACAACACAATACTGGACGTATTAATTAGAGTTATGACAGGACTGATCCTCTACCTTTACAACACAATACTGGACGTATTAATTAGAGTTATGACAGGACTGATCCTCTACCTTAACAACACAATACTGGATGTATTAATTAGAATTATGACAGGACTGATCCTCTACCTTAACAACACAATACTGGAAATATTAATTAGAGTTATGACAGGACTGATCCTCTACCTTAACAACACAATACTGGAAGTATTAATTAGAGTTATGACAGGACTGATCCTCTACCTTTACAACACAATACTGGACGTATCAATTAGAGTTATGACAGGGCTGATCCTCCACCCTTCACAACACAATACTGGGCGTATTAATTAGAGTTTTCACTAGAAGAGTATGCAACGATACAATTGACGGTGTTTTTGTCAAGACTATAGACACAGACTGACCAACGAATGGCCTTAGTCATTGAGTGTCAATATAAATAATTAACGTAAACAAGTCATAATATATTGATCTTAAACTTTCTCACTCCAACTGAACTCAAAACTTCCATACATAGCACCAACCATCCCCCACCCGGGGACGCGCTGTTACTTGGCTTTGCTCAAATATTCCAACAAATTGTTATCAAAATTACCAAGATGACAAATTCATTACGCCAGACGCGCGTTTCGTCTATTCAAGACTCATCATTGGCGTTTAACTCTAAATGTTTAAGATATTCTTCATTGGGAGATGGAATAATAGTTTTTTTCATTGGGAGATGGAATAATATAAGTCCACTGGGGTCGTTTTAATACGTTTCGTTAATACATTCCTGTTTTAAAACATAGTAAAACGTGGGCTTGTAACTGTGTGACCAGGTTTAAGTAAGCAATAAGAAAACCATGCAATGTACAAAACAGACCATGACCTATACGACGTATTATATGCAGTAATGGAGATCAAATGGAAGACGTTTTAGTAAAGTATCACAAATACACGCTAAGCTTCAATTTCAAATAAACTTGTATTGAAATCAAATATGTTAATTCGCTTATTTATTTTTATATAAAAAATATCATAATAAGACTGAATAATATGTTGCATATATTCATTCAATATCTCTACCATAAATATATCGGTAAAAGTTTAGACACCTAACATAAATATTATTAATGCCATTTTTGGACGGCCACACTAACAAAAGTGAGATAGATATGTCACGCCGTATCTTTATTTATTTATTTTACATCTTTAAGGCTGGAATCCATGCACATTTACTATCATGAAATATCGGCTGATAACGTTAACTTAAGTCAACTGATAATTTTTCAGTTTCCAAGTACATCAGCATATGTAAGGATTATCCATTTCTTCATAAGAAAAACGAATCAAAGATACCGCGGAATATTCAAAAGACAATAGGTCAGGGACAGACAATTACTGTTCAACATAAGAGGGGATAACAAGAAAAACGGACACACAACAAAAAATCAGAAACTGACACAAACTCCTCTACAAACTTGGGATGAGTTCAGGTGACCCGGAGGAATAAGCAACGCCTGCTTCACGCGTGACACCCATTGTGTCAGTCAGTTTAAAATTTGGTAATTAGTCATATCGAGGTAGTCATCATTCAGTAAGAAGGAAGGAAAGTGTTAATGACATACAGAACAAACCAATGTTTATAAAAATTCAGAATATGAAAATAAAAATAATTCCTTTTGTCGTAAATTTTGGTTCTCAACTGACCTTCGTTGTCCATTTATATATGTAGTTCAAGATATAAGGCATACCTAGGTATCTCTGTAATGCCCTTAATTTCAAGTTCAATAGTGTAGATGCGATCAATATCACAGAACTTTGAATTATTCAATGTAAGCACTTACAAAGGGGAACGTAAAATTGAAGGAGGGGTTAGCCTTTTATCATTGTTTTTAAGACATTTTTTATAAACTCCGCATCATACGTATAGAGGATTAAGAAGTAGAGCACATCTAGTACCCAATGGAATGCAAAAGGTCTATTGAAAAACACTTCCGCAACACATGACAAATATGTCAAGCATTTTGAATAACATAACGTTTTATTGGAATATTGGTCATTTATGGCTTGTCCCGACCTAAAACCAGATATTTATATCTAGGTTTGCCATTCTTCTTAGTAAAGCAAAGTTGAATGATTTTTTTATAATTTTTCTTCAAGCATATTATGTGAAATAGTAGCAAGAAGATTTTAAAAGTCGAACGTTTTAACGATATTGCATGAATACAATGACCTAGACTGCAGGTAAATACGTAGAGCGCAATCTTTCACTTAAGTATTGATGATCAAAATGTGAATATTATGTTGCGGAAAAAGTGTTGTTATACACTTTGTTATTCACTTTATTTTATACATATTATGATTGATACAAAGGATGTTATTATCATACTACACGTAGTAGTCCAAAAAACACCTACTTAAATGTAATAAAAACATCAGATTTAAAGGAAAGTAGAATAATATTTGTCACGTTCCAATGTTAGCTCTCTGTTTATTATAATTTTACGCAAAACAAAGGTGAACTCCTTAAAATAAAATAATGTAAATTCAGGTTTATCATCTTCACAAACATAAAGAATAAATTACACAGTCATGTAACTTCTGACACTGAGTAATGATTTAGAGCCTCATATTAAACACCAACATGTACACATAGCCAATTTGTACTGTATTCATTCTCGGCTATAATTTAAGGTAGAGATAAATAACAATTATAATTTATTATTGTATATCGTTTCGGATATAATATTTATTAGAAGTAAATGTATAATTAAAATTTTTTTAATTAGAGGTTTGACACAACTCAATATTGGACACAATACTGGACGAATTTATGACAGTTTCGACAGGGCCGATCGTCTACCCTTAACAACGCAATACTGGACGTATTAATTAGAGATATAACAAGGCTGATCCTCTACCATTAACAACACAATACTGGACGAATTTATGACAGTTTCGACTGGGCCGATCCTCTACCCTTAACAACGCAATACTGGACGTATTAATTAGAGATATGACAAGGCTGATCCTCTACCATTAACAACACAATACTGGACGAATTTATGACAGTTTCGACTGGGCCGATCCTCTACCCTTAACAACGCAATACTGGACGTATTAATTAGAGATATGACAAGGCTGATCCTCTACCATTTACAACACAATACTGGACGAATTTATGACCGTTTCGACTGGGCCGATCCTCTACCCTTAACAACGCAATACTGGACGTATTAATTAGAGATATGACAAGGCTGATCCTCTACCATTAACAACACAATACTGGACGAATTTATCACAGTTTCGCCTGGGCCGATCCTCCACCTTTAACAACGCAATACTGGATGTATTAATTAGAGATATGACAAGGCTGATCATCTACCATTAACAACACATTACTGGACGAATTTATGACAGTTTCGACAGGGCCGATCCTCTAACCTTAACAACACTACACTGGACGTATTAATTAGAGTTATGACAGAACTGATCCTCTACCCTTAACAACACAATACTGGGGGTATTAATTAGAGTTATGACTGGACTGGTCCTCTACCCTTAACAACACAATACTGGACGTATTAATTAGAGTTATGACAGAACTGATCCTCTACCTTAACAACACAATACTGGGGGTATTAATTAGAGTTATGACACGACTGGTCCTCCACCCTTAACAACACAATACTGGGGGTATTAATTAGAGTTATGACAGGACTGTTCCTCTTCCATTAACAACACAATACTAGACGTATTAATTAGAGTTATGACAGAACTGATCCTCTACCTTAACAACACAATACTGGACGTATTAATTAGAGTTATGACAGAACTGATCCTCTACCATTAACAACACAATACTGGGGGTATTAATTAGAGTTATGACTGGACTGGTCCTCTACTCGTAAAAACACAATACTGGACGTATTAGTTAGAGTTATGTAAGGACTGATCCTCTACCTTTAACAACAGAATACTGAACTGATTAATTAGAGTTATGACTGGACTGATCCTCTACTCATAAAAACACAATATTGGACGTATTAATTAGATTTATGACAGGACTGATCCTTTACTTTAACAACACAATACTGGACGTATGAAATAGAGTTATGACAGACTGATCCTCTAACCTTAACAACACAATACTGGGGGTATTAATAAGAGTTTTGACAGGGTTGATCCTCTACCTTTAACAACACAATACTGGACGTATTAATTAGAGTTATGACAGAACTGATCCTCTACCCTTAACAACACAATACTGGGGGTATTAATTAGAGTTATGACAGGACTGTTCCTCTTCCATTAACAACAAAATACTGGGGGTATTAATTAGAGTTATGACAGGACTGTTCCTCTTCCATTAACAACACAATACTGGACGTATTAATTAGAGTTATGACAGAACTGATCCTCTACCCTTAACAACACAATACTGGGGGTATTAATTAGAGTTATGACAGGACTGTTCCTCTTCCATTAACAACACAATACTAGACGTATTAATTAGAGTTATGACAGAACTGATCCTCTACCTTAACAACACAATACTGGACGTATTAATTAGAGTTATGACAGAACTGATCCTCTACCATTAACAACACAATACTGGGGGTATTAATTAGAGTTATGACTGGACTGGTCCTCTACTCGTAAAAACACAATACTGGACGTATTAGTTAGAGTTATGTAAGGACTGATCCTCTACCTTTAACAACAGAATACTGAACTGATTAATTAGAGTTATGACTGGACTGATCCTCTACTCATAAAAACACAATATTGGACGTATTAATTAGATTTATGACAGGACTGATCCTTTACTTTAACAACACAATACTGGACGTATGAAATAGAGTTATGACAGACTGATCATCTAACCTTAACAACACAATATCGGGCGTATTAATTAGAGTTATGACAGGACTGATCCTCTACGTTAAGAACAGAATACTGGACGTATTAATTAGAGTTATGACAGGACTGGTCCTACACCCTTAACAACACAATACTGGACGTATTAATTAGAGTTATGACAGACTGATCCTCTAACCTTAGCAACACAATACTGGACGTATGAAATAGAGTTATGACAGACTGATCCTCTAACCTTAACAACACAATATCGGGCGTATTAATTAGAGTTATGACAGGACTGATCCTCTACGTTAAGAACAGAATACTGGACGTATTAATTAGAGTTATGACAGGACTGGTCCTACACCCTTAACAACACAATACTGGACGTATTAATTAGAGTTATGACAGGACTGGTCCTCCAACCTTAACAACACAATACTGGACGTATTTATTAGAGTTATGACAGGGCTGATTCTCTACTCATAAAAACACAATATTGGACGTATTAATTAGATTTATGACAGGACTGATCCTTTACTTTAACAACACAATACTGGACGTATGAAATAGAGTTATGACAGACTGATCCTCTAACCTTAACAACACAATACTGGACGTATGAAATAGAGTTATGACAGACTGATCCTCTAAACTTAACAACACAATATCGGGCGTATTAATTAGAGTTATGACAGGACTGATCCTCTACGTTAAGAACAGAATACTGGACGTATTAATTAGAGTTATGACAGGACTGGTCCTACACCCTTAACAACACAATACTGGACGTATTAATTAGAGTTATGACAGGACTGGTCCTCCAACCTTAACAACACAATACTGGACGTATTAATTAGAGTTATGACAGGACTAATCCTCCACTCTTAACAACACAATATTGGACGTATTAATTAGAGTTATGACAGGACTGGTCCTCCACTCTTAACAACACAATATCGGACGTATTAATATTATATTATTCCATCTCCCAATGAAAAAACTAATATTCCATATCCCAATGAAGAATATCTTAAACATTTAGAGTTAAATGCCACTGATGAGTCTTGAATAGGCGAAACGCGCGTCTGGCGTAATGAATTTGTCACCTTGGTAATTTTGATAACAATTTGTTGGAATATTTGAGCAAAGCCAAGTAACAGCGCGTCCCCGGGTGGGGGATGGTTGGTGCTATGTATGGAAGTTTTGAGTTCAGTTGGAGTGAGAAAGTTTAAGATCAATATATTATGACTTGTTTACGTTAATTATTTATATTGACACTCAATGACTAAGTATATATATTATAAAATAACAGAAGTTGACCTTGTTGTTATGGATTTGTTATATAACATATAACATATGACAAATAGATAACAACAACGTCAACTTCTATCTGAAGAGCCGACATAAGGGCGAAAGCGCTAACAGCTTAAATTATGTGAACATTTTGTGTAATTCTGTGTTATTTTTTTCCTGTATATATATATATATATATATATATATATATATATATATATATATATATATAAGTCAAACATAACCAGAGTCTTTGTTCTGTATTTACACTAGCGCTTTCATGTTTACAAACAATCTTCAGGTGTGTACAAACAAAAGTATAGTAACAGTGACTAAGTAACGTCATAATTACGTTATGTATATGTAAGGGAGATAACTAAATAAAATGTTCACTCAAATGACATGTAAAGGAAATACGTTAACGTTTGTTTAATATATATAACATCTTCAAGAGAAAACTGGAGAAATAACTTCTAAACCTTTCTTTCCACTATCCACTTTCATGGTTTAGGTTCATTGATGATGTTGACATGAAATAGATTGAAAGTGAGGAAAACATTCAACAGTTCTTTGACCACGCTAACAGTATACATCCTTCTATCAAATTCACGCATGAAATGTCTAAATCTAAAATCTCATTCTTCGATAACACTACCACCTTAATAGATAGAACTATGTCAACCGATCTGTACTGTACCCAACAGATAAACATCAGTACCTCTCACCAAACAGCTGCCATCCTAAACATTGCAGCAAAAGTATACCTTTCAGCCAAGCTCTGTGAATTAAACGCATCTGTTCTACTGAAGCTAAAACTAAGCAGCGTCTTGGAGAGTTTCGATGCCATCTAAAGCAGAGGGAATACAATAACAAGAACATATCGTTAGGTTTTAAAAAAAGAAAAGAACATCAGTAGGGACCAGCTTTTGCAGTACAGAAAAAAGAAAACTAACAATTGGGTCCCGTTTGTCCTAACATTCCACTCAGCTTTTAAAGTACATCGCACGTTTATTTCGCGAACGCTGGACAATAATTGAAAAAACATTATCAACTTTCAAAAATATTTCCAGAACCTCCTGTCATGGCCTTTAGAAAACCCAAAAGTTTAAAAGATCAGTTAGTTAGAGTAGAAATATCGTCACGTAACCGCCAATTGGGGCAATGTTGTATATGTGGTGGCGGTTGTTGTATGACATGCTACACACCCAACACTGCACAGCACATCAAATGGCAAACAATTTAAAATTCATGTCAATTTGAATTGCAAAAATGAGAATGTCATAAACCTGTTACAGTGTGTTATATGTATGTTGGTGAGTCTGTGCAAAGTTTCAACAAACGAATAAATGGGCACAGAAGCGACATAAGATGCAAAGAAAGAAAGTTTTTAAAATAAAACATTGGAAACATCATTTCCGAAGGGAATAAACGAGAAAGTATAGGACTGTAGACTAGATAAATCCATGGTCTCCGAATATCCATGTAGAATTACGGGTCATTTAATTTAGGAATTCTAAACAGGTTATACGATATAATATGGTTTGGGCTGTTTACGCCTAATGAATGGCGTAAACAGACCCAAACCATATTATATCGTATAACCTGTTCAGAAATTTGAAATATTCCTTATAATTTAATTTTACCTATAAATCTTGACGATTTAACGTTAAAAACGGCAACGACGTCATAGAACTATTTGAATTTTAACGGCGTAAGAATAGTGCGCGTGACCAATGGTATAATATGGGTTTCTAAATTTGAATTGGCCAATCAGATTTCAGCTTACAAAGCAAATTAAATTATTTTATTTTAAAACTGTTTGTTTTGTATATATATTGATTGTAACCTTATTAATAGTGCTACTTACTATTACACCTGTACATACGTGTAATAGCACCAACACACATTTTTGTTTCGTTAATTATCATGCATCGTATATATCATACGTATATTGATACACACTTTTTATTTGCTATTGTCATTTGTTGTACAAACACAGAAGAAGCCTGTTTGTCAGGCGAAATATTTGTGCAATTTTTAAAGTGTAAAACTTTGTTTTCACTTTAATTATTTATCTAGATGTTGTTGTTCAACTTTTTAAACGAATATATTATTATTTTAGTCTGTACAGTATCGTTATCTACCGTAACGATCCAACATCCCGGTTTTCTTTTAATGCTGTCAAATTTGTGCTTGCCCTCAGCGGGATTCGAACTCGCACCATTGTGACACTGTGGCACCCATTCGCCTGCATTATGTCCAGCAGTCTCGACTCCTCGGCTAAATCCGCAAGGTAAATATAATTTCATTAACCAAGGTGAATCGTAGACATGGTACATGTGTACTAGAGTGTTAAGATGATATTTCGTAACCAATACGTATTAATTTGACAGTAATCCAAGCATTTTTGTATATATTATACAAAGTTACTTGTCATGCAGTCACAGCTATATAAATATAGCTTCATTAACCGAGGTGAATCATAGACATAGACATAGTACAATAATAACAAATAACAAATAATTTAAAATAATAATATAATAGCAGAATGAGTGTGGTAAGGCAAATTACATATCAGGATTAGAAAAGACCACAAAACATAATAAACATGGAAGGTTACATATTAAAACTGGAATGCTCAAGGTTTAACAGATTATATGGTGCCAAGACGATGTGAAAAAAGCGTAAAATGGTAAAAATTGATCAACATTTACGTATCTCTTTAAGCTGATTTAGAGGTAAGTCAACATTAAGTATACTTACAGCAAAACAGTTGAATTCGGTATTCCAGCTGGAATGGCAGTTAAGTTCTCCTTCGGATATCTACATTCAGGCGAATCTATGATGCAATTGCATTGTATCGGACAACTGTGAATATGTCTTACCAGAAGGCAAAGCAAAATTGATATAATGTTTTTCATGTTTGTTTACTCTGAAAAATATTGAGATATAAATTGCAGACTTTTAAACGTTTTATTTTCGATCTGCGATAGTATTGATATCATAAACATTATTTAATTCACACCAGTTTTGTCATGTATACTAAATTATGCCGTAAACTTACACAAAGGCGTCTATATCTTATTATCTTACCAACAATTGAAAACAATCATTAAACAAATATTTAGTTTGCTTGGTTTGTATAGTGTTTAACGCAACTTTCAGCAATTTTGCAGCAAAATCATGGCGCCCTGTTATAATTGGAGGAGGAAGCCGGAGTACCAGGAGAAAACCCCCGACCTTCGGTATGAAAAAAGGCAGTCCTTATCAGTTCAATTAAGATTGGAGTTGAGCACACCCAGCCCACAGTAAGACTCGAACGCGCAATCTCAATGTTAACAGGTCATGTGATTAATAGTAGACTTACTACCTTAACCATTCCGCAACCAGGCATCCGAAAAGATAATACATTATAGAATCAAATATTCAGGAAATACATTATGCTACGCCTGACGCGCGTTTCGTCGTGAAAGTATTATTAATTTCTTTAATTGTTAAGCCTTAAATTCCATAAAGTAAAAATATTAATGAGAGACTTATACCTATACTCTAATAGAATTAATAAAAAAAATGAGTTCGCCGGGTCTTTTTAGCAAGTGTTGAGACATGAAAACAGATCGGAAACGGACACGACGTGATTTTCTCCGTATTTATGTGCATTGCGGAAATTCAGCAAATCGACAAACAAGCTTTTAGGAAAAAACAAACTATAAAATGAAAAAAAAATCATATTAAAATAGCTACCTACAAAAAATATTTTGTTAAAAAATTTACGAAAATAATAAATTAGATTTGCCTTTGATCATCTTTACAAAGCAACCAACTTTCCAACCTGATGTAGATAAAATTATTTTACATAAACGCGCCAGTTTATTCACCTTTTGATATACTTCTAAGTTTACTTAGATTGTTGAAGATGTAGTATGTAACGGTAAGTATTTATAAATTATATTATATATACTTGTAGTATCGTTATTCATGTATTACAGAATGCATATTCCTCATGGCATAGCCCAAGAATAATAGAATTTAAGAACGCCTTCCTCCCTTTTGCCCGTATTTTTCTCCACCCAAAATGAATTTTGAATTAAAAAAATTTACTTATTAATATATATTTAAAAAGCGTCGATAAGAGATGAAAAGCTGGGTTAGGGTTAGGGACTTTTACGGACTTGGTCGTCTGCTCATTTGTGTGTATTGATAAACAATATGTCATTACCAAATCACTATTATTATAATTGTTAAAAAAATCGGAAACAAATGTTAATAATTAGTAATTGTTTGTAATAAAGAGTATCTGTATATGAAAATATTTTTTCCCAACAGTGAAATAAGGTTTTACAAAATGATATAGTGAAGTATATATAGCTCATTTTTTTATATCCAACTATCGATACATTGGTGCAAGGGGTTCACGTTTGGCTCGTAGATATGTGGTTTTGGTATACGAGTTCGAATCCCACATCTGAATTTTGTTCTTTGTCTTTTGTTTTTACTTGTATATATGTATAATATGATTATAAATAAAATGAATGTAAATACCGCAATAACTATTAAGTTTGTATATTAAAAGATTAACTAAGTCTTAAAGTTTAAAGTGAAGGGTGGCGTTATTATCGACAAACGTTAGGGTCATTATAGTTAAGACTGTTTGAATATTTAACTTTTCTGAATACTTGACTCATGCTTCCTCTCTTATAAAAAAACTAAGCACCATTATCTTGAGTTATGAAAACAGAAAAAAATATAAGTGTAAGCGATATAATAGAAACCGAACCTCGTCCATTCGGTTATATAAGCCGTTAACAAAATATTGCTACTAATATTATCAGTCATACAGTACGAAATGGAACAATAATGCTGTTCAGAGAGAATTTAATATGCGGAAAAGATTCTTTTTTATCTATAATGGAGACAGCAGATTTACATGTCGTGTATTTTAAGCGAAAGGTTTATTGTCAATCTGTTGCAATCAAAGATATTCTCATATGAAAAAAGTAAGATAAAACAAGTAGGGTAACTTGAATACCATTCGCCTTTCCACGCCGACCTCTTGCAGTAGTTTCACTATTTTCTCGTCGCTAGTCAAATATAGGATTAATAGTAGTAAAAAAATCGACCTGTGTATTCTATAAATCGTTTTCTTTCAGTTTCAGACCCTAAATGGTTGATCCTGACCAATTTGTACTTCATTAGCGGTTACAATATCAGCTTACACTCTCGGGTATATTTTCTATAAACTTAATAAACATATACAAAAATCAGCATTTGAACTGAGACTATGTACTCGCATCTAAATACTGAATATTAAAAGATCTATAGTATACAAATAATTATGCACGTTTACGGAATATTTCTGCTGTATCTGGACTATCTTCAAGCAATTCAATACACTTACCACCAATGATCCATAAAAACTTGATCAGTGTTGTATCTAGTACATCTTAAAATGAGCGTGGACCGAACTATACCAGCTTCAGTGATGATATGAGTTGATTGCATTAGTAGATGTGTTTCTTAAGGCCTCGTTTTTGTCTCGCCTACGACAATAGTCCCTGGAGGCGAGACATATATATTGGAAACCGGCTGCGGCGACGGCGTTAACACTTGACATTTTGCTTTATATCGTTGTAAGCTCAGCTCTAGGTCAAACAAATTCGGTCCAGTGGTAGCTTATGATGAGTACTTGGCAGTCAGTAACTTGTCACCTGACCTTGACCTCAATTTCACGGTCCAAAGACTACGTTAATGTGTTGGGATTAGGGTAGTTCCTCTATAGCCATGCAAGGTACGATGTCAATATTTAATATGTAGTTTGCTGACGAATAGTACATGACTGTCTGGTAGGTGGCACCTGACCTTGACCTAAATTTTATGCTCCAGTAACTACGTCATTGCGTTTGGATTAGAGCGGTTCCTATTTAACCATGCATTGCAGGGTGACAATATTTGATATGTAGATTGGTGATGAATAGTACATGACTGTCTGGCAGGTGTCACCTGACCTTGACCTCAATTTCACGGTCCAGTGACTTCGTTAAAGTTATTTTCATAGGGCAGTTCCTAAGTAACCTTGCATGGTAGGATGACACTATTTGGTATATATGTTGCTGATGAATAGTACTTGACTGTCTGGTAAGTTTCACCTGACCTTGACCTCAATTTTACGGTCCAGAGACTACGTAATTTTTTTGGATTTGGGCAGTTTCTCTGTAACCATGCATTGTATATTTAAATGATGACAATTTAATGCAATTTACATGTTGTGCAGAGGTAATTTTTTTATTACTGATTTGGAACATTTGTCTGTTTCCACACTTGTTCGTTAATATTTATAAATTATTACATTGCATTTTCCACAACGGCCCCAGTATCAGCTCGAGACTCCCATATCAAGCCAGAGAGCTTCGCTAGAGGGCTGATATGGGTCGAGGGCTGATACAAGGGAAGATATGGAACAACGCAATGTCATGATCTATTTATCACATATTTTAACCAAATACAATCTTACACTTGTCCAACAAAATAGATTGTTTCTGTAAATTTAATTTACTTATAAACAAAATTATAAATGTCTGAACACAACATCACTTTCTTTGATCCGCAACGTCACCATTGACAGCAGACTGATATCGATGAGGTTACTTCTAACGACGGGCTGTTCGTTAATGGCAAACATCGTCGATATCAGTCCGTTATCTTTGGTAACGTCATCATTGCTGATACCGGGTTACAATTTCGGTGGTATTGCATGGACAAAAAGTCCATATCACTGCTAAATATGTGATAAGTTCTTTTTATCCTGACTTAAAAATATCTTTTCAGATGCACATCAGAAATGGTTAAAACATATAGTTTCATCTTTACTGAAGCGCACTGTTACCGCAGACGATGCTATCTTTCTACAGTGTAGGGCAAAACTGTTGAGAGATATTGCTTCTTTATGCTTACCAAAACCGCAGTGTTTGGAAGATGAACTAGATGATGATGCAGACTTTCAGGTCACAGATAAAAATAAATGTTTTATTAGTCCAAAGTCTATACAACTTCAGTTGGCTTCAGCATCAAAATCGCATTGTCGATGTGTTGTTTGTAAAAAACAAAGTGGAAAAAAAGTCGCGTTTGATAGTGGTTCCTGAAGATGCAAGGACACAAGCGTTCATTGAGAACGAGTTAGTGATAGGAGCAAACAGCAGATGTTGCCCAACACATTTGATTGGAGATTACTTTAAACAAGATGACATTAACGCTATAACCCATGTATGTACTTCAACGAATTTCGATAGATCTGACATACTGGATTTGTTGGACAGAGTCAGAGGTATTCTGGAAAATTAACTTCGATATACCCGTATGTTTATCTGAAAATGACTACACTAACTTAACTGGCTTAACAAAGGAACAATTTAACATAGTTGCATCATTTGTCACATGTCTAAGAAGTTCGGAAGTAAGATCTAACAGAACATGCCTAGCTATACTTCTTGTTAAATTGCGCACAAGTCTTCCAAACAGTATAATGGCAACTATATTTTCCCTAAAGCAACATCAGGTTCAGCGCGCTGTTCATGCAGCTAGAAATGCATTAATGCAAAAATTTGTTCCATCTTTTGTTGGTTTTAATCATATCAGCCATTCAGAGTTTATAAATAAACATACCACGCCTATTGCTAAACAGATTTTTGCCACCAATGAAGGTGATAAAGCTATACTTGTTCTCGATGGAACCTACGTATATATTCAAAAGAGTTCTCATCATCAATTCCAGAAAATGTCGTATACACAAAAACAGACATCTCGTAAAACCTATGAGATAGTGGGTACTGATGGATACATTTTGAATGTCATTGGACCATACTATGCAGATAGTAAAAAACAATGATGCATTCATTTTTTCGAATCTGAAGATACCTATTGCCTATTGTAGCATATGAAAATAGCAAAGAAAACCGACCGAACAACTAGAGCCAAAAGCCAAGGGACAGTTACAAATCCGGATATAGACAAACACAACACAAAAACCAAAAACATAAAACACAGAAAGAGAGTAACCCGAACCCAATAAAAACCATGGGTGCACTCAGGTGCTCCGGACGAGTAAGCAGTGCCTGCCTCTAATTAGACACCCGTCGGGTTACTCATTGTCTTGTCAGGGAAAAGTCAAATCCAGGAATAGGAAACACTACTTATGACTAAGCGAAAATGTCAGATCGTATTTGAGACACTAATTCCCATAACGATCAATTAAGTCGTGGTGCCGACCATAGAACTTCTGGATAGATAAAATCAACCTAGGTACAACAAACCCTTGTTTGAGTAGTTTAGCAGTCAACAGCAGTGATCGGTCTAGAAAATCGGAATAACGATCGCAGGATCTAGAATAACGTATAAGTTGTGAAATGTACACACCACACGCTGGAGTTGCTGGAATGTTGCTGTCGATGAACGGGAAGTTGACAATTGGAAAGTTGAAGTCATCACGCTTGTCGTAGAGTCTAGTTTGTAGTTTTCCTGAGTCTATTTCTAGAAGTAGGTCTAATATTCTGAGATTTGTTTCCATGGTAACAGTATTTAGCTTGATGTAAGGCGTAATTTTCAAATTGCCTCTATGTTGGCATTTCAAAAAGTTTTTAGTATCAAATTAAAACTTACAAGAATGGTATTTTTCTTATCTTTAACTTTTAGCTGCTATAATTCATCTTTTATCTGGGGAATGAATGTTGGGATTAGGGGGGGAGGGGGTAAAAACTGTAGTCATAACATTTTTTCTGCACTTTGCACTGCAACTAATGGCTGTTAAAATTTAACCTTTCCGAGGAACTCGTTTTACTCTGTTCTTTTTGAGTTCATACAGTGTGAGCCATTATTTTTTAATTTTATGTTGTATGTATATAGGTACAATAATGTTGCTTATTTGACGAATTTAGTTCATGTCCGCGAGATACAAATAAGGAGCTACATTGTCGTAGCTAGTAGGTAAAATGAGTATTTACTTTGAGTACTTCTATTGGCTAGAGCTGTACTTAGTTTATATGAAAAAAAAATGGTGCTCGATTTTCATCTAATTTAAATAACACACCATAACTATTTAATAGGAGAGATAAAAACATTTATTTTCAACACTATTCTTCCATAAAGTCATCACTGTCAATGTCAGTTGCAGGAATTTCTTGGGCATTCGTAATTGCACTTGAAAATTTAGTACTTGCGCCTTATGTACATGTTTCACTATTCTCTGTTGTACCCCAGATACCATATAACACTTGCTACATGAGCACAACATCCTACTATGCGTGCCCCTACCTTACATGTGCAATATCAACCAGACCCATTTTTATCATTGTACTCTATCCACAGGTTGTATATTGTGGATGATGAGTGCTTTGACATAAGTTTGATTTTGACAAGATTTGGCCGATCTTTACACGAGAATAGTGCATAGTTTCCGTCTTCAAAATGTTGCACGGCATACTTAGGTGCAAGTTTCAATTGATAAACTCCCATAGTAATGTCCCTTAGTTCCTGAAGACATATCCGAGGGAAGTCTTGAAGTTCACTTGTCCCATTTATTTCTTCATATACAGACTTTTTGCGAATAAGATTATTTTGTTCTACTATTTTCTGGACATGATTTTCACGTTTTGCTCTTTCTAACATGTCTTTTCCAATATCATCCATGCCAAAAATCATTGCGATTCGAAAACAAACATTTGTTTTATTTTTTTATTCCGCTTCTTCACGAGTACAAATATTTGTTTTATTCTGCAATGTCATTCAGACAGTTTTCGTTAAAAAAGGTCAGTAAGAAAACTGTACCATTTACGCCAACGGTCTTTTATCAAATTATTCATTTTATTTTTACCATAAAAGTATAAGATTACCATTCGGTCTAAAAACACAAATTTTTATTACTTTTTGATTTCTATCAATAAAATGGCAGAAGGAATATGTTCATTTTTTACCAGCGGTTAAAATCATAAACATGAGTAACACACAATACAGAGATGTGTAACCTACATCCGGAAGTATTGGAAAAACATGCAAGTAAATCAAATGTAGATTATTCTTAATTTTCGCTAGATTCTTTGTTTTTATCTATATATTTCGTTATTAAAAGTATATAAAATATTTAAGTGTTGCGTTTTTATTGGCACTCAGTATATATTTAATATCAACAAAATAATAATAAAGAAGTTACCCTAACGTTTTGGAATTATCGCTATCGCTCGGGATAAAATAATACGACATAAATGGTCACCCCGTGGTAAAACAATGACAAACCACAGCCTCCGTGAATTATTTCCTAAATTTATATCATCACATCATGTGTTATAGCTATTTCATTTCATTTTTTTTCTCGCTCCATTATGGCTTTTCTAAATCAATAATAGATATTTTAAAATTATTATAAATTCAAGACGACAGATGGGGTGTTTAAAGTTTTGCTCTAGTTCAAATTTTCAATGTACATTCGGTCTATAAAATGAAAGTGACAAATGTTTCCACGGGTGTAATTACATACAATCTTTATGGTGAATCAGATCACATATTGTTACTTGTAGTTACTTCTTGCGTTGCTAAAATCGTTCATAATAATCCATATTAATTAATGGCACTTTGTTCCAAGGAGTTTGTTTTTGTCCTTCTTAAATTATTCTCCTTTCCTACGAGAGTGTGCTTACTTGTGAATCTAGAAATAAGTTTCCGTGATTCGATACTACAGCTGCATTGGTCGAAGGTCAACTGTGGGAAAGAGTTTTATACAGTTCTATCGTACATGTAACATTTAGTTCTATAACATAAAACCTCCCATTTCACGTTGATATTTATCATTTTCATCTGACTTTTACATTTTTTATTATTATTTGAAATGTGAGGTTTTATCTGTCAGTCGATTTTTCTCGGAGCAAACTTTTTTCAGAAGTACTGCATATTTCTACATTTGAAATATCATGAAACTAACATTAACACAAAGACTATCCCTGTTTTCAATGAATTAAACTATGTTCAGTTAAGTAATCCATGTTTGAAATATAGAGACGAAATTTTTCTGCGAGCTGACATTTTGAATTTAAAGGTTAATCAACATTTCGGAATCAAGTTATATTTAACGGCGGAACGAATACAATTTGTCGCAATTGTAACACATGGAAAATTCGTTTCGTCAAAAACCGAGCCATAAGATAGATTTAATGGGGTCAGCCATTGAATGTAATGGGAGTTACGGGACACCTCAAATAAAGCTTTAAACAGGACTTGAAAAATCCATGAAATACTAAGGTAAGACAATTTTTAGAAAATTTAGATATTTTTCTTTAAGTTTATCGCAGTTTGCATGGTTGTACAAACGTTTTTCATATCAAACTTAACTTAAACATTCCGCACGATTTTCTAAATTCTAAACAAAAGGTGCAAATTAGTGAGCAAGACTTTTCCCTAGAAATGACAATGAGTAACTCGACGGGTGTCTAATTTGAGGCATGCACTGCTTACTCGTCCGGAGCACCTGAGTTTTTATTGGGTTCGGGTTACTCTCTTTCTGTTTTTTTTTTTGTGGTTTTAGTTTTTGTGTTGCGTTTTGTCTATATCCGGATTTGTAACTGTCCCTTGACTTTTGGCTCTTGTTGTTCGGTCGGTTTTCTTTGCTATTTTTCATATAATTGTTTTACATCAATATTGTAAAAAGCCAAGATACCTCTTGGGTATGTTCTAGTGTCCATATAATAACACGGCAAATGGAAAAATGTCTAACAATGTAACAGATATTAAATGTCTCTATGCCTGTATTCTTATTACTGCCTAATCCTTTTAGGCGCCATTTATCAATATATAATTAGTTCATAATCCCAATCAGAATACCACATGTCCAACACTATTTATATACAATTAATGACTTTGGTATAGGTCGCAATCAGGATTTATCAGACAGAGGAAATGTAATATTTACCGAGCCACTAGGCGAGGTGAATATACATTTCTGAGGGCTAACAAAGTCTGTTAATATTTTATTGCATAAATAAAATCACCACCTTCCTGGATCAGAACAACAGAGAATGCTACCACTTGTACTTTTTAATTTATTTTTAGAGAATAACCAGGTCGATATTGGATTCCGCGTGACCACTGTGCAGAGGAATCATGCAGCAGACAAAACTTTCCATATGTTGATGCAATTTAAGTACTGTTGCGATTTAACATGACCCAAAGTTCTGTATAGACAATCACATCCTCCCAAGTCAGGGGTTCTGAGTCCGCGTTCGCTCCATCATCACCCCTGACAACATACATATATATTTTTCGGGTCTGAAGTGAAGTTGCTTCTGACCTTGAGAAGTACCAATCAAAATCGTTTTTACAAAATCTGCATGTCGAACGTAAACAAACACACGAGGTTTAAAGCACATGTGAATACTTCGGTAATTTGATTTGAAATTGATAAAAATATATCATGTATCTTATATTTAAACGTGCGCCAACACAAAATAAGGTGTGTGACAGCTAATGATACGTTTTTTTTTATTTTCTTCTCGAATATTTTGGACCTTGTCAATTCCACGAAGACGAAGCTTATATTTGTATGTTTGTAATTGTACTATAAATCGTAAATAATATTAATCTTATATCCATATATGTAACTATGAGACATAAGCTATGTAAGCATGTGTCAGTATATGATCATGACTCTGTAGGGACCTAATACTTTTTGTAGAAAAGGGGGGGGTAGGATTTTTTTGGACACAATTAGTCCAGAAGAACCAGACAGTAAGTAATTCCCAACTGAGCAAAGAGAGCATATAGGGAGAAAGGAATTGTTCTTAGCAGTATTATATTTTTAGAACCCACTTTATTTCCACCCCCCCCCCCCACAAGTCTGCATAAAGGATGTGTTTAGTTATTTATACATGTACTTTTTACAAATGTAAAAAAATCCAGAAATTAAAGATGTTAATGATGTACCCTTGAAATATTTCAACAAAAAATATTGACTTTTATACCAAAGCAGTACTTGTGTATACACTTACTGGGTACTTCTGCCTAGCTCCATCAAATAAAACCTGGATATCAGTATATAGCTAAAAAAATTACTGAGAGTGGCATAGAGTTCCAAACAAATTGTATGTGACTAATTGATAATTGTTATTTGCAAATGCATAATTCAGTGTCTGCTGATATGAATTGAGGGATCAGTGAACTGGGACACTAGAAAGTTTAGCCTTTATTAGCATTCATAATTTTTTCATACATGCACTTAGTGGTGTACATGCTATTTTGTATTTGCCTGCATTACACCGATAGAATATTCCTTCGGTCACAAGCTTCAACAACTTGCTTTTTTTTTGCAGTTGCACATTTAGTTTGATTTTAGACCTTATGGGCCTGTACCATAACAAGTTAAACAACATCCCATACACTGTCATAACTAAGCTGCCTATATGTTGACTTTAAGCTGCATACACATACAAGAATCACAGCTCATTTTAAACTAGAGGAGAACTACATAGTGTGCCATACTACATGTAGTTACTTATATATTATGACAAGCCCCAATATAGGACAGTTTGAGCTTGGTTTTAATTCTTTGTCTTGCATATTTATTGAATAATTAAAAACAAGTGCAATTGTCACAGTAAAAAAACTGCACTTGCAGCTTTTGCATTTATTCCTTTTAGGTAAGCAGTATTCAAGAAATTAAATAAATAAGATTTATGTGTTCATGTTCAATTCCAAAACATGACCATATACATGTTCACAAAATTACACTATTTTAATAGGACAAGTTATACCCCAATTTTGAGCCAAAAACTAAATGTATTTTTCAATTTAGTTAAGTTAGACTTGCAATCATATTTAACTTTCATTTCCCCCAAATAGGACACTTAAAGTCCATGATTTTGTCAATTGGGTCCTCTAGAACTTTAATAAACAGATCATCAACCTTTAATTATGGTCTAGTATTAAGCATACCAGTACTTATAAATTATTCTTAATACAATTATCTAGCTCATGTGACAATTTATGATCTGCTAAGATGTCCCATTACCCTGAATGACTCAGCTGGTTGTGATTCAACACCTAGGGGTTTACAAATATTATCTGTTATTGAACTGTTTGCACTGTTTTATATTTTTTATTTTTTTTTCTGCCACTTATTGTATACTTCTAGAACACCTTGTTGATAAACTTAACAATTCATTCATAACCATCCAGTCCTTTGCTTAAAAAAACATGGGTTTAATAAACTTTATTCTTTTAACTGGTCCAGCAGATAAGGTACATACAGTATATGTATACTAGTACCATACAAGTCTCATTCTTGCCATGAAACAAATGTACATGTACTAGTATATGAAAAATTATTTCACTTGGGGTAATTAAAATCACTCAGAGACTGAATATTATAAGACAGAGACTCGTTGGCAGAGTGGTTGAGGTAGTTAGTCATCTAATTTTGATCACTGTTAACACAGGGGTTGCAGGTTGGGCTTAGCTGCTGGCAGGGTGTGCTTGACTCCTATCTTAACTGACAAGAATTGCCAATTTTCCTACCAAAACATGGTCTATACTCATTCTTTGTGTAAAAATTCCATGACTTGTCAAGAACTATGTGACCATTTTCCATGAATGATTCTAGCATGACAGTGTAATTGCATTGACACTTGCAATTTAACACAAAATATGAGATAAAGGCACAGTAGAAATTTTTCGCCTGGAACTTTGTTGTAATTTTTTTATACTGATAAATTCCATAACTTTTCCAGGATTTCTTGACCCGTTTTGACCTTGTGGAAAGTTAGGAGTTTTCTCCTGGCACACCAGCTTCCTCTCCAATAAAAAAACTACATGGCATTATAAAGCTGAAAAATTTCTGAAAGTAGGATGAACACAACAAACAAATCAAAATAAGACAAAATGAAATGGAAATTAATGTGATAATCTGCAACAGGTTTTGAAACTATGAACATAATCCATATGCATGAACATGAATATATTTTATCTTTTATTCCAGTACACAATTTATAAATCAGTCAGAATAGGAAATTTGCTTTCATGTGATAAAAAGTTTGACTAGTGTGCTGCATGATTAATTTTTAATATCCCTCACATTCTTACAGGTACAGTATATTATTAAACCATTATCCATGTCCATTTTGAAGTTGAATGATTTCCTCCTATATAATCAGTAGTTTTAACATGGTGCATAATACTGGTCAGTAAATTACTTGAGTCTTGAATGTGATGATGTGTTGAAGATTACATACAGGTGTATAATACATGTAAATGTCAACCTAAATGTCTTGTAAAAATTTAAATCACATATAATCCAATCAAATGAACAAATTTTGGTTGGAATATTTACAAATTGACATTCTTCTGTCACTGACAGATCTGTCCGTGTTAAAACAATCTCGTTTTGGGTTACTTCACCCACCTCTTTCTCAGTCCTTTTTCAGTTCCAATACGTCCGGATTACAGAAAATTTTAATTAAATCATTTACTACTGCTTTCACATACTGCACAGAACTCCATTTCATTCAGTCCACTACTTTATCAATATCACGTTCAACACGTGGAAGTATTCGTATGCAAATTTGTATATGCCATTGCAGTCGTCCACATTTCATTTGAAAAACAAATGGCACCAGCTGTCACCGCTCATACAGCTTCTTTTTGAGGTCCGGAGGGAATCTGTCCAACATATCGTTAAAACAATCCACGATACAGGGTGCAGACATTTTTTGTTTACATGTAAACATTAGGCGAAGGTTACGATAAATTTCATTGGCTGATGTTAACTCCGGTCACCGCCAGATGGCGACACTCAGACCCGAAAAATATATATGTATGTTGTCAGGGGTGATGATGGAGCGAACGCGGACTCAGAACCCCTGACTTGGGAGGATGAGACAATCATAAACAAAAATTCTATTCATGTAATAATAATTTTTTATGTATATCTACAGTATTAAGTTGAATACTTGATATTTATCATAGTCTAACCTTAGTTCACACATGCCAGATTCCTCGAATTATTTAATGATAGCATTTACGCAACTTTTATATGTGTGTTTTTAAGTCTGGAAAAAGAGATACAAAGTGTTAAAACAGTTCTATAATAGCATGTGTAAAACTTTAATAAGGAACCTTTTTTCGAAAGACGCCTATCCAAGTTGGCAACCCAGCTAAACATTTGTCTAACTTCCAAGTCAGGGCCATTGCTGTACTTGCTATGTTTTGGTTGTTGGTTTTCTAGTTTGCCAGTTTGATGGACTTTTAGTTGTGAAAATTTTTTTGGACAGTTTCCTTGATGTTCGGTATTTTGTTATTACCTTTATTCAAAGTATGATAACTAAAATACAAACCAATGTATCATGCACTCTCCATGTGGAGTGTGTTCGTATAAAACAGTCGTCACCTTGGTTGAGGAATAATACATTAATACCTCTACAACCAGTATTGAGGGATCCTTTGTTTTGAACAAATGCAGTGCTTCGGTTAACACCGTTGACAACGATTTCTTACGAGACTACTTACGATGATTTGGCATGAGAGGTATAGGTAAATCGGTAATTACCACTACATGGATTGTACCCGGAATTCTATGTGCTCCAACTAGATAATCAATACTAATTACAGATATAAAGTGTGTTTTAAGGAAAACAATTTCCGTATTTACCAGCATTTAAACAAACAATTACACACAGAAACGACGAGCAGTTTACTTTATATAAGGCTATCATGTTGAAGTTTGTATACGTCAATTTCTTTAAAAGTAATGGTAAAACAAAATATTTGCAATGAAGTTAAAGGTTACTTTTGCTACATATGTCAGATTGCTTACTCCTCATTTGTCTTTCAGTGTCGTTCCGAAATCTAGATTATACTCTTTTTTAGAAGTTGTATTTATCACAATTCAAACTGCATTATCAATGAAGAATTCTACACTACAGTTTCCATTGCGATATTTTAATTTGGCTCTTTGCGAATTGAAGTGTCTCTCAACCGCCTTCCGTTTCTCATTTCAGATTACGGCTGAATATAAAATTTACCTTGGCATTTTTCTGATGCAAAGGATGATTGTCTAACTTCGGTGTCCTATTAAAATCAAGCTACCCATGAAAATTAGCTACCACAAGTTAACAGTGGCAAATTTTAATACTGCGGAGCTATTAAAAATTGGCTACCCAAGAAAACAAGCTACCGCGTAACATAAAATAACGTTTATCTCCCTTATACTGTAAGAATGAAGGAAGCTAAAATAGACTGTTTATTTATTTATGTATTTTAAAATAAAGTTTAAATATTGCATTTACCATAAAAATAATGTTAATTAGGTTATGTATACAAAAGATTACGTTTATATAGTTTTAAGGACTCATTTTTACCGGCGACGGGAGGGGGTCCCAATTTCTGGGTGGATTATTTTTTAAATAAAAAATCAGAAATGAGAAAAATGAGATGGGAAATCAACAATTTTTTCATTTGGTATATAGAGAGCGGGTTATAATTGTATTGAGATTTCTAAAAGTGGATCAGAATATATTATGTCCAAATGAAAGAAAAGTTTCAGACATTATAACATCATGTGTTTTGTTTTTTAATGATTGAAATACTTGTTTAGTAATTGTTTTGTTTGTTTAAATGCCACTTTCAGATTGTGCTCCATTTTGTTGGGCGGGATAAATGGTTTTAAAATACAATTTCAGAAAATGAGACCGAATCTTCAAGTTTTTTCAATAGAATATATAAAGAGGGGAATTAAAATTGTATTGACATTTATCGAAAAGGTAGATCAGAATATATTATGTCCAAATTGACATTATAAAGTCATGTTTTGATACCAAAGTTATGTTGTTCTTTCGTAGATTCTTTTAAAGTAATTGTACCACATATATAGCGCATATTTTCTTTGTTTTGTATGGTTGAAATCTATTTATATTAGAAACTTGTTCAATAATTGTTTTGTTTGTTTAAATGCCAGCTATATCATGGCGTCAAGTTTCATTGGGGTGGAAACATTAGTACCCGATGAAACCACCCCACCAACCTTATGTAGGACAACTGCCAATCCATGCCAAATTGAGAGTCGAGAACACCCTACCCGCATATCAAATGCTGACAGGATATGATGGCTCTAGATGACTCTCTACCTTAAACATTGGGCTAACTAGACCCAAAACAAACCCCGAACCTCAGTAAGAATCGAACCTGAAACCTCAGTGTTAACACGACTCGTGATCAATAGTAGTTGACTAGCTACCTTAACCTCTTGGCCACCGATCGCGAGGCCCACGTAATTGTTTGGAGTCGGTTGTCAAATATTGTAATATCATGTTTTTGAACATCTCACCAGACCACATACAATATTTCCACACAGCATTATTAATAGTATTGATAATACTAGATATAAACATAGTTTTAAACCATATAATCGGTTTAATAGATATTATATTAGATTTTTTATGTACTATATACGATATCTTACGAAATTATGTTATCTTTAAAATCTCTTATCTTGTATGATGGAATTATTAAAAAGTAGGCACGCTAAAATCAGCTAACATAACCTTTTTATTGTGTAATTAATGCACTGGAAACAGAATTCACGAAAATAAGCTGACCGGTTCTGAACGTGATTATCCATGAAAATGGCTACCTTATATCTAATTATTGCACGGTAGAAAGATGACTCATAAAAATAATCTACCTTAAATCTCATTGTTTTATGATAGAGGTATAAATGTATGAGCTTATATGGAACTAGTTATCAGAATGACTACCCATGAAATTCAGCTACCTAAGATCTGTTTATTGCATGGTGGAGGTATCAGAAAGATAATCCATGAAAATAAGCTACCCTACATCCATATCTTGCATGGTAGAAGTCGAATAATTATCCATGCAAATTAGCTAATGTACATCTATTGCATGGTTGAGGCATCAGAAATATGACCTATTAAAATGATCTACCTTAAATCTCTTTAATGTATGATGAAGGTACAAAAAGTATGATCTATAATGGTACATTTATAAGAAAGATTATTAAAAAAAATCAGCTACGTTACATCTATTTGTGAAATTGTGTAGGTATCGGAAAGATTATTGATGAAAATTAGCTACCTAAAGTCTATTTATTGAATGGTAGAGATATCGGAAAGATTATCCATGAATGGTAGCCACCTTACGTCCATTTATACTTACATGGTAGAGGTATCAAAAATGTGACCCATTAAATTCACCTACCCTACTCGTTTAAATGTATAATAAATGTATAAAAGGTATGATCCATCATAAGAAATACATTTCATCTCTTGAGTATATGGCATTATTATGAGATTAATTACCAATACAAATTAGCTACCCTGGACACGTACATCTCTATATAATAATATTATTATTACCTCTGTATTATTACAGAAATAATCACGTAATGATATCTTTATTAACTAACTAGTCCAAATCAATCAGGCAAATCCAGGTTGTAATCAGGCTAATACCGATATTGGACTTGTTAATTCTGTATTGGACTGGTTTAGAAAAATATATCAAATCGACAGATTTACTGTTGTCTAAGTGAATTCTATAGTAGTTATTTAATAATGTAAAATACATGTATCAAACAGTGGGATTCTTGAAAGTAAACTAACTGTATTATATAGGTATTGGAAGGACTATCTATGAAAATTATCTGCCTTACGTATCTTCATTGCCCGTATCATGTATAAGCAATATGATCCATAAAATAATCTACCACGAATCTCCTCCGTGTACATGTATTACCATATAAGTGGTTTTTTTTCGCGGTGATTTAATTTTCGCTATATTCGCGGTAAAATTGAAAACGCGAAAATAAAAACGCGCGAAATATTGGGGCAAATGATTAAGTTATTCATTTTGATTACGGACCGCGAAAATTACATTACGCCAAAATAAACTCACACAGGTTTTTAACAAGAACGCTAAATTTTCCACACGCGAAAAAAACCACTTATACGGTATATCGTTATCCGAAGAGTAACAAATGCAAATCAGCTAGCGTACATCTCTTAATTGTATGAAACATGTTTCTGGCATATTATCCGATGAAAATTATTCAGTTTACATTGCTTGATGGCATGATACTTTCTAAATCCTTACATTTATTAGATGACCATTGAAAATACGCTACCACACGTCTCTTCATTATATGGCATTGATGTCAGAACGATAACCCATGAAAATCAGCTACCTTTAATTTCTTCATTTTACGATGATTATATCGAAAATGGACACATGAAAATAAAATGCCACACGTCTCTATCGTTGTGTTAAAATGTATTGGAAACATGATTTATGAATATAAGCTAATTTTATAAGGTACCATGAAAATCAGCTACCTTGCATCTATTTCTTGCATAGTATAGGTATTAGAAAGACGACCCATTGGTATAACTTACCTGAAATATTTTCAATGTATGATAGAGGTATAAAACGTATGATCAGTGATGGATCTTTATTAAGATGATTGTCAATGAAAATCAGCTGCCTGGCATCTATTTATTGGATGGTAGCGCCATAAGAAAGATTATATATGAACATCAGCTACTTTACATCTATTTATTGCATCATCGAGATATTCGAAAGATTATCCATGAAAATCAGCTACCTAGCCTCTATATTTGTTGGATTATAGTTTCATAAGAAAGATTATCTATGAAATTCTTAGTTGAAAAAATTGAATATTTTATTTACTCTCAACAAGTATCACTGCATGCATCAAAGTCAACCAAACAACACAAGTCAATAATGAACTAAATACAGCATGAGCAATGTGTGGATATAATGTATTACAGTATGGTGTCTACTTGTCCACCATTTTTCCCTTTATGATCTTTGTTGTGGGAAACAGAATTGTCCAGTTTTGAGAAAACTAATTTCTGCCAGAACAAATGATTCTATTGCTGAACAATTTTAGACGAGTTAACTGTAGGAGATGCTGTTGCCCTTATGAAGGGTGCAGGCATCAAAGTTTGTTTATTTTTGAGTTATTCCATTAATTTGAAACTTTTAAAACTGTTTTGATGGATAAAATACAGACGAAGTTTAAATATATGTGGGAAAGGGGATAAAGGTTTGACATACTGATGTGTTTCAATGATAAACGTTTATTTGAAAAATACGCAAAAGTTGGTAATTGTTTAATGTAAAGTTGTTCCATGAATAACGAAATTGCTTTTGATACTGTATTAAATGTTAGAAAACAGACCATAGAATGCGCGATCTGAGCAATACCCCAAAATTTTGTGTATTTGTTAAAGTTTATAATAAAACACGAGTCCGAAGGAAACTGATAACAGGTAATCAACAATTAAAAGTCCCAGAAACCGGCAAACTAAAGCTAAGGTAAATTGAAGGTAGCTCCAGTAAGCCGTAATTGCATTCTCTATTGTATTATATGTTAGCAAACAGCCAAAAGAAGAATCGATAAATGAAATGATGAAAGTTTTCCGTTAGAATTCACCTACAAGTCATGTAGTGAGGTACGTAATGGAATCAGCCGTAGGCTACCGACGATGAGAATCAAACGTTCTTACATTCTTTGTTTGGGGTCAGACCGGGTGATCTTTCCCGCAATTTCTATCACGAGTAGATCTTTCGTAAACCAAGACCTTTACATTATGGAGCCTCGGTAGCCGAATGGTTAAGGTATTTATCTTTATACTGTTCATCACGTGCTTGAGACAACACTAAGGTTGTGGGTTTTAGTTTAATTGCAAGCAGGGTGTGTTCGAGTTCAATCTTAATTCACAAGAATTGCCATTTTTCCTACCACAGCTTTGGGGTTTTCTCCGGATACTGCGGCTTCCTCCAAAAATAAAATCTAGACGTCATGGTATATCTGACATATTGCTGAAAGTGGTGTTAAAAACCATTCAACCAACCAATCGTCGTGTTTGTAATCTCCTTTAGCATCTCCAAAAATTAATATTCAATCAAAATACAACGCTGGAAGTCAACCGTATATTTTGTATAAACATGAAAGTGATGGATAAGTAAACAAGTCTACTCATCACGATATATATCTTGTTTGAAAACAAAAATTGTTTAAGAAACCCTGTAAGTTAAAATAAAACAATATTCCTTTTAAAGTATGATTTCTGAAAACACACTAATGTAAAATTTTAATAATTAAATTTTCACCCCAGAAAATGTTGTACGCATATGAATGTCGCTTTGAATTGTTCCACGCGATATGTTTGTAGAATGTGTTCGTATAAAACAGTCGTCACCTTGGTTTAGGAATAATACGGCAATGCCTGTAGAACCGGTATAAACTTCTGGGTGTCCTGGGTTCTGAACATATTCCACCCCTCGGATAACACCGTTTACAAGGATTTCTATCGAGACATAGGAAGATAATTCGACATGAGTGGTATAAGCGAATAGATATATTCCACTTTGCGGTGCTACGAAGATACCCGTGTGACTATTGTATCCGTTACCAATGTTTGTTTCCACGTGATCATATATCAGAGTATGGTGCGGACCTATTATTTCTTGAGTACTCATGTAGGCGTAGAATGCAACTGGAGTCTCGTCAGGCTGGACTGTGCCCAGAAGAAGTCTGGCCGCTAAAATTGAAACACTCATGCGAAAAAATAAACATTGTCTCTCATGGACAAAATAGTCTATATTTACTAATGTTTGATTAAACATGTAAAACACAGATACAACTAGCAGTTTGCTGTCTTTATAGCTATCAAGTAATTTCTACAGACGTGTGTTTCATTACAAGGAGATTACTATAAGAAACATGACACTATACATTATGCTTGTGATAATGTAGAAACCCAAAACAGTTTAAAATAAAGTTCAGGTTTCTCGTGACTACATTGCTAAATTGTTTACTCTGTAGTTTTCTTTTCTCTTTTGCAGATGTTCGATATACCATGCATCAAACCGAAATATCAGCTAAGAATTCCACAGTTTAATTATAGTTCCTATTAGTTAGTAGTATGTTTTACAGCATTTTTTTAATGAAGTTTGTTATGCAATTTATTAAGTTCTATGCCAATTCATAATCTATTTGTCTCTACAAATAACTTAAACTTGTCTACATGATAAAAGTAATATTGGTGGTGGTTTCTGATGGAAAATAAAATTTACCTCGGCTTTCCTCTACTGTAATTGAAACAGGTCTTATTCCATAATATCCCACTTTCTGCCCGAGCGCGCTGTCGTCGCTTGATACTATCCCATGGAAAGTAGGAGAAAATTTCTTTGAAGCTGAATGGTCATTGTTGATTTGTTGGCACTTCATCGTTAAGTCTTTGACATTTTGTTTCAAAGCTATCAATTCCTGTCTATTAAACTGCTCTGATTGCTTAAGTCGCGAGATTTCTCTCTGATGTTGCTTTAGTGTTTCTTCTAGGTGTTTCACTTTTTGCATCTCGCGGAGCTGATCATCCATTATCGTTTTTATTTTGTTATTGAATTCCCTTCGCAATGTGTCCTCAAGTTGTTGTTGCCGTTCGCTAATTGATTGTTCAATAATAAATTCAATATCCTCAGTTTCGTATAACAGATTCACACATTTGATATTTGCGAATAAAACAATCTGTAAAATTGCAAATACTTGTATTAAATACATAAGCAGTTTCATTTTACGTTAGTTGGATACTGTTAGCACATATGTCCCAAACAGCTATGTAAGATTTTGTTTCTTATCAAGCTATATGATAATGTCTAGGTGTCAAATACTGAATACAATAAAGACTTTATCAGTAAATTATTGAAAAGATTGCACTCATACGTGATTTTCGAGATAAACCATTACTTGTATCGAGTAAAAAAATCGAGCATCAAATTTAAACTCTAGCTTTTATAGTGTATTTTGTTAATCTCGGGAATACGTTGGTGCATATTTTAACAGAAAAATCTGCGTTTCTGTTGGAATTATTTGTTGGCCACTCCTTGAAAATAAGGTTCTTCTCTCACCACATTGAGGGCTGTTAATTGAAAGGACATCATAAATATATCTATATGTAAAATTAAAGAACCTAGCTTCTGCTAGCTTCTTGTTTTTAAAACGACGTCGGAAAAATTCATAAGAATAGAGGAATAAATCGGCAAGGAGTGAGGCACAGTTTGATCAGAAAATCTTGCATTCTATAACCTATTATTTGCTGTAGCATAATTTGCCTTTTTATTCTTAACCAGAAAAAGTATTGTCGTGATCAAAAACTACATATCTGTAGGTATATGTGGAAGCAAGGCTTTATGTATATTTTTTTTCCATTTTTCCTTTGATCTTTGATCTTTTTCAATCTGTACACCCCTTTTTCTTATACCAAATTTACACCCGTTTGTTTTCATGAACGTATCTATCGTTGTTTGTATATAAACATGAAGGGTACATATAGCATATAGTTCTAGTTATAGATAAATCCTCGGTCGTTGAATCACACTCTGATTTTGCCAACTGAAGAAGATACTATATAAAGGCTAAATATATTAATTATCGATATAAAGACACAACGCAGCTGAAATTGTGTTTTGTAAACTTATAATACTGATCACCTGTGTAATGACACATTATCAACTGAATTTTATTGGTGTATGGTGCGCATTTGTCAAAAAATATGAGGATCATTAACTGTGACCATTAGATTTCTGAAATCAGGACACTGAAACGTATTGGCCATCATACAGCCTGTTGTCCACATAGACCCATAGTCCACCCACTTGTAGTCCATACAGATCTCTAGTCCATACAAACCCATAGTCCGCACAGACCTTAAGTCCTTACAGACTTATTTTCCACATAGATATATAATCCACTTACACATCTAGTACACCAATACACGTAGTCAACATAGACCTATATGTCCAGAAAATAATATAGTGTATGTATTCTTAAATACAATCGTTGCTTTTATGGTCTCTTGTTAACTGTCTCTGTTTAGTTAAAATAACCAAACACGTCAGAAATTCTTTAACAATAACATAACCTTGTATTTTGCGAAGGCGGGGGTGGGGTAGAGTGGGGGGTCCATTACCAGGTTAACAATTTTTATTTTTCCCAAAACAGATAACAGTAAATTTAAAATAATGCTAACAGATAACAGCTATTTACATAAGACAAAAATCGACAAAACATATAACAGCAGAATGTCATCGAAGGGCAATACCATGAACAGCAAACAGGGTTTTTATTTTCATTATAACAGTTAACAACAATGTCAATTTTTAAGAACAGATAAAGCTAATGGTTGAAAACAGTTAACAGTTGCTTTATTTAAAAATAAAACAGTTAACACACCTGTAAAAATGCCCAAAACACATTAACAGAAAAAATCTTGGCCCCCCTTTTAACATTTAGAGTAAAATTTTCATTAGTTCAAAAATTAATTCATGTTCAGGCCTAGATTTATCAAAACAAACTCAATTCAAATATCATATTCTGATCGGCTAAAAAGGGAATTCCGACTGAAAAAATGGTGCTTAACATTGGAAATGAAAAAGGATTATTTGATGCTGTAACATAAATTGTCTGATTATTTTTTTTATTTACAGTTTTACTTTTGCAGCTATAGTTTTTTAATTTAATTGGCAAAAACTGATCCTTCATAAAAATTTGTCATTCAGGGGAATAAATGTGTATTCTGACAATCTTGGACCTAGCGAGTTATTTGTAGGACTTGCCTTACTGATCATTTTTTGCAATTTAGAGTTTCACTCCGATTTTTGGCCGGGTTGCACGAAGTGCAAACCCGGGTTATTGTATGGTGAAGTCGGGCGGGCGGATCGGCGGGCGGGCGCGATTACGGGCGGGGAAAATAAGGTACCGTTTTTTATATAATCAATTCCTCCAACAGTTTTCAACCCAGATCTCTGAAACTTCACAGAAAGATTGCACCTGCTATTATGGAATTGTTCCAGGATTTTTTTCCTAATTTTCCAGACATAGGTACTTAGTCATTTTTCAAGACATTTTCAGAAAACGGTACCTATTTTGTGTAATCAACTCCTCCTATATTTTGTACAAAGACCTAAACCTTTCTTCCAACAAATTGCAAACCATTCCCTATTTATTAAGGCACTTGGATTTGCAACCCGGCCATTTCAGACTTTTGCGATTTTTAAGTTATAGTATAGTAAAGTCGGCTTGGCTGGGTGGGGGAAAATAGGGTATCTGTTTTGTGTAATCAACTCCTCCTACAGATTTCAAGCCAGATCTCCGAAACTTCGCAGAAATATTGCACATGTAAGATGTGCACCTGTTATTATGGAACTGCTAGAAGATTTTTTCCCTGATTTTCCAAACATGGGAACTTAGTCATGTTTCAGAATGTTTTTGTGTAATCAACTCCTTCTAAATTTCTTTGCACACAGACCCAAAACCTTCTTCCGACAAAGTGTAAACTATGCCCTATTTATTAAGGCACTTGCTTTGCACCCCAGCCATTTCAGACTTTTGCAATTTTGTTCACTGTTGAATTGTTGAATTATGTATTCCTTTATAAAACACAAAATATATGGTGAGTATGAGGACATTTCAATGACATGTTTATTAGTTTTAAGTTACAAAGCAAACACTGAAAATTTCATACAAAAAATTATGAGTAAAGGACATATAATACTATAAGGAGTTATTGGACAATTACATAGTTTGTAGGCCTTCCAGTTATTTTTGCTATTTAAAGTTTTACTCTAGCTGTTATAGTTTTAAATTTATAAGGCAAATACTGACATTTTTATAACAAAATTGTTATCAATGGACAAAACCTTCTGTAGGTAGTCGTCTTACGTTATTTTTGGCACTTGTCTTGCTAATCATTTTTGCAGTTTACAGTTTCACCATAGTTATTATAACTTTTAATGTACAGGGCAAATATTATACAATTCATTTTTTAAATGCTGCTGATTGGTTTATAAGTGAGAAATTTTCGGATCTTGATCTTGGGATTTTTATTGATTCAAATATTTTCCAATTGCTCCAAAAGCTACATTTCTAAGTATATATATAATTAGTCATGAATTCATAAGAAATATGTAAAAAGTAAAAACAAATAGATGTTCCTACGAGTTTAGGTATCTAATATGCGCATAAGCGGCGAGTTCAACTACGGTAGTTCTACCTATAAAATACATTTTTATGATAATTTTACAGAAACTAGGCTGATATTAGTTATTAATTCTTAGCTTACTTGACTCGTGAGGAGGATATGATGTATTCTTTTCACCGAGCGTGCGTCTCCGTTGGGCGTAAATTTGTCTCAATTCAGTCTTCTTCTCCGAATACAAATATAAGACATCTCGGCCAATATAGAAGTACAACTTGAACCGCCTATGAAGAAATCTCAGCCATTTAAGGTCATTCTTCTACAGCTTTTGCTGCTCGACTCCAATATTAATTGACGGATTGCCAGTTTTCCAACTGAAGGTCGGGTTTTTCGCCAGGTACTCCGGCTTCCTCCCCCAATAAATACTGGACGCTATGATATAGCTGAAAAATGCTGAAAATGGCGTTAAACACCATTTAAACAAACAATACAGCTTTTGTCATTATATTAGTTTCAAACTTTAAAACCCAAATGTAAACATACGTACTTACTTAAGTACTTACTTAGTGCTTTTATATTTTAATGGAATTAACTTTATAATATTTTTAGTATTATTATACTCATGAATAGTTGGTTTTTTTGCATTGTTTGTTAGACGGTCTGAATTGTCTAAGTAGTCGGGCCAAACTGTTAGAAATATCTGACGGACTGTCTACTTTGTCTTAAAAGTATAAATTGTTCTATAGATATATCCATGTATGCAAGGAAATATTCACGGTAGTGCAAACTGCACCTTGATTAGTATATGTTTGTCCATGCATGGATCAACATCCTGGATACAAAGTTGAAACTATGTACCCTAAGGATGATTGTGACCACGTTTCGAAAAAAATGAATTGGATTGGCCAAGTGGTGTCAGAGGAGAAGATTAATTAAAAAGTTAACAACGGTCAGACGACAGATGACATACACCTTGTGAATGGGTGACAAAATGTAGAGTGGAGAGAAATATGCTTTATATAACAAAAAAACCTTACTGCATAGTACCATAGTAAAAAACTCCTATCATTTTTGATGAAATTTATCTCTTTACTGAATGATTTATGTAAATAATTTTAGTCTCTATCAATTAAATCAATGAATTGGGACTTATGAAATGATTTTCAGATATACATAGCTCCTTTCTCCCTCCCCTTTACTCCTTTCTCCCTCCCCTTTGCTCTTTACTCCCTCCCCTTTCCTCCTTTCTCCCTCCCCCTCTCTCCCTGTCTCCCACTACCCTGTCCACCCACTCAGATTGCATTTGTCTTACAAAAACTTAATTCGGACACGCTGACTTTTAGTAAAGAAATATGAGGTACATCTTCTCTACAATATCTTTTTCCCCAACATTAACATAAATTTTAACAGCTGTTTAAATTTGGTTTTTAATAATAGCGTGAGAACTTTTGACTTCTCCAATCAATATACTGCTATTGTACATATTCCGCATGTTTAAATAAAAACTCATTTGAAAAATGGATACATCATTGTTTGATTATAAAACGTAAAATTCATAGATAGCAGCATTTTTTTTCTAGGTAGAAATAAATCCTACATTTGTTTAATACCACACTGATCATGTTAAGAAGTATACTGTATAACAAATGCATAATATATTAAATAATATCCGACAACATATTGTCATATGTCATTATCATCAACAAACTGTGGACATGTTCAGTGGTAAGAGCTTTCGCCATAATTATACGAAGCAGATTTTACCATTTGGTACAAAAGACAGGAAAAATTCGCACAATTCTCTTTTTTCAGATTTCGAAAAATAGAAGATGCCTTATCATTGAATAGTTAGGTGACTTTTTGTATCGCGTTTGGCCCAGTGAGCTTGTGAGACAAGAAAACGTTTTATTTCGCAGCGATATAATGGTGATAACCAGCGGATTGACACTGAAATAGTAAGTTCGAATGCAACTTCCAGAAATCTGTGCAAGACTTTATTGACAAGAATTTCAAGCAGAAACAAACGCAATTTTAAAAATATCTATCAATTAGATTATGAACGTTATTTTTCAGTAACTTAATGATTTCTTCTCCTTTCGTGGTCTTCAACAATTGTGACTATACTTATCACGGCGCGTGTCACGAGTGAAGCAGGATGTGCTAACCTTTTAGTTTAGAACTGTTCATGCTGTTTGTTTCTTGTATGTTTTGAAAGTTCGTGAGTATTTTGTTAACCATAGCATTATAATGTCATACATGGATTTAGTTTCTTTGATAAACCATCTGTATTTTTCTTCTTAGTTTTGAGCATTTTTACAATGCTTTAAATGAAAACTATTGTTTACAATAAGTCACACGTGTAAGTTTTACATTATAAAATGTGTTACAGGAAGAAATGATCTTTAAATTAGCCTAGCAACAAAAGACAATTACAAATTACATTTTTAATACAAATTTAATTATTTAGTAGGGGGCCTCGGTGGCCGAGTGGTTAATGTAGTTCGTCTACTATTGATCACGTGGTCTGTCAACACTGACGCAACGTTTTCGAGTCTAACTGCCGGCAGGGCGTACTCGAAGGTCGGGGGTTTTCTCCGGGTACTTCAGCTTCCTACCACAATAAAAACTGGACGCCATGATAAAGCTGAGAAATTGCTGAAAGTGGCTTTAAACATCATTCAAACAAACACACAAATGATTATTTAGTACTGACACTAAATTAATTAATAAATTTACAAAAATAAAGAATAATGTTAACTTAAATGTCTTCTGAATCGAAAATAACGGTCCAAAATTGAATATCCGATCAATAAACGTAGTCCTAAAAGTAATGCCCAAATCCCTGGAATAAATTAAATCTCTCTAAACAGTCCAAAATTATGAAGTCCACTTATACGTAATGTTAAATCTAGTACTAATTTGGTAACGTTCTGCACTAATGTAGTTTCCATACAAATGTTGTTCACTATTAAAGTATAAAATCCAGCATGTAAATAGATCCCTACCCTTTATATATAGTGTAATAGAATGTTCTAGAATTCTGTACAGTATGGAATGTTCTAGAATTCTGTAGATTACGGAATGTTCTCGAATTTAGCAGGTGACAGAAGGTTCTGTAGATTACTATTTCGTATTTAACATTTACAATATTCTAAAACATTCTTTTCTGAGTTAAGCAAATGACAATAAATATAACGAATAGGTCAAGTAATAAACACCCCATAACATGGGATGTAGCATTTTGCTTAAATACACACGTATTTGATCTTCATTTACAATTTTAATCGGTAGTTTACTCGTTCACTCGTTATGACACTTGGATTAACTGTACGGCTCTTTAGCAACATACATGGTCAGCTAGAAGTAAGAAACGTCAGTAGCGTTAACAGTGCGTTATGATAATGTATGTCAATATGCATTTAAATACCCTTAAAGGCTCTAAAGTTAAATATTAATGCTACATGTAAAGAGAAAAAATATTCTTGTCTTCCATTCAAACAAACGATCAGGCAAAAAGTACTTCTAAATAACTTGTAATCGCTATTACCATCACATTACTATAAACTGCAAAACAAAATAAATGAACCATTAACAAAGTTAACTTCTTAAAGTAGTATTTTTATATTATCTTATTTCTAATGTTTTTTGCAAAATAAATTCCTACATGTATGTAAATACCCATTTTTTCGTAAATCAATGTATGGTAGTTACCACACACACACTGTAACCAGTTGCATTCTCTACTGCATTGAATGTTATCAGCCATTAATTTCAAATATATATCATTTCAATGAAAACATTTTATCGTGAATAAACACTTGGTCGATGTAGTGAGGGGCACAATGGAATCAGTCGTGCTACCGACGATGAAAACAAATAATCGAACTTTTGAATTTCAACACTGGCATGTTGTGTTTGAATAGACAAGTTGTGCTTATACAGTAATTACCATTTCATGTGCATGTTTTCCTTTTACGTTTTGGCAATTATCCAAACCATGTGTATCAATTTATTAGTTTATGCACATTAAAATATATGTGTGTGAAAAGTGATTTGTAGGAATATTTCCACCATGAAAAACAGAATGAACAGATTCGTCTTTCTGGAAATACATTTATAAAACATAAAAAATCTGATTAGTAACTGTTGTATATTTTGAATTAACATGAAAGTTGTGGATTCGTAAAAACGTCTTTTTTGAGCTTCAGATGACATAAAACAAGATTTCTTGCAACCGTTATATGACAACTGAAACCTAAACCAATGTACCTTTGTAAATAATTAAATTTTCACTCCTGAAAATGCTGAACGAATTACTTAAAATTGTTTCATGTCACAAGTTTGTAGAATGTGTTTGTATAAAATAGTCATCACCTTGGTTTAGGAATAATACGCAATACCTGTACAACCGGTATAAACCTCTGACGGTCCTGGGTTCTGAACATATGCGGCTCCTGGTCTAACACCGTTTACAACGATTTCTATTGACAAGTTTGAAGCTGCAGCTTAATGTGTTGTATAGGCGAATAGATATACACAACTATGTGGTGCTCCATTGTGACTATAGTATACCAATGTTGTTTTCCACAATAATATAAATATCAGAGTTATATATGGACATTGCTATTATTCGTCAGTACTCTTGTAAGCGTAGAATTCAACTGTAGTCTATTCCAACGGGACTGTACCCAGAAGAAGTCGGGACTGTTTGATTAAATATTTTGATATGGGTCGGTTTTCAGGTAAAAACTATTCCACATTAACCACGGTTTGATTAAACATGTAAACACCTATAAAACAACAGTACACTGTCTTTAAAGCTATCATGTCATTTGTACAAACGTGTATTTCATTACAAGGAAATGGCTAAAAGAAACACATTTTAAATTATAAATATGATGATGCATAAAACCTATCTACAAACCAGTTTGAAATAAAGTTCAAATCACTAATGGCTACAATGCCAAACTTGTTTATTCTGCAGTTGCCTTTCACTGTCGTATTAATGCCATACATTTTCCTCTTTTGTAAAATTTTGATATACAATAACTCAACAGCAGAGAATTTCAACGACACGACATTTTAAATTATGCTTATAATGATGCATAAAACCTATCTACAAAACAGATTAAACTGTCAAAACAGACAATCTACAAATCAAAGTCCATGAAACCGGCAACCTTAGAACCAACAAAAAAATATAGTAACTACAGCAATGGTCCTGACTTGGTCCAGGCATTTCATAAGAAATGGTGGGTTAAACTAGTTTTTATGGCATGCCAAACCACCCGCTTCCATTACTGTAGTATTTGAGTTGATAAGTTAATAAAAATGATAAGTATAATATCCCACTAGTCACTTACAGATGTATCCAACAATCACTCAAGTCACTCGTGGCTAAATTGCCAAATTTGTTTATTCTGCGAGTGTCTTTAGGAGTCATACTGATACTAAACATTTTCCTCTTTTGTCGAAGTTTTATATACCATAATTCAACAGTGGAGAATTCCCACATTTTAGTTATAATTTTGTTCACAATTAATGTGGTTCTATGCCACTACTAATCTATGTACCTTAAACTTATCTATCTGATGGTATCTGAAAAATACTCGTTGCATCGGCTGTTTCTACGTTAAGATTAAAGCAGAATATAAAACCTACGGCGGCTTTCTTTTACCGCAATTGTTGCACGTCAAACCACATAATATCCTCCTGTCGTCCCAAGCTTTTGTCGCTTGATACTATCCCATGGAATGTAAGAGAAAAATTTTTTGAAGCTGAAAGGTCATGGTAGATGTGTTGGAACGTGATATTTAAGTCATTGACATTTTTTTTTAAAGAAATCCTTTCTTGTCTCTCAATCTCTTCTGATAGCTGAAGTCGTAAATTTCTCTCTGCCTGTTCCTGAGTGGTCTTCGAGATGTTTCACGTTTTGCGTCTCGGGGATCTGTTTTGATTTTCATACTTTGCAACGTGACCTCAAGCTGCGGTTCCCGTTCGTCAATTAATTTTCCATTATGACATTCAAGTTCCTTTATGCATATATACATTTGATGTTTTTGAAAAAATCTAATAATTGTATCAAAGACATTAACAGTTTCATTTTACCGGAGGTGGCTACTGTAAGTACTTATATCCCAAGCAATGTCTTGGTGTCATGAACTGAATTTTAAAAATGATCTATCTGGAAATAAAAAAAAGGAAAAGCAAAGGATTTTCAATTTTAACAATTCTTTGTTGTGAGTACTACTAAAATCGAGCATCAAATTCAAACCTTGTTTTTAAAAGTTTATTTTGTTTACATCAGGAATTGGTTCGTGCATAATTCAAAAGAAAATTCGCATTCTTATTAAATTTAATTTGCGCTACTTTTAAAAATTTGGTCTTATTCTCATTTATACTCAAGGGATATACCAAAGGAAGAAAATGTGCCCAATCTGTCAACTGCAGATTGCGATATATAGATGGAGTCCAATCACTTAATAATTGAAGCAACATCCATTATCGTCTTTTCTAAATGTCAAACAAACTTTAGCGCAAAGGGCATCATAAACCATCTCAAATTTGAGGATTTAACCAACTAATAAATAACTCAAATATTGGCCAATCAGATTGCTCGAAATTTCAAATCAGAAAACTCAAGGATTTGAGGAACATCTCAATTTGAAGTTTTATGATACTGAGGGCAGGTATCTATGCTCTAAACAAATAACGGTCGACATCGTACAATATATCTTGTTAAAAGATAAAACATGTGTGTATATTAAGAATACTATATTTTACTACTTTCTCTTATATCTCATTAAACCCCATTTGTTTTGAGGAAGTGATCTATCCTTGTGTGTATACAAACATATAGTGCACTGAAGTCTTAGGTAAAGATACGGTACTTGAGATTGAAAACGCAACACTTTTAGCAATCCGTTAGCGATCCGTTAGCGTTCCAAAATCCGAGACATAGTTTGTTAACAAGTTAAAAAGTCACACCGATTCTAAACATAATTTTACAGTGGAAGTCATTGCCAATCTAATAATACTATTTGCTTGGAGATTTTTTTTCGTGGGTTGTTCTTTATATTTATCTAAAGGAATATCTATAGGGCATATTAATGTATGTAGTATGTTGAATAAACAGGATCAATTGGGAATAATACTCATAAAACAAACGTTTTAAGTCTTTGGAATTAGTGAGAGCAAACTTGACAATAGTATTGATGAATTGAAAATCCAGATCAAAGGATATAGGGTCTACAGACGTGACCGAAAAAGGCATGGTGGATGTGTTCTTCTTTTTATAAAGGAAACATGGTCTGTAACGAATGTAACAATGCTCGAAAAGTTGGAAGTTTTGACTCTTGATATCAATTAAAATCATACACGAACTGTACACCTTGGGGTTGTCTACAGACCTCCTGACTGATCCGGTCACTAGGTTAACGAATTTGACAGTGTTACTAAAATTAGCAGCCAAAGCAGAAAACAGGACCATAATGGGCGACTTGAATATTAATCAACTGAAAAAAACTAAACACTTTTATAAGCATGAAAAAACTACAAGCAACTTAAAGAAGCACCAACTCGTGTCTCACAGCAAACAAGCTCATTAATAGACCATATCTATATAACGAACGAAGAAAATTTATTCTGCAGCTGGTGTTGTACCAATCGGCATCAGCGAACACCATTTAACTTGTGTGGTTAGGAAAAAAACTAAATGCTACCCATGAATACGCACAAATATAAACTATAGAAACTTTAATCACCTCTTCTTTGCGATGATATGTCACACGTATAATGGGAGTCCATTCAAGACATTAAAAATGTCAGTCAAATATGGACAAAATTTTAATAGAAATTTATTGAGATGTAGATAAACATCTCCCGTACAAGGAGAGAAGAATGAATATTAACCCTGAGCGATGGATAAATAATGATATTTTATCTACCAGGCATCAGTGTGACTAGTTACATACAAAAGCACTGAAATCCAAGATTAACGTTTATTGGTAAAGATACTGGTTCAAATAGTATTTCTGTAAAAAATAACATCAGACTTTATTATTAAAATTTTAACATATATTTAGAATTTTTCAATAGTATCTTTTGATACGGTCAACCATTTTGTATTATTACATAAACTTAAAATATTTTGAATCAGTGAAAATCGTTTGAAATGGTCTGAATCATATCTTTCATACAGATGTGTGGTGTAATGGTATGTTATCAGAACCAAATGGCATTAGCATAGGTGTTCCTCATGAATCAATATCGATAATTTGTATTAGAAACTAGTCATTTGGACTTAATATGATATTCTGTTTAAATTAAATATTATTATTATTATTATTATTATTATTATTATTATTATTACAGTGAAACTTCTCCAAACCGGCCACCACTGGGACAGAGATAAATGGCCGGTTTACTAAAGTTTAGTTAAAAAATCTTCCGTGATTTTCAGTTACCGCCCTTGAAATACTAGACATATGTAACACTTGTATACCAGTATATACGCTGTAGTCATTTTAATATGATTGTGTTCTTTTTATTTTCAGGTAAAGATTTCCGTTGTTATAAATATAAATTTCATTATCTTGTTCATTGTAAATAATATGTCATCCTTATTAAAATAAACAACAATTATACATATATTTTGTACTTTTTATTAGGCGAGTACGTGTACATATTATCTTCTTAACACAAATTACATTAATAATAGCATAAAAAATGTAAAATGCAATTTAGTTTTAAATTTTGTAAAAAAAGTCACGAAAGCACTACAAACAACTGAAGCACTACAATAATAATGTTTATAAAGATCACTGTAATAAAAAACTGTCCATTGTCGCCTGTCTTTTCTGTAAACGCTTCTTGATCAGTATGTGCTCGAGGTCTGTGATGAGTGATTGTGTTGTCTGCAGTATGTCACTGACTGTGGTGGTTTGGTGCACCCTTTTTATTGTTTCTAATGTCTGTTCGATAGATAACCGTTCGTCGGGTGTTGACTGTTGAGTGTTGTCTTCTTCGTCACTTTCGTCGGCATCGCGCACTGGCAAATGGCTGGCAATCAGGTCTCTCTCCCAGTCGTCGGAGTCATCTTCAGTCGGCAGGTTGTCGTCGAAGCTCGGGTCTGCATTACTGAGTCGTAGTTCTCTGGCCAATTGGTCGAGTGGGACATCATCGTCTTCGTCTTCGTCTTCATCTTTGTTATCAGGTGCGAAACCGGCTCGGGAAAAACATTTCCTGATTGTAGATTAGTGTATTATTATTATTATTACATGTATTATTATTATTATTATTATTATAGGCCTTCAAATATACCGTGATATATGTAATTCCAGGAATGGCTTAAATCTAATGTTGATAATCAAAACTTCAATGGACATAGTAGATGTTTTAATGTCACGGTTTTTAAAGATTTCAAAAAGGAGGCGCAAGATACAATTTTCTGTCGCTACCCAATATCCTGAGTCTACATTGGCGTTCTTATGCTCCCTGGTTGGATTTAGACCAGATATACGTGTAATATAGTCTTCTATTCAAAATGGTGCAATCATTAGGGTCATCTATGTCGCATTGTGAGGATGTATGTTACATTAGTACAATTGACTTATTCATATCGCTTCAGAGATATCTAGTAAAAGAGAATGTATGTGATCTGGTCCACGTTCTTCGCTTTCTAGTCAAAGGTGTTTCCGAGATGTGTGTCAAAGTACCTATTAATAATCCAAAGATAGTCGTAACATCTTGGTTAAGTATGCGCTTTAATTGCCTATCTCGAGATGACTAATAGAATTTAATCAGGAATGCAGTGTTTAATAGAAGAAATTAGGAAATGAATGGTCTCACAATATGTATAACAGACATAACATTCTTTGAACATAATTTCAGACACAATAGAGACTTTCAGACTTTTCAAGTTAATTCATTTTGCGTCCAAGGCTAAATTTAGACCAATATTGCTGCAATAATGGATAACCAGTGGTGAAAGTTTGTAAAGAAGTACAGAACAAGATGCAGAAGTAAATTGTGTTTATTTTTAAATATTGTTGCTTCAAATATTTAAAACTTATGAAATATTTCATTCTGTTTTTATTATGTCATTGCTGAATTAAATATGTTAATTTAATTACGTACATTGTCTGACAAAATATTTGTCTACCTATTTCTAAAGCTTCCGCAAATATTTTTGTTCCCTGTAAGAAAATAGCAAAGAAAACCGACCAAACAACAAGAGCCAATAGCCAAGGGACAGTTACAAATCCGGATATAGACAAACACAACACAAAAACCAAAAACATAACACACAGAGAGTAACCCGAACCCAATAAAAACCATGGGTGCACTCAAGTAAATGTATGAACACACTAATACTCATCCTAATTATTTGTTTGGTTTTCTGCATAAACCAAATTGTATAATGCATAACGGTTCTATGAATATGTGGTTCGCATCCTTTTAAAGAACATTTAAAAAAAATTGACATAAATTTTAACAACTGTTAAAAATCGTCCACAGACACACTGTAAATCTAAGAACTATAGAAATAGTTTAAGAACAAAAAAACGAAGATATAGAGGAATATTCAATTTAATATTAAGGAATAGACAGTGCTCTAGTTAAACAAAAGAGATACACCCTAATCGTAGTCTGACAACCCAAAACTGACTGGCATGAACTTCATTAAAAACCGGGGATGAATCCAGGTTCCGGAAGGATAAGCAACTCCTGATGAACGCGAATACCAGTCCCGTATCGGGTTAAAATAAGATGTTGATATTAAAAATATGAAAGATTTTGTAATAACAGCGTGAGAACTTTCGTCTTTTATGCATGGCTATTGCTCATATTCCCTATCTCCATTTTAAAAGTTTTAAGAAATTGACATGAAATGAACAGATTCTAGTATATTCCAGTAGATAACCCTAATCTTAGTCTGACAACGAAAATACGGAAGAAGATAAAAAAAGGATTCATTAATTGATAATCCAAAACATATTGTCGTATACAGTGGTCATGCTCTTATCGAACTGTGTCATACCATTATGTATGCATTAGATTTTCTCATCGACAACAAATGTGTAACTTTAGAATGGTATATTTTTCAGAAGGCAAATATTCCAATGTCTAAAAACTGTGCGCCACTCATCCAACAACATATTGGTAACTTTTGAAGGATATGTCTTTTCAGAGGGCAATCGGAATAGCTATGTCCTTTATATTGATGATATCCTTTCAATTAACAACCCTTTGCGGTCATCTTAGCATAAGAAATTACGACAAACGAGACGATTTTAGTTTCAAAGTTATACATTTTCCTCACCTATATATTCAATATTCAAGCTTTTCCTGCATACGGTGTCTATATTTCTCAATTGATCATGTTTGAAAGAGCTTGCAGTGAGTACACTGATTTTTGTTAACGCCACCAATTTCTTAGGGATAAACTTATAAACGAAGGTTACAAGAACAAACAGTTTGTACGCGCTTTTAATAAGTTGTACTATACCACTTCCTGTCGAAAAATATTAGAGAATAATAATAATAGTGCAGATTTTCCGAATTTTTTATTTATGTACACAGTTATTTATTTTAAATGCCTGTTCCAAGTCAGGACCATTGATGTTGTTGCTACATGTTTGGTTCTTGATTCTAAAGCTTGTCGGTTTTGGGATTTTTATTTGTCGATTGTCTTTTTGACAGTTTCCTTGGTGTTCGGTATTTTGTTAATACCTGTATTTGAAGATTTCGTTTACAATAATTCATGTTTTATATTCATGAGTATACAAAAAGAGGGACCCCGGTGTCCGAGTAGTTAATAATTATAATCTCTAAAATGATTTGGTAATCTTCGGTACCAAAATGACATTTTTGTATTCAGTCTTACTGAATTAAAATACAAATCAGTACCCGTTTGCTGCAGCATGACTTTTTTTATTTAAATCTACTTACCCGATTGTTTTGTTCTGAAGTTTAGTTATCAGTCATCATAAAGAAAGTTCAAACTTCTATGGAGTTACTACGCATAGGCGTAGATGTGTATTCGTTTTGGATGCATTGATTGCTTTATTATATATTCTATATATTATATGCTTAGTTTGGTGAAAATTAGAATTCAATTTTCCATAGCATTCTTGAAATGAAAGATTCCATTATTACACTGAGGACGGCCACTTACTTGGACCTTCTTCAAGAAATAGATTCAGAAGGACTACAAACTAGACTAAATTTCCTATTCAGCGATGGCAAAATTCCAGCATCTCCAGAGTATAGTGTGTACATTTCACAACTTCTACGTTATCCAGATTCTGCGATCGGTATTCCGATTTTCTAGACCGCTCATTGCTCTTGATTACTAAACTACTTAAAAACAAGGGTTTGTTGTACCTGGGTTGATGTTGTCTCTTCAGACGTTCTATGGTCGTAACCGTGACTTAATTGATCTTTATGGAAAATAAATCTCTTAAATACGATTGGACATTTTCACTGAGTCATAGGTAGTCTTTGCCATTCCTGGACTTAACTTTACCTCCACATGACAATGAGTAACTCGACGGGTGTCTAATTAGAAGAAGGAACTTCTTACTTGTCCGGAGCACCTGAGTTTTTTGCCTTTAGGTTAATCAGTTTTTGTTTCTGCGTTTTACGTTTTTGTTTTGTTCAGTCTATATCCATATTTGTAATTTTCCCTTGACGTTCGGCTCTTGTTGTTAGGTCGGCATCCTTGGCGTTTTTTCTAGATACACCCGGGACCTATGCATACAAATTTTCTTTGTTTTAAATACGTTTCTTTTTTGATGATACTTTATTTATTGCTAGTATCAATTGTTCTAAACTAAACAGAGCGATAAATGTGTGACTTATATGTCCTAAAAACTACGAAAATTACGAAGAACGATATAAAAAGTATTTTAAAAGTATTTTTATACAATGTTGCTTGAAAAATAAAAGTCTGTCAACATACTTAAAATTTGGTGTGTATTTGGAAAAAATAAGGTAGTTCAAGGAAGCTGCAACTGTGTACGCTACTGTATTAAATGTTAGAAAACAGCCAATAGAAGAATCGATATGATTAATACAATATATATCAATGACAAACGTTTTCGTATGAATTGACACACTTGTGGTGGCCTGAGATACCTGATGGGATGAACAATGGGTTTTCGACGATGAGTACAAACCATTGCCTTTTAAATTTCAACAATGGCATTCCGTGTAAAAATGTATTCTATTCGAATGGATAGTTGTTTTTTTAAATGAAGAAATTGAGCATGTCGTTTTGGTTTTTAACCAAACTGTGTGTATATACTTATTAGTTTAAACATTGCAATATATGTCATTGGACAGTGACTTGTTTGAATATTCAGGAATCCGTCATGAGAAAGAATGAACACATATGTCTTTGTAGCAACACAAGAATAGTACAGAACAACTCATAATTGGCATTTATTTTGAATTAGCATGAAAGCGGAGGAATTCTGACTTGAATATAAAACATTTGTAATTAGCCTTGTTAGTTGAAATACAACTAGATTTCTTGCAAAATATGATAACTGAAAATAAACAAGTTTGAATTTTTTAATATCAAATTTTCATTCCTGAAAATGATGTACGCTGATATTCGTTACTGACAATTATTCCTTGCGCTTTGTATGTATTATGTGTTCGTATAAAACAGTCGTCACCTTGGTTCAGAAATAATACGGCAATACCTGTAGAACCGGTATGAACGTTTGGAGGTCCTGGGTTCTGAGCTAATGCGGCTCCTCGGCTTATACCGTTGACAACAATTTCTATGGAGATATATGATGATATTGCGGGATTAATGGTATAAGCGAAAAGATATATACCGCTATGTGGTGCTACGAATATACCAGTGTGACTATTATATCCATTACCAATGTTTGTTTCCACGTGATCATATATTAGAGTATGGTGCGGACTTGTATTTATTTCACCAGTACTCATGTAAGCGTAGAATGCAACTGGAGCCTCATTAGGTTGGACTGTACCCAGAAGAAGTCTTGGCGCTGAAATTAAAATATTCACGTTAATTATAGATAAATGGTGTGTTTTCATGGAAAAATATTCCATAATCACCAACGTTTGATTAAAGAGATAAGAAACAGATATGACGATAAGGTATTATTGTGTCCATTACAACAAAGGTCTGGAAAAACACATTTTGAATTATTCTTTAGACACGTTTTATAATGTAGAAAACCAATGTAAGTAAGGTTCAGGTTACTTGTGGCTAATTTGTTAAATTGTATACCATGCAGTTGTCTTTCAGTGTCGTTTCAAAAATAACCAAATAGATCTTTTGCAGTATTATCATAATACAAACAGAATTATAAACAAACATCTTTAATAAATTAAAATTGCAAGTAGTATATTAGTATGTTTTACTGCATATTACAGATAAAGTTTCCTTCAATTTATAGAGGTCTATAACAATGTGTACGCTATTCGCCTGTATAACTAAAATGTGTGCATTTAAATGGTATGTTCGGTGGTGATTTCAAGAAAATATTCTACGCATCGCCTACTGTTTTATTTCAAATAAAAGCAGAACATAAAATTTACCTTGGCTCTCCTCAACTGCTAGTGTTGCATGTGTAACCCCAGAATATACTCCTTTCTGTCCAAGTGAGCTTTCCTTGCTTGATACTATCCCATGTAAACTAGGAGAAAGTTTTTCTGAAGCTGAGGCATCGGGCAACGTGCAGCTATTCTCTAATTCTCTGATTTTTCTCTGTTGTTGCCTAAGTGTTCCTTCCAGGTATTTCATTTTCTGCTTTTCGCGGAACTGATCCTCCATTATTGTTTTAATCTTCATGTCGAATTCTTATCTCAGTGTGTTCTCGTGCTGTTGCCTATCTTCCAATAATTTTTCCATCATAAGTACAATGCCATCATTTCCATAACTCCGATTAACACATTTGATGTTTTCAAAGAAGACAAACTGTAAAATTGCACCTGATTGTATTAAATACATGATCAGTTTCATTTTATCTGACATGGATACTGTAGTACATATATCCCATCAAATTATGTAGATTTCTGTTTCTTATCAACAAATATGGAAATGTCTCGGTGTCACGAATGAAAACAAATATAAACTTTATCACAATTAAAGAAAGATGACACTCGTACACGATTTTCGATGTTGACAATTCCTTATCTAGCATAAAATTCAAGCGCTCGTTTTGCTTTATTTTAGTGATAAAGTTTATAGTTATTTTCATTCGTGACACCGAGACATTCCCATTTTGATATTCATGTTTCCTTTCCAAAAGTAGACGCTTGATTTAGTTTTAAAAAATTGCTGTCAAGACGTAAAAACAACTCAAACATAGATAAATCTATTTCGAAATCAAAACATTTCTATTTTTCGTGCAGTAATATTACTGTAGCACCCACTTATAATGTCTTCTACAATCTCGGTAAGCTGTTTCTTGAGCGAAGATTGTTGCTCACTGTAACGCTGATAGCTTTAAAGGAAACCCCAAGTAAATTTGATTGCCACCATCATGAATTGGTTGATTATTTTGGGGTATCTATCTCACTTGTTCGTAACCTCAAAAAATTTTTGACAATAGTGTTATAAGCCCAAGCAAGATGTGCTCACCCTTTTGATTTATGGCAGTCATGTGAAAGTAGTCTTTCCGTAAATTGTATTGCCACCATCATGAATAGATTAATCGCTATGGATTATCTATCGTGAGCAGTATTTTGGGGTATCTTTGTCCATTGTTCGTCACCACAGACCAAATTGCGCATATTAAAAGACACAGCCAATACACTAAGGTCATCCTCTTACTTAGATCTACTTCTAGAAATAGACTCAGGAAAACTACAAACTAGACTCTACTACAAATTTGATTACTTCAAACATCCATTTGTCAACTTCCCGTTCATCGACAGCAATATTCCAGCAGCTCCAACGTATAGTGTGTACATTTCTCAACTACAAACTAGACTCTACTACAAATTTGATAACTTCAAGCATCCATTTGTCAACTTCCCGTTCATCGACAGCAATATTCCAGCAGCTCCAACGTATAGTGTGTACATTTCTCAACTTATACGTTATTCTAGATCCTGCGATCGGTATTCCGGTTTTTAGACCGATCACTGCGTTGACTACTAAACTACTCAAACAAGGGTTGTTGTACCTAAGTTTATGTTATCTCTAAAGAGGTTCAATGGTCGTCACTATGATTTAATTTATCGTTATGGGAAATCAATTTCTCAAGTACGATCGGACTTTTTCGCTGTGTCATAGGTAATTTTTCCTATTCCTAAATTTGACTTTTCCTTATACATGACAATGAGTAACTCCAGGGTGTCTAACTACAGGTAGGCACTGCTTACTCCGGAGTTCCTGAGTGCACCTATGGGTTTTAATGGATTCGGGTTACTCTTTTTCTGTTTTTGTGTTTTTGGTTTTTGTGTTGCGTTGTGTTATGTTTGACTATAGCCGGACTTGTAACTCTTCCTTGAATGTTGGCTCTTTTTTCTTCATATATTCATAAATATTAGTAAATATACTTCATTTTCAGCTTGTGAAATTTCATTGATTGTTATTCCGGCTCCCTTTGCAATAAAAACTGAACGTTTGATTGACGCTTGATAGAGTTGCTAAGAAGACATGAAACATAGTTCAAACAAACATAAATTTCTAAATAACAAAGTTCTTATTTCTGTGCAGTAATACTCTTCAGCAAATTCTTATGTTATTTTTGGATATGAAAGGTTGATGTCTCACTCTAAACACTGGGACCATACTAGGAGGGTTCCCAGTGCTCGACCCACAGAGCAGCGTTGCGGGGTTGTCAGATCATAATACGGAAAGCCTGACCGCGGTAGTGGGTAACGAGTTTAGAGATTGTCACGCTCCTTGCACGATAAAGACCCCTTTTGTAGATTTCGAAAACGAGTAGGCTCATTGTATCCGCTACAAAAGGCTAAATTCTCCGCCCCTACCTATCCTTACTTTTCCAGTGGCAGTCAAAAGTGTATTCCCTGTGACCCATCCCACCCCTATTTTCCGTTGATTTTTTGTTTGTTAACTTGTTCCCGTCCTGAATTTAGCTGAAATACTGCTCGCTGGGCGTAAAGCAGACATCTAATCAATGAATCTCACTCTAAACACCAGAATATCTCTATGATGAAATCGTACCATTAAGACAGGGGATTAAGAGGCATTCAAAGGGAGGGAGGGGTTAAGGATTATCCAACACAGAATATTTATTACAGCTTTCAGATATATTGATGGGCAGTTGAAATTTTGCCGTTTTTTGTTGTTTATTGTTTATTATTATTATTATTATTATTGTTGTTGTTGTTGTTTATTGTTTATTATCATTATTATTATTATTGTTGTGTTTATTGTTTATTATCATTATTATTATTATTGTTGTTGTTGTTGTTGTTTTTTTATTATTAATAACATTAACAAAAACATTCACTCTCGCAGTTCCATGCAGACGTTAAAAAAGGTTTGTCTTTGCATTACAGGACAGTGATATTCCATTGATGCGTGATCCTTCAGATTTTCTATGGGGTGTTTTTGGTTCAATGTATACCCGACACTGAAATATGGGCGTCACTGTCGTCTGCTAGTAATAATCGCCGTCAAGTCAAATATGTATACTTGAAGTTAGATATACCGTTTATACTAGTCTATAAAACGTCCGTGGTTGTACTTTTTTACTTATGATTTCAATGTAATATATCAATTTTTAACACCTTTGGAATAATATTTTAAATTACGACCAGGTAACCATCGTTGCTTGAGACAGGTGCTTGCTGCAAACTGATTTCGCCTAACCAATCTAACAGGGCCCCTATCTTAACGTTGGGTTGTCACAGATGGTCGACCAGATCAGGAACGGTCTTTAATATCTTGCGTGGCAGCGTGTTTTCAAACTTTGCCGGAGGCATTCCCCGAATCCTCATTTTTTTTATCTACATTGCAACTAGTCTAGCTATTCACCTGGCTCACCTTTGTATAACCTGTCTGCCTGTACTCTCGCTAACCTGTTGTAGAACCTGTCTGTACTATCGCTCAACTTTCGTATACATTGTCTGTACTGTCACTCACCTGTCGTATAACAAGTATGTACTATCGCCCACCTATCGTATAACTTGGCTGTACTAACGCCCACCTGTCGTATAACCTTTCTGTACTATCGCCCACCTGTCGTATAACCTATCTGTACTATCGCCCACCTATCGTATAACCTGTCTGTACTTTCGTCCACCTGTCGTATTACTTCTACTGTCGGCCACATGTCGCATAACTTCTCTGTACTATCGTCCATCTGTCGCATAACTTTTGGACTATCTTTCACTTGTCGTATAACCTCTCTGTACTATCTTCCACCTGTCGTATAACCTGACTGTACTATCGCCAACCTGTCGTATGACAGGTCTTCGGGTTACTCTTTTTAGGGATTCCAAGAGAAAAATATCACTATATTCCATCTTAGCAAAAATCATAGAATTTAAAAGACCACAATTTTTAGAGAACAAGACAAAAAACAGACTGAAAATCGGTCTACGAATAAAAAAGTTATGCAAGTTTAAAGATGACAATTCTGGCAATTTTTTTGGATTGTATACAAGTATTCAGTATCAAAATGGGCTGAAACCCAACTTGAGGGATTATTTAGGCCTTGTATGTTTGTTAATAATCAAGTTTTTTGTAAATATTTATTAACTTTGTATTGGGTACTGCAAAAAACATCCACCTTTAATGACCTTAATCTTCTCATCTTAAAACTGTTCTTGTCCAAAATCCTAACAAAAGGGTTTTTTTAACAGTGGCACCACATACTTTGTATTAAAAATGTAATATAGGACATATTTTACAATAAATTTTAGAAGAAATTATTCACTTGATCTACAAAATATTTAAATCCATAAAAATATAAACTGCATTAAGTATTTAACAAGAATTTAATAGACTTGTAACACAAAGCCACATTCAATATGGATGTTGCAACAAGACCCAGAACTGCAATTTACTGAGACAAAAACAGCTTTTTCTCCAAGTTTGAGTTCAATTTATAAGCAAATGCTTTGCTTTACACCAAAAATATATTTATTTTCAATACATATGTCCAAGTCTCAGTAAGGTGGGTATACCTTAAAGTTTTTTACAACAATGCCACATTCAAAATGGCTGCCACAATATGGCCAACAACAGCAATTTACTACCAATAAAACAGCAGTTTTCTCCAAGTTTGAATGAAATTTCTGAGAAAATACTTTCCTTCACAACAATGGAATTTTTTTTGTAACAAATATGGTCTAGTCTCTGTAAGGTAGGTATACTTAAAGTTAATTTACCAGAAGGCAGTAGTAAATATGGCTCCCACAATATGGCCAACAACTGCAATTCAAGTATGTCTAAATAATAACAAAATTGCAAATTGCAACACTGAGCTGAATTTATGAGAAATTTAAAATTATAACATTTAACATGGACAAACAGTGAACTTTGAAACCATGTATGTTTCCTCAGTAAATACTAACTTCTAATTTTTTACTGTATCATTTATTGCATTTTTTTTTAGTTTTCAGTTATTTTTTGGTAAAATGAACAGCATATAAGTTTCCCTTTATGAACTTGAGATGAAACATATATTTTAAGAAACAAGACAACATGCTGGTTTTATTCATTTAAAATTAAATCCTGAGAACTGATGGGCTCACTGTTGCAAAAATTGGTAAAAACGTGTCATGTCGTCAAAAACGAGTGCCATGAGTTTCAACGTTGTAGGTAAAATGAACTGGATGCTCAGATCAACATGCCGGTTTTCAGTTAAATAATAACATATTTAAGCGTTAAAAATATTATTATAAATGCTTGAAAAAACTCAATCAAAAGACGTATGTATTGCTTTAATGAATAACATTTATTTAAATAAAAGCGAACAGTAAAATAAGGTCCCACTACCTTCATTTGACTGTTCCAATGAAATTACACAGTCACCTGGAATCCCTACTCTTTTTCTGTGTTTCATGTTTTTGGTTTTTGTGTTGTGTTAGTCTATATCCAGATTTGTAACTGTCTCTTACATATTGGCTCTTGTTCGGTCGGTTTTCTTTGCTATTTTTTTATAACCTGTTTTTGGGGTAATAGGATTATGTGTTATTTTACGTATATTATTTCATAGTTCTTTTTTAGAATCAACTTATATTGTTGTGAAGGCTTCGTGGCATACAGAAGACAACTATCGAGCATAAATGTGGAATTAATGCGTCTGTACTATCGCCCACCTGTCGTATGACATGTCTGTACTTTCGGCCACCTCTCATAACATGTCTGTACTATCGTCCACCTGTCGTATTACATCTACTGTCGACCACCTGTCGCATAACTTCACTGTACTATCTTTCACTTGTCGTATAACCTGTCCGTACTATTGCCCACCTGTCGTATACCTGTCTCCACAATCGCCCACCTGTCGTATAACAAGTATTTACTATTGCCCACCTGTCCTATAACGTGTCTGTACTATCGCCCACCTGTCGAAAAACCTGTCTGTGATATCGCCAATCTTTCGTATGACCTGTCTGTACTATCGTCCACCTCTCGTATAACCTGTCTGTACTATCGCCAACCTGTTGTATATCATGTCGATACTATTGTCCACCTCTTGTATAACCTTTCTGTACTTTCGCCACCTGTCGTATAACATGTAGCTACTATTGTCCACCTCTCGTATAACCGGTCTGTACTATCGCTCACCTGTCTTATAACCTCTCTCTTTACTATCGCTCACCCACCTGTCCCACAACCTGTCTCTACTATCGCCTACCTGTCGTGTAAGGTGTTTGTACTGTCGCTCAGTGGCGTAACTGCCTATACGCGAATACATGGCTGAATCCACATGATTTTGACAACAACTACAGAAATTGCAATCTATCTCTGCAATAAAAAGCTGTCCATTTTCCGCACTAAACAAGAACCTTACAACTCAGCAAAATGCACCAAACAAAATATGTGAGTTAGCTTGACTTTCTTCCAGGTGTATATTTGAATAGACTCTTTTGTATTAATAATAGTTTTTGCTATTACTTATATACAATTAAAAAATTTAAATTAAATTAGTTATTAATTTTGATTTAAGTATTGAAAAACACCATTTTACTGTTTTAATTATATCTGTTGTCATCTGTTGTCATTTGCATTTGATTGTATTATAACGTACCGAAAATGTCTGGCAAAAGTTACGATCATGTCTAACCCTAATCTAACTGGTGCTTGTACCATTGCGGAGATGGCCAAATCAAAGGCAGAAATCCAGGCATTTTAACACAATATTTACTAGTAGCACACACAGCAGAAGGATATAAGGCTCATTAAAATAACCGTTCAGTAATTATTTTAATGGAAATGTTCGTTACTGCCATATTGTATTATTTCATTGCCAATACTCTAAAGAATGTAAAGCTTTCTTTTTTATATGTTTAGAATTTTACACAAATAAAATTAAAACAAAAAATGCATGTGTATAGGCACTAATTAGTAAGTTATCATTTATACAGATTTATTTGGTAATGTCCATTTCATTTAATTGCAGTAATATAGAACACGTTTGCTGTAAATTATATTACTTAGATATATATTTTATTAGATAGAAGTACATAAACGAGCAAATTGGGAAGAGTTTATAATATAAAATGAATGTTGTTATAATATTACGTTTGTATTGCACATGAAACTTGTCAAATAATTGCAAAACGTTAACTTTCAGAAACGTATCATGAGCAATTGTTATGTACATGTATTTTTTAGAGTTATTCTTTTTCTTCATTTAATAGCCGCGTGTTTATTAGGTTTTTTTCGACGTTTTGAAACATAAGGATATCCCCGTTGCAATTTTAGTGTTTAATTTTTGTAATATCGGATAAAACTATGAAGCTGTTATAAACCAAATCATTTTGTCGGGTTATTTTCAAGATCAAGCTGTTAGACCAGGTGTGATTTGCCATTCTGTCAGTGGAACTAATAAACTCAAATATCGGTTAAAAGTTGTAGGCATATTCAAATTTAGAAACTTAGCACAGATGAAATAATGTATAAAATATTAAATGGTCAGTATCAACCAGAAGTATTAGAAAATAATGTTATCAATAACACAAGCACTTAATTAAAACCTTAAAACAATCGAAATGTAACTGGTAATTTATACACAGTAAAGAAAATATTTTATTATTTATTGATTTATTTATTTTGTGAATTTGAGGCAACACTTGATTTATGTGAACTATATGTTAAGGGAACTCTGTTGAAATCACAGTGGACTGTTTATTGTATACATATTTTTATATCATTTTTATAAATAGGCTTAAAACACACTCGTATCGTAAGCATGATTAGTAGGGTAGTCTTCAATTTAGTTGGATATTGCAAATTGGGCTTAAAGTTACAAGCCATAGCTACAATCCATAATGGTGTACTATATAAAAGATTGTTCGTGACTATATTATTTAGAAACACAACTAGACATACATATAAACGAATATGCATGGAAAAATAAGTGGTTTACATCTCTCTAAAACAAATGAGTTAAACGTATGCACAAAAGTGTTTGGTGCATGGGCAGTATCATGAGATCCAAATAAAATACAGGTGGTGGTGAAATAAACAGGAATAAATAAAAGAAAGAGGTGCAATATTTAAACGTGTCAATCATGCTTTACGTACTAGTAGGATATACTTAATGATTGAATAGACTCGGTGTAAGCACTATACCGTAACGATCAAGGTCATGTCTGTACTCGTATATTATTTTTAGAAATTATGCGGTATAACCAATGAAACACGTAGGATCCAAACGTTTTCACCGGTAAATAACAAATATTATCATATATTTGATATATGTTGCGCCAGTTTTGTGTACGGGATATCAACCAAAATAGGACGTGTTATTTTGACAAGTAGAAAATTTATTTCTTCACACGGTAGGACTACATTTAATATTACTTGTATTTAGTATTTTGTGTTGTTTTGTTTCTATTGTTTTGATCTTTATTAGCTTTTTGAGAAGAGAGTCAATTTTGAACAATCTATTAAGATTTGCTGATCGTTAAAACATTCCAAATAAATTAAAACACAGTACGTTTGTATACTTTTATTTTCAAAATATTAATCATTTGGACAATAGGTGAAAAAAGTTATCTAAAAATATGTTGATATATTTTAGGTTTATAATTGGTTTATATTGTACCGCCCATTATTTTGATTTATTGTCACCTGATCGGTTACAGATAACTACTGATTGCTAACAATATAAACAATTGTCAAATAGAATTTTAAAGATCATGTCAGCATTTAGTACAGGTAAATATATCAGCAATTCTATTCAATCTATTTTAACTCTTATTTGTATAGTTTTCTTTATCAGTTTTTAACATCACAACCAGTTTAATTAGAAACTGATAAAACTCATCAAAAGATCAAATTACTAGTATGTTCCCGTTCACGCAAAAGTAAAACTATAACGAAAGGCAAAGTAGAATGTTTAAACAGATAAGTGGGATTCATTACTTTGATTGGGATCTAAAGGGTTCTCCATATGTACCGGCGACCATCGAATTTATTGTCTTTTGTATCTTATTACCGCCAAAATGTAAAGATATTCAGTTAAATGCGCCATTAAAGTGTTAAATATTTCATTTAATTGTGCCACCTATATAAATTCTCTTTAAAGAACTTCGGCTTGAATAAAAAATAAAAAGCAACTAGTGCAGAACTTAAAATAATTGAAAATTTCAAGCATAATGAAATAATGTTCGAACTGTATTTTGAGGAAGTCAAAAGACAAAAGGTCAGCTACCATGGTTAGTATTGAGTCTACTCAGCCGTTAGAGTTCTTGATTTTTTGAAACTAGAATTGTCAAAAGGTGGCTTTGAGAATATTTTAGTAATGACGGACCATTTCACTCGTTTTCCTCTTTAGTCAGCGTATACTACCGCCAAGTGTTTATGGGAAAATACTATTCTTTTCCCGCCCGTTTACACAGTGACCAAGTCGTATCTTTGAGTCGAAAGTTCTACATGAACTGTGTAAACTAGCTGAAGTTGCGAAATTTCGTACGACACCATATTACCCGCAAGGCAACGGCGAGACGGAACGTTTTAATCAGACGCTTCTAAATATGACGGGAACGTTGAACGACGACCAGAAATTGGATTGGCGTAGCTATGTAATGCCGTTAGTATAACGCTACGAGACACGAGAGCACTGGTTAAAGTCCACACTTTTTGATGTTCGAGTGGCATCCACGGTTAGCTTTAGATGCATTCTTCGGAACACAAACGGATGATTTGTCCGATCGGTCCCGCGACAAAGATGTGGAAAAACTAGCAAATAGCCTCGAAATTGCTTATAAAACGGCTACGCGTGTGTCGGAGCGAGCGAGTAGAGTAAGGTATGATTTGAAAGTGCGGAGCTCGGTTTTATGTCCTGGCGACAGCGCATTAATGAAAAATGTCGGAATACGTGGTAAACATAACTTGCAAATAAATGGAATCGGTGTCCGTTTATTATTCAGTCTCAGCCATATCCACGTATACCGGTTTATGTGATCAAACGCGAGCACGGTTCTAGACAAACAAAGACGGTACATAGAAACTTACTTTTTCCTATCGGTTCACTCCTATTACACGACGCGATTTATCGAGATCACGACTTCGAAGGTCGTCGACGGTCAGAAAACAGTAGGTTGAATCCGTAACTAATCAATCTCTGGAAGAATTCAGTGACTCCGATGAGGATGAGCTATATTCGGTACCGTCAAAACGCGTTACGGGTGTTGCACTGAACCCTTTAGCTCCTTCGATTGATCCCGGGTATATTCAAGCCCCAGTATAAAATATTTCACAGGCCGAATCGGACAATAATCAATCGTCGGATGAGGAATCAAATTTATCAGATTATACTCCAGTGGTACCCGTTTCCATAGGTCTGTTGAATGCGGACGAAAGATTTGATAGGGTTGTGGATTTTGCAGATGTAAATTCAGTGGATTCAAGTGTTCGTCATGATAGGAGTAGTATTTTATCAGGTGATCGGGTCGATTTTAATCAGAGCCCTGTAGTTCGCAGAAGTAATAAAGCTTCAAAACCTCCCGATCACTTTGGTGATTTTGTTTATTATTAGTTATTTTTATTCTATGATTGTGCTTCAATTGAGTAATTGGATATGAGATTTTACTTTTGCTGTTTTATTATTTTGGTAGATGATGAATTCTCTCGCGTATTGCTCTAGTAGAGGAAGATGTCTTTTAGGTTTAGAATGTGCTGATGTAAAAGTGTTTCCGGGTGGTAAAGTTTTAAATCTGTTTGAGGCAGTGAAACATCGACTGTTGTCGATTGATGGAACAAAAATGTTTTTTGTTTGTGGCATCCCTGATATTTGTAAACGTTCTAAAAATAGGCGTCCGCTTTATGTTAGAGTTTTTTCTTGATATGGAGTGTACGGAGGAATCGATTGTCGACAGTTACATTCAGAAATTATATCGGGTAGACAATGAGTTGAACCTCATTGGAAGTCACGCTGTGTTTGCCACAATCTGTACTTATAATTTTGAAATGTGGCATAAGCATAGGTTAACTGCGGGAAAAACTACCTATCTCCAATACAATTCTCAATATGCTGCCATGCAAGATAGACTAATTTTTCGACCAGTTAAAACAATTTATTGATAGATTAACTAATTGGGGTGTTTTTTATATCGTCCAGCGAGCAATATTAACAAACAATAAATCAACAGGAAACAAAATCCCCCAACAAAAGAGCCTCCCCAATCAGCCCAGCTCTGTGGGTAAAACACTTAAATCCTACCAGGATGGTCCCAGCAAAACCTTTAAGGTTTAGCTATGAGAATCGTACCATGTATGTTGATGATACAAAGCTCATTTATGCGAACATGGAAGATATAAGCTTAACCTTTTCACAGCCTACTCCTAAATAGTCTTGCGGGACAACTAAATTCCCGCGAGCTCTGTGTAACGACATCTAAATCCCGTTTTAGCGAGCTCTGTGTAAGAAGCTACAAAGTAACGTATCAACTAAGATGTGTAGACTTTATATAACATGGCGAGAATAGAATACTAGTATTGCTATCGAAGACGTTAAATTTAACGAAACTTAAATATGATTAAAATTTTAATGTATGATCGGTAGGAAAGCTGGCAATACTTGTCAATTGAGTACACCCTGCTAGGAGTGAGACTTGACCCCGCAACCTCAGTGCTGACAGTCCAAGTGATCAATAGTAAACGAACTACCTTAACCATTAGGCCACCGAGGCCGCTTGGAAGAACCGAAGTAAGAATTGCAGCTAAAAATGTTTTATAGGTCACGTAGAAGATCCTGCAATAAAGACGCCTGTGTAATCTTTAGTATCATTTGTATGATACTGGATGACATGAGTCCTTTATGTACTTTTTGTGCTTATCTTCTTTGTCTAATGCCTATATGAGTATTTGCAAATGAAAATAGTATTATTATAGGCTTTGTGTGTGTTGTATTGTTTATAAATGCAAATGGCATACACAAGATTATTCTAAATTGACTGAGTTTATTTGAACATATTGCAGGAAAGTTTACTCATGCTAGCTCGTATTATTGACCCATTTGATTTCAATAATGCAGACATGGTATCAAACTCGACATTCTGTTTGATTGCACAGTGTTTAAAATAATTTTCAATGTAATTCGTGTTAAGATTATTTTCCAGTTTATCGTTATTAGGACTTTCCCTTAAAAGTTGTCTTAATTTGACATTTTAAACACTGTAAGATCATCGGCATGACATGCCCAGAAGTATTATACATAAAGGTATATGAAGCGTGTACATTCTTGATGGTTTTGACTACATGTCATCAAGTTAGACTCACTAAAGCTCTTGTGGGATTTGGGTGGGGGCAGTATACGCAAAGATAGAATGTTGACGAAGTTAATAAGTATTTAAAATTTAACCTGTTTATGGTGAATTATGTATTATGGTTGAATAATTTTTTCAATCATTATCTACGAAGCACTTTCTAAAATACGAGTTTTTTTCGCTAATATCAAATTAATCAATTGTTTGTTTAAATTACTTCAGGAATCATTAACGAAACACAAAGTAAAGTCAGTTAACGTAGTTTATGTACAGATTATGACAATAGTATTCGTATGTTCAAGACAAATATCAAGGAAACTGACTAACCAACAACAGCTGAAAGTCAAGGGACGAGTACGTAGGCAGATTTAGATAAACATTTATAACTACAACTCGAAACATAATCCAAAAACACAAATAAAGAAAGTAAGTATCCCGAACCCCCAAAAAAAACCACGGATGCATAAGTTTATAGGCAGAAGTTAATGACAACGCTGCTTATAACGCACTAGAGGTTGACAGTTGAAATATTGAGATCACAATGTCGGAACATTGATACCTTAATATTCTCCCCGGACAAAATTATATGTATTGTGATTTAATCCACATTTCAATCTTCTTCTCCAAAACCACCTGGCCAATCGGAACCAAACTTGGCTTAAATTTTTATTGGATGTTTCACAACAAAGTTTGATTTTTTGGCCATTTCGGCCATTTTTAAATCTACATCACGAGGGATGGTATCACCTATTTTAATTACTTCTTCATAAGCAGTCGAGACTTCATTGCCGGAATTTCTTGCAGGTGGAAATACACTTGTTAGATTAACAGACTTGCGGTTTGAAATTCTCATACTTTCCAGAGAGATTAGAGTTGCTTTAGCCTTGGTACGGTCAAAAGAATGTCCAGACAGCAAATGCTCTCTTAGTTCACACATTGATGAATACATCTTATGACATCCAGTACCAGGAAAAAAAAGTTGGTACGTGACTGCAGTGTTTAATGTGCGTGTACCACTTATCATATGTCCTTTGGGTTCGAACAATCGTAGCACAACAAATTGTGCGCGTACATATGACATCTCTGAAAAAAAAATCTTACCAAGTAAGTCATCTAGCTAACCAGAATCAATACACAAATTAATACACAGTTGTAATACATGTATCTACTGGTATTCTAACTGTTAAGAAATATGTATTGACATAAATTAACAATGTGTGGATAGTTTATTCAGTTTTACACTTTTGTCTCAACTTTATAACATGCCTTGCTACTATATATATTCATATATCTATATGTTTATTATTGTATAAAAATAGCAGCCCTTTCTATAGGGTCCAAGAGGTCATGCTTTCACAATTACTTCAATCATTAATAAATGATTGTCTTTTTTTAGACGAAACAAGCTTTTATGTAAAACAAAACTCGTATCACACAATGATCCCAATAGTGGTCTTTTCTTTACAGAAAGAAATTTAAAGGTATGTTATGTGTAACGATTCTTTTGTTTGTACTATTTGTTTGGCGATGACTTTTTAGGTGGACGACTAACTAATATATACAGAGAAACAAGGAAACACACACCCTTCAATCTCATCATTTCTAAACAGACCAAAATAAATTCCCCAAATTGAAATAAAGGTTAAAACAATTTAAACATCTTTACATTTATATACATAAAGCGGAGTATTTATTTGGCTTTTGTATTGCTCTGCCACATATGGTTTTCTTGGGGCAATGAGTTTTTGAGGGTAAGGATCTATTACAATGTCATCCACTGGTTTGAATCAGACTAAAAAGATTTAAAAATTTAATTCAGATTCTTTTCTTTCATGTTCTGGTTATGGAATTGTTTCGTGTTTTTTAAAACATAAGGATTTTTTCCAAGATATGGTTTTAGATGATCAACATGGACAGTTATTTTTTTGCTGTTATGGGTTTCTTGAATTTTATATAATACATCTGAAAATTTGTTAAGCACTTTATATGGTCCTGTCCACCCCAATCCTAACTTAATACCATCTCCCTACAAATTCACCGACACCAAAACATCTACGCTTTATGCCTCTATCATAATTGTTTTTCTGTCTTATAGCGACTTTGGACAAATTTTCCCTGGCAAAATAAAATGTAATTTCAAAGGAGTAATTAAGCCATTGTACAAATTCCACATGACACAAAACATTATTTGAATTTGGATTCCCAGCCATTATGTCCAAAGGGTATGACATTTCTCTACCAAACATCATTTTAAAAGGTGTAACCCCAGTACTATTATATTCACTGGCTCTATATGCCATTAAAAGGTACGGTTAATGATCATCCCAATCATTTCTATTTTTATTGACAAAAGAAGACATCATATTCTGTATAGTTTTATTATATCTTTCAACTAAACCGTCACTTTGGGGCATATATGTAATGGTTCTAGTCTTTTCAACTCCTAACATGGAACAAACAGCTTTAAAAAGATCTGATTCAAACTCTCTGCCTTGATCAGAATGTTTTTGTTTAGGAATCCCAAATCTACAGAAAAATTCTGTTACAATTTTATTAGCTACAGTTAAGGCATTGCTGTTAGAAACGGCATAGGCTTCCCACCATTTTGTAAAATAGTCACATAGTACGATTAAATATTCTTTGCCATTTTCTGTAGGACATGTACCTATAATATTAACATCTATGCGATCAAGTGGGAATTCTACAGATGACTGCTGGAGAGGGTACCTACCCAAACCAGGACCTCGTTAGGCTCTTGCACAGAGCAATTTTTTTCTTCAAGAACTGATGTCAGACCTCATGCCTGGTCAATAAAATCACCTTTTAATTGATTGAAGTGTGCTATCTTGCCCTAAATGACCTACAATTCCGCTCTTATGCATATCTTACCTAATATTTTTTCTTAATTCTTTGGGAACAATTATTACTAAGTCATCGTTTTGGTTCAAATATAAATCCGAAATTAGGCGAACCTGTATCTGATTTATGACTATCAATGAAATCGGCCATCTTTTTATAGTCAAGTTTTTAATTACCTCCTCTTGCCTCCACCGCCCCCACCCCCCCCCCCAAAGCAAAGCTGATACTTTGAATTGTGTTTGTAGATCTATTGTAGGTTTTGTGTAGTGTTTTTATTCTTTTCGTGCGATTAGATAAAATACAGTACAGGCATATTTACTAGTTAAATGATCTTTTTGGTTTTTATTATAATGTAAACTTTATATGGTTGCAAAAAATTGTGAACCCCACCTTTGCCTTCTGTGAAAATAGTTATAACCTACCTGTATATATAATTAGTTAACTAAATAAAAAGTATGCCACGATGTGACCCTTTTTTCTTCCAATTTTGTCGTAGTTATTTGGATATATTATTCAGAAGGCAAACTGATCTTCCTGCACTTTGCTTGGTGTCTTTACAGTCGTGCGAGCTTAAAAGGCATAAAATATCGTTTTTCATCTCTAAAACTTCCCACAAACTCCAAAAAGTCTTAATTTCACATGAACAATCAGAAACTATTTCACGATCTGGTTTTTCTTTAAATTGTTTTTTCATTGAATTATTTTTAACAAATCTGGGTCATTTTCTTATCAAGTTTTGATTTCCTCCTGTGTCCAAGTTCTTAACCAGTTTGAAATTTGAGGGATTTCATTTTGACAAGGGATTATAAGGAATGGTTTCATGGTGTTCTAAAGTGTCCTCATTTTCAATAGAAGGTATTGTCTCATCTAAATTTACATTTTCTATCAAAATGGGGTTTATATGTACTGTTTCTAATTTATTTTTTTATTTTATTTTGACAGATATTACAATTTTCCCTTTACAAAGCCTGTATGGTTTTCCGGAAAAAGCATCATCATTATTATGCTGACTTCCTTTTATATGTTCAATTACACAGTCATAATTTATTCAGTACTGACAACCATCTTGCCACAATATCTTCCGGATAATTAAATTTTTTTAACCAAATTAAGGATGCATGGTCTGTTCTCATTTGAAATTTTTGCCCTAATAAATAATGTCTAAAATATTTAACAAAAGTAACCATGGATAATAACTCTGAATGTAGTACAGTATTTTCTCTGGCAATCATTTAACATTTTACTTGCACAGGCTATAACTTTTTCCTCTCTTTTTGAATTTGAAACAAAGCAACACCTATGGCATGTCCACTAGCATCAGTGTCTAGTATAAATAGACCTCTTGAGATGGGTAACTTAAGATGGGTGAGGAAAATAATTTTGGTTTTAAAACCTCAAATGACTTTTGACAATCTTTTGTCCATTCAAAATGAGCTCCTTTTTTGGTTAAATTTGTAAGATTGGAAGAAATTTCTGAAAAATCAGGGAAAATCTGCTATAATATCCTGCCAGACCTAAAAACTACGAACTTCATTAACATTAATTGGAATGGGCCAACAAGAAATACCTTGATCGAAAACAACATGACCTAAGAATAGTACTTGTAATAATAATATGATGTTGAATACGAGCACATTTTGAGCTTTTAGGTTCAAATTTGCCTGCCTATATCGTTCAAAAACAACTCCAAATTATCTAAAGCTTTCTCAAATGTTGAATAAAACTGACAACATCATCTAAATAACAAAACACCTTTGCCATTGATACCCCTTTAACACTATAGTCATCAAACGTTCAAAACAGCTGGGAGCGTTACATAAACCAAATGGCATGACCTTAAATTGGAATAACCCTCTGTGACAACTTAAAGCCCTTTTTGGCTTATCTTTTTCATCCATTGCTAACTGCCAATTACCAGAAGCTAAGTCGACAGTAGAGAAAAATTTGTTTCCCCCTAATGAATCAAGGGGCGTATCAATGCTGGTTAAGGGTATGCATCCTTCCTGCTTAATTGATTGACATTTCGATAATCTATACAAAACCTCCAATTAAGGTCTCTTTTTAGGCATATCAGAATGGGATTAGACCATGGGCTATCACTTTGTTCTATAATTTCGTCTTTCGACATTTTGTCAATTTCATTATATATTATTTGTATCTGTTCTATTGGAACCCTACGGAATTCTAACAGGTTTAGCATCCCCAGTATCAATAGTGTGCTTGACTAAATCATTCCGTTCTAACTTGCCATCAGGTTCCAAAATATGTCTTTAAATTTACTTATCGGGGCTTTTATTTGTTCTTTTTCTTTGTCTGTTATTTTTGGGGAGACATTATTGAGCAAACAGTGTAGATGCTCATGTAACTCTTGTGTTTCAATATTGTCAATTTTAATTGGATCAGTTATTTCTTGCACAATTGCCGGCTACTTTCTTCCTTTTAAGAATCGTTTCTGTATCCGCACAGTTTATGGCAGAAATAAGAACTTTGTTATCATTAGCATTGACTATCGCATTGGATATTAATATGCCATGTGATGCTATTTGTAAATTTGGCTCAATCAACATTTTCTCTTCTCTCATACGTTTTGTGATTTTGACTTGAAAAGTAACTTCTGAATTAGCTGGTACAACTAACTTATCTTTTAATGTTATTAAAGAACAATGTTGATTTTATTTTGTATATATCTTTATCTCTGTGTGCTATACAAACTGCAAAAGACAGCGAATCACCCGGTGATGACAATATTATTAATGAATCATCGTTTAATGTAATGAGTGAGCTATTTCTTCTTTTGTTCAATTTTGCATTTGAAACAGGTATTTTGCCTGAAGCATGGCTATTGGTATTATAGTACCGATTTATAAGAATAAAGGTGATAAATTAGAGCAGAAAAACTAAAGGCCGATTACATTGTTGTAATGTTTAGGTAAACTTTTGACCTCGGTATTGAACAGTAGACTTAATACTTTTATAGAGAAATCTTTTTTATTACATCAAAACCAAGCAGGCTTTACAAGTGGTTATTCCACGAATGATCATATCGTTTCCTTGTATACTTTATTTGAGTTATTACGTTTAAAAAAAGAAAAAACTTCACTGTGCTTTCATCTTTTTGGAAAAAGAGTTTAACTCAGTCCATATAAATTCATTGTTTTTTAAAAAAAATTTGAAAATAATATGAATGGTCAATTTTTACGAATTTTCCCAAATATGTCTGAAGCAGTTAAGTCATACATTAAACATAATAATGAATGTTCTGGATATCGGAATTAGACAGGGAGAAAACCTATCCCTCGTATTATTTTCTTGTATTTAAATGACTTACAATCGTACCTTGAACATAATTATGTAAAAGGTGTAGAATTTATTAGTTATGATGCAGGAAATGAATAAATGGTCTTTCTTAAAATTATGTTGTTTCTATTTGCAGACGATACAATATTATTGTCAAAATCTAGCCAAGGTTTGCAGCGTAAGTTAAATACATTTGGGCAATATTGCAATTGTGAAGATTGGAAACTTAATATTAATATTGAAAAAAAATCGAAGAATGTGTCCATAGGACACAGATGCCCCCGCTAAATGAAGTCCCAAACAGGAAGTAGTTGTCCGACAGGTCTGAAAGTCAGTTAGCACGTACAAGTTGTGATACTGAACCATCCTGCCAAATTTCAAATTGTTCTCATGTACGGTTTCTGAGAAAAGCTTGACGGAAATTGGTACGACGGACGGACGTACGTACGCACAAATGATGTCCCAAACAGGAAGTAGTTGTCCGACAGGTCTGAAATTCGCTTAGGACGTACAACATGTGATACTGAACCACCCTGCCAAATTTTTTCTCATGTACGGTTTCTGAGAAAAGCTTGACGGAAATTAGTACGGACGTACGTACGTACGGACGGATATGAGTAAAACTTAATGCACCGACATGTCGTCGCGGGGGCATAAAAACAAAAATCCTAATATTTTCTAGAAGTAAAATATCAAGAGATCAAAAATATTATTTTAATAATGCAGAATTGAAATTGTCAAAGATTACAAATATCTAAATGGATCCTTTTTAACCACTATAAAATATTTCAAAGAACGGGGTACAAAAGCAATGTGTAGTTTATTATAGAAATGTAGAAAGCACAATTTTATGAATCGAATGCCAGTAAGATTTGTTTGAAAATGTTATCATGCCAATATTATTCTATGGCTCAAACATCTGGGGTTTAGAAAATCTTGATATATTAGGAAAAGTTCATTTAAGGTTCTGCAAAATTACTTTAAACTTGAGACCAAAAAACCACATAGTAATATGTATGCAAAATAAGAAGGTTTCCCAAATGATTAACAATAAAAATTCGAATGTTAAAGTTCTGGTGTCGATTAGTGAATGGAGACGATAATAAAATTTCAACAATACTTTATAAGAAAAATAGCAAAGAAAACCGACCGAACAACAAGAGCCAAAAGTCAAGGGACAGTTACAAATCCGGATATAGACAAAACGCAACACAAAAACCAAACACACGAAAAACAGAAAGAGAGTAACCCGAACCCAATAAAATCCATGGGTGCACTCAGGTGCTCCGGACGAGTAAGCAGTGCCTGCCTCTAATTAGACACCCGTCGAGTTACTCATTGTCATATCTAGGGAAAAGTCAAATCCAGGAATAGGAATCACTACCTATGACTCAGCAAACATGTCAGATCCTATTTGATTTCCCATAACGATCAATTAAGTCATGGTGACGACCATAGAACTTCTGGAGAGACAACTTCAACCTAGGTGCAACAAACCCTTGTTTGAGTAGTATAGCAGTTAACAGCAGGGATCGGTCTAGAAAATCGGAATACCGATCACAGGATCTAGAATAACGTATAAGTTGTGAAATGTACACACCATACGCTGGAGCTGCTGGAATGTTGCTGTCGATGAACGGGAAGTTGACAATTGAAAAGTTGAAGTCATCACGTTTGTCGTAGAGTCTAGTTTGTAGTTTTCATGAGTCTATTTCTAGAAGTAGGTCTAAGTAAGAGGCTGAGCTTAGTGTATTGGTGGTGTCTTTAATTTCAAGATCGCTAGGGTAAATTGAATGTAAATAGTCACCAAATTTAGCATTGTTGAGGGACAAAACATCATCAATATAGCGGAATGTTAAATTAAAAGTCTGGGCCAGTGTCTTTTCTTTCTTCTTCGGCAGGCCTTCTAGGAACTCACCTTTATAAGAGTACAAAAACAAGTCGGCGAGGAGAGGAGCACAATTAGTACCCATGGGAATACCAACAGTCTGTTGAAAAACATGTCCTCCAAACATGACGAATATGTTGTCAATCAGAAAATCTAACATATGACATATTTGGTCTTCAGTACATTTAGTATTTAGATTCATTAATGACGAAGGAAGTTCTGTCATGGCTAATTACTAGGTATTTATATCGTCTCTTTCAGTTTTTCTTGAAAAAGCAGCGTTTTAACTGATATCTGATCAATATTAAGTAACTGAATATTAAGATTAAAAAACCGTTCGATTTAAAGCATCATTTGAAGTTTAAGTTGTTTTAAAAATTATTCGAACGCGTTTACCTACACTTATTTGTTTAAGGTAGTTACACGACTGAGATGTACCAATTTATAAAACCACCAAAATGCTAGCCAGTTCAACCATATTTAAAAGGTCGTCTTTTCTAATTCATTTACCTTCTCTAACCCTACCTTGAACATCTTTTACTTGTCGTGTATTACAGGGATTTGAAACACCTTGTTTGGTCCACCAACTATTTTGCTTTGGCAAGGACGGATGGCCTAGTTCTTTTATGTTCGTTTTCTTTACTGTACATTTGTTAAGGGTTGTATTTTCATCACCTATATAACAAATTAAAACAGTACAATGATTGTAGTCAATAAGAAACCAGTTGAAGTAATTGATAATTGATTGCTTTCTCACATTTTTTGGTCACATTTTCAATCCTTGATCTCAGAAGAACATACAGAAATATAACCATCGTTAGGTTTCACAGGAGGAAACTTTAATACAATATAATACGACAATAGTACAGACAATGAAACAATAAGACAATAAAGTCCTTATCGCTGGAGGGTCCATAAATCCCACCACATTCTCAAAAGAGCTGGGACCTTGAAATTCTCAGCGGAGGTATGAAGAGGTCCCACTACTTGTAATGGAGCAAAAAAAAATTTAAATTACTAAAAATGTTAACATTAATTATTTGGCGTTGTAGAAATGTGGCGGCAGAAGGGCGGAGAAGTGGAAAACAATATTAAACTACGACAGCAATTTACAAGCGGAAAATATTATAAATCTCAAGGGTGTTTTTGCTCCTTTACGAGAAAAGAGACCTCTTTGAAGCTCCACCAATATAAAAATATGTTAAAAGAGCTACATTATTGACGCTACTCTTTTGTATATATATGTGGTTTATATTAGGCGCAGTCGACCGTCCAGGCCTGTGCTATATATATGCTGATGACGAAAAACCTGTTCTTCCGACACCGATCTGACTGTTAGCTCCACCAGCTTGGCTTCGCGGTGTAATGCAGGCACGAGAATGTAGAATGATACCTTGGCTTTTTAAATATTTGAATTGATACGCCAACCAGTAAAGACATTGAACTGTTTCACATCATAGTAAGGTCAAAACAAAATTAACCTTCTGACAAATGTTAAAAAACATGCATATTAAGTAACACCAAAATATTAAAAAAAAACGTGACCAAATTCTTTAATACTAGTCGTGAAAACTTAAAATACAAATGTTTTAATAAATACACTCACCTAGATCGGTTAACTAAAATAGCTCTGAATATAAAAGTAGACATGTATTTGATTCTAAAATCATTTTCCAGCTACATATTATATAAAAGAAAATGCATGTGTGCATGTATTGAGATTCAACTTTTCTTTATTCTACATTCAACTATGAATGTTTTGTTTAATTTGTACTGTACTTATTCCATGGTCTTTTATAATTAGTATTTAAAAATAAGAGACATCTACTTAAAACAAATTGGAAAAAAAATCAATATACAGATAAATTATTTGTTTATAAATAATTCATCTAATATTTTATAATTATCAAAGTCATTTAATATTTTAGTTTTATTATAATACCGGTAGCCCGTTTAAATGGTCCGTGCTGGTTATGATCCGTTTTGGTTATGGCGTGAAACGTTCACATGCGTGTTCAAAGATAAAAGCAATTTCATGTCTGCAAAACTTTCAGTTCAGGATTATAGTTGCCATTACGCAGCTTCAATATAAGGTCTAAATTTGTTTTAAAAAAGATTTAATTTCCAGTGTTGCCAGAAACTTGCATATCTTTGTAGACAATTGTCAGGCTCAAAAATTGTTTTGTTTGAATGATGTTTAACGCCATTTTTAGCAAGTTTTAAGCTATATTATGGCATCCAGTTTTTATTGGGGGAGTAAGCCGGAGTACCCGGAGAAAAGCCCCGACCTGCGGTAGGAAAACTGGCAATCCTTGTCAATAAAGATTGGAGTCGAGTAAACCCTGCTCGCAGTAAGAATCTCACTCGTAATCTCAGTGTTGACAGACCACGTGAACAATAGTAAACGAACTACCTTAACCTCTCGGCCACCGAGACCCCTAGACTTAAAGAACAATATCCCAATACAAAGTAATGTTTTTGCTTTAGTCTCTTTGTTCTTTTATTTTTACTGTGACATTTTATACACAAAATATTAGATCTCACCACAAAATGCATATATTCAATATTTTTTCATCTTAAATCGGCATTACAATTGATTCAAATTTTAACAAAAAACTCATTTGTTTATTTCTTTATTTTTTTATTTCTTTTTATTTATTTATTTATTTATTTATTTATTTATTTATTTATTTATTTATTTATTTATTTATTTATTTATTTATTTATTTATTTATTTATTTATTCTCATGTTTATGTAAAACTAAATTCTACACGCAAGCTTGTAGAGTAGAGCATTTGTGATATACTGCAACAAACGTGTTTATATGACCTGTTGTTAAACCTCTGTGCGCCGCGCATGCAATGCACTTAAGTTTTTAGTTCCTTATGTTCTGTACGTTGTATGACTTCATATCCAGTGAGATTCAGTACGCACAGAAACTAATATATCGATATCCCACCAAGCCAAACATAGTAAGGACAATATGAATAAGGCATAAAAATTTATTAAATTCTTAATAAATTCATTTTAACATTATTAACGCCATGTATTTTAATTAAATTATTGGACAATGGTGTACATATATCATAGGGTAAGATTCGGGTGTCTAGGTCTCGTATACAGAGACTTCGTACGTACTATAATAAGAACATGGCATTAGGTTCTCGTACGAAATTAAAATTTATTCCTCCATCAATTTAAGTTAATGTTATCTTAAATATATAAGTCCCATATATAACACGATTTTTGTGTGGCCAGACAAATGTAATTTAGTTTTGATAGTGTGCACATGGACAGAAAGCATATTAATAACTATTTTTGTAAAAAATGATCATAAGTACCAGTAAATGGCATGCCACATACATTTATGTAATTATGCACTGTTCTCTTTCCAAATTATAAAATAACACTATGACAATGTATTCTACATGTCAGTGTTAAATTAACAATAATAATAGCTTGTGTGTGCCATAGAAGATACCCACTAAACACAGTAACGTTCTTGTAATGTTCTGATAACGTTATCTTATAGTTCTGAGAACGTTCTTACAGGACGTTTTGAGAACGATATTGTGTAGACGCCCACATTGGTTCTGAGAACGTTATGGAGTAACATTTTCAGAACGTTCCCACAACGTACCAAGAATGTTCCCAATGAACAAAAAACCATTCATAGAAGGTTTAAAGAACGTTATATCATGGTTTTGGTTTGGTTCATAATGACCTTGCCCAATCATGGCCAATGTAAAAAGGACATGTTTTGCATTTGTATGCCTCTAGGCTGCATATTACTGCATATTCAAATGTTAACACACTACATTGATTTTACAACAGAGAAAATTTTCCTGTTTAAGACTGGGCAGAACCTTTGATCAAATAAAATGCTATCAACAATCTGTATATTCATTATGACTGGTCAGATGGTTGGAACATTTTTTCAACAATTAAAACACCATCAACAATTATTCATGCTTACAGTAGCCAAAAAATACAACATCAAGGTAAACAAAAAGATTGTCCAGGAATAGAATGTACTGAAAACACTCACCCGAATTTAAAATCAGCAGTAGTGAAAAAATGAAATAATCAAAAGACTTGTGAATGGGGTTTATCTAAATCTACATAAAAAAGGAACTGGTCGACTTAGTCAATGCTTTTGTGCCATTGTAAATAATATTTAAGGACATATAAATGCTGAGTGTGATTAAGACTTTGCTGAATGTAAGGCAAACACATCCACTATAAACAAAGACATTTTACAAAACACAAAGTTTATTATGGTAGAATATAAATCAAAGTTATAATTGAAATTTTAGTCATATTCTTAAAAGTTCTTATTAGTTATCCATCCATCCATCTAATTCCTCGTAATCAGTAGTTTCTTCTTCATTATCCTCTGCTTTCTAAAATAGAAAGGGATTCAATATTATAAATCTGTCATATATAGTTTCCTCACATGCTACTAATGTCAATCAGCAAAACCTGGAAAATTCTGCACTGTAATAAACTTATAGATGATGTATATTGAAAAGGGATAAATAATTCTAATGTATGTAATAGAAAACAACAGAATTACTTTTTAGTATACTCTCTGCCAATCCAATTTTTCATGTAAGACTATAATAAAATAATTCCTAGAGACTCATCTAAATTTCTTGAAAAAATGGGGCGGGCGGGTGAATTATATTTCATTTTTTATCCAATTTGATGAAATTTTCTGCCATTTTAAAGAAATTGACCAAAAATGAACATAATTTGAGAAAAAATCAAAATAAAATTTTTTCACGCGGTTGAAAAAATCAGGACGGGAGGGGATGAGAATCTAGGATATTTTTTATATTGGCCTCTAAAATGGTTTTGTGGCTTTTTTTTTATTACTGCTTATAAATTCTTGATTTGCTCACTATTGATGCCCCTGCTTTCACAACTACTATTTGTATGCAATGTGTTAATATAAAGTTTACAACAAACAGGAAGTAAATGTTTGATGGATCCAAAAATGTATACCACAATACATCATGTCCATATCAAGCTTGTTATTAAATATCAGCAACCTAGGAATAATAGATGCCAAGTTATGAGCAAATTAAAAACAAGACAGAATTAATTTTGTGTGACGGAAAAAATTCAAGTACTTTTTATTTTATATACTTACTTTTAATTACTTTGTATATTGCCTCAGTGTTTAGGGATTTTTTGGCATTATCTGTTTTCTTGGAATTTTTCCCCTTTAAATTAAAATTTGACCATAGTCTGTTCCCACCAACTCTCCTCAGAACAAGCCTGGCCGTCTCTTTAATGTCTTTGCCACAAAGGAAGTGATCCTAAAAAATCACATTAATTAGCTGTCAGATTAGATAAAAAAAATATTTATTTTATATAATCGATCATGTCTTATTTTGTGGTAAATTTTAATTTTTTAATGTTTATGCCAAACAAAAAAAATGTGTGTTTCCTGTTTCAGGTCTGAAAAAGATAGGGTAGTCCTATGTACAATTATAAAATTATCCTTCTTTGCAATGACTGCAAAATCCTTTAAGCAGTTTTGTTGTGAGGTTACCTCTTTGAACAGACAGGGTTCAAAAAAGCTTTGTTTATTTGGCTACAGCTAGAGAACAAAACACTTACATGAATTGATGTAAAACAATTCATATTGTTGCTGGTTTTTAAACAAAGTACACGTACAATGTATACATTGCAATATTTTGATTAATTTTTTATGGATTTCAACATACCAATTTTTTCTTCAGATAAAGAAGGTTCATCTTTGTCTTCTTCTACATATACATCATTATCATCATCAGAATCAATCATTTGGTGGTTGTCAATTAGGACCCACTCAAACGTCTCATTTTCTTCATTTTGGATGTATTCTGGTTGACTAATACATGTACTTGTATCTGGTTCATTTTCATGAGATCTTACATGAACACATGCATGCATATCTTATAAAATGTTCTGTGTGTCATACGCTACTAAACTTTCAGTCTCATCTTCTGATTGCCCAAGTTCTGATGATTCATTTTTTTAATCTTCGTACAACTCTAGCAGCTTGAATCCATATCCTTTTGTAAGCTTTTCGACTTTCACTCATGCTCATGAAATCTGAAAAAAAGTTAGTTGTGAACATGCATGTTTTCATGAGATAGGTTTACATGCACATACATATGTAAAAACATGAAAAAGGTCACCTAAAATTAAACATGACCTTTTAATATTTATTTTGTTTGGCCTATAATCAGACAAGATTATATTTATTGGCCCCATCGTAAGTAGTCATACAATATAAGATCTCACGCTTGAGTATATTTTCATTTTATGTTTACTGATTTGTTGCTTTTTCTATCAATAATTGCTTATTCTATTAATAATAATAATATTTACATGTATTTGCAAAACCCTGACGGGTTCAGCAAATACAAATGAAAGAACTTATACTTAGTATGTGCAGCATGTTTCTGAAAAATGAAATAAAAAGTCCTATAAAAAATGTTGAAAATCAAACATAATGCTAAGTCGTATGTTATATGACTACGTCCTTAGGGCATTCTGTCTGGCCTGAGTGGAAGGATTGGTGCTGTAAAAAATTTTAAAACTGAAGAATTTTGTGCTTCAGGCTAGTACCTGAAAAAGTTGTTGGCACAGGTCACTATTTAGCTTCTTGAACCCTAAAAAGGTACATGTACATGTAATGTGTGTGTTAGGGTTTAACACCCTTTTCGACGCACCTGGGTCATATAGGGTGGTCATGATCAGTTTAAATGGAGGAAACCACTGACCTTCAGCAGGTAACAATTACTTGTGTGATTTTAAATCTAAATGATAATCTAGTGCATGCCTTAACCAACCAGCTATCTAGCCAACTAAAGATCTAGAGCTTTCATTGGCCTCATCAATTCTATAAAATAGACCATTTTGTGTTTATCAGAACATTATTGCTTTTCAATTTCATGTACAAATGTTGGTGGCAACAGGAAATTGTCATGGAAATACATGTAGCTTAGCAACACACATACATGATTAATTTCTCATATTTTTTTATAAATTTTAGTTAATTCTTGCTGTATACGCATCCATGTGACGTTATCTTCAATGTGTTGAAGGCGGTCACTACCCAGTAGAAGTAGAAGTATATTTTTCTCCCCTCGTTACCCCTGCAAAGCAATCTTCAACAGGTACATGTACCTGTAAAAAGGCTGAAATGGGGCAGGGGTTGGATCCACCTCTTAACTTGTAAGCTAGCTTGAACTTTAAGTGTTTGAAAGCAATATGTTTTATTAATCAAGTTGACTTGCATTGTGTACCTACATTTATTTGTACATGACAAACAAATCTGGGAGAGAGAGTATGTGAATGTCGTCTTTGAAATTCGAATTCGACGCCAAAACTTTAGGTTGACAAACTGAGCTTATAAAACTTGACCATATAATATAATATATAATATATGCACTCAAATGAAAGTAACAATCATTCATACCTTTCTTCTAATATTGTAGACCCGCTTTTTCCTGATTCTCGAACTTCTGGTTCGTCCTCGCAGACGCAGTCTCGAAGTCTAATAGAAATGTTCGCCGCCTTCGATTTGAAAACAAATTTTAAAGGGAAGATCTTGTTTCGTAAACTGAGATAATTATGAGAAGTTTCATGAAAATAAATACAAAAAATTAAATGAATATTATTTTGTTCCTCTCGTGGTTATTTAAAAGTATATAAAAGCGTGCAAATCACTTTTCTTTTAAAATATTACGAAACTAAATCTCGGCTTAGTCTCGATCACCCAGACGCATATTTAATAGCGTCTGGGATCACCTCATTTTAATTTCGCTACCAATAGGTGGAGACAAACAATGATTCTATTTTTAGAGCCATATTTTTAAACCAGGAAAACCTTGCAAACATATCAATAGTTATAATATGACGTCACAGTAAGATTCACTCTTGATTATGCATAACAATAATATTTGTTTAATTAATTGATAAAGTAATATTTTATAAAAATATTCAAATTTAAACTTTGGTACAATTTGTTGTACACTTCTTGATATGAACGGAAGTAATTTTTTAGACAATAAAAATATCCTCCTATCAAAAATTACGCCCAGTTTTGGGCGTAATGATAACGAGTTTAATATAGAGCTGAATCCAGACGCACAAATGTAATTAAGCGTCTGGATGATCGAGACTAATCTCGGCTTGGCTTTTAAGCCTTGTGCTACCGCCCCTGATTTTCCCGCGCACGCTCAAATTCTAGATTATGTGCAGCCGTGTTTTATAATATATAATTGAAATTAATATTTGAGTGCAATCTAGCATTTATGTCAAACACAGAAGTCAGAAGAACTGTTAAATAATTTACAATGCATTATACTTGATCATTTAATATCATTTTTCAATCATGTCAGTCCCGAACGTCCTAGACTGTCACTCAGCGTAAAGATATATTTTAAATAATCATTTTATCAGTTTAAACAATGTCCGTACTGTTTAAATTAGAACAATTAATAAAATACACATGCAAACATTATTCTGGATATTCACAACTTTCTGAAAACGTTATAAGAACGTTAGTTTTTAATCAGCTTTTTAAGGTTTTTAAAAGACCTTGATAGAACGTTCTACCAAAACCAAAACTTAAATCAAACGTTCTAAGAACGTCACAGCAGAACGTTCTAGGTAGGGTTTTTCACAACGTTACGACTGAACGTTTTAATAACGTATTAAGAACGATATGGTTCTGGAAAACCCTGGAAAAAACGAAAACGTAACGTTCAGAAACCGTTCTGTGTTTAGTGGGTACAGATGTGATATTACGTGTAATATATCTGAATAAACATCAGATAACGTAAAGAAATAAATAGTAATTTAATATAGAAAAAAATAGACAGAGCAAAAAACTGGAACGATATCAGTTTAAATATAATACAACTTTTATATACGTGACAAGAAACTAAAAGAAATTACCAGTAAAGCATTAGAAATAAAAAGCAGCTAACGCGCATGTCAAAGAAAAGACAGATAGAGTTGCGCTTGCAGACAAATTGGAGAAGAAGAGGAAAGAAGATGACATGTCCGAATTGTAAAGAGCTTATTAGGAGGTGATTCATAGACAGACGAATTACTGTCACTTTGAGCAGGTTTAACATCCACAAAAGCAGGCAAATATTTGCTGCTGCTATAGTACTTACGTTTGTATATTCTAAAGAGGAAGATATTGTTTTAGACAAAAACAAAAATTATTATAGTAAACTTTACCGTGTCTGTCCGACGAGTTTGCCTGACAAAATGGAGTACTGCTTACCGTGTTTGGTCGAGTGTATGGTCCTTTTGTAAATCTCATATTACAGTTTTTGAAATCACCAATTATTTTCCACAGTTAAACGTCTTTTTAAAATGCGTCTGAATTTTCATTTTGGTAAAGCGATTTTCCATACTAAATTTTGACCTTGTTTCGAACGGAAGTGTACGTAAGGAAAATTCCAATGTTGTCTATTCGAAATCCTTTGGGTGATGTCGTCTGCAGTTGATGCGGGAAAAATCTCGCGGTTTGTCCGAATACCATTGTACGTTACGAAAGCAGACGAACGTTTGTAAACAACATTAGACCCCTTTACAAACAATGGGCAGGTCCGATTGGGACGTATTTTGGACAACCATGCGTAATGCCTCCTCGTTTTCCTTGTCCCCAAAGTCATCCCAGTACCAATCTCGGCTTCAAATTGTAACAAGCCTGGTCATTTAGTACGAGATTGTCGTTGATCCAACCCACGTCTTGAAATTAAGTATTCAATGCAGTATTACATAATTTTAACAGTTCATATTATTTTTGTTGCAGGACAAGTTTTCCGTAAAACACTGGGAAATCGACATAAAATTTAATGTAGACCCAGAGATCATATCATCAAGAAATCCTACTTTTGTAAATTTTTGAACGAATCAGTTTAAATTCAAGTTACATTCGTTAATATAATTAAAGCATGCAAAAAGAAAGGATAATAATAATAATAATAATATACAATTACGGCCCTTGGAAGAGGTGAATATCTAAAATTGTAAACCAGAGGTGGGGTTATTTCCCTGAGGGCTTTAGCCCGAGGGAAATAACCCATGCGAGGTTGACAATTTTGATATTCACAAAATTCAAGGGCCGTAACTGTTTTATTATACCGAACAAACAGTGGACTGGAATATCATATGCTGTGTATTTGTGTTTTTATCATGTTTATGTTGAAACTTGTTATGTACATTGTACATGTACCAGTATGTATTTATGCATGTGTCAAATTTCAAGGGTTATTCACCGGTGAATAATAGGGTTATTCAATGGACATGGGTTTTTGAAAAGGTTATTCAACTTTTGTACGAATTTGAAGAAAAATACCCAGATTATTTCACGTCACGTGACCTTATTTCATCCAATTAAATCAATTACTAATTCAGTAAGGTATAACAATAATAATTAGGTAACTCAGTAACTAGCAGCAGTAATACATTGGTATGCCTTACTTTCATTCAATTTTCCAAGGAATTAGGTAAATGTTAAAAATAATATTAGTAATAGTAATACGCACACACAAACAAACACATTACATCTCATCGCCCTTTGCAGAGTTTGTTTTATCCATATCGTATATCAGAGGATACGAGTAAACTTGTAATATTACACTATACCGTAACGATCAGGGTAATGTCTGTACTCGTATATTATTTATATAAATTACGCAGAACATATTTGTATAACAAATGAAAACACGTAGGATCCAAAGATTAACAAATGTTATCATATTTTTGATATAGGTTGTGCCAGATTTGTATATGTGAAATCAACTAAAATCGTTTAAGTGTTATTTTGACAAGTGGAAAATTATTTTATTTCTTCACATGGTAGGACTGCATTACATATTACTTGTAGTATTGTGAGTTGTATTGTTTTTATTGTTTTGACCTAAATTGATTGACTTATGTGAAGAGAGACAATTTTAAATAATGCTTGTAGATTTGTTGCCGTTAAAAATTTTAAAAAAAAACCAATACAAACAAATATAAGTATGTATATTTCTATTTTTCAAAATATTAATTAAATATAGGTGAAAAAAGCAATTAAAAAAGCATGTTAGTATATTTGAGGTTTATATTAGGTTTGTATAGCTCTACCTGTATTTCGATTTATTGTCACCTGATCTTTCACAGATAACTTTATGTTTGCTACATGTAACAAGATAAACGCGTATTGATAAAACATGTCAGCATTTACTACAGGTAAATATTCAATTTAATTTAACTATAATTTGTACAGTTTTGTCTCTTTGTTTTGCCTTTTTGTAATATCACCAGTTTAAATTAGAAGATATCAAGTTAATAGTACGTCCCTATTCAATCATTAGTTAAAGGATAACAAAAACGTACCTATATAGATGTATGTGTATTCTCATAAACCAAAAATGAGGTACAGAGAAAGGGAAAAAAATAATAAACACACAACGAAAACATGTACATATGCAGTGTTTTTGTGCAGTACAATACAGGTATATAGTATAGTACTTATTATACACGTAGCTATATGATGGTGGTAGGTAATATAATACTAAACATAGATAGAATAATAATAATTATATTGATAAAATAACCATTCTGTAACCATTCTGTAAGTGTTTATTTTCTACCCAGGGGATTTGAACTTTTTTATAATAATACGAATGAATTGACACAAGTTGTTAAGATCTGGTTGATTTATACTTTTCATTAAATCCTTGACTTTAAGGATGTTTGTGTGGTTATAGAATTTAGGTTTATTATATAATAATAGTGAAATTCATCGCCAATTTCTTGGGCTTCGTATAATTTTCACTTTCTATTTTCCAAAATACTAAAATATTTTTCAAACTCGAATTCGTCATTATAGATTCTATAATTAGGAGCTTTGTGTGAATTTTGGACGTTAGATAGCCAATGGTGCTTAAAATGGTCTATAAGTGTTTGATTGAATTATGTAACCATGATACCCTAGGGAAGAAATGAGTATTTCATACATTTGATTTTCCAACATAAATCATGAAATCAGGTGTAGGTTTTTTTTAGCATTTATCAATAGTTTGAAAAATGTAAGATGCACCCACTCTATTACAGAGTTAATACCGGGTCCCTACAATTCGCAGCCATTAGGAAGAATAGGTTGAAACATTTTATCAAATAAATGTAGGTTACATTCAAGAGCAAGATTATGTAATCTTTCCTTTCGCAAGATGTCATACATATCAGGCGTGGTTTGTCAGCGTTATATTTTTTGCTTTAAGGTAACTTTTAGACCTTGTAAATAGGACCTAGATATGTGGAATCATCAACTATATCTAACTCTTTACCATCAAAATGAAAATTCAAATTATTTTTTTATCTCCCCTGTGAGAAAATAACAATTTTGCTTTTAGATACATTAACCTTGAATTTCAATGTTTAACAGTAATCATGTAGAACATTAAGCTGCCTTGTAAATCTTCCTCTTTTTCTTATTTGCTTTTTGTAATTTTTGTAACAGGATGAATAATACTGTCAGTTGTAGAATCAGCCAAACTGATTTTCATGTAAACATTTTTGTAAAAAGGAAGAATGTTTCCCAATAACCAAATTTCTGGCACTTAGCCTGAATTAAAACTAAATTAAATAATTTGACATAAATAGGAATAGGTATGTCTTGGAATTTTGGTGATAAAACGTTTTGGAATTTTGGTGATAAAAGCTCTACAACATCTTAATCATTTGGATTTTTACATACTGTTTGGGTTTGAGCGCCACTGATGAGTCTTGATTAGACGAAACGCGCGTCTGGCGAAGAAAACAAATTTTGTTAACCTTGGTATCTTTGACGACATTTTTATGTGAAGAGTATTTTTATATATTCATTTACAAATTGATCTCCTCCACTGGCATTCCCGTTTTTCAAATTCTTTATACATTTCATTATTTCATTTTTAGAAATATCATTTTTGATAATAATATTAGATGTGTTGCTATCTGTATGAGGAGATTCGTTAACTCTTTCGTGATCATCATTAGAGCTTTTTAAATCTTTAAAACAAAGTTATTTGAATTGTCAGGAGCAATATCAGAAGTACATTTTTCACGTTTTGGATTCAGAATATTCCAGCATTCTTTAGTATTAGCGGCTATAAGTAAACCATGGTTTTGTTTCCTTATTAAGAGATGAGAAAATTGGGCAACGGGCATCTGAGTACAACAATGAGAAATATACAACGCGTAAAAAGTATAAAAATTGTTAAAACGTCTACAAAAGGTATACAATAATATAAAATCCTTGTTTGTTTACAAGTAAGCATACTGATTTTGTCCCCGTTAACACGTCTAATTAAAATAAATAAATTGTAGTTTCTACAAAATTCTAGAAATTGATTGCAGTAATTTTTCTTAACGATGTCCATACTATTTCTTACATATAGGATATCATATTGCCGTAGTATAGTAGCATGACTCTCTAGGTTATCGAAAGGACTATGTATGTCATGAAAGATTTTATTAAAATCAGTATCTTTACAAGTTCGTCTATTAAAGTCGCAATTTAGGACTTATGTGATAGTTTCCGATATTCCTGTTCCAATTCATTAAACGGTTCTTCTGATTTGTAAATGGAATTTTCAGGATGCATATAAATATTGCCAATAATGATGTCTGCGTTTGTTTTAAATAGTGTTTTAGAAATCTTGAACCATGAAATTAATTACTTTCCGTCTTGATCATGTTGGCTATATTTAGTTTTAAACCCGAAAGGTATACCTCCAGTTTTAACTCTGCTAAAATATTTTCTAGTTTTTAACACAAAAGTATACCCTGGTACAATTATCTAACTCATCTGTTTTTGATTACACTATACAATCAACACCATAATCTTTAATCAAATCTATATATCGTTATTCTGATTTTCTAGACCGATCACTGCTGTTGACTGCTAAACTACTCAAACAAGGGTTTGCTGCACCTTGGTTGATGTTATCTCTCCAGAAGTTCTATGGTCGTCACCATGACTTAATTGATCGTTATGGGAAATCAGTGTGTCAAATACGATCTGACATGTTTTCTGAGTCATAGGTAGTGATTCCTATTCCTGGATTTGACCTTTCCCTAGACATGACAATGAGTAACTCGACGGGTGTCTAATTAGAGGCAGGCACTGCTTACTCATCCGGAGCACCTGAGTGCACCCATGGTTTTTATTGGGTTCGGGTTACTCTCTTTCTGTTTTTTGTGTTTTTGGTTTTTGTGTTGCGTTTCGTCTATATCCGGATTTGTAACTGTCCCTTGACTTTTGGCTCTTGTTGTTCGGTCGGGTTTCTTTGCTATTTTTCTATATATTCAGGATACCTAGCTTTTTATTTTAAAAAGACCACCACAGTTCTAAGTCAATAGGTTTAGATTAGTTCGATTGTTCTTTGTCAGATCCCCTTGGTTGTCCTACGATCTCTTTGTGGTGTTGATGAAATTCTTTGGCGCTTGTTTCCGTATCGCCTTGAAGGTGTGGTTCTTATGGGATATTCCTTGATGGTGTTTGGTCGCGTTTGTACGTTTGGTTCTTCCCCATGATGTTCATTGTATATCTCACCGTCTACATACAAGATGTCGTGCACTAGTTTTACTCTACAGTCCTGATTCCGTATTTCCTTCATTATCGGGTACAGAATCAACCCTTGCCTGTTCAATTGCCTCGGGAAACAGACGGTTTATTCCTAAAATATTCTCTTTTGTCTATAGGCGTTAAATAAGACAGCTTCAATGTCTTTCATGTAAAAAGAGGGCTATAATTGGTCTAGGTCTACCTCTATTTTCACTGCTCCCAAATCGATAAACATTTCCTAATTCCAAGTGGTAGGTTATGCTCTTTTTAGATGAACGATTGTATTATGGATTCAGTGTCCTCGTTTGTGTGTTCTGTGTGACCAGTAAAGATCAAGTTATATTTCATGGATCTGTATTGTATATCCAAGACAGTCTTTTTAGTTCTTCATCTTCTTCTTGTGTGTCACTTAAGGCTGCTTTTATCTCCCGTCGTATTACAGTTGTATGATCTTCAATGTCGTATATCGATTTATTGACTAAGCTTCTAATCTGTTTCTTGATTATTGGTAGTGTGATTTTATTTAAAGTCGTCAAATAAGTTGCTGATACCTTGCAAGTCATTACCGTGAGGCGCTATGGAACTTTTAATATTTTTTATCTCTTTATTTAACACTATATTGTCTGTTTTTATTGTTTGGATTTCATGTTCACGTGCTGTATGCGTCTTTTTGGGGTGCTCAACGAACGAATCTATTTTTTCGTTTTTATTAAGTTAAAGTTTGTCATTATATTACTCGTAGTTCTGCCAAGTTCATCTATTTTCGTGACATTACATTCCATTGTCAAAAGTCTATTGTCAATTTTTTCCATTAAATTGTAAAGCGTTTCTACTCTGATTTCCTGTACGCCTTCCCATTAATTATGGTGTGTTTCCTCGCCCTTCTGTTCCATTTTACCCTGTTGACCGTCGCAAAGGTTAAATTGACATAATTATCAATGAGAGTCCAAAGTCTAATCAAACACAAAACTTTGTGAGTTGAGCTCTATATCAGCCAACTTAGAGCCCTGGGCACAAGACAGGTCTTTATGAATTTTGAAATTATTTCAAATGCTATACGTTTTTTACAAAAGGGTTAAAAAGACCAAAATTCATAATATTTTGTTACATAAAGTTATCTGAGAGTTAAACATAAATCAATATTCACGGTTATCGGGAGATTATGTCCAAAATCACAATGCAACTATCTAAAATCCATAGCTTTTTAAGAGCGAAAAAACGAAAACATTCCCAAATGTCACTTGATATCTCAACCTCCAGAATAACAAACAACAAATAAGACAGATTTTATACTTGAAGCGGGAAACTAGATATAATAATGAACCTATTTGCGTTTATTCTCCTAGTCTCAGTTCTATATCATACCAGTAAATCTACATAGGTACACAAATGGTTAGTGATTGATTTATTGTGTTTGTTTTAACGCAATGAGAACAATTAATTAGCTGTATTTTGAAGTGATGAAGATTTATTTCCAGTATAGTGTGGTAACAAGAGAGAAAAAAATAGTGTCCATGAGATCTACTAGTACATGTGAAAATGAAATACCGTAACCCCACTACAAAAAGTCACTGTTTCCGAGCAACAAATAAAAAAAATTTTCACCTTTTTATTTACATTTGTTATGCATAGCTTATTCCAGCAGGGCTGCATGTACATTGGAACATGCTGAGATCTTATATTTGTCAATATTTTAAACCAAGTGAAGCAATATGCATTTCTTCCTATCCTCACATCAATGAAATAAATATCTTTTTTTGTAGTTCAACAATCCAAAAATAGTGGACTGTTACACTGATTCCATGCTTCATTGAAAATGTGCTTCGGTCGAAATTTCGTATGCCTATGAAACTAAATAATGCATTTAGTTCTTTAATACTATTTTTTTTAATTTTAGACATGAACTGTTTAAGTGTACCAATATTTGGTGACTCACCAAGCATACAAAAAAGGATCTAGACAGTATATGAATTGGTCTATACCAACTGGTAACCATGGCAGCTCTTTCTCAAGAAGAAGAAAATTACGTGCGAATGGCCTTATTACTGACTGGTGTTTCTCCAAGGGCTGTTAGAACTTTATTTGATCGAGAATTTGCCCCAGTATGTCTAAAGGCAACACTTAACAAGGAGAGTAACAAACTGTCTGATTTGAAGACAAAGAGAGTCATTAATCAGGCTCAGTGGAACCTCTTGTTTCCATCATCTGGTGAGTGCATTGTTGTTTAGTTGATAGTAAAGGATATTTCCTATTATTAATTCATTCTCTATATGATATTTTATCTTTCCTTTTGTCAAAATATCTTTAAATAAAGGTAAAAAATATAAGTTCTCACTGATCTTATCTTAAAGATATGACGTCATCTTTATTATCTGTTTGAAAATACTGACCATGTTTTTTTACCTATATGTAAACTACGGTCTAAAAATCATAAATTTTGAGCTTAATGTGGAATTCATACGCTTCTGTTTTTTTGTTGAGGACTCTGGATCGTTACCTTTGATAATAAAACCGTATTTTCACAGACGATAGAGGCTAAGCTACTCTCCAAATTTAAGAAATTAGAAGAAATTAAAAATATGGTTACCGAATCAGGGGAAAATATTTGTAAAAAATAAAGACAAGAAATGGCAGGCAAAAGGGCGTGATGTTCGTTTGGCGTCCGTTGTAAACTTTAAAAAAAATCTTCTTCTCCGAAACCACCTGGTAAAAATTAACATTACGGTAACTAGCTCAAAGTGTTACCCAGAGAATTGATCAAGTGACAAAGATGGCCGCTGTCACTGAAAATAGAAAATGGATGTCAACAAAAGTTTTTTGTCAATAGCCTTTAATTCAAATTGATCAGCACGTTGGACTCCACAGAAGTTTTTATTAGTTTAAAGTTGTGTAATGGCTTCCTGTTGCAGGTATTAACCATCAATCAAATGTAGACTAAAATTTTCAGTTTGTATAATATAACTTGAAAAACGCTAGACTGAAATTGTAAATTACTTAAATGACAATTGTTCTTTTAATTATCAGGTTTTTCCTGTAACCTAAACACTATCAAATCTAGAGTGAAATTGTAAATTTACCAAAATGATTAGCAATACAAGACCTACAATTCACTTTATAGGTCTGAAATTGTCAGATAATTGATGGTTTTACAAAATTACCAGTTTTTGTCAAAGAAATTTATAACTGCATAACCTAGAGTAAAAGTGTAAATACCTAAAATAATCAGAAGGACAAGGCCTTCAAATCATTTTCTTGTCTGAAAATCGTCCAATAAGTCCTTATAATAGTTATTGCCCATTAATAATAATATTTTTTCCTTATTACTTAAATAGATTTGTGGTCCAGGTGATCGATAACAAACTAATGGAGTTGTTTATACAAACTGCAATATATTTTTCTGGATTTATAGTGTAGAATAGAATCAGTGCATGTTTGTTGATGTTGTTGCAAATTAATTTATGAATGTTTTTCCCAATTTTTGAAGTCTTTGCCTTTTTGTTTTCCTTTGCTATCATTATTTTTTTAATAAATATAAATAAAGTTATGGAAATTGAAATTTCGTGAAACATAATACATAAAACATTATAGGCAGAAAGAAAAGTAGGATTTGTCTGTAATTGTATAATAAACCAACCCAATGCTTCAATACATCTGTTAACGAAAGGAGAGCATAAAGAACGAAAACGAGGACATACACGCTGGCATGGATTGGATGGACTAAGTGCAGGATATCCTAACCCTGCATTTTTTTTAAATGTTATAACACGTATCAGACTTGAAGATATTTTAAACGGTAGGTTCATGACTAGTGTCCTTTCTCAACAATTATTGACCTAGAAAATATATCTTAAATTTGACGATCTTCTTTCGACAACGACATAAAGTCATTGATTGTCCTTCCATTGAAATCGTAATTTAACGAATTCCTTATTTGGTCCTCCAGAGATAAAACTGACGCATCAATACGATTAGCAGTAGAGAGTTCACATGACCTATTGCTTTGTCCAGACACTTAAAACGGACCGTTTATCACCCATCCTAACAAATTTATTTTCGACCGCAAATGGACCATCATTAACACACGGTACTTTCTATGCCTCCATTGCCTGGGAACATTAACTCTAATCAAGAGACCTTTCATGTCACCAATTTCCAAATCATTGACCATGTAACAGTCCTTAATATCTCTTTTTGACATTGTGAGTAAACTAAGTTTCCCCTTTTTTCCCTTGGATGTTTAATTCACGCGTGACAGTCTCTAAACAAAATGTTGCCTTACTAACAGAATCAAGAAAGGCATACGCGAAGTTATCACATTTAATTCTACCGTTAAAATTCTTAGTGCTTGTTGTACGACTCCAGCCTCCGTATAAGTAGTAGAGATCATAACATCCTGACACTGATCGTCATTAACAGGTTCCTCTTTGTTTTGTTTATGTAATTAGACATGACGTATCTAATCTAATGTCTTTCAAACAAATGAATGTGCTATTACGTCCTTTTTGCCATACCTGTCCTGAAACCTATTTAGTGCCACTTCATTTCTAAATCTAAGTGAGAGAATCCATTTACAATTCTATTTGGCTATCCGACTGTGAACTTTAACAGATACGTTTTTCATCGTACGAATCAGTGCTTGAAACAACTCTAGTTTGATATTGTCGAAAAAAATCCTTGTATCTCATTGGATTATCGTCAAATTTCTGTATTTCGGCTTTCGGTTTGTTTAACGCACCGGGTATCAAAAGACTTTCTGTTTGTAAGGTAGGTATGTTGGTGTTTCTATCCACTTGTTCAACCTGTTTGTAATCCTTTATCGAGGATTAAGACGTGATGTTTCGACTTGCATACGATTTTCGGAGTAGAAGCTTCTTTAGGTTTTTGTTAGAAGGTGGAATCACTTTTTTCCATTTTTTTATGAGTTTTGATTCTAATATGTCGTACTAAATTCTTGCTTTCGCATCACTTACTTTGAGTTCTGCATTTATTTCCAGTTCTTCCTCTTGTGCGTTTCTTTTCATTCAAAGCTGCAGATCTTGGTAAAAGTTCAACTTTCCTTTGTTCTTCAACTAATTTTGCTTTAAATATGTGACTTGATTGACTAGATCTGGAACTTCTCTGTGGCCTTGAGCTTATATCCCTTTGTGACCTAGAGCTTGTACTCCTCTGTGACCTTTTGTCTTGAGTTGTCTTGAGTTACATATTGCGGTGGAATAGTCGTAATTACATGGGCAAATCAAGAGGACCAGTAGGCTAATTCCTTGTCCTACTGGGTAAAGGCTATGAGGTCATAGATTCAAATAAGAATAAGTCGTTTTTAAGAAGGTATAAGAGCACTAAAGCATCATCTATCTTCATAAATCTTAAAACTTTGTCCTACAAATATGTTGTTGTGCCAGTAGATAAGATCCCTAACAACATTATTTTTATCTGCAAAAAAACAATAAAGAGTGTTTAATTAATGAATTATGCACAGACAGTTCACTTGGCAATCATACTTACACATTCACTGACCGTTAAAGAGGAGATTATTGAAAATCAAAAAATTGGTATAAGCATCTTTTGGTCTCAAAATCAAAGTCGAAGATTGTGATCTCCCCTTATTGTATTGAATACCAAAACGTCACAAAACTCCATACAAACAGCGTGTCATAGCATGATTGTCTAAGTATACTACCAAAACGCTATCGCAAATCCTGACCACTATTTTAACAAACGTGACTTCAAAAATACAGTGACACTTTCAAGGAGTGGAATAAATGAAATGTAGATATTAAAAAATTCAAAAGGTCTTGAGTCCTGGATCTCTTTTGCATTGTAACATGAATTAAAAAATTTGTTTTGTCGACACTCTATACGCCATCCCTTATATGCAGCTTTAAACCAAGCTTAAAGATCTTATAAACGCTGCTTTTTCAAAAAAGGGAAAGAGACGATATAAATACCTGATAATTAGTCATGGCAGAACTTACTTTGTCATCAACTACTCTAAATCTAATACTAAATATACTGAAGACCAAATCTTTCGTATGTTTCTGATTGGCAATATACTTGTCATGTATGAAGGACATATTTTTGAACAGACTGTTGGTACTCCAATGGGTACTAATTGTTTTACTCTTCTTAAAAGGCATGCTGAAGAAGAAAAAAAGACTCTGACTCAAACCTTTAATTTCATATTCCGCTAAATTGATGATGATTTGTCCCTCAACAGTGCCTAAACATTGAAAAATTGATGACTTCAACTTTCCAAGTGTCAACTTGCCATTCATCGACAGAAACATTCCAGCAGCTCCAGCGTATGGTGTGTACGTTTCACAACTTATACGTTATTCTAGATCCTGCGATCGGTATTCCGATTTTCTAGACCGATCACTGTTGTTGACTGATAAACTACTCAAACATGTTATCCCTTCAGAAGTTTTATGGTCGTCACCATGACTTGATTGATCGTTATGGGAAATTAGTGCCGATCTGACATTTTCGCTGAGTCATAGGTAGAGTTTTCTATTCCTGGATTTGACTTACCTAGACATGACGGGTGTCTAATAAGAGGCAGGTACGCTTACTCGTCAGGAGCACCTGAGTGCACCCATGGTTTTTATTGGGTTCGGGTTAATCTTTTTTATTTTTTGTGTTTTTGGTTTTTGGGTTACGTTTGTCTATATCCGTAACAGTCCCTTGACTTTTGGCTCATGTTTTTCGGTCGGTTTTCTTTGCTATTGCCCTTACATTGACAGAAAACCATCATTGGATTGTTTAGTTTGTAGATAAAAACTTCCTGTTTTTGTCCTGAAAACTAACATTTTCTATCTTTTTATCACTTTCGATCGTAAAAATTGTCAAAGTCTTATCAGACGATTACGTTCAGTTTGTTGTGAATTCATAGTATACATCCGTCCCTTTTCCGTTAGCTTTCTCCCCCGTCTAACCATGACAGAATCTGTGATATCAACCACGTTCATTGAACGAAAGTTCTAATTTGTAAATAATGTGTTGCCTAGAAATCGGGCGTGGAAATAGGTTTTGTTTTTTTTTGTTTGTTTGAATGGTGTTTTAACGCCACTTTCAGCAATTTTTCAGCTATATCGTGGCGTCCAGTTTTTATTTGGGGAGGAAGCCGGAGTACCCGGAGAGAACCCCCGACCTGCGGTAGGAAAACTGGCAATCCTTGTCAATTAAGATTGGAGTCGAGTACACCCTGCCTGCAGTGAGAATCGAACCCGCAATCTCAGTGTTGACAGACCACGTGATCAATAGTAGACGAACTACCTTAACCACTCGGCCACCGAGGCCCCCTGGAAATAGGTAAATAAATGCTTATTAAAATGTCATCTTTATCATAACAACCAGAAAAAACCTGTACCAGAGCATCCAGTGAATACATATAACACACAATACGATGCCAGCGATGTACAAAACACGAAGTACAATTTACTGAAAATAGAAAAGAAAATGCAAAGTACTTTGCTGATGAACTAAGTTTACTATTCTAAATCAATTAACATATTTCAAATAATGAACACAAAATTAGTACAGCAAAGCTATTGAAATAATAGAAATGTAGAACGAAATAAAATATTTCCCTAAATTGCATTGAAAATTATTTGATCGATTCACACGTACAACCTAGTACCAAATTGAGTCGTGAGGAATTAATTAACTGAAACGAGCACAATAACCGTCAAAGAACTTACTAAAAAGTATTTGACATGTAGAATAAAGCTACAGAAAGATAATTCTATTCATGCTGTAATTTATTTATATTAATTGCTTTGATTGGATAAAAACACTTAAATGGCGTCATCTCAGATAATTTATATATCGATATTTCCTCTGAGCGGACTACTTTCAGTATCCAATGTAAACAAGATGGCGTCCTCCTAGCGTATCGTTAGGGAGAGGGGACAATGTTTTCTCTGCCGCAATTATTTCCAATTAAATCGACTTAGATTTCAAATAAAATATAATATATATTCAATTTAGTGATTCATTTTGGTTTTTTTTCCTATTAATATCTACAGAACTGCGATTCCTTTGGTACTATGTTTTGCATATCCCTACGTCTTCCGACCTAGGTACGTTTTAAGGTCTACATGGGTTTCGGTAACTGTTTTTGTTGTTTTTAAAATCGCAACAATTATTTCACAGAATTACAAGGATTAAACACTAGGTTTTAGGAAATTATCAATGTGTAAACTCCCTCACAAACTTTACAAATAAAGTCCGAAGGTGTTTGTGAGTGAGTCGCCGGAGTTCACACATTGATAATTTCCTAAAACCCAGTGTTTAATCCTATAATATTTATACAAAACGATTAAAATGCAGTAGTAAAAACAACACTACATTAGAAGTATTTTCACTGACTCAACACAGAATAGACAAACAAGTCCTCAAAATTGTCTTTTTGTCACCGTTTAAAATATGAGAATCGTAAAAATTATTTTCATGTAACAATAGCAATAGACTTTACACATTTTATGTAATAATTTTTAGGTAATGTGGAATCAAAGACATTTGATGTTACCTTAATGATATGTTTGATAAGACATTTAACAACTTTTGTTCATCCTTTAAATGGATTTGAGCGTCTTCCACCTTCAGGGGAAATAACTCCTTGTGCTGACTTGGCAAGAATGAAGTATTACAGAAACTATTTAGCTCATACCGATGACAACAAGATAAACAACTCCTTCTTTAATAACGCTTGGAATGAAATTAGTGAGGTGAGTTAAACTAGGAGTTGACATAGTGACATACACCACAATATCACTGCTTAAATTTATTTTGTTTTCCATTGTGGATGTTTCTAGGTGACCACTTGATTGACAATTCAGTCATTGCAGAACAATTGTCCTTCATTTTTCGTTCACATTCGTCTACATGTCGCTTTCTGGTTGTGCAATTACAATGCTTAATAAAACGCTTTATTTCTTCAACAAATTATAGACATTTATTAATGGAGCTGGTAATGTACCGGAAAATGCTATTTTTCAGTGTCGCATCGCATACGCAGATTGTTCATATGATATCTATATCGGCTTAAATAGCATTCGCATGTAAGGAAATATCTATAATTTTGAATTGTTGTCGCCAAACTTTATACAACATCCTTAGCAAGAATCTAGACCAGCAAGAAAATACTTTCTTGGCTAACATTTGATGGTAATGCTCTTGTTTATCAGTTGAATAAGGCGAAGAATACAAATCTATTTTAAATTATTAATGATAGTAGTCATTTAAAAACTATTAGTTTGGACAGAAGACGAAATCTATTTTGATATGCATTATAGGCGCCGATGTTATAAAACATATATTTTGTTCTAAGTTTTTAGACCAAATTGTCGTTAAAGATAAGGATAACGATTTAGAATGATAATGACGTGATATTGCCAGGGAAGGAAGAAATTATGCTGATTAACGTTATACTGGTAAAATGTTACGGAGATCAAATGAAAAACAGCTTTAAATTATGTTCCATAATGACACGACATAGAAAAATGTATTTTAAAAAACATTTTTCGCCATTATTTAAGTAATGGCATTAAAGATACCATGGTTAATAACATTTACTACGACACACGCATGTTCCGTCTAATCAAGACTCATCAGTGGCGCTCAAACCCAAATCATAAGTAGAGAGAAATGCACCTATAAAGTTTATGTTTTACTGCTTTTGAGGAAATATCTACAAAATAATGTCAGACGCACATAACTACACTTTGCATAATCACTTACCAATCAAGATAATAAATTTAAATAATTGATCTTTATAAAATCACTAGTATATGTAAATTAAATTAAAATCACTAGTATAGTAAATCACAATATCTAATTATAAACATTCTTAATATTCCATTTCAATCACTCTTTTTCTCTCTTAGAGTAGTTACGGATGACAAGATTCACGAATGTTACGGAGAAAAGAAATTTCATAATAACACAAAAAGAATAATATTCATGTGTATAACCACAAAAAATATTTAATAAAACTGCTGTATGTAAATTGCTACAGAGATTCATATTGAGACTAGAAAACAATAGTTATTGAACAGTTGTTATTCCAGCTCCACCCCTTGCACCGTTGAACATTGTATCTTAATTAAACTTCATATACCTTCAAGGAAACCTAAGACAAACCATTCCACAATTATTAGATCTAGACCAAAAATATGGTTTTTATTCCATTTTATTTGTTTTTATGATTTTGTAGAATTATTTTTAGATGTACTAATTGTGAAGACGTAGGATAATCAAATTGTCAGTTTGCCAAGACTTCATAGAAACACAAGTAAATAATAATATTTTACTAAAGCTAAATAAATTGAACACAATTATAACATGCAAATGAAATACAAATAAATGAACATGTAAATATTACAGTAAACAAAAGTCAAAATTTAAACACAATAAACTGAACTAAAAATTGGTTGAATAAAAACTTAACATAAATATATATCTTCAGTCATCCACACAACAAATAACTAATAATCTGTCACCAGCATGCAAATCCAAATTCGTTTTACTTAAATATTTTTCCTCGTTGATTAAAGAACAATAGATCACTTCGTACGAGACATGGCTAAGTACACATTCCACCTATGTTTATATCATGCCACGTTTTTTCCAACACCAGTTAATACGATTGGCATTTAAAATGGGTTATAGTTTACACCAACTTCCGGCAAGTAAAACTTTAACTTCTGGTTAACACTTCGCCACAACCATTGCCGGTAATATGCCCTAAACATCAATATATACCAATATTTACTTCCTCTACTCATAGAAACATTGGCCGCAATGCTCTACTTTTGCAAAACTTTCATAGCTGGTTTTAGGTAAATCTTTGTTGTAGTAAAATGGGATGCACGATGACTGACGTGTCGTGTCGTCTTTCTTAAACTGAGGAACAACTCGATTGAAAAACCATGAGCAAACTTTCAACATATTTTCTGTGAAACGCCATGTCCTAAATTAACAATTCTGAGATTCATCAAATACCTGAATTGCAGCCCGTGAATACATCAATTCACTTCAAAATATAGGTGTACTCTACAGCACGTGTTTACCTGTAAAAATTAATTGTGTGCCAGTCACATTAATTACTCTATGGGATGTCAACCAGGGTACAGCTTATACATACTTTTTACAAACGATGTAAGCAATAGAGTGGACTGCTCTTATAATCAAAGAGTGGTTAGCAAATGACTGACATATAAATTCATAATGAAGTTCGGCACATACGTTCACCCTTTACAGGACTAAAGTTTTAGTTCCGCAAACACATATAATAATAAATAAAATGGATGAAAATATACATAGATATACACACAATGATGTTAATAGCTGCTCACACCTAGAAAAAACATCCGCAGCAATATTCTGCTTCTCTGAAATATGTGTAATGGTGTATCTATACTCCTTTTAAAAATAAATTCCACTAAAGTAAACGTTTGTTGCTGGTTTTCATTCTATCAAGCCACTGAAAAGGTGCATGAGCACTGCAAATAGTAAATGCACTACCTTCTAAATAAACTTTTAATGTTTTTACTGCCCACACAATTTTATAGCATTCCTTCTCAATGACTGCATATTTGCATTCTCCGTCGCTCAGTTGTCTAATAATTATAATAATAATAATTTCCTTTATTTGAAGAGGTAGCTCAATTAGTTTACACTAATCTACATTGAGGCCCTCAAAATCATATAAAACACATAATGATAACATAAAACGAACAGTTCAATAGTCATGCATATTTACAAACAAAAAACATAAAGATCATATAAAAACACAATTCTATCAAAATTTCTTAATTCCCTTTTATGTGATTAAGGCATTTTGTTTTAAAACTATTCAGAGTTGTAGCATTTTTAATATTAATTGGCAGTTTATTCCATTGTAATGCGGATGAATAAGCAAAGGATTTTTTCATGGCGTTGGTGTTTGGACGGATTACTGTTAGGTTGTTTTTAGTTATAGATCTTAAATTCCTGTTATTATTTTCCGAGCACGGTGAACATCAATGAATATCTTCCATCCTCAAATTTCAGCTCCAAGGCTTCACGAAGACTAAACTGTGAAGCGTCCTGTCTGTAAAAGAAGTTTTATACTTAAGTCAGTGCTTCTCAAAACAGATTGTTTTACAAATTCTTGTTTTGACATATCATATGTGTATATCTGATCATTTGATGTTGTTAGGTATTATCCATTCACTTTAGGACATAATGTTAAACATGCTGCTGGATACAAATCATCAATGCGATATCCATGATATCCATTTGATATGCAAAATGATTTCACTGACTTGATAATCAAGTCTATATTCAAGCGGAAACTCAGACACTCTCCAAATCTTTTGTTTGTAAAATGTAGTACATATTTTGGTTTTAGCTTCACAAAGGTTCGTAAATTACTGGGTTCTGTACGGTTCATGCATAATTATCGAAGCTTTATTTAAACGAAGTTTCCATGATTTTTCTGCCTTGGTAGTCATTCCTACTTTCACTGAACTACATGTATCTGGAATATCTTTAATGACATCTTCGTAAACGTTTATGATTTATTTTCGCTTTTCTTCGGTTGGAACATCTTTAGGTTTTTACCATAATCCTGCTAGCCTGGTTTATTGCTTGTTTTTAATCTTTTACAGAATATACGTGAAATACCAGCTGCATTCAGCTTCAGTGTGTGAGTGATCATTCATTTCTAGCGAATGTCTTTTGGGATTCTTTTCTTTTGAGTTCGATCTGACATTTTCGCTGAGTCATATGTAGTGTTTCCTATTCATTGACTTGACTTTTCCCTAGACATGACAATAAGTAACTTGACGGGTGTCCAATTAGAGGCAGGCACTGCTTACTCGTCCGGAGCACCTGAGTGCACCCATGGTTTTTTTTGGGGGGTGGGGGGTTCGTGTTACTCTCTTTCTGTGTTTTATGTTTTTGTTTTTTGTGTTGTGTTTTTCTATATCCGGTTTTGTAACTGTCCCTTGGCTTTTGGCTATTGTTGTTCCGTCGGTTATCTTTGGTATTTTCTTCTAAAGTTTCTTTAACATAACACAAATCATCCATTGAAAGTCTTCTTTTGATTTTGAGGAAGGACTACGGACTACGCATACCTTAATTGTCATGAATACATCTTTTTGTTCTAGAAGACTGTTCATCAATGGTAACCTTGCAAGATTCTTCCTTTCTCTTTTAATCCATCTGTATTTTCTCTGGCGTATTCTCTGTTATTCCCTGTTCGTTTGCTTGCTTCTTTTGTCTGCCTTTCTGCTTTGCATTATTTGATCTGTAGAATTTCTGTAGGCTGGGTATTTCATAAAGTTTTGGGTCATTCTTGATTCGATCTCTATAATCTTTTGCATAGTTTAGGCTTTTTTACTTGTACTTTAACTCTTGAATTAAGTGGATCTTTTTCTTTTCCAACTGATTCCATCTTTAAAAAAAAAGAATTTGTTCAGATGAGCTATCTTTGCATTCTTCCGTAAATGGCCAATTTCTGGTAAAGATGACTGAGTACAGATGACCTCGCGCACACTCATATGTAGACGTTATGTGTCATCCAATCAAACATCATGAAACTTGAACGTTGTTATGGTTACAATTTAGTTTTTTAAGTGTTCAAGTTTTATTTGATAACGCTCTGACACATTATAAGTGTTACATGAGGCCCACATACAAAACAATATATAAACATAGCGAAATGAACAGGTTCAACAGGTTAGAATGGCAATACAGTTCCTTCATACAATAAACAATACATTTAAAAAATAATTGAGTTTTTTTTTAAAAACACAGATATCTTTTTGTACAAGTTGATATTAAAGTAAAACTATCTGGGTAGTTTTACTATCCTAATCCTCACAACTCTTATTTGGAACCCCCATTGCAACGACAAATGAAAATTTACCGCCATGACCGATAATAATGACGTTGACATAGAGTCTGATTAGAATGTGTTCTTAGTAAGGATTCGTTTGTTTTTATGGATCAGTTCGTCACATTTGGATGTTTTATGTTGGCGGTTGTAAGTGTTACAGTTTTATAATATAGTTTACTTGTTAGTTTGTGTTTTTTAAATAACGCATTTATTGATCTATATTGCATTTTATTGAACAAAGAACTTGTAGTTGCGGAACCGTACTACAACGCTTCTTTAATTTTTAAAATAAATAAGAACGCAAACAGCTTGCAAGAAAATTTTTGTTAACACAATATTATTTTCATTGCAATAGGATTTTTAATTGTTTATTTATAATGTTCACATCACATCTAATACTTGGCGTTCTTTCCAAACACTCTATAACAGTGCTTCTAAATTTCAAGGTCACGTGACGACACAGGAATGCCATATGATTGTCAGTTTTTAAATAGAGCGATTTAGAGATTGCAAAAAAATTGTATAAAATTTTTGTTGTTATATTTATATAGAACATTTATTTATTATCGATGCCAAATTTATTTTTAAGGCTACCTTTGAAATTAATTTTAGTGCTCTTCTTCATTCACTTTGTGACAGTTTTTTGACGATGTCAACTTTCGAACGAAAAAAATAATCAATATCAGTATTAAGCAGATTATTTGATTTTGATCATGTGGCACATAATTGCTGTGGAGCTCACCGCTCTTCGCTGTTCTCGCTATTAACATCATATTCATTCTAGTCATATGTATTCAATTGTTTAAAATACTTAAAAAATGTATCAATCGGATGTCAGTTATTCAATTTTTTTTCCCTTTAATATTTATTTAAACGTTTAAAGAAATTTTTCGGGTTTTTCTTTAACAATGTACGTAATTCATTTGCACATTTGGCTTGATTTAATGCAAAGCTCTTGTTCAGTTCTTGTATAAATTCTTTCGCCTTTATATTTAAGAGATTTTTTTGTTTCAGTTGACTTATCTTGTTTATATTCACATTTCACTGTGTGAAATGCATCCTGCTTGATTTTACAATTTTTATTAAACCATGGTTTATTATTAGTATTTTTAGTTTTAAAACTATTTCTATGTACAAATGCTGACGAATTGGAAGTTAACAAAGTTTCGATTTTATTCACTATATCATTCACGTGATCAGAAGTTAATAAAGTGTAATCGTCCATGTTATTCAGTACGTCGTTTAATTCTATTAATAGCTGGGATTGCTCGATTACACCTGTAAATACATGCGCTTTTTCTGGCTTCCATCCTACACGTATATTAATATTTTCATTACAATTATCCGATGGATTAAATTTGGAATTACATTGTTAGGAAAATGGAATGTAACATGTATTCTATTGTTTGCGTCAGAAAACATGGATTAAAATCTACAATTTCAAATTCAGAAACTAATTTAAAAACACATAGAGTGAGTAAAAGATAATCAACAAGACTTACCCATTTACATGTTGTTTGACCAATAAATTTGTTATTGTGGAGTCGGCCATTAGCTATACAAAGGTTACATAATACAATTAATTTTAAACCATATTTAATTGCTCTAGAATTGTCTAAGGTATAACGATCCAATGGTATACCACTGTGTATAATTGTTTCATAAAAAGAATTGTTTTCATTATTAAGAATAACATTGTCAAAGATATATAAAATATAAAAAAGATTGTCATCGGGTATCACAATATCATTCAGTTTAGCAGTTTTAAGTGCAACAAATTTTGTATTTTGTGTTAAATTTATGAATTCATTTTCAATTTCAGTAAACGCTTCTTCATTGGAATGTTTAGTATATTCTGGTTAAACATATATACAACCTATTAAAAAGTTTTCATTGAGCTGCGTAAGCTCTTTTGATATTTCTAGCCATAAAAAAATTAAGATATTAATAATTAATAATAATTTCTAAAATGTATGATTTTTTTTAAATTCTTTTTATTAATAACAATGATACCACCTGATTTTTTGTCACATTTTTTCCTATGTTTACTGTAGTAAGAATATTCATTTGGTAATTTAATGTCATCAAATTTATGAGTTTTGGTTTCAGTAAAAACACAAATATCATTTGTATTAATAAGTAAGTCAAAATCGGGGTTCAAAAGCTTAGATTTAAGACAACAAACATTCAGATGAGTAATGTTCAGTTTATTTACAAATCCATTGTTATTGTCTGATGCGTTGTACCTATCCATTGTGTATTAGCGGGGGATCGTTGCAATTTGTTAGTTCATATGATCGGCCATCAACCATCATATACCATTGTAGCGCGTTTACCCATTCTCTGAAATTCTTTAAGTTTCGGGTACAGTTTATTCCTTCTTTCAGCTGTCTCAGCAGTGTACTGTTGCGATATTGAGTATTGTGGCTTTTGTTTTAGTTTAGAAGCAGATTGTCGTACGCGTTCGTGGTACTTGTAATTTGCAAATGTAGCCATTATGCTACGTGGTTTGCAATCGGTTCTGTTTCACAAGCGGTGAACATTATGAAATTCAACATCTGAAATATTTGGAATTTCGAGTTTCGTGTGTAACGGGTTTTTTTTGCACAGCTTCAGTATTTTCATTTTCATAGTCTATTTGTTCTATACCACTGAATATTATGTTGTACTTAATGGAGTGTGTCTGAAGCTTAAGAATATTCTCCTTTAAATCAAAATTGTCATTTTCTAGTTTGTAATTCATATTTTCCAGTTATTTCGTTACTTTCTTTTTGCATATCAGATAATTGTTTTTCGAATTTATCAAACTTTTCACTCATTTTATCAATGACGTCAAGTTTTGAAAGTTTTCAATCGTGAGTGTTTCAATTACCTGAAACCTACGTTTCTTCATTTCCATGTTTGCGCATAGCATCAGATGCTATTAGAATCTGTGGCTAAAGTAGGTGGTGGTGGTACATTACATTGATTAACGGGTTGGTATTTAGTACAGGCGCTGGTGTACTGTGACAAACCGTGTTATGCTGAGTTTGGAAAGTCAGCGAATGCATCAGACTCGAAACTGGATTTACAGGATATGTTACATTGTTTGGCTAAAATTTGTTTGGCGATCCATTGAAAGACACATGAGGGCTCAACTATGACTCGTGGTTCAATAATTGTGTAAATGTTTGTTGTTGTGTGGCAGCCATGTTAACTGTTTTTATGAGGTGTTAGGCCTGAATTGAACTCACCACTGTTACGATCCCTTTTTTGCCATCTATTATCCATAAGAATACACATTTACTACTGTACAAACTTCAAGTATCATCCAAAGATCATATTACACTAACACAGTATTTCGACTACGAATGAAACCCAGTTTTTTTAAGAACTTTGCACACAGACTTCAAACCTACTCTGCCATCAACTCTAAACAACTCTAGTTATAGAAAATAGCAAAAAATTGTTTGAACTTGATAATTAATTAATATTGAATAACTACTTTTCAACTATCATTGTTCATAATAAAGGACACCGAAACATGTGTCCATGTTATCAACAATGTTGGTTTTTAAAATTTATCTCACTAGCATATAATTATATAATTTGAAGTGTTGATTTTTAAAACAAATTCTAATATGACGTCCTGCTTGAGCTATGTAAGCAAAGCCGTGTCAAAATTCCAATAAGTTTAGTTCGCACATGCGTAAGCCGTGTGTTTTGTGTAAATGTAAAAACTGACTTAAAAATGCAGTTTGTTATGTGTTATACAAAATTATCGTTATTGTTATTAATGCAGTTATTTTTAGTCTGAATTCTGAGATTTATATGATTTAAACTACTCCCGATACATTATATTTTTAAAAATTCCACATTCGAATTAATATGACGTCACAATTAGAATTCCGACATCATATTACGCTCAACTGAAAATTTTAAACTGGAACAATGCAATTTCGTTAAGATTTCTCAATATTTTTGTTTTAAAGGTACGTATATTCAATAAAATGACTTAAATATATGTTTATTTCAATTTTATTTGCTTTAACATACTGTTTTGGGATATATCTTATTAGTTTCAAAAATAGTATTACCATTGAAAGCGTCTTCTAAGAGCCGCTTCGAAATATTAAAACAATTGTTAGACATATTGGAATCGAAATAGATTATTACAATTGGGCTCTATGCGAATTAGAACATGATCAGACCTTATATTTGTCCTCATTTTATACCTCGTTATCGCTTGGTGTAAAATATTGACAAATAAAAGGTCTGACCATGTTGTAATTCGCATAGAGCCCGCTCGCAATAATCTATTTCTTAAATAATTAGTGAAGTACTTTAGATCTTTTTTACATTAAGGTAAAAAGAACATTTAAGATAAATGTTTTAACTAAAACAAAAACGTTCATAACATCTATGCTTAAATTATGTTGATATAAATTTTATAGTACCTATAAATAAAATGTCATCAAAGATACCAATGTTAATCAAATTTACTACGGCAGACGCGCGTTTCGGCTAATCAAGTCTCATCAGTGGTGCTCGAACCCAAAAAATATTTTAAATCCAAATGAATGAGATGTTGCAGAGCACCAAAATTCCAAAACGTTATACCAAAATCCGGCTAAGGCTATCTACACCTTGAAAGTAGAAAAACCTTAGAATTAAAATAATTTTCGAAATTTCAGGGCAGTAAATTTATACAATGATTATATCAATGAAAGAATCGATGATATTCCTGTCAGCACCGAAGTGTTAGTTTCGAAAATAAAAAAAATATTGCACAATACACTAGAATACCTTATAACATTGATATACACACTACCATCTATGTCAAAATTATAACATGTATAATATATTAACAGTTTAAAACATTATAGTGTATGTTTCTATAATTCTAATTTTATTTTTTCTAAATCTGTTAATATTTAACAAATAAAAATGAACAAAATAATATTTTATTTTTTCACATTTTTCAAGAACTTGAAAAATCACAAAATTCAGACGATGGGCGTCATTATAGTAGATGAAGGTAAAAAACAAAACACCGAACACCGATGAAACTGTCAAAAAAGACAATCCGCAAATCAAAGTCCGAGAACCAACAACCAACTTAAGGAACTACAGCAATGGTCCTGACTTGGTACATGCATTTCAATGTTGACAATATAAACAAAATCATTCTCATGTTATAAATTCTTTGTTTTGTGTTGAGAATTAAATATCAGGTAATATAACAATCAAAACCCTACAAATATAAAATACAATATATTAAACATGGTGCAAGAGACAACTATTTGTCGTACAAATATATTATATTTTATAATAGCACCTTAAAAAGTAGATAAAAGCTATACATTTACATTATTATACCCAATTTTTTATATTTTTTTTTATTTTTTTAAATATTCAACACTTTACAAATAAGCTTATATAACCATATCATACACTAGTTTACACAATAAATTACAACATTGCTAATAAAATAAATCATATGTTGCATTGTGTCCATAATTTATAATTGTTTTTATAAAATTATAGTACATGTTGAATTTTTTTTTAAATGAGAAAGGAAAGGCAGAATGTAAGATAAATAGAAAAAAATTTCTGCAGAGAGAAAGAGAGAGAAAAAAAATTAAGTACAATACATGTTTTGTATTTTAGTATTGAAAAGTATGAGCAAGAAAAAAAAGTAATGGTGTATTTGAGTAGTGAAAATTTAATGTACACTTTGTTATATTTAGTGACTAAAAGATTCAATGCAAAAACACACATAAAAATTATATTGTCCTGTTTTTAATATAATATAAATGTAAATAAGAAACGCACTGAAAATTTGTTTGTCCTGCCTGTAATATAATCCAGAAACAACTCAGGTTGTCAATAGTCTTTCATACAAATTCCAGTTTTTATTGAATTGGGTAACATATTTGTTTCGTACAGCTAGCATTTTTTCAGTTACATACATGTATTTTAATTTTTCCTTAACTGAAGGCAGTGAGAGTACTTTGTCATTATATCTAGCATTATAGATGTATTGTTTTATGTTTAATACAATTATATTAAATGGGTCACCCTTAAGTAATTTTGATGTGTTACCAAAAATAAAGTTTACTTTAGAGAATGGTACACCATTGGAAAGAAACCAACCCTCAACATTTTCAAGAAAATCTTGGACAGCTTCACAGTTCCAGAGCAAATGCTCAATAGACTCAACTTCTGTTTTGCAAAAAGTAAATCTTGAGTTATTCAAAACTTTAATTTTTGTAAGAAATTGATTGGTAGCTAATATTCTGTGGTTTATTCTGTACTGTAGCCATTGAAGTTTGGTATTCTTAGTAACAATAAATGGTAGTTTGTAAATATCGTTCCAATTTAGATTTGGGATTTGTAGTATTTTAGACCATTTGTATTTACCACTTGGTTCATTTACATTTATATTAAGTATATCATACATGTCTCTAGAACCTCTCTTATGTTTCAAAATATTTTTAGCATAGGATGGAACAAAAGGACATTTTAGCTTGTAATTACCATTTTTGAAGCATTTAGCCCCTTGCTTTACAGCTGATATGATGCTATTGTATTTCATAAGGTCAGTTATTCCAAATATTTGATGTAACTGTTCTAGAGAAAGGTATGATCCATCTTCTTTCACCCTATCATTTATAAACAAAATGCCTTTGTTAAACCATTCTTTGTACAAGACTGTTTCTCCGGCAATTTTTATAAACTTATTTAACCAGATTGGATTTGCAAGAAAAGTATCCCATTCCAAATTTGAGTCCTTATCTACCACCAGCTTCCAAGAGTTAAGAACATCTATCCAAAATTTATTTTTTATGTTAGGCAATATATCATTAATGTATCCACTTCCACAGTTAAAAACTTTTCTTTTTGAAGGTATGACATAAATATGTTTATCCATTTTGAATAACTGTGGAAGATTCTTCTGATCCATGTTGCTTTTAAAGCCCAAATAAATGCTGGTAAATTTATCATCTTTAAACCTCCCCCTCGTAGGCACTTTGTAATACATCTTTCTTTACTCTATGTACAGGTGAGTTCCAGATGAATGTGTAGATTATTTCATTTAATTTTTTAATAAAATCATCACTAGGATTGGGCAATGAAATAATCAGATGATTTATTATAGGCAAAATCAGTGACTTTACCACTGAAATAAGTGTCACCTGCGAATTGAGACAATGTATGTTCAACTTGAGTAATTTTAATTCCACTTATATTTTTGTTACCTCTTATTTTAATAGCTAAAATTTCTGCACATAAGATAAAAAGATATGGTGAGAGGGGATCCCCTTGTCTACAGCCCCGTCCTATTTTAAAAAAAATTTGAAAGATTTCCCCCTTGTATGACAGCTGACTGAATATTGTTGTAAAACGTTTTTATCCAGTTAATAATTGATTCTCCGAAATTGAAGAAGGTTAACACACCGTATAAAAATTCCCATGAAATTGAATCAAATGCCTTCTCAAAATCAATAAGTAGTAACAGTCCAGGGATGTCCTTTTCCTCAGTAAATTGCATAATATCATATATTAATATAATATTTTCCCCAATATACCTCCCACTGATAAAACCTGTCTGGTCGATATCAATTAATTTATCAAGAACCTGTTTAAATCTGTTTGCAATTGCCCCTGACCCAATTTTGTAAACTGTATTAAGTAGAGAAATTGGGCGCCAGTTTTCTAAGAAATGACGTGGCTTGTCTCCCTTTGGTAGACAAGTTATAACCCCTTGTTTTTGAGTTATAGATAGTTCTCCCATGTCTGCAGCATAATTCAAAGAATCTACAACAAAAACTTTCAGGTCTTTCCAGAAAAATTTGAAAAATTCTGTAGTAAAGCCATCAGACCCAGGTGATTTATTGTTTTTCATTTTTTTAGGGCTTCGCCTGCCTCAGATATAGTAATTTTACCTTCTAAACTGTTTTTTTTTTCATTTTCTGTCAGTACATAATAATCAATATTTGTCAAATCCCTTTTTAAAATGTTAATATTTATTCCTGTTGAATCTTCATTTCTGTATAAGGTTTCATAAAATAGTTTTGCCTCATTCAATATTTCAAATTGATTTGTTATAATTTTTCCATCTTCTTGCTCTATTTTTGGTATAATTTTACTGGTAAAATTTTTGGTTTCGAGTCCACAGAAATAACTAGTTGGTTTTTCTCCTTCCTCTATCCATTGGATTCTTGATCTGATAATTTTACCTTTTATTTTATTTCTTCTTATATTTTCTAATTCTTGTTTTTTACTGTCAAGTATTATTACTTTATTTTCATCTAGATTTTTTTTGAAGCTCTGTAATCTCCTTTCTTAGATTATATTCTTGTTTCTCCCTTTCTTTTTTTTATAGCTAGAGTAGGAAATAGTTTTCCCTCTAATTCCCATCAATAGTGTTTCCAAAAATAACTGGGTATTTATTGTAAAATGGAGATCTGTATTGTATATTTCATTTATATTATCAGAATTGTAAACAAGTGCTGCATACTGTTTCTTAACCTCTAAAATTTTATCTTTAACTATATTAATATATTCTTGGTCATACAATAGAGAATTATTAAATTTCCATAGCCCTTTGCCTCTGGAAAAGGGATTTAACTCTAATTCAAAGATTACCATTGAATGATCTGATCTGTAACTAGGTTCTATAAGACAGTTTCTTAGTTGATTCAGCATGTTTTCAGTAAAAACGAAGAAGTCTAATCTTGCCTGTTTAAAGGGAGTTCGCTTTCTCCAGGTGTACCTTAGTACATCTGGGTAGAACTCCCTAAATGGGTCAATCAGCCCTTTTTCTTTTATTATTTCTAAGACGGTGTTTCTTGCATTTGGATTGTTAATGTTTAAGTAATTATAATAATCAACATAAGGGTTTAAGACAAGATTAAAATCGCCACAGATAATAAAGGTCTCATTGGCAAAATCATCAACAACTGATATTATTTGTTCATAAAATTTTGGTTCGTCCTTATTCGGCCCATATAAAGATACAAGTGTAATTTTAATATTTTCTACAACCATGTCTAAAATAATGTAGTTTCCATTTATATCTTTTTTTCTTTTAACACTTTAAATTCAAAATTGTTGTTCAGTAATACTGCAGTGCCCCTGGAATTGGACTAAAAGGAAGAGAAAAAGCATTCAAAACCCCACATTGACCTGACAGTGTTTTCTATTTCACATGTGAAGTGTGTATCTTGGAGACAATATATATTACAATTTTTGGACTTAAGTACATTAAATACATCTTTTCTTTTACCAAAATCTCTAACACCTTGACAGTTAACAGACATAATTTTCAATGTAGCCATAGTTTAATATATATAAACATAAATTAGGCCCAATGAAAAAATTGGACAAATTGAAGACATAAAACTAAAACACAGGACAAACTGAAGACGTAAAACACAGGACAAACACCTTTGAATGGACTTCATACTAGCAGTTATCTCAATATAAAAAGTGTGAAACACAAATATAACACAAGATAAGTAATAAAAAACAGGACAACATTCAATAAACCACATTAGTAACATGTCACTACATTTTTTTCTTAGTACCTCTGATACTATAAAAGAATACAGGGTTAGGAAATATATGGTAAAAAAGAATTTTGGACTTTCAAAATGGCTTTTGTAAAACTTCATTTTTGTAAAATACTATAATTGTAACTAAATGAACTAAAGGGACAGTTTAGTTATTGTAGAAATTTAACTATTTATTGAAATGAACACATGGTAGGAATGCACCAACAAAATTATAATATTGGTACAGCTGTAGCTACAGTTATGTTTTTTTCCCAGAAATGGGCAGTTCTAACAAACATTTTTGTTTTGTAAATAATTTGTATGTGGTGAATAGTATAGTAAGTAATATAAAAAAAAATTATTTACATACAGTACAGGTGTGATGGAGGAATATCCATGAAACTCACTTCCTGTATTTAATTCTTTCATCTATGTTGTCATACAAGTCGAACTTAAGTTGCAGACCATCTTCCATTCTGCCATATACTGCACAATTGTAATACCACACAGATTCAAAATTGTTAGAGTGTTTCAGTTTGTTAATAAGTTCCATATTCTTAACAGTGATATCGTCTACAAATTTCACATTGTTCATTAAACTCTTCTTTCCTCTCATGATATTCCTTTTCACCTCAGTGTTGGATAATTTCACTATCACTGGTTGCACTCCTTCTCTCCTTGATGGTATGCGATGGATAGCAACTACATCTCTGTCTTCTAGCTGGACATTAAGATCCTTATGCACTAAGGATATAAAGTCTGATCTCAAATTCAGTCTATCTCTCTTTGGGAAATTTAAGACTTTTATATTGTGTTTCCTCGAATACTGTTCGTTATGATTTCCCATCATCACTGCTTGCTTTGTTAGCCACATATTAAAATTCAAGTCTTTCTTTGTCTGTACTGCTGTTTTTTGCAACTCATCTACTTTCTTCTTTAAATCTTCGTTTTCAATTATTATACCCAATTAATATATGCTGAAAGTATATCTTTTTCTTGGTACATACTATCAAGGTATCAAGTCTTTTGGGTATATTAAGATGCTTAAACAATTGACTTATCTTATCTTTTCAAAATATAGAAAATAAGCTTAAATCAAGGCAATCTAAGCTATAACATCAAAATTAAAATATGCATATAAACAATAATCAATGTAAACATACACAAATACTATATCTTACCTCATATGAGGTGTAAGTATCAGAAGCAACAAACGGTGAACAGTTTTAGGTACATACAACCTGTATAATGAAATATTATAAAACGTAATAAATCAAGTGTACTTGGGACCAATTAAGTTTGATCTAAGCTTTAAATAAAATAAAGTATATATTCATTATATCATCAATTATTCTGTGTGTTTACTTTTGTTTATTAAATAAAATATTTATAAGAAACTAATTTATTTTTTATTACATACATTTAATAATATTTAGTATTATTAATATTATTATTATTATTCACATTTATATAGCACAATTTTCATACATATACATACTCTCAAAGGTGCTTTACAAACAAAACCATACATTTTAAGAATACTATTAACAGAATCATAAGTTCCAATTAAAAAAAACCTTTACATAGACTTTTAAAACCTAACAATAAAAAAATTGTGAAATAAAATTACACAAACATATTGGTAGGTAAAACGTCCAGAACATAATGCGGTGCGTATAAAAGAGAATATCTATGTTTTAAAATTAAAAAATAGTTCATATATCGGACTACTATTAAGACTACTGTACTTCATAATACTGATACTGAAGGAAAAGGTAAGTTTTAAGAGATTTTTAAAAGGAAGCAAAACTGCTAGACTGGCGTAGTCTCACTGGTAAGGAATTCCACAGCCGAGGTGCACACACACAGAAACAGCGGTAGCTCACTGTTTTAGATCTGGGTTGTACTAAAATCAATGTATTGTCTTGAGATCTAAGTGTTCGCTTTGGTGTATACAGTTCCAGTAAAGAGTTTAATATGGTGCTTGGTTGTGAGGTGCCTTGTATGTAAGGGTACAAAATCTACTGTCTATCGGTAACCAATGCAGCTCTTTCAAAATCGGAGTGATATGACAGTAGCGAGAAACTTTTGAAATTATACGCGCTGTTGTGTTTTGAACGGTCTTAAACTTGTTTAGATTGGTTTTGGGTAGTCTATATAGCAGAGAATTACATTAGTCTAGTCGAGATGTAACAAGACTGTTGACCAGAGTTTTTGTAGCATCACATGTTATATATTGTTTATGTGGCTAATCTGACGTAATTTAGTATAGCTGGATCGACACACGGAGTAAACATTGCTTTTCATATTCACCCTGGACTCGAAGAACGCTCCGAGATTTCTGACAACTTTTGCTGGCTTTATCATAGATGCACCAATAGTGATGGTAATACATGTATCCCCTAACAAACTGCTCATTATGTTAGGATAAGAAGACAATGACATCAGTCTTGTCCGTGTTTAACTTCAGCATGTTTGTGTGCATCCAAGATACAATGTCTGCAGAGCAGCTCTCCACCCGACGTAGAGCTTCCTCAGGGCTGACCTTATCATTGGGCTAAATATAGTTGAGAGTCGTTCGAGTAAAAGTGGTGATCTTGACCATGGTCTCTATAGATAAAACCTACAGGCTTGGTGTACATAATATATAATTTTTCGGGCCTAACATAGATCCCTGAGGTACTCTGTAGGTCATGAGAACAGCCTCCGACAATTGGCCATCTATACAAACTGTTTGGTACTGATCACTGAGGTATGACGTCATCCATTTTAGCGGAGCACCATAATACCAAACTCGTGCTTAGGTCGATTAAGGAGAGTAACATGATCTATGGTATGAAATGCTGCTGAAAGATCCAATAGAACAAGTACTGTAATGTTGTTTTGATCTAAGGATTGCATTATGTCATTTTTTACTTTAACAAATGCACTCTATGTGGAATGAAACTTCCGGTAAGCCGACTGATTTGGTTCATGCAGGTTATTTAAAGCAAGATGAGTTTCTAATTGCATGTCCACAGCCTGTTCTAAAACCTTGGATACAAAGGGCAGATTAGAAACAGGTCTGTAGTTTTAAGTTCATTCTGCTCAAGGTCCGGTTTCTTTAGCAATGGCCGTATTCCTGAACATTTAAACACTTTTGGGACATAGACCGCTTCTAATGAAGTATTTATTATCTTTGTTAAAATAGGTAGCAGTTCATCAATGCAAGATTTCAGTAGCCATGTGGGTATTGGGTCAAGCTCACATGATTCGTGACTTTAAAATAATACGTTGTATTGTCTGCTCAGATATGGGTACGAAATCCATCATGTTGATAGATAGAGGTGAAAATGGGACTAAAACATTTGTGTTCATATTGGACGGCGAGTTTTGTGTTTTAATGTCGTTTCTGATACCTTCAATTTTATTGATAAAAAAGTAACTGAAATCTTGAGCTAACTGTTTTGATGATGTAGATGAAGGTAGAACCACTTCATTGGATGCACCCAGAAGGTGTTTCGTAATCTTGTAGAGGCTTTTCTGATCCCGACCGTCATAGGCTATTTTGTTGGAATGGTAGGTCACCCTTGCTTTCTTTAGTAGCTTATTCACTGTAGAACATTGTTCCCGTTATAGTTGATGATCAATGCAGTTTAGATTTACGCGAGTTACGCTCAAATTTTTGCTTTTTGTGTTTAGCTTCATAAAGTTCATCTGTATAGCAAGGACAATCGTTTCTTAGAATAATGCTTTTGGTTCGAAGAGGGGCATGCCTTTCCAGCAGCATGGATAGCTCAATAGAGTATGCATCGACCAATTTATCTACATCTGTACGTGGTGATTTCGTAATTTAATTAGTTTTAATGATATGTTAAGCTCTCAGTCACATTCAATCTTACCAAAATATTATGAAATTAATTATTAAATATAATTAGTATAAAAGATGAAATAAACCGACATTAATAAGTATGTTCACACACTAAAAAAGTACCTCATACCAACATAATCTAAAAAAAAGAAAATATAATAATCTACACTCACTGTGCTACATATATAAGTTACCTCATAAAAGACTAAAATAATGCATTACATAATCAAATAAAAATTATGCAAGAATAAGCAATTTGTTTAAAATGGTAAAATATTAACTTATTGCAAAAGAAAATTACACATTAATTGCGTTATGTTCATAAGGCCAGAACAAGTATTCCCGACACAGAGTTATGAACGCCATTTTTCACTTTGTATGCATTTATCGTGCACATGAAAACTTTTTATTTTACTAAATCTTCGCAGACAAAAGAATTAAATATTTTATTTTTAAACTCAAATATTTACCAATCAAATTGTTGGAAAACATAAATCTGACAAAATTTTTAAAAATTAAATGCTTTGTGGAAAATTAAGAAATAATTCATTTTTGCACGAATATATACTGATTTTACCACTGGTTGGCCCTTTATGCCAAGTTTTTATCCATGAGCGTTAGCGGGGGGTAAAATGTGGGCTTAAGGGACAAACTCGTTTTAAAATCAGTATATATTCTTACCCGTATGAATTATTTCGATTCTAATAGGACAAAAATGGTATATATTAACTTTTATCAACAATCGCAACCTTTGATATATAGGACTTGTCGGACATTTACGACACAATGTTGATTGTGGCGTTGTTAAAATATGTTAAAAATTTTACTATGACGTAAACATAAATATTGTTAATTTGTTGAAGACTTTGATTAGAATTATATACTCGGTTTACACCTGGTGTGGACTCGAAGCGTTTTAGTCATGTCATATCACAACCATAATTTAAAAACCGTTATTGGCTTGTTATTTATACATGTAGCACCATTTTTTATGATTAATTTCGTACAACCATTTAAGCACAATGTGACCAATATTGTGTTGTTGTTATGTAATACTGAGGATCATTATTATTGGTGGGATATTAATTTTACAGCATTTGTGGGGCCAGACAAACCTTGAATTTCATTACTCAAGGAATTTTCCCCAGTCAGTCTGTTAAGAAAAGATGAAAAATAAAGATGTGTAATAAACATTGATCCTATGCAGTTTTACATAGAGATTTTACAGTAAAGTACTCTTTTTTATTTACTTAAAATCTGTATGGTCTGTAGGTTAAATCTTAAAGTCATATTGACATACTTTCTCAATAAACTTTATACAAATGGGAACAGCATACATTAAAGGTTAAAGTAAGCTATTGGACCTTGTAGTATAAACAGAAAAACTACTGTAATAAAGACGAAACAGTTTTCGTTCCGCTTATATGTTGGAGTATTTCTACATTTTTAAATTGTTTTATTTTGAAGGCCATGGGCAGGTTAGGTGGTCCTACAATGCTGCAAGAATGCACAGATTTAAAAAACAAAATACTGGACCAATCAAATCAAGAGATAATGCTGGAAATAAAATCTGCTCTTGTTGGAATTAATGACATGAAACTATCCATTGAAAATTTGGAAAGTTCCTACATCGATCTACAGAATAAAAATACAGAAATGGCAAAGAAAATGGAGATCTTGATGAAATCACATAAAGACACGATTCCATGGAATGTCAGAGGTAAAATAATTGTAGACAAGTCTTTATCAATACTGGTGACTTCATTACTAAAAGACACATTTATATGCTGAATCATTATAGCAATAAGTTCTCATACATTTAGTTTATTATTGTTATGCACATTATAAATGTAAAATGAAAAAGCTTTAATTTTTTTAATTGTAAAAGGAAAAAAAATAACTAAGCTTTTATTGCAACAACAATTAAGTAAAATAATGCAGAAAAATATACATGCAAGCATAAAAATCCTTCATATTTTGACACGCCAAATATTTCATGCTTGAGTGAACTTAGAAAAGGTAGTGTTGATCAATATGTGTAAAGCTGTGAATGTTGCAGAGACATCTTTCCTTGTTTTCTCAGATTTATTTGTCAGCATTTGTAATTGTCTATTATTACATTTTAGGCCATAATTTTATAAAACTGTCACTTATGTGTTCAAACTGATATTATAATATTATATTATGCTTTCTCTGTGTAAACAAAGACGTGTTAAAATTCGAATAAATTTAGTTCATACATGCGTAAGTTAATTGTGGTCGCAGTCGGTTAAATTTATTTAAAAAAAACTAAATTTATAACCATAATTATCGTTACTGTTCATAAAGTTGTTATTTTAAGTGTGAATTCGGAGATTTGCATGATTCAACATACTGCCATTATAATTGTGTTTCTCATCACTCTACATATGACACGTGAGAGGTACGTGGAACAGCCATACAATAGCGCAAAATTATATGCTGCTTCACTGTACAGATTATAGTAATTGTGATATTCAGGACTATACTTTATGGGCTATCGTTCTGGCAATATATTCACGAATATAATATAAAATAGAAAAAAAAACTTAATGGTAAACAATTGTATGAAATTATTATTCAGAATTGTCAGGCATAATAGATGTATATACTAACATGTTAGGTCTGTTCAGTCTGTGTTTTTCTTTACTGCTTATCACATAGTTTTGAGTTCCAATGAACATAACATCAATTCAGGTAAGCCTTTGTCATCACTCTAGATCGTCCATCGTTATCGTCTTCCACGCTACCATTGTCATTTCAAACTTTTCTCCGATATATAAAGGACTTTTAAAAACCACATGTTATTTTAATAGTTATTTCTATCGACCTCACGATTTGGTTTTACATAGTACCCTATGTAAAAAAGTTTAAGAAGTCTTCTCAGAAACTGAAGAAATGATTGTAAGGTAATGTTTATAAATGGTTCCTCAAACGTTAATGTTTATTACAAAATGGCCACCACAAAATGATTACGTTTAAAGTATGCCCTATAGATTAAATGTTTAACTTCCTTCTCAGAACCTGCAAAGCTGATTGAAGACATATTGTAGGTAAATGATTTTTAGTTGTCCTTAAAAAGTTATATTTTTTTTTATTTTGATTGGAAATTCAAAATGGCGGCTATAGTAGGACTTAATTTAACATAGGAACCTAAAGGAAAATTCAGAAACTACAAAGGTGATTGAAACCCTATTTGTAGGGTAATGTTTATTGGGTGGTCCTTGGAATTTTTTTTTTTATTCTCATTGGAATTCAAAATGACCATCACTGTAGGTCATACTTCCCTTGCAAAGCTGATTGAAGCCATATTGTATGTGAATGTTTATTGGATATTATCTACAAAGTTTTTGTTGTTTGTTCGAACCAGAAATCAAAATGACTGCCACTGAAAGATCTCATTTAACCTTGCACTCTAGGAGACAAATGTTTTCAACAGCTTCTTGTTTGGTACCGTTCAACACATTGAAACCACACACATCAGCAAAATTCATTGAGGATAGTGCTGTAAATGACATCTTTCATATAATAGAAAGGTGATTGAATCCATATTATAAATAATGGCTGGTTCTCGTGAGTCTATGTTTAATAATTTGTTTGAAAATAAAATAAGTCGGTTGTCATTAATTTAACATCGCAACCTACTGGAGAAATGTTTAAAAACACGTCTGAAGCATTGGATCAGTTGAAAGCAAATAACAATATTCATTGAATGGTTGTCTGCAAAGTTCACGTTGTTGATATCAGTCCGAAATAGCTATATAGAGAATAGCTACCCATGCAGGATTAGTGAAACGTGTAGTAGATGACATCTTCACATCTCTATATATACACAAGTTGAGCGATACAGGCTTTGTCTCTGGTTTGTCTCTGTTAGACACTACTTTCTGCAATCATGTATATGTCACAAAAACATAAGATAATTATAGTATGTTATGTATGTGTACTTGACAAATTACCATAGGCTTATTTATACACCAGGTATTATATGAAAGACTCCTTCAGTTTGTTTTTCTTGTCCAGTAAATAACTGAAAATCTGCTAGATAAATTCATTTCAAATTTGGTATATACTAGTATGAATATAGGTACGTGGTGATGAGTTGAAATGTTATTTCATTTTGTTTCTGTGTATTTTTTACTTAAAAACTCATTTAAACTCTCGGGTTTTTTCCCGCCAAAATGTGTCTTTTCGATGATCAAAACACAAAAGCTAAAATAATTGTTCACTAATAGACCGGAACCTGCTAGAACAATATCCTATGACATGTCATTGAGCGTGACAATATCCTTATTTGTTATTTCAGAACGAAATATTAGTTAGCTGGCGTCCTGATCCAGATAAGGGCGGCCATGTTGCAGTTGGTTTTGTACTATACAGACATTCATCCGCCGTTCATAAAATTTAGGATTAAGCATTAAAATTTTACGAAAACAATTTTGATCTATATAATAAATAGGATAATAAATTGGGCATCGTGAATATCCAAAATATGATCACTCGTGCCGCATAAAGCATCAGATGCGTTATGCGGCACTCGTGATCATATTTTGGATATTCACTCCGCCCAATTAATTATCCTATAAGTACAGCTCTTTAATTATTAATAGTTACAGTGAGGGGAGCATGTATTTGTCATTGTCTTGCATGCGACGAATTTCGATTAAGGTGACACATACATGTATATACATTACTAGTTGGTATATTGCGTTGTATCTTTGTAAGCTTAATGGTAGCCTTATAATGATGAGAACTTGTCAACTTGCTCAGTAACCATAACCATACATAATAGGATGACAGAACAATTTGTAAAAAACAACAAAAACACAATCCCTGTAAAGTTTAGCCGTGGTATCAAAAGAAGACATCAAAATGCACAAATTTACATATGGAGTGAAGTAATAGAAATGGTTCACATTGATTTTCAGTCTGCTAACAATATACAGATTCATTATCGAAGGATGCCAGAGGTTTTCATCAAGTACTACGTCTTTCTACTGAACACCACGATGTGGCTGAAAAATTGCTGCAACACCTTTTAACAAACAATCTTCTTAGCGAAGCCTGTCCAACCTATAACTTAAATATTGTACATGTGGATGTAGCATCTCCATGAGACAGTGTTTTGCGTATCATGATGTCATTTATACATGTATGACACTGACATTTGATACCTCGAGGTTAAATTTATGTAATCATGCTTGTCTGGTCTGTACCTTTTTTGTTTTTGACCCAGGCCTTATGTATTATATGTATCACCATGAGACAATGAGTCGCCTATCATAATAACCTTTATATGACCTTAATCTTTGACCTCAAGGTGAAATTCAAGTCAATTTTATATTAAAAACTTGTCTGGCCTGTAGCCTTTTTGTCTTTGACCTAGGACATAGATTTGTACATGGAGATGGATCACTAGGAGAGGATGTGATGCGAAGTATGAATTGTATTTACTAGTAACCTCAACTTTTGACCTCGGCTAATTTTAAAATGAAAATTGTCCAGCCTGTAAACAGATGTACATATCTTTATGTCTTTTGAACTGGGTCATACATATTTTACTCATTGATGTACCACAGAGATGACTTTCATACATTATGACCTCGAGTTGAACTTTGAACCCAAAGTCAGATGTTATAATTTATATTGTGAATAATTGTCCAGCTATAAAGGCATACTCCTTTAAAAATGAAACATAAGACTTTTGTACTTATTTTGACAATATTTTGAAAAACGAGTAAACATGATTTCTTACGAAAATTAGTTTTAAAGACTGCTACTATTTTTTGCCAAATAATTCAGTTAAGATAAGTACCAATGTTTGATTAAGATTTAGTAAAAAAAATTAGTTATATTCAGAGCTGAATGTAGATAGAAAACATGAAAGGAGCAGGCTTTTTCTTCGGTCTGATTAAAATGAGCTGTTGTTCAAAATATTTAGAATACGGATCAAATTTAACAGCTGATTTTATTCAGATTGCCCCCTTTCCTTTACATTTTGATATTCATATTTCCCATGTGCATTGTACATGGTGTATTGGAGTACTTATTTTGTGTAATCTGAAAATGGTAACATCTAAACGTTTAAAATTTCTGAAATCCACAACTTTGCATTGCTTTTTCATTTAGTTGTAATCTTGAATAACTGAATCTTGGACTGAAATTAAAAGTAAAAGTTTATTTTATACTACTTTCTAAGACATTATGGTGTACAAAAATCTGTCCGTCCATTGTCCAAATGTTGCACTATATCTTGAGAAAGTCTTTACAGATTTGGTTCAGACTGTACACAATTGTCAATTAATAATGTTAGCCAGATGGTATGTAACCTTTTTGGTATATTAAAGAATTTTTTACGCCCGTCGAAACTGGTCGTATTATTGAACTACCCTGGAGGGCGGCGAAAACGGCGATGTCCACTCTCAAACTCAAACAGTTGTTTCCAATCTTCATGAAACTTTGGGAAAATGTTTATGGGCATAATATCTAGGCTCGATAACCAGCCAAATCACTACAGCTACTTAAGAGTTATGGCCCTTTATTTAAAAAATGACAAATTCGCCTTGTCATCTCTCTAACTCGAACAGTTGTTGTCCACTCTTCATTAAACTTAGGAAATTGTTTATGGGCATACTATCTCGACCAAGTTCGAAAACCAGCAAAAAATACTTTAGCCACTTCATAGTAATAGCCCTTGGCAAATTCGCCTTATCCAGTAACTCGAACAGTTGTTGCCCGATCTTCATAAAACTTGGGGAATATGTGAATGGGCATAATATCTCGGCCAAGTTCGAACACCAGCCACGTCAGAGTAATGGCCCTTTATTTACAACAAAAATGGCAAATTCGCCTTTTCCGTTCTCTAATTCAAACAGTTGTTTTCCGATCTTCATGAAACTTGGAGAAAATATTTATGGGCATAATAACTCGACCAAGATTGATAACCAGCTAAATTGCGTCAGCCACCTCAGTGTTATGGCCCTTTATTTATTCAAAATATGGCAATTGTTCGACGCGCGTATTTTGAAGCACTTTGGTACTTGTTCATTAGAGTTATTTTTTTTATTTTTCAGGCCTATTTCATCAATTTTCTTGAAATTTGTGGAGAATTATTTTGATAGATTTTGGCTTTCTTTTGTTTTTGGTAAATATTCTTATTTTTGTTATATAAAGCTATTGGACTTTGTTTATGAAAATGGGGGATTTTTTAGTTTTTATACTCAACATTGAAACTTTTTCATCAATTTTTAAAAGTATTTGCAATACATGTAAGTTATGGTGTAATTTTGTCTAGTTTAGTCCATAAAAATCAGAACGTATGTGGTACTTAAATTTGATGCAATGTTTGTTCATCGGTTTGTTTGAAATATTTAACTTGTCTGAAACTACGGAAAAGAATTTTATGAAACTTAGGAATGAAGGTCACTATGAAGTTGTACATATCGACATGAAGTTATTATTGGATATATTTTGTAGGAGTTACGACCCGGTAAAATTAGAAATTACGATTAATATATATGAAACAGCTAGTAAGCCTTGTCCTCTGAAACTACTTATAAGAATTTTATGAAACATGTAAGGATTGAAGGACTTTATATGGTATTGTGCATATGAATAGCAAATTATGATTGGATATTTTTGGCACGAGTTATGCCCTTTTAAACTCCGTATATTTGTATAAAACAACCTTTAAGTGTTTCTTCTCTGAAACTAGTGATTAGACGTTTTAAAAACTTGGTAAGAAGGAAGAACACCAAAGTTGAGCTTTATTATTGGATATATTTTGTATGAGATATTCCCTTTTTAACTTAGTAATTTCTCAAAATATATGAAAAAAACAACTTAAATGAAACAACTGAAACAAATTTCTTTTTATTGAAATTAGTAAGTATGCTGGCGCATGGTGTATGGGAGCGTGCTCACGAATGTTTTTTAATTCGGAGACATTTATGTCAATTAGATACGAGCACAGCCCGTCCACACAAAGACTTTAGCCTGAAACCTTCGTGTAAACGGGCATGTGATCAATTGGTATCTGATCAACTAAAGCCATTTGACTATAGAGTCCATTGATCAAATGAAGTGTGTCTCTTATTGAATGTATATGTGTATTTCAGTGCAAATTCAAAAGACAGTAGAAACATGGAGAAAGAATGATGAGATGTTTGTTGATACCCGAGCAGCCAAACATGCACTGAAGTGTATCAAAGCCAGTAATTGTGTTACAGTTACAGCAAGCTCGGGTGTAGGGAAGACAGCAACCGTCAGACACGTGGCATTAAAGATGGCGGAGATTGATTATGACATTATACCCATTATAGATCCATATGACATTTTGAAGTTTTACAATCCAAATCGGAAGACATTGTTTGTGGTAGATGATTTATGTGGCAAGTATTCCTTAAATCAAACTGATACAGATAAATGGGAATCACAAATACAATGTATTGAACCACTGTTGAAAGACAACATGACAAAAATAATTGTGTCGTGTCGATTGCAAGTTTATCTTGATGAACAGTTTGAAAGGATTTCTCTATTTAAATTATGTGAATGTAATTTGTTGTCGGAAAATCTTTGTTTGTTAGAAACAGAAAAAACTTCCATAGCTACTAAATATCTATATAAAAATGCATCTGAAGTAAAGGAGTATTATAATTTGTATGATTTTTTCCCACTTCTTTGTAAGTTGTATAAGGAAAATCCCACAGTAAACATTTCAGAGTTTTTCTGTAAACCTTATTCTGTTTATGAAGGTGAACTAGATAGGTTATGTAAAGAATGAGCTGTCAAGTACTGTGCTCTAGCTCTCTGTGTAATGTTTAACAATCATTTAAATGAGGAATGGCTGACTGAAGAAGTTGATAAAGACATCAGAACAGTTATAAAGAATACATGTGAAGCATGTAAACTGAGTAGGAGTACACCAAGACCTGCTTTACGGGAAGAGCTCGACTCAATGTTGCATTCATTTATAAGAAAGGAAGGAAACATTTATAGTGCAATTCATGACAAGGTGTTTGATTTAATGGCGTATTACTTTGGGAAAGTGATGATAACATGCTTAATTAAGAATGCAAATTCTTCATTTATCAGCAAAAGGTTTTTGTTCCAACGAAAACAAAATAGTGATCCATATGTTATCATTGTACCCACTAAATATCAACCGATGTATACTAGTAGAATGGTTGCAGACCTGTTCAAAAACAATGTATCTGATATATTTTTTAACACAAATATGTATGATTTAGTCTTTAGACAAGAGTTTTTTTGTCATTTGCAAACACTTCCTGACACTGATCAGAGTACGTTAGCACATAAAACTGACAAAGGTGGTAGCAAAAACACTATCCCCATTATTGCTTGTTTCCATGGAGATATGAACATGCTAAAGTGGTGCATTATGTATAATGTTGATGTTAACCTTGGTACACAGGATGGTTTTTCCCCTTTGTATGTGGCTTGTCTTAAAGGTCGTATAGAAATAGTGAAAATTTTACTTAACAGTAAAGCAGACATTAATAATTGTGGGGATACGGGAGGATCCCCTCTGTATATAGCTTGCCAGAATGGCCATGCAGAAATAGTGAATATTTTACTTAACAATAAAGCAGACATTAATAAATGTGACAACAAAGGGGTATCCCCTCTATATATAGCTTGTCAACAAGGCCATACAGAAATAGTGAATATTTTACTTAAGAACAAAGCAGACATTAATAAATGTAACAACAAGGAGGTATCCCCTCTGTATATAGCTTGTCAGCAAGGCCATACAGAAATAGTGAATATTTTAATTAACAATAAAGCAGACATTAATAAATGTAACAACAAGGAGGTATCCCCTCTGTATATAGCTTGTCAGGGAGGCCATACAGAAATAGTGAACATTTTACTTAACAATAAAGCAGACATAAATAAATGTAACAATGTGGAGGTATCCCCTCTGTATATAGCTTGTCAGGAAGGCCATACAGAACAAGTAAATATTTTACTTAAAAAGAAAGCAGACATTAATAAATGTGACAACGAGGAGGCATCCCCTCTATATATAGCTTGTCAGAATGGCCATACAGAAATAGTGAATATTTTACTTAACAATAAAGCAAACATTAATAAATGTGACAACGAGGAGGTATCCCCTCTGTATATAGCTAGTCAAAATGGCTACACAGAAATAGTGAATACTTTACTTAACAATAAAGCAGCCATTAACAAATGTGACAACGAGGAGGTATCCCCTCTGTATATAGCTTGTCAGTATGGCTATACAGAAATAGTGAATATTTTACTTAAGAACAAAGCAGACATTAATAAATGTAACAACAAGGAGGTATCCCCTCTGTATAGAGCTTGTCAGAAAGGTCTTACAGAAATAGTGAATATTTTACTTAACAATAAAGCAGACATAAATAAATGTAACAATGTGGAGGTATCCCTTCTGTATATAGCTTGTCAGAATGGCCATACAGAAATAGTGAATATTTTACTTAACAATAAAGCAGACATAAATAAATGTAACAATGTGGAGGTATCCCCTCTGTATATAGCTTGTCAGAATGGCCAAACAGAAATAGTGAATATTTTACTTAACAATAAAGCAAACATTAATAAATGTGACAACGAGGAGGTATCCCCTCTGTATATAGCTAGTCAAAATGGCTACACAGAAATAGTGAATACTTTACTTAACAATAAAGCAGCCATTAACAAATGTAACGATATGGGAGAAACCCCTCTTTATATAGCTTGTCAGCAAGGCCATACAGAAATAGTGACTATTTTACTTAACAATAAAGCAGACATAAATAAGCGGGCATATGGAATATCACCTATGAATATAGCAGTACTATACGGTCACACAGCAATAGTGAATGCATTAGAAATGTATGCACAGAAAATATCAACACTTGAGCTTGCATTACATTAATAATACTTAACTATTGTATGTTACATGTATCACAAGTGGAAGGGACTCTTCTACTATCTTAATCCAATTTAGTTTTGAAAATACTATGTAGCTTATATTGAACACAATTGCTCACATACATTTTGTTGTACATTTTGTAAAATGAGTTCAAAGACTTGCACCTAAATGTATTTCTCTTGATTAGTTGCTGAAAAACATCCTTAATAGAAAAAGCATACAAAACTTTATAGGACTCGGATGCGAAAAATTATATCTACATTGAGTCAGTCTTCATTAAAAGGATCATGCGTATATTATTGAGGTATCAATTATGTTTCACACAATAAAAGTATTGTATGAAGTAATATGTACTTCATCTGCTGAATGTTATTTTCAAATGTGTACTTTGTCAATAATTTTACTCAGTTGTACATCTGTCATGTAACAGTAATAAAACATTGTAACACATTCTGTTGTCTATTACAATGAATGTTTTTTCTATAAAATTAAAGTATTTCAAAATACTATCAATACGTAAACTGGTCTGTGGTGTCATAGAAATCTCTTTGACAATTATGGCTCGGTAAAACTGTTCGTGCACCAAATAATTGTAACTTGTGGTGACAGTCCAATAAATAGTTAATGTGGAAACACTCTATTGTAATTCTTATGATTAAAGTTTACCGTTCTTGAAAAAATGGTCACGGCATAGCATTTCGATACTTGATACTATTAATCGGTCATACCTGAAAGACATGACTTACCCGATATAGCGGTCAAACAGATCTATTATAGGTACCGAGTTATCTTCCAGAACACATTAAACCTTTGCCAGGAGATTAACTCAAAAATCGTAACTCATTATCAAAATCCGAAGTCTACAATTTGTCGGTTAACTTGTGGCAATGATTTAACACACATAAAAGTTTTAAATTCATGGTTACGTGTTTTGGATCAGAAAAGTATACCAACTCATATAAAACCATACGTCTAAGAGACTTAGAACCACTACCATTGATCATACGCACATATGTAACATCTATTGTATTTGAAAATGTAAAATTAAAAAGTCAAGGTTAGAGGTCACCTTCGGTATTGTTAGTACCTATCTAAAAACCAGAAAAGATAAAAGCTGACAACAACTAATCGAGACCTTGGGTCATAAACTGTTAAATGAACGTTTCCGAGTTCGTCGGTTTACGACTTGTAACCTGAAAGCGGTTTGGTTGGTTTGTTTGGATGATGTTTTTCAGCAACTTTCAGCCATTTTTAAGCTATGTTGTGGTGTCTAGTTTTTATTGGGGTATGAAGGAGGAAGACCTGGAAAGCAATTCTGTAGGAAAACTGGTTATTTTGTCATTTAGGATTGAGTTGAGTGCAAACTGCTCCAAGACTCGAACCCGCAACCTCAGTGTTAAAGGAAAACGTGATCAATAGAAGATGACTTACTACCTTAACCAATAGACCACCGGGGTCCTTAAAACGCTTTGAGATAGTAAACATACAAGTTTAACCCGGAAACCAATTAAAGACCTTGATTGTTAAACCAAGGTCAAATGATTATGAATCACTATTGTCAAGATGACCACCATTACTGTTTTGATTAGATAAATTTTAAATGTTAGAGGAAATATAGTAAACATGATCAGTAGTAAAATAGCTTCAATTTGAGCCGAAAAAATACATTTGGTCAATAGCACATATATTTTCTGAAACACAAACTCCTTTTTTATTATTGAAAAAGATAATTTTGCTAATTAATATACTTGTTTTTTATAGGGAAAGACCTTCACATTTGTTTTAAGAACAAATGTTTTTTCAGTGGAAAGACCTATTATTATTATTGTTCTGATTATTATTATTTTCTCCTATTGTCTGCCAACATGCTTTGGTGTTTGTTTTATTTTTCTTTTAAAAATGACTTTAACAGGCCACATAATTATTGATTTGTAACATTTTTAATGTTGAAATTATGACAGTCCACGGGAAAGATGGTCAAATTTGTATAAAACAATAAAATCTGCCTTGGCGACCTTGATGTCCCACTTGGCATATATTGAAGTACCCCCCCCCCCCGCACCTTTTATTCAAGCGGGAAATATTTAGCACAACCCTACAGAAATTTCCCATTGAGGAGTTCTTATGTTGTAATTGTGTTTAAGTGTTCAATGGGTTTTGAATCATCTAGAGTGCAAGCTGTTAAGTCACAAGTTTGTACAATGTTTCTGCAATCTCCGCAGTGTTTCTATACAGTGGCTACTATCTATGCATAAACAATTCACAACTCCAGAAACATGTTTACATCACAACCCCCTGATAACAAAATTGTTCGGATTCGAACACATGGACCTGAGTCTTTGAACTCTCATCGTTGGACAAGACCAAATGAGACAAAAAAATACTCCAATATTTTATTATAATGTAAAATAAGGCTATACAAATAGCAGTGCAATTAAAATATAGTTTACATCAGGCAAAATCTAAATAAGACTATAGACAAGTTATCATTTGGAAACCGCCAACTGTTGGAAAAATTTAATTGGCTTAAGTTGAAAACTACAACTTGGATAGTGTTGAAAATTGAACTTGATCTTCATTTTGTAGTACTTAACAGCTGTGCGAACTTTAAACAAAATATGTTGACGCGTTTTCAAGTTATGCTCTGGAAACCACGAGGGAATGGACAGAACGGGAACGGAGGGTATCACATAATATCCTGCAAATGTTCTGTGCATCACCTACTGTTTCTATTTTTAAGATTAAAGCAAAATATAAGCATGCTTTCGTCGGCTAATACTATCCATGCAAAGTATAGGAGAACGCTTTTCTGTAGCCAAAAGGTCGTTGTGCGGATGTTGGTACTTTATCATTAAGACTTTTACAACTGTTTTCAAATCAATTAATTCCTATCTTTTAATCTTTTCTGATTGTTCAAGTCTTAAGATTTCTCGTTGTTGTTGCCTGACCGTTTCTTCTATGTATCTCACTTTAAGCTTTTCGCGGGACTGATCCTCCACTATTGTTTTAATCTTTTTGTCGAATACTTCTCAGTGTTTCATCAAGCTGTTGCTGCCGCTCGTCAATTAATTTTTCAATTATTCGTTCAATGTCCTGTAAAATTACAAATAATTGTATTAAATACATTGAGCAGTTTCATTTTACGTGATCTGTAACTACAAATATTCCGTAGAATTATGTTTCCTATGCTCGGTGTAACGAACTGACATTTATATATTATATCAAAAAATACAAAGGAAGAAAACTTACATACTCCTTTAATTTCAGAATGCGATATATAGATGTAGTCCTATCACTCTACAATAGTGACTGTTTACTTCCTATATCCTACTCGGCTAAAAACTAAAGATACACCAGACAGTGATATTTCTATCTGCTTTTTCCATTGACAAAGATAACAAGTCACCAATTATAATTTATGAGGGCGATTTTTTTCCTAGTCAGGCTTCCTTGACATCTTGTTGTTCTAACGTGTAAGAGGTCCCACGCAAACGTTTAGGTCAAGGCTACGATCAAGATAGAGATATCTGCTCTAACAAAATATGGCCGATTCATGCATGGGCGTGTTTAAAGATACAAGATTAGTCTCAAAAAGTTAATTTCTACTAGCTTCAACTTCAAAAAAAGTTTTGTTTTTCAATGTCCAGATATTTCTATCCCGTTGAGGGTATATCTATTATTCACGTGTAACAAATAAAAATCAAACTTGCCAATGCATTGTCTTTGTCTTCTAGTCGACGATATCAGCAATAAACTTATTTAAACACGTTGTTTGTTTACAACAATCGTCTCATTTTTTTGAAAAACGTTTAATATGTAATTCCATACGTTTTGCGAAAAGACTGGATCTTCTTCCACGAGTGATAAAGATTTTATGTCTTTTGCGAGTAGAGAGCAGCGGAATGATAAAATTGTGGAAGATCAATTGGATTTTCTTGTTTTAACCATCAACTTTCACATCGCTATATTTTATTATGCTAGAACCTGTGATCACCATTCCCATTTTCTAGAACCGACACTGCTAAGCTACTTGAATAAAGGTTTGTTGTACCTATGTTGATATTGTCCTTCAAAAGTTTTATGGTTTTCACGATGACTTAATCGTTTTGAAAAACATCTCTCAAATATGATTGGACAGTTTCGCTGATTTATTGGTTGTTTTTTGTATTCCTAGTTCCGGTACACTTTTTCAGGCTGAAAAATCCCTGATAGCGACCTGTATCAAAGTCATTAATTGTATCCTGTTGTATGACGATATTAACGTCTCACAGGTTTTCTTTGGCATTTTCTACGTGTTTTGAATAATCCTACATTATAGAAGTTTTTATTCTTTTATAAATAAACATTTTGTTGTTTCTAGTTTGAGGTGTATTAAAAATTGCAATTTATATTTGTCTTTTGTTTGCTATTTTAAAGGTTATTGCTACCTGTAACATAAAATCTTTGAAAAACAAAGTTGTTTGTTTGCTGGGAAAAAGAATGTTGTAGAACATTCTAGATATATACTTTTTGTGTTGGTAAACCATTTTGATACATATATATTTCTACCCAAAACATAACTGGTGTTTAAATACGTTGCTAGTTAATGTCAATAATAGTAAAATAAAGGGCTTATACTTCTGTACTTTTAGTGGTTTAATTTAAATATGGCGTGGACGCCAGAAATCAATATGTATTGATCTCTTGACGTTATTAACAATAGGATTATATTAAAGATGTATTGTTTCAGGTGATATATGGTGTAATGTATTTACCATTTTTTACTGGTACATGTATGTTCGGTGTATAAGATCTGCGACTATTTACAGTATTTAAATTAACGATCGTTTCACTTATAAACAAGGGTATAATTAATCTTTATGGTGGATCAGATCACATATTGTTATTTGATGTTACTTTTTGCGTTGCTAATTTCGGGCATATTATTCCATATTAATTTATGGCACTTCGCTCCAAGAGGTTTGTTTTTGTCCTTCTTAAATATTGTATTTTCCTATGAGAGTGTGCTTACTTTTGATGCTAGGAATAAGTTGCTTCCGTGACTTGACACTACAGCTGTATTGTTCGACAATTTAATGTAGGAAATGGTTGTATTATTGACATTATTACGTATCGATTTATGTATTGGCCAATTTTGGTGCAAGTCCAGCTGTATTAGCCTGAGGCGCAGCCGAAGGACAATACAGCTGGCCAAGGACCAATAACTAGGTAAATACAGAAATAATCTTTTATCATTTAACTTGTCAAAATCAATTAGGCGAATATAGGTTGGAATCAGGCCAATACAGGTAGAACCAGGCCAATACCGACTACTTAATTCCGTATTGGACTAGTTCAGCAAAATACATGATATCGGCAGTTTTACTGTTATCTAAGTGAATATTATAGTAGTTAATTAAAAAACAGTTGTATTGTGCATGTAACATTATTAAAAAAAACAACTTTGCTTTTATGACAATAAATTATATACAAAGTAATAGTGGCATTATCTACATACACAGATTAGAAGTTAATATATAACATACATCACATTTCTCTACTTTACACAAACAACAATCATTAAATGTTATCATAGTCATCACTTTTATTACACCTACAACAACAAGCCACCCTACAGAAGAATCCTGACTGTCCATTGTCTTCTTTCCGTGGTCTCCGTTTGATATGAAATTCGGACTCGTTTAGTTGTAGTTGATGGTCTTCAGGTGAATTCTGTAAAATTTCCGTTTGAATGGCAGAAGTACCGAGATGTTTTCTGCTCTCTGTGAAGATATTTTAGATTTAATGTACCTGATACAAGGGATTCTTCTTTTTTTCGCCTTTTAACATATTTGACTTATTGATAATACATGACATTAGGAATCATTTGACAGTATATTAATTTTGGTATGATGTTATTCCAGATTGTGAAGAACGTTAGCCTGTGGCTTACCTCAATGTTTGGAGTTGATCGGCGTTTTGTATGACGTAACCATAATGTGAAGGACTTAAGTCTGTTGCTAACCTCAATTTTCGGCGTTTAGATTCGTGAATATTATGTAAGAAAAAAACTGCAATGTTTATCTTATTTTCTGTCGTCTGTGCACTTACATCTGCATGTAACTTCGACAGAAAATAAAATTTGTGAACTTTGCTTTCAGAGTCCATCATCTTGCAGGAGTACATACAATTCTTATTCCAGGCGAATAGAAGCGACCGTCGGTTTTATTCAAAGTTCAGAAACCCTTATTACATCCAGTTCAAATCATACTAACATCGTACTAAACATTGGTTATACATTTTCTTTCTTTATACATTAAACACACCAATCATAATTTATAAATTACTAACAACACATTATTGTTACCTGGTATATGTTTACCACTGCTGTCCACTTCCGGTCGTCCATTGTGTCTTGTGAATGCCTTTGTAAAAAGAACATAAACGGAATATTTTATGCCATTTATGAAAATCTATTTATTTCTCATTTTTACATTGAAAATTACGATTTTTTCACAATGACACTGACTGTAAGAAATTTTCAGACTGTACATTGGAGAATATGCGTAAAGATAAGACATTTTGGTTAATAATATATAAGAACAAATTTGTATTGTCTAAGCATTTATTTAACAAAATTTACAACGGACGACTATACTGAGCAACAGGACTACACTGGAACTTACTTCCTCTAGTTTGCTAAGTGTTGTCGTCCGTTTTCAAGTTGGAGCAAAGACTGTTCAAAAGTATCTATTGGGTTTTGTGTTGTGTGTCTGTTTGCTTTGTTGTTTTCTCTTCTTTTTTAACCATGGCTGACTAATCGTTGACTTATCGTTTACTGAACAGTCCTCGGATTCTTTTGTCGTATGTACTAAACCTATGAACATCTCCTTCGGAACGATTTTATATAAAGAAAACTAGCAGCTCGGGCACTATAATTCATCTGGCAGCACTGTAGCGGCTTGTGCACTATAGCTCATCAGACAACACTATAGCGGCTCGGACACTATAACTTATCAGAAAACACTAAAGTGGCCATTGCTGAATCGACCATAACAAAGCACAGGAATTTATTAACACGCAGGAAATGTTTGTATAGTCCCAGTTACTAGGTATAGTTCGCCTTTGCTAAGATAAAGCATGTTCTCGTAAGGTGTTTTCAATTACTGGTTTATTTTAAGATCTGCACGTCATGCGCATTATTACTTTTGTTAATATATAGAACCAAAACCTTGAACATGTTACGATTGATGTATATGTAGTACAACTTTAATTTAAAAAGTGGGTAGACTTTTCTTTTATCCCATGTCATTTTCCGCCTTTTTTCTTAAGCCTTTAAAACTTGGCAAAAGATTTCATTAGTGTTCATGAATATACACACTGAACTTAACTCAATATGTTGTCTGGACTTTTTTGGTAGACATGTTCAATGTTTTGCTTTAGCGTCATTAACATTTACCATTGAATTTTGAGTGTCCTAATGGGCGGTTTGTTTAAAGAAAATACAATTACAAGAGAAGTTAATCACATTCCAAATGGCCATTAACTTATTTCAATTGAAGGGGCGGTTAGTGGTATTTTGTTTAATGTGTTTTAATCCATGTTTTTTAGACTCGCTACAAACGTATGAAATATAGACAATGGCTATTATAAAAAAGTAACTTCAATAAAATTCAACGGAGATCTTTTGAATTCAGTATAAAAGAATTATTTTGTTTGCTTATTTATCAATGCACCAAGTTCATTGTCAACTATTAAAACTACCTAAAACACCTTTAGTAGACCACGATACTGTTGAAAAATAGTCAAGGCAAATTATTCAAAGAAAAACATTGATTTAGATGTTTTATGCAATACATATTCTTTGAGTATTTCATGTTTACTATACGTACATGTACTGTTTCCTCGTGACGATCTAAATCATACCAGTTCACAGTATTTGTTTCCAGACTTGTCTTTCTTACGGCGGCATCTATCACTGAGCGGATATATCGTCTGACACTTCGCCGTAATACCAGTTCATTGATTTCCATGTCAACACTGTGGGTAAAATTAGACATTTATTTGTTCAGTATAGTAACTCGATAGCTATACCCACATGGCTGTACAGAAACGGCTCGTCATTACAATGGATGTACACACACGACTCTTTATTACAGTTCCTGTACACACACGGCTCGTCATTACAGAGGCTGTACGTAAACGGCTAGTCATTACAGTTTCTGTAAACACACGGCTCGTCATTACAGTTTCTATACACACACGGCATGTCATTACTGTGGCTGTACACACACGGCTATTCATCACAGTTTCTATATACACACACGGCATGTCATTACTGTGGCTGTACACACACAGCATGTCATTACAGTGGCTGTACACACACGGCATGTCATAAGTGTGGCTGTACACACACGGCTGGTCATTACAGTGGCTGTACACACACGGCTTGTCATTACAGTGGCTGTACACACACGGCTGGTCATTACAGTGGCTGTACACACACGGCTTGTCATTACAGTGGCTGTACACACACGGCATGTTATTATAGTCATTACAGTGGCTGTACACACACGGCATGTTATTATAGTGGCTGTTTACACACGGCTCGTCATGACAGTGGCTTAATACACACGGATCGTCATTACAGTGAACACAGATATCATGACATTTCTTGAATCCGAAATAATCTACTGTATAAAGAGTAGATAAACCAAACACAAACATCACCATTCAATAAATCACTGAGAGATGAAATAATACATCGTCAAAAATAAAGCAACAACAATTGTTTACATTTACTTTTAAATTTAATAATACTTAATTATAAAAAAGATCTCATTTGCTAGATTCGAAGAAAAAATGTAACACTTTTTAAAACTAACGCCATGCCGGAGTTTACAAACAAATGACTACACACGGAACCAAACAGAACCGAACATAGTTTACACTATTAACTCCATACCTTTAATTAACTTCAGATTTAATTCTCCTTTCTATCTTTCACTCTTCCACGTCACCAGCTACATATTAACTCGATCCATAATAATGAATCCTCATGCAAGAATACATACGTTTACAACACTTGTAGGTAAAGACCGATTCAAAGGACGTTATCTGACGCGATAATCCGAAAATATTATTTTAGGTTAATAACATTTTCTAGTGCTAAATTGCTTAACTAATTCGATTTTTCATACTGACACAATTTAATTATTACATAATATATGTATATACATGTATGTGGTAGGTAACCGTAATATATCCAGCCGTCAATAATTTCCTTATTCCCAGACATAGGTAACCGTAATATATCTACCCGTCAATAATTTCCTTATTCACAGACACGGGATTCTAAGTGGAAATTTGTTCTGAAACATACAAGTGTTTCCTGTTACCTCTGATGATGACTGATTCTTGTTACCTTTGAAGATAACTGGTTCTTGTTACCTCTGAAGATGACTGGTTCTTGTTACCTCTGAAGATGACTGGTTCTTGTTACCTCTGAAGATGACTGGTTCTTGTTTCCTGTTACCTCTGAAGATGACTGGTTCTTGTTACTTCTGAAGATGACTGGTTCTTGTTTCCTGTTACCTCTGAAGATGACTGGTTCTTGTTTCCTGTTACCTCTGAAGATGACTGGTTCTTGTTACTTCTGAAGATGACTGTTCTTGTTTACTGTTACCTCTGAAGATGACTGGTTCTTGTTACCTCTGATGATGACTGGTTCTTGTTACCTCTGATGATGACTGGTTCTTGTTTCCTGTTACCTCTGAAGATGACTGGTTCTTGTTACCTCTGAAGATGACTGGTTCTTGTTACCTCTGATGATGACTGGTTCTTGTTTCCTGTTACCTCTGAAGATGACTGGTTCCTCTTACCTCTGAAGATGACTGGTTCTTGTTATCTCTGAAGATGACTGGTTCTTGTTACTTCTGAAGATGACTGGTTCTTGTTACCTCTGCAGATGACTGGTTCTTGTTACCTCTGAAGATGACTGATTCTTGTTACCTTTGAAGATGACTGGTTCTTGTTACCTCTGAAGATGACTGGTTCTTGTTACTTCTGAAGATGACTGGTTCTTGTTACCTCTGAAGATGACTGGTTCTTGTTTACTGTTACCTCTGAAGATGACTGTTCTTGTTTACTGTTACCTCTGAAGATGACTGGTTCTTGTTACCTTTGAAGATGACTGGTTTTTGTTACCTCTGAAGATGACTGTTCTTGTTTACTGTTACCTCTGAAGATGACTGTTCTTGTTTACTGTTACCTCTGATGATGACTGGTTCCTCTTACCTCTGAAGATGACTGGTTCTTGTTATCTCTGAAGATGACTGGTTCTTGTTACTTCTGAAGATGACTGGTTCTTGTTACCTCTGCAGATGACTGGTTCTTGTTACCTCTGAAGATGACTGATTCTTGTTACCTTTGAAGATGACTGGTTCTTGTTACCTCTGAAGATGACTGGTTCTTGTTACTTCTGAAGATGACTGGTTCTTGTTACCTCTGAAGATGACTGGTTCTTGTTTACTGTTACCTCTGAAGATGACTGTTCTTGTTTACTGTTACCTCTGAAGATGACTGGTTCTTGTTACCTTTGAAGATGACTGGTTTTTGTTACCTCTGAAGATGACTGTTCTTGTTTACTGTTACCTCTGAAGATGACTGTTCTTGTTTACTGTTACCTCTGATGATGACTGGTTCTTGTTACCTATGATGATGACTGGTTCTTGTTTCCTCTGAAGATGACTGGTTCTTGTTACCTTTGATGATGACTGGTTCTTGTTACCTCTGATGATGACTGGTTCTTGTTACCTCTGAAGATGACTGGTTCTTGTTACCTCTGAAGATGACTGGTTCTTGTTACCTCTGCAGAAGACTGGTTCTTGTTACCTCTGAAGATGACTGGTTCTTGTTTCCTGTTACCTCTGAAGATGACTGGTTCTTGTTACTTCTGAAGATGACTGTTCTTGTTTACTGTTACCTCTGAAGATGACTGGTTCTTGTTACCTCTGAAGATGACTGGTTCTTGTTACCTCTGATGATGACTGGTTCTTGTTATTTCTGAAGATGACTGGTTCTTGTTACCTCTGATGATAACTGGTTCTTGTTACCTCTGAAGATGACTGGTTCTTGTTACCTCTGAAGATGACTGGTTCTTGTTACCTCTGAAGATGACTGGTTCTTGTTTCCTGTTACCTCTGAAGATGACTGGTTCTTGTTACTTCTGAAGATGACTGGTTCTTGTTACCTCTGAAGATGACTGGTTCTTGTTACCTCTGATGATGACTGGTTCTCGTTACTTCTGAAGATGACTGGTTCTTGTTACCTCTGATGATAACTGGTTCTTGTTACCTCTGAAGATGACTGGTTCTTGTTACCTCTGAAGATGACTGGTTCTTGTTACTTCTGAAGATGACTGGTTCTTGTTACCTCTGAAGATGACTGGTTCTTGTTTACTGTTACCTCTGAAGATGACTGGTTCTTGTTACCTCTGATGATGACTGGTTCTTGTTACCTCTGATGACAAATGGTTCTTGTTACCTCTGATGATGACTGGTTCTTGTTACCTCTGATGATGACTGGTTCTTGTTACCTCTGATGATGACTGGTTCTTGTTACCTCTGAAGATGACTGGTTCTTGTTACCTCTGAAGATGACTGGTTCTTGTTACCTGTGAAGATGACTGGTTCTTGTTACCTCTGATGATGACTGGTTCTTGTTACCTCTGATGATGACTGGTTCTTGTTTCCTGTTACCTCTGAAGATGACTGGTTCTTGTTACCTCTGATGATGACTGGTTCTTGTTTCCTGTTACCTCTGAAGATGACTGGTTCCTCTTACCTCTGAAGATGACTGGTTCTTGTTATCTCTGAAGATGACTGGTTCTTGTTACTTCTGAAGATGACTGGATCTTGTTACCTCTGCAGATGACTGGTTCTTGTTACCTCTGAAGATGACTGGTTATTGTTACCTCTAAAGATGACTGGTTCTTGTTACCTCTGAAGATGACTGGTTCTTGTTACCTCTGAAGATGACTGGTTCTTGTTACCTCTGAAGATGACTGGTTCTTGTTACCTCTGAAGAAGACTGTTCTTGTTTCCTGTTACCTCTGAAGATGACTGGTTCTTGTTACCTCTGAAGATGACTGGTTCTTGTTACCTCTGATGATGACTGATTCTTGTTACCTTTGAAGATGACTGGTTCTTGTTACCTCTGAAGATGACTGGTTCTTGTTACCTCTGATGATGACTGGTTCTTGTTACCTCGGAAGATGACTGGTTCTTGTTACCTCTGAAGATGACTGGTTTCTGTTACCTCTGAAGATAACTGGTTCTTGTTACCTCTGATGATGACTGATTCTTGTTACCTTTGAAGATAACTGGTTCTTGTTACCTCTGAAGATGACTGGTTCTTGTTACCTCTGAAGATGACTGGTTCTTGTTACCTCTGATGATGACTGATTCTTGTTACCTTTGAAGATGACTGGTTCTTGTTACCTCTGAAGATGACTGGTTCTTGTTACCTCTGAAGATGACTAATTCTTGTTACCTCTGAAGATGACTGTTCTTGTTTACTGTTACCTCTGAAGATGACTGTTCTTGTTTACTGTTACCTCTGATGATGACTGGTTCTTGTTACCTCTGATGATGACTGGTTCTTGTTACCTCTGAAGATGACTGGTTCTTGTTACCTCTGAAGATGACTGGTTCTTGTTACCTCTGAAGAAGACTGGTTCTTGTTACCTCTGAAGATGACTGGTTCTTGTTTCCTGTTACCTCTGAAGATGACTGGTTCTTGTTTCCTGTTACCTCTGAAGATGACTGGTTCTTGTTACCTCTGAAGATGACTGGTTCTTGTTACCTCTGAAGATGACTGGTTCTTGTTACTTCTGAAGATGACTGTTCTTGTTTACTGTTACCTCTGAAGATGACTGGTTCTTGTTACCTCTGAAGATGACTGGTTCTTGTTACCTCTGATGATGACTGGTTCTTGTTATTTCTGAAGATGACTGTTCTTGTTTAGTGTTACCTCTGAAGATGACTGTTCTTGTTTACTGTTACCTCTGACGATGACTGGCTCTTGTCTGCTAAATGTGAAGATAACTAGTTCTTGGCTGTTGACGATGAATGGTTTTTTGTTCTAACGAACTTTCCATCTATCCGACGGGTCTCTCATATTTTTTCAGCATAATGTAAATGCATGGGATTTTATTTATAGAATTTCTTATGCATGTAGCCTCTTGTTACCACTTACAATAAGAGCAAGTTACCAATTGTCTACACATACACCACCAGAGCAAAAACTTGAATATGCGTAAAACATGTGAAACTCGATATAAATAAGTACCACACCACTTGTTTTGATAACATTTTTATTTTCGCGTTTAAGTGAAACATTTATTCCTCAATGAGACAACTGAAACACTGACGACACTACCTTGTGTTAGCTAGTATGCGACAAAGGCATACCAACCATAAAATAGTATCCTTGATTTCATTCGTGGAAAACACATTTTAGTAACCTAGCTACAGATTTCCTCACCCCGGGAAAACACATTTTAGTTACCTATAGATTTCCTCATCCCGGGAAAACACATTTTAGATTACCTACAGATTTCCTCATCCCGGGAAAACACATTTCAGATACCTACAGATTCCCTCATCCCGGGAAAACACATTTCAGATACCTACAGATTACCTCATCCCGGGAAAACACATTTCAGATACGTTCAGATTCCCTCATCCCGGGAAAACACATTTTAGATACCTTAAGAATTCCTCATCCCGGGAAAACACATTTCAGATACCTACAGATTTCCTCATCCCGGGAAAACACATCTCAGATACCTACAGATTTCCTCATCCCGGGAAAACACATTTCAGATACCTACCGATTTCCTCATCCCGGGAAAACACATTTCAGATACCTACAGATTTCCTCATCCCAGGAAAACACATTTCAGATACCTACAGATTTCCTCATCCCGGGAAAACACATTTCAGATACCTATCGATTTCCTCATCCCGGGAAAACACATTTCAGATACCTACAGATTTCCTCATCCCGGGAAAACACATTTCAGATACCTACAGATTTCCTCATCCCGGGAAAACACATTTCAGATACCTATAGATTTCCTCATCCCGGGAAAACACATTTCAGATACCTACCGATTTCCTCATCCCGGGAAAACACATTTCAGATACCTACAGATTTCCTCATCCCGGGAAAACACATTTTAGATACCTACAGATTTCCTCATCCCGGGAAAACACATTTCAGATACCTACAGATTTCCTCATCCCGGGAAAACACATTTCAGATACCTACAGATTTCCTCATCCCGGGAAAACACATTTTAGATACCTACAGATTTCCTCATCCCGGGAAAACACATTTTAGATACCTATAGATTTCCTCATCCCGGGAAAACACATTTCAGATACCTACAGATTTCCTCATCCCGGGAAAACACATTTCAGATACCTACAGATTTCGTCATCCCGGGAAAACACATTTTAGATACCTACAGATTTCCTCATCCCGGGAAAACACATTTTGCATGTGCCAATCACCATAAAAAATTTTATCTTAAGCAAAACTATACACATGCGAATGTACGGATGCCGTAGTAGAAACGAAAGAAACAAGTTTGTTTTACAAGAATAATGAAACACATATATACTTTCTATTCTATTCTATACTTCTAGTATCTAAATTGCACTGATATTTTGTTTTTACCAGCAAAGTTTGTGTAAACATATTTTATTCTTGTGATATTGTACATATAAATTTAACACAACTCATACAATTTTAGGATCCAGAATAAGTCAAAGAATTATATATAATCCGTTCCTACAGATACTCCATGGATCAAATTAAGTTATACAAGAGACAAAAACCTAGTATACTTTATAATAGTGACAATGAAAATAGACGAATTCTACATGTCGTGAATTGATGAGGTTTAAATTAAATCGCCTAGAACTAAGTATATATTCTTGAACTGTCAAAAAACCTGTTGTCTCAACCTCTCCACAATGACAGAGGCGAATCAACTTTATTTTTAACGAACAATTCCCGTCTAGGGAACCACTCCGTTTGTGATCGAGAGTAAATATTTGAGCAGTTTTCTTCCCGACAAAATAGTATTGTTACTCTTGTTGGGTCTTCCAATGGGCAGACTTGAAAGATGACAGTGACGCATCTAGCTTCGTTCATTCAGGAATCAAATTTCAAGACCGTACAGTTGAAGGCAGAAAATAATTTGAATAGATTGAAGTTCTAGTTCGAACAGTTGGAATGGTGGATCAATTCCTATTATGACTGGATAAGACTCAGTGAGTCCTGTTTAAGTCAGAATGGTTTGGATGGGTCAATAGTTTTTTTTTTATTTCATAAAAGTATCTTTTAGATTCTCTTCGCTCACTGAGTTCTAACTAAACTGTCTCAATATAAAGTTTTTCAAGGAAGACTAATCTAGTTGCCCCGGTTTCTATCTTGTAACCTTTTCGATTGTTACCGTCTCCCGTGTCTTTAAGTGTTTTAATTTTACCTTAGGATCATATATTACTTCCGCATATTCGTATATAAGTTAGCTCAGTGTTTCTCGATCGAGGATAAATATTATTATATTTTCGTTAGACATTTAGACACATTTATATGCATTTTCTGTTATAAATATCACTATTAGTAATTTTTAGAAAACGGTTTTCTCATTTCTCACGTTGCTATGTATCTAGTGCGGTGGTAATGTCAATAAGGCCACGCCAATTTAATTGCTTGTTCTTCGGATTTTTGTCATTTTAAAACGGGGCGAACGAGCGAAATAATAATTTTAATATTATTATTTGGATTTTCAAAAAATCATAGGCGAACAGTAAAATTTGAGGCGACCGATAACTTTTTTTTTTATTTTTATTTTTTTTAAATAAGAAAATGTACTTTCATCAATGTATATATTCGCAAAATTCAGTTTCATTGTGATTTTCTTTCAGAATTGGGCATACTATGCTTACCTGAAGTTTACCAAAGCATGTAAATGAATAAATGAATTATATTTTGTAATCATCTGTTCATCATTCAAATCATGTACAATCAATTGCAACTTTAAAACAATTCAGTATTGTAGGTCATATACAACATTCTACATATACGATTTTCAAAGCATTAGAGACAGATGGAAGCAAAAGAATGCATGTCACATCTTCATTTGCAAAAATATATTTTGTTTAGACCTTATTTAAAATGAACAACTGACTACACTGTACATCATTTATTGATGAAGATTTCTAGAGGAATGAATTTTGAAATGTCATAAAACAAGTTATATCCCATTCATTGTGTTTGCTGTAATATTCCCATTTAGTGAGACTTTCCCTTTTGATTGAACAACCAAAGACAATCCAAAATTATAAATACATGATGTTCAATGTCCAATTTTTTAGAGAAAAAAATTCAAGTCCCATGTAAGCCATTAGAAAACAGAGATATATATGAAAAATGACAATAAGACAACAACCAGATAAAACAGTTATATGCTGACTCTTAATAAAAAATACTTTTCCGCAAATAACACTGAACAACCATTACCAGTCATGTCATTTTCTTTTTTTTTGGACATATCAAAACCCTTGCAACAATGTCAACAAATTTAATAAGCATTGTAGTTTCTGTGGTCATTTTGTTTTATCTTGGTGGAGATAAACAAAAATCGAATGTGCCTCATTATTGAGGCTAAATGTTCACCATGCTGTTGCAACCAAAAGTTTCCAAGTGTCAGTCGAATTAAGTTCTTTAGTCATCCATCTGGCAATCCTGCTCCAACATCTTATCTACTATAAATACAAATATTACTCACGAACTTTTATTTCACGTTTTTTATATTTAAATGTTCCTGTAACCTCGGTTTACGTTTATTATGTCGGCGCTTAGGTCGAAATGTTTGCTTTTGACACATCTTTGAAAAAGCTGTGCCAACGCACCACCACTGAAATAAATCGCCGTGTTTTGGACAACCATGCCTTCTTTTATGACTAATAGCGAGCATCGCAGATGCGAGCTATACGGTTACATGCGTGCGTGTAAAAAAAGTCACGTGATCCATATGAACAAATCCATTTCAGATGGTAGCTGAGCTATCCGAAGAAAATATTGTAGACGAACGAAAAAATATATAATATAAAAGTAGACAAAAATAATTTTGACATCGATAAAATTAAAGTGTTTATTTTTTAAATTACTACAAAAATACCAGACAATTTTTTCAATGTGAAACGCTGTATTTGAAATTGAGTTTGTGACGTCACCAATAGATAAGACGCCACGTCATCAATGGAATGTAGAGGCACTGTTAGGGGCTCTGAAGTAACGACATGAACAATGTGCGATGCTCGCATTTAGGCTGCGCCTACATTCATATTATCCACACTACTAAAACGGTATGATTGTTTCTTTTCCTTTTTCAAAACACATCAATATTTTCATTAAGCGTTCACAAGATTACGATTTCAAAGAGTAAAATAAAAAAATTCCAGATGACTTCCCGGAGCGGGGAGCGGAATTTTTTTTTTAATATTATTTTTTCGATTTCGATCAAATATGTGCGGTCGGGTCCGTAGAACAAGAAATTTATTTGGTGTGGCCTAATTGATTTGTTGTCGTGATAAGATAAAAGAAAATGTCATAAATCGGCGACAAAATGAAACGATGTAACGGTTAAGCCGTACTGGAATAACCAGTATGTCACCATCAGGACCGGTATGTCACCTGTACTGCCAGCCAACCCCCATAACAAATTGATCTAATTAAGAAGTACTTTATTTATTTATTTATTTATTTATTTATTTATTTATTTATTTATTTATTTATTTATTTATTTATTTATTTATTTATTTATTTATTTATTTATTTATTTATTTATTTATTTATTTATTTATTTATTTATTCAACACATTTACAATCGACGGTTATAAATTTATCTTTTAGATTAGAATATGCCCCCCAAACTTCACACCCATATAGAATTATTGGTGGAATCAGTGTATCAAAAAGTTTTTCTAATAAGTTGCATGGATTATTTAGGCCGATGTTTTTCTTTATTTTGAACCATGCCTTACGTCCTTTCTCCATTAATAAGCGTGTAGAGACATTTATATTGCCTGTATACTTTAAAGTTTTGCCAAGATAACAATATGACTTTACGGTTTCAATATAAGTATCATTTTAAATGATTTTAAATAAGTTTTACCATTTGAATCAAATAATATCATTTTAGATTTATGTTTGTTTACTTCTAGCTTCCAGGATGAGCAAAAATCATTTAAAACATTGAGAGACTTTGGTAAGCCACTTTGTGTGTTGGACAACAGAATAATATCGTCTGCGTAGAGAAGAGAGTTAATTGAAACATCTCCGATAATGATTGGATCAGTCTTTGTATTATTTAAGTTTGAAACAAGATCATTTACAAATTAAATAAAATAGGACTAAGTACGTCTCCTTGTTAAACACCACATTTTGAAATAAATAGTCCTTCTTTGAACTTGATTCTACAACTGGGGTCTTGATACATTGAGTGTGTAATTTTGAAAATCTGTTTGGAAAATGGTTTTGATACATTTTGAAAAATATATGGTTTTTTTTTTAAATCTATAAAGGCAGCAAAGACTTTCCTTTTTTTATTTATATGTGTCAATTATTGATTTGATAGTTTGTTTGTTTTTGTTTGTTTAATGGTGTTTAACGCCACTTTCAGCAATTTTTCAGCTATATCATGGCGTCCAGTTTTTATTGGGGTAGGAAGCCGGAGTACCCGGAGAAAACCCCCGACTTGCGGTAGGAAAACTGGCAATCCTTGTCAATTAAGATTGGAGTCGAGTACACCCTGCCTGCAGTGAGAATCGAACCCGCAATCTCAGTGTTGACAGACCACGTGATCAATAGTAGACGAACTACCTTGACCACTCGGCCACCGAGGCCCCGATTTGATAGTTAAAATATGGTCAGTTTTCCTGGATCTTTCTTTGAATCAAATTTGATTTTCACAAATCAAACTATTGCTATCGGTAAATTTTATAATTCTTGTAATTTCATTCGAAATTAGGTCACTAGATGTTGCTTTCCTATATTTTAGGGTTTGATGTTTGTTTGTTTGTTTGTTTGTTTGATGGTGTTTAACGCCACTATCAGCAATTTTTAGCTATATCATGGCGTACAGTTTTTATTGTGGGGAGGAAGCCGAAGTACCCGGAGAAAACCCCCGACCTGCGGTAGGAAAACTGGCAATCCTTGTCAATTTAGGGTTTAATAATTTCATCCTTATTAATGGGTTCCTTGTATGAACTGGTATCTGATTATTTGAATGCTGCAAAAAGTTATTCAGCTGACCTTTTATATACATATACATACTGTTACACAAAGTTATTACGGTTACATCGAATATATAATTAGTAATCATTTTAGCATAAACTAATAGTTTAATTAACGAGGACACACGTTAACTAGCATTATTGATTTCGTTCATTGTTATACGTTTGCTTCGTCAATTGCTGATACATGCAACGATACAATAATGAATTTTTCACGACTTATCGATATTTAATCAAGGTATATAGTTTTACGGATAATATGCTTTAAACAATGGAGAACATGATATATGTACAGTAGGACCAAAGGGTACAACATACCACCCGGCAGGTCAGTTCTTATGTCATAGAATAGACTTTGGAACTGACTTCCGGAAATTTATATAATGTACAAAATATGTCTGCATGTATAGGATAAAACACCAAAACAAAGGTTCAAACGTTCTAAAGAACGATTGATAGGCTTCCCATTCCATGAATTTAAAAAATGAGCTTGAAATTTTACATATAAAGAACATTAGTAATTTTTCTTTCTTAACAAATTAACAAATTTAAAATAAAAACTATTTAGATATCTTTTTAAATAAGCCAATTAAAAAGGACGTTGAGGAACTTAAATTACCTTTTAATCTATCCATAACGTACTCATATAAAATGAACATTTGTAAGAATGAGCCACTTAAAATACATTGGAAATGAAAAAATGTAAAAATAGTAGTTCTAACAGCATGACCCTGACCATGCTAAAGGTCAACAATAAACAACAATAAGTGTCAATATCTGATATAGTTATTGAGATATACCAAATTACATTCATTTCATAGATTAATGGGTTCATCTCTTACAAGGGGTCATTCAAAATATGTGATACTTGAAGATCTTCAAGGGACGTACCATTTGTTGAAGTTTTCATTTATCTATTTCTTATGGTTAGGGTAAGGAGGATATCTATACACAACACAATGCCGTAATTAGAATTTCCAAGGTCATAATGACCAATAATGAAGGAGATGTGACCTTATGGGCTTTTTCATTATCAAGGTCAATGATGAGCCCAAGTCTATATCACATCTGGTTATGTGTTACAGTGGTACACTGTCAACTTGCAATAAAGAAGGGGAAATAAATCCTATACAAATTTCCTGAATGCAATATGTTACAATGTGCCACAATCCATCATTGAACAATTTCATTATTTCAAAGTTGACAACATTAATGTAAAAAAGTTAAAATTTGGCAGAAGAAAAAACTAAATCATAATGAAGATTCAATTGTTCAAATTTTCAAATTTCCTTTGATGTCCTTAAGAATTGTTTTCAAAGATGATCCTATCTATTCTAACGATGCCAAACAATGCAAACAAGCAGGACAAAATAGAAAAATGTGACCTTGACCTTCACCGTTGACATTGTACCCTGTTTTCAAGGTAAAAGGTCAATTGGCAATGGTGAAGACACCATGCCTCTGTCATCAATATTTTATGTTTAATACATGTGACCGGTTTCATCTATAAAACTTAAACCGAAACAACAATCAATGAAGTGTCCAGATATCGGAAGAAGGAAAAAAAAGAATAATCAACAGCAGAATTACAATAAGGCTTTCCGTAATAATAAACATACGAAATACACTAAGGGTGTTCTGCCCGGAGACGGAAAACGCTTAAAAATAGACCAAAAACAATAACGGTTTCCACTCAGAAAGTGGAAAGCCTTAACAAGATCGTTTGTGAAGTAAATTAAGAAGAACAATGAATAGCCTAGTGGCTTCTTGTCTAAACGAACGAGACGTGAATGGATTAGGTCTCGTTATATGTTTGCGACGTTAACATAGACTGCAATGTAAATAAGGCTATTTTGGAAGCTGCAGCCTGAACGTATTGTTCAGACATTTCAACATTTCAGCATATAAGCAAGAAAACTGGAGTTTTCAAAGCCGTTGAATTACTTAAAATTATGCTTTGTACCTTTGTAGAAACATATGCAGGAGAGCAATCTCTATCATCATGGCTCAGTCAACACCACTATATTCATACACTCACAAGACATATGTCCTTTACAATATGTTCATCTTTTATAAAGACTATACGTCCAGTTTTTAGCAATTGCATTACAAATCAGACTTTGCCAATACAGTTTAATTAAATGTTACATTTTTAAGGAGCTATATGGCTGGGTAAAATGTAAATGAGACCGTAGAACGAGAGAAGGCTACTCAATTGTCAAACGTTGATCTTGCATACTACTGTACGGCATTGAAACGTTCCACGGGAATTGGGAATTGATGGCATTACTGAATACGAAACAAACAATAACTTTATTTAAGGCAAAATATGGCTTGCTGGACGTCAAACTTTTATCAACCAACCAATTCAATTAATCAATCAATCAATCATACTGTTAAGCATACTGGGTCTTTGTTACAGATATCATGAGGGGCATTTTCTTAATTGATTTAATTAAGATTTTCCAGATTGGTCAATGTTTGATTTGAGGAAGACCTTAAATTTGGAATGTTTTATCAAACTTGATATGTTTTTTTTAATTTTAAAACTGTATATAAATCACGTATATCTTAATCGTAATGTGCGACAACATCTGTATATATTTTACAATGCATATCGTACTTGAGAATTAAATATAATACTCACGAATAAAAACAATAGCAGTAACGTACTAGCTTGATGGTGTACACTGCATCATATAATCGCCAATATGTATGTTAACGGAAATGTTTACATCATCACAATAGGGAGAAACTAGTTAAGTGCAGTACAATGCAAGTGCCGAAGTGTGCATTTCCAACGTGGTTCTGCTACTATTATTTCTTTCGTCTAAACAAATACATTTGCATATTTGTATCCATTTTATTTTTACAAAAGCCCACAGTACGTTTCTTAGGGGCTAGTTTTGCTTAAAACGGTGAATCAGCCATTTAAAGAATCATCAAGTTTTTGCAATGTTGGCCATCTTGGTTGAAGGCAGAGAGTGTCCTATAAAACTTCTTGGGTGACATCCTTTATACTGTGTCTAGTTGATTAGTAGTGTTGCTTAAAGTAAATGAATTGGTCACATCCAAGTATTAATTTTTTTAAGAAAACGCCATTATATTTTAAATTATTCATCTTGACGAGGTACCATTTGAATTTTTGCTACATAAACATGCAACTAAAATCATGAAGATAATATTTTTAGAATTAGAAAAAGTTTATGATGTTGATAGAATCTATAATGACCCCTTTTACTCCAATACTAAGAAGTAACAATCTAAAAGACCTTGCAGTTGTGAAATCTTTGTGGGGAACATCTGGACTTGAGTAATAGTCTAACTTCAGACAAACAGAAACAAGATTGGTAATGATGGCCACATTTTTGTGCAATAAAGCAAATTGAGGATTATTTGTAAGGGAAAACACAAAGCATATATAATTCATCCAAAGGTTAGCTGTAATCATTAGCCAAGCTGTTTTATAGTACATTAAAGAACCTTAGTGAGCACGCTCACATACCTATTAAGTTTCATAAAATTGCGATCAGTAGTTTCCTAGTATAAGAGCATACAAGTTGTTTCAAAAATATATTTCGAGAATAATTCCTACAAAAATGATCGCATCATAATTTCATGTCCTTCATTTCTATCAAGTTTCATAAAATTTTTATCAGTAGTTACAGTAAAATTGAGACTACAAAAATATTTTGAGAAATTTTTAAGTTCAAGGGGGAATAACTTCAATAAAATATATCTTATCATAATTTATTGTTTGTTTGATGTTTAACGCCACTTTCAGCAATTTTTCACCTATTTCATAGTGTCCAGTTGTTATTGGGTGAGGAAGCTGGAGTACCAGGAGAAAACACCCGACCTGCGTATCATAATTTATCATTAATTTGTCGATTTGCACAACTACATATGGTGTCCTTCATTCCTACCAACTTTCGTAAAATTCTGATTAGTAGTTACAGAGGAGTTGCACTTGCATGAATAGTACTGGGCGAATTGATGGACACATTAAAAACATACCCTCCGCAACTTCATTGCATGGGGTATAGGAATGATGCCTGATCAAATTAAAAAAACCTAACCTATTGATATATTCTATGCACAATATTATACTATATTCAACTTATAATGGACTTATATTTACATTTAAAGGTAAAACTTGCATTAGCCTGTTTTGACTGCCAGCCGAGATAGCAGGACAAGCTATGCCCTACATGACCAGAATCCTTGGGTCCTGCACAAGTTCATTTTTTGTTTAAATATCCTACCAAATACAAATACTGTAGCTTAAAAGCTGTACAAGAAGATAGCCAGACCAAACATGAAACACCAGCAATCCAGGCCACACCGACGGACTGATGGGTCGAAAACATTATACCCCCACCCGAACTTTATTGCGTGGGGTATAATTACAATGTTTGAAGTTTACTGGTGATGGACAAAATGTAATGGCAAAAGCCAACTGCCAATAAACCAGAGGCTCTTAAGAGCCTGTATCGCTCACCTGATTTTATAGGCAATGAAGGTGGCATTTCCCTGATGTTAAAGTAAGTCCTGTAATTTTCAATAAACTTTCAATAGGACCATCCAAACAATATTACTAGAAAGCCTTTATATTGGTTAACCGATTGTATAGAGAAGATTTTTTTTATTTGCCCATAGGGTCCTATGTTAAACTAAGTCCTGCGGCGGTGGTGGCCATTTTGAAGTTCCAATTGCCATAAAAAAACATAAACTTTATAGAGGACCATCCAAACAATATTGCTAGTAAGTTTTTGTTTCCATTGATTAACCGGTTTCAGAGAAGAAGCCCTTAAAAACGTTTTACCATAGAGTCTTATGTTAAACTAAGTCCTGCGGTAGTGGCCATTTTGAATTTCCAATAGCCATAACTAGAGGCTCCCAGGAGCCTGTATCGCTCACCTGAACCTGAAACCAAACAACCCTTTTTTATCCAGCTTTTCGTTGCTATAAGGAATTGCCCAACACTTCTGCAAAAATCATTAATTTTGACCTGTTAAGGGAAATAACTCCTATAAGGAGGAGCTTTTGGTGCTTAGAGGGAGAAGGGAGGTTCACTTCAAATTTGCTGTACCTGATATACTTTTTTAACTATCAGTCGAAAACTCTCTCGACTCCCACCCCCCCCCCCCTTTTTCATTTTTTCTATTTTAAGCCAACGTAGCTATGTAGGTAGTCAGGTGTCATGATTTGCAAAATTTTGGTAGAGGACGTCCTAAAGATGATGTGTGCAATGTTTCAAAGCAGTCCTTTTATTGTTTAAAGAGAAGATTTTTTTTAAATCAAGTAAAATTGATTAAAAAAAATGTTCAAGGAGAATAATTCCTAAACGGTTCATCAGACAATCTTGACCCTAAGTCATTTTTGTAGCCCTCATAGAGCAGAACAATTAAGCAATGCTAACTTTTTCTCTAGTTCTAATAATTTTTAAGATTTTGAGGCAAAAATGTGAAAAATAATCAATTTGGACAATTAAAGGGCAATAACTCCTATAAGGAGTCATCATACAACTTTAACCTAATGGAGTGTTTCGTAGAGCTTTTGATGCAGATGAAGGCATGTCTCTTCGGTTTTCCTGTATCTGTTACATTTTTTAAATATAAGCCAAAAACTGTAATTTACCCCCCCTTTCCGTCCTATTTTTAGCCATGGTGGCCATGTTGGTTAATCTGCAGCCATGGTTGGTACAAACTGGGTTGAGGAAATTTGACAGATGATGTGTACAAAGTTCCAAAGCAGTACTTTCAGTTGTTTCAGAGGAGAAGATTTTAAAAAATCACTTAAAACCGATTAAAAAAACAGTTCAATTGGAATAACTCTTAAACGGTTAATCAGACAATCTTGACCTTTCAGTCATTTTTGTAGATCTCACAGAGCAGAACAATTAAGCAACGCTAACTTTTTCTCTAGTTCTAATAATTTTCAAGATTTTGAGGCAAAAATGGCAAAAATCATCAATTTTGACAATTAAAGGGCAATAAGTCATCATACTACTTTGACCCAATGGAGTGTTTTGTAGAGCTTTAGATGCTGAAGAAGGAAGGTCTGTTCGGTTTTCCTGTATCTGTTATACTTTTTGAACTATAAGCAAAAAACTGTATTTTGACCCCCCTGTTCTATTTTTAGCCATGGTGGCCATGTTGGTTGGTCCGAGGCCATGATTTGGCAAACTTGGTAGAGGACATTTTACTGATGATGTGTGCAAAGTTTCAAAGCAATCCCTTTAGTGGTTTTGGAGGAGAAGATTTTTGAAGAAAAGTTAACGACGACGACGACAAAGGACACCAAGTGATGGCAATAGCTCACATGACCCTTCGGGTCAGGTGAGCTAAAAAACACAAACTTTATAGAGGACCATCCAAACAATATTGCTAGTAAGTTTCGTTTTGATTGGTTAAACGGTTTCAGAGAAGAAGCCCTTTTAAACTTTTTTCTCATAGGGTCCAATGTTAAACGAAGTCCTGCGGTGGCGTCCATTTTGAATTTCCGATTGGGATAAAAAACATGAACTTTATAGAGGACCATCCAAACAATATTGCTAGTAAGTTTTGGTTCGAGTGGTAAACCAATTTCAGAGAAGAAGCCTTTTAAACTTTTTTCCCATAGGGTCCTATGTTAAACTAAGTCCTGCGTTGGTGGCCATTTTGAATTTCCAATTGTCATAAAAAACATAAACTTTATAGAGGACCATCCAAACAATATTGGTAGTAAGTATTGTTTACATTGGTGAACCGGTTTCAGAGAAGACGGGTCCTATGTTAAACCTGGGACTAGTATAACTAACGGGATTGGACACTCGCCAAGTCTTCAGCTAAGGAAGTACGATTTCTTTGTCGCGACCAGACCTGAACGAGATTAAGCTAGAACGCAGAAGTGACATAGACGAATGTAATACGATACCAACATTTTAGTTAAATTTGTTGCCAATTTTCTGTGACAGTAAATATGTTGTAATTTTTTAGAATTTTGTGTGTTTTATTTACCTAATTGTATTACCATGAGCATGTTTTATCAATTAAAAAATGTTAAAATCAGCGAAAATCGTGAGCCACTTTTACGGGTCGCCATTTTGGTATGTCTTTTTGGCGAACTTTATATTTTATGACCATATATTATCATAATGCAATATAACACATTTAAAAGATATAAACCAACCAATTAGGTTTTTTGTGTCGCGTTGCAGCATATTGTTTTTGTCGTGATTCCCTGTATATTTTCGGATTATAGGTTCCTGGTTAAAGTAAGTCCTTCTGTGGTATCCATTTTGATTTTCCAATAGGCATAAAAAACCTTAACTTTATGAAGGACCATCCAAACAATAATGGAAGTAAGTTTCGATTCGATTGATTAACTGGTTTCAGAGAAGCCTTTTAAAAACTTTTTCCCATAGGGTCCAATGTTAAATTAAGTCCTGCAGTGGCAGCCATTTTGAAGTTCCAATTGCCATAAAAAACACAAACTTTATAGAGTACCATCCAAACAATATTGCTTGTAAGTTTTGTTTTGATTGGTTAAACGGTTTCAGAGAAGAACCCCTTTTAAACATTTTTCCAATAGGGTCCTATGTTAAACTAAGTCTTGAGGTGGCGGCCATATTGGTTTACCAATCAAAATAAAAAAAACAAACTTTGTAAAGGTCCATCCAATGAACATTATGGCCAAGTTTGGTTTCAATTGGCCAAGTGGTTTCAGAGAAGAAGATTAAAATGTAAAAAGTTTACAGACGCCGCCGACGACGACGGACGCAAAGTGATAACAATAGCTCACATGACCCTTTGGGTCAGGTGAGCTAAAAAGGAACTACTGCAATGAAGCTAATGCAACCAAGCTTTTATCAAAACTATTAATTGTAAATCATTTAAGATGAGACCATTCAGAAACTAGATATCAGTGAAATGGTACCCATCTCTGTAAGCCCAGTGGACCTTATGGTCAAGGTCAAGTTCAGCAACCATGGTATGTGACACATCACCTTGATATTATCTACCCACATTTCAAATATCAAAAGCCTACCTCAAAAGATAAAAAAGTTACAGCCTGGACATGAATTTGTCATTTGGAAAGCAATAATGTGACCAAAGGTTAAAGTTCAAGGTCAAAAACCATGGTATGCAACACATCGCCTTGAAATTATCTACCCACATTTCAAATATCAAAAGCCAACCTTGAAAGATAAAAAAGATACAGCCCGGACATGAATTTGTCCTTCAGATAGCAATAATGTGCCCTAAGGTCAAAGTTCAGCAACCATGGTATGTGACACATCTGACACCTTGATATTATCTACCCACATTCCAAATATCAAAAGCCTACCTCAAAAGATAAAAAAGTTACAGCAGGGACACAATTAGTTTTGGACGGAGAGACGAACAAACTGATCACTATAGGGCATCCGCCACAAAGTGGCAGGGCCCTAATTATCATTTGAGTTGAATAGTCTACTGCAACCAATATAAAACATAACACAAATTGATATCTACTATAATTTAATGATATCATTTGCTTGATGAAGATACAATTGTAACAACCTGTTCTTTACATAAGTATCCTTAGGACAATATTTACAAATCATTTATACAACACAGTCAGAATATTACTCGTGGCATTCAATTTATAATACAGTTATAAAGTTATACAAACTGAACACAAGCAAGCCATTGGTAACAGACAATAAATAAATCAACATACCGTAATCAAATAGCACTTCAAGATAAACAAGACCTTCAATATTTGGTCCAAAAACAGACCTCTAGTAACCTGGTCAAAAGCATGACCTTCAGTTACCTGGTCCAAAACCAGACCTCTAGTAACATGGTCTAACACTATACCTTCAGTAACCAGGTAAAAAACATGTCCTTCAGCAACCTGGTCTAGAAGACCTCCAGTAATTTGTTCAGAGACCTCCAGTAACCTGGTCTAGAACTAGACCTTCTATAACCTGGTCCAAAACATGACCTTCAGTAACCTGGTCTAGAAGATGACCTCTAGTAACCTGGTCCCAAACATGCCAATAAATTTACATACAACATTTAGTACATAACAACAAGTTATAAATAATGAAATAGAGCCGATATAATTAAAACAGAAGCGTTAAATGAAAAACATACTAAGCATAGCAACCATAACAAAAAAATAAGGTGTTTGCAATGAAACAAATTGTTGAATATATTTTACTAAAAACTCGACTTATTTAAAGTTATGTTATTATCCCTCATTTTTCCCCTTATTATAACCATATCTGAAAATGAACACAGTGAAAGGTTCCACAGCCTATGGGTAATTAGTACAATAAAACATAACATTACGGTATACTTGATTGATACCAGACAGTTCAACACTATAAACAACACATGTCATACTTTATACTCAATATAGAGAGTAATGAACAATCTTCATAAATTAACAATACATAAATTTGATTTATGACAACAATTATCATGACGTCACAATTTTTTTGCCAAGCCAAATCGTTCAGAGCACTTATAAATAACCAACAGTTCTGTTTATGCCAAGCCAAATCCTTCTGAGCACTCCTAAATAGCTAACTGTTCTTTTGATGCCAAACCAAATCCTTCGGAGCACTCATAAATAGCTAACAGTTCTTTTTTATGCCAAGCCAAATCCTTCTGAGCACTCATTAATTGCCAACAGCAACATCTTCCTTAATTTGTCATATGTCTCATAAGCAGGCAAATCTAACTGATTGAAACTGAAACAAACAACATATTGTTAACGTAATGACTTGTTTATAATTCCATTATTCATTGTTAGTTTATTTTTGATTGGTTGACTGTCATCGTTTATTTTTTTATCATTGGATCTAGTGGACGAATACATGTTCCAATATTTAAATTTCGTTTAAATACTCAATACATGAGCTAAGTTGGTAATTTCGTATAACCTAACTTGGTTTTTCAGCACATGACTGATTGTGACGTCATAATAAGATGTATTGATGACGTTGACTATAAATGAATTCTTCTGCAAACAACAAGTGAGGACAAATTGTAAAATATTGTTCTTGTTACTTCATTTTTACTATAGAATTTAAAATAAAAGGTTTGTTTTCAATTGTTGATTAGATTATGGGATATAAACGACTTTGGATCTATTTACACTGCAACATAAACTGCTTCACGGTTTATTCAGCATAAATCTACGCAAAGTCATTTATATCCAATAATTTAACCAACAATTGAAAACAATCCTTAAATAAAATAGTGCATTAATTTACATAAACAAGTATTACTGTGAGCTTATGCCAACCCCCTACCCCCTCTATAGCTTGAGGTCTGAAAATACATCCCTTGAAAATAAAAATTTTACTTTAAGGAAATAAAGGCACTGTTAACAGATTTCAACAGCATATGAACTCCCCAATTCCTCTACAATAGCTTTTATTCCTATCATGAAACCAATGGTAATTAATGCCAGTGAATTGACTAATCCAATAATATATTCATAACCATAACTACATAAACATTTGATTATTTGCTATATTAATACAAGACATCAGAGATTGCCCCCCTACCCCACCCACTTAAGATAATTGTTCTGATTGTAAGAGGTGTGAAGAAGTTACCCATGTGTTAATGTACCACGACCAACACCAAAAACAATGCAATATGTGAATGTGTGTGCTCTTGTAAATTCTGAGCTCAGTGAGGGGTCACAGATATGTCTGAAGATTGCAGCTGTGTCTTAATTAATATCCTTTACTCTAAAGTAACACACAAGACAGGTTTGGGCAAAGTCAACCACAGTTTTTATTATTTGTCATTATCAGTACAACACAAGTTACAACAGTATATTATGCAAATGACAAATATAACATTAATAAGCAATCCTGTGGTACTCCCATACGGGAGGTAAAAACACTAAGTACTACATCAATTACAAAATTAATAAAACAACACTACACAAAAATGAAAAGCAGAAACATACTAATATAAAATAAACAAATAATTAAAGGGAGTGGTGGGAGGGTAAAAATAACATAACTATGCACAATGCTGCTTTTGCAATGCCTGCCAGACGCCAAACTGACTTTCCCACTGAACAGGTCAGACCACCCCAGAGTCACATGGCTGTCCAGTGCTAATTGATTGTATCATCTGATTGGTGTGTACAATGTCATCCCCAATTAAAAGGCAGTGATATATGAGAATAGACAAGGCCACCCCCTATTATGCTGATACCATAAAATGTTGAGCAACAGGATATATGCTCTCTTTGATGTCCTATTAATAACATATTTACATTAATTATTTACCTTATTTGAACTCCCTGCACCCCCCAATTTATTTTAGGTAGGAAAACTGACAATCTGACAATCCTTGTCAATTGGGATCAAAGTCGAGAAAGCAGTAATAAAATGGCTTCTGAGAAGCTCATTTATACAACAATGCTTTTTGAAATGTCATTCATTCAGAAGGCATATTGAGTGGTGGAATGCACGTTCAATAGGAACCAAAACCACAAATTTCAACAAAGACAGCCCAATGAACCTAAAGTTTAGAAATGTGACAAATGTATGAACAGGTAATGCTGCACGATACTGTAACTCGGACAACCTTCCAGCCATGAAAACATAAAAAGACTAATAGTAATACAACTGACCAGTTAGTTACCCATGGATGGCAATTCACTCAAATACTTCCAGAATAAAACAAGCAATATACTGTAAACATGTTTATTTTCACAGGTACTTATTTTAACTGTTTGTTTCTTCTTTTTTCAGCTGTATCATGGCGGCCAATTTTTATAGGGGAAAGAAGCTGGAGTACCTTAAGAAAACCCCGATCGTCGTTAGGAAAACTGTCAATCCTTGTCAAATAAGATTGGAGTTGATTACAGACTCCTCGCAGTGAGACTTGAACCTGCAATCTCAGTGTGGACAGACCACATGATCAATAGTAGACATCTACCTTAACCAATCGGTCATCATTTTAGCTGATCATGTGAGATTGTCCAATTCTTGGGTACTAACTTTCACGATTGTATATTTAGTCCCATAAGAAATAATACAAATTGTGCACATCGGCTGGTACTTTTTTTGCAGATTTTAGTGGTCCATGAAAATAGAGAAATAAGTACACCACGAAAATATGCAGTTTACAATAGCTGAAAATTTGGTTGGAGTGGCATTCATCATCATAAAATTTTATTAATGGCAGAATATGCAAGGCTTTGTTATAACTCCATAATGTACTAATATATTTCAAGGTTAGTTGGTTGTTTGGGTGTTTACCACCACTTTCAGCAATTTTTCAGCAATATCATGGCATCCATTTTTAATTGAGGGAGGAAGCTGGAGTACCAGGAGAAAACCCCCGACCTGTCGTACGAAAACTGGCAATCCTTGTAAATTAAGATTGGAGTCGAATACACCCTTCCAGCAGTGAGACTCGAACCCACAACCTCAGAGTTGACAGACCACGTAAAGTTGTTGAACAAACTAACTTAACCACTTGGTCACCGAGGCCCCTATATTTCAAGGATGCTCCCTAGAAAACAATGATAAACTTACCAGGTATGGGCTACAGGTAATCTATCTGTGGACCTGTCATCTCTGTGTATTTGAAACTTCTGATAGCCGTTCATTCCTTCCAAATATCCAAATCCTTGTAACGGTACCTTTGAAGTACCAGTAACAAACTGTAAGAACTGGGCTCGATCAGCCTGATCAAATGACCTAAGTGCCCTCCAAAACCATTGAACCTGAAAGACATAAATTATTCTTAACATTTCACAAAACCGTGTTAATACCAACAGCTCATTAATTGTACTTTTTGGATGTGTAGCTGACATACATTTAACTGTGTGAGTTGTGTTTTAGTTGTCACACTATAAGTAAAACTACAAAGTATTATAAATTTGTTCCTGTTTGCTCTTGTAATAATATAAAGCATAAGCCATAACAAGATCAATTTGTTTGTTTACATGCGAAACTCAGTGCCTAGTATGAAAGCACAGGTCTGTCTGTAAAACACATCACTTTTGGGAGTTATTTGTTTGTATAAAAACTATACTTTTACACAAAAATGTAAAATTACCTCCCTTTCTGGAGAATAAGTATGACGTCTAACATAATCTATACACAAGTCATAAAATTTTTGTGTCAAGTATTATTTATGGTTTTATAAACTAATTATGAATAATGATTTTAATTTTTCGCCTTTTTCAATAATGTCCCACAAAAATAAAACTAGACAAAGTCTTTCTAGTGATCACTGATACCCCGCTTTTGTAAAAATTTCAAACATTTTCCATGGACTGTGACCTTGAAATTTTACGGATTTCCCCCAAAATCGATAGGCTTTTTACCAACCTGATATATAACAATATCTTAAAGTTTCATTCAAATCACATGCAAACTTTTTGAGTTATCATCCAGAAACAACTTTTTTGTAAAAAATTTCTAACATTTTTCGTGGACTGCGACCTTAAAATTTGACAAATTTCCCCAAAATCAATAGGCTTTTTACCAACCTGATATATAACAATATCCCAAAGTTTCATTCAAATCTGATGTAAACTTTTTGAGTTATTGTCCGGAAACAACTTTTTTGTTAAAATTTCTAACGTTTTCCGTGAACTGTGACCTTGAAATTTGACGCATTTCCCCCAAAATCAATAGGCTTCTTACCAACTTGATATATGACAATATCCCAAAGTTTCATTCAAATCACATGCAAACTTTTTGAGTTATCATCCGGAAACAACTTTTTTGTAAAAAATTTCTAACGTTTTTCGTGGACTGTGACCCTTAAAATTTGACGGATTTCCCCCAAAATCGATAGGCTTTTTACCAACCTGATATATAACAATATCTTAAAGTTTCATTCAAATCACATGCAAACTTTTTGAGTTATCATCCAGAAACAACTTTTTTGTAAAAAATTTCTAACATTTTTCGTGGACTGCGACCTTAAAATTTGACAAATTTCCCCAAAATCAATAGGCTTTTTACCAACCTGATATATAACAATATCCCAAAGTTTCATTCAAATCTGATGTAAACTTTTTGAGTTATTGTCCGGAAACAACTTTTTTGTTAAAATTTCTAACGTTTTCCGTGAACTGTGACCTTGAAATTTGACGCATTTCCCCCAAAATCAATAGGCTTCTTACCAACTTGATATATGACAATATCCCAAAGTTTCATTCAAATCACATGCAAACTTTTTGAGTTATCATCCGGAAACAACTTTTTTGTAAAAAATTTCTAACGTTTTTCGTGGACTGTGACCCTTAAAATTTGACGGATTTCCCCCAAAATCGATAGGCTTTTTACCAACCTGATATATAACAATATCCCAAAGTTTCATTCAAATCGGATGTAAACTTTTTGAAATATCATCCGGAAACCAAATGTGGACGGAGGAACGGACGGACGGAAGGACATGAGGACAACTATATATCCCCGACTCTGTCGAGCAGGGGTATAAAAAAAACCCTTAAAATAAAAAAATCTCTGAACTTTTTCTCTGATTTTTTAATATATATATGAGTAAAAACAGACATTAGATTAGTGTGTTAAAATCTGGTAATGTCTGCTGGATAGTAAATGATTGACAGAATCAACCTTAAACCTTTTCCCTCAAGCTTCAATTTAAACACAAAATTTCAAAGAACACAACATCAACAGGAAAGTTAACATATATGTACACTAATGCACAGTTTGGCATAACAGAAGCGGAAATGGCAATGTCAACATAATACACAGAGTAAAAAAAATGACGGAACGGAAATGAAAAAAAAATCCGAATTTTTGAAAAATTGTAAGGAATATAGTAAAACTCATAATGGCGTAATATGACCTTAAAAATCGGGAGCCTTACGCCAAATCGTAAGGGTAGGCAAGTCTGTAACATGCTCAAAATTTATGAACAATCTGACTACAGTTGAATACAAATCTTTTTTTCTGGATTTTGTGGAGATAGAGAGAGAGAGAGAAAAAAAAGAACTCAATTTTGTCTACCCGATAGTTAAAGTTGCCAATACAGGAAATAGGTCGCCCAGGTTTTTGTACTGTTAATGACATTTTGTGTCTGCTTACTTGCAATAAGAAGCATAAGCCATAAACAAGGTATAATTTGTTTGTTTACATGCGAAACTCAGTGCCTAGTAAGAAAGCACAGGTCTGTCTGTAAAACAAATCAATATTGGGAGTTATTTGTTTGTATAAAAACCATACTTTTACACAAAAATGTAAAATTACCTCCGTTTTTAGAGAATCTGTATGACGTCCTTCCTCACAAGTCAGTGTTTCTGTTTCCACATTTGTCAACGAAACCCTGACAAACTTAGCTAGGAAATTCCCGGGCTAGAAGTCACTATTTTGATTGGCTACATCATACCTTGATGTAGCCAATCAAAAGCTCGCTTACATTCGCGGCTTGGTTAGGGGATATCCCGATGTCCATTGTAAATAAACCAAATGGATGTGTTGCATAGACCATGTGAAAGTCAGTGTATTTTGTACAGTAATGTTAATAGTTTGTTATTACCGCGTTATTTATCAGTTGCAATACGTTTTCTTCCCACTCAAGAATGAGTAAGAATGACTACTGCCAAACACTTGCTTCTTTCAAGCAATTTCATTAGTTGATATTTTGAAGATTTGACGTCATATGAAATCTTCTAGCCCGGGAATTTCCTACCTAAGTTTGTCAGGGTTTCGTGGACACATGTGGAAACAGAAACCTTGACTTGTGAGGATGTATGACGTCTAACATAATCTATACACAAGTAACATATTTGTTTATTCTGTACACAGCATATGGTACTCATGAAATTTTTGTGTCCAGTATTATTCATGGTTTTATGAACTAATTATGAATAATGATTTTAATGTTCACCTTTTTCAATAATGGCCCACATAAATTAAATAAAAAAACCCTTAAAATAAAAAAATCTCTACACTTTTTCTATGCCTTTTTAATATATATATATATGCTAATCTTACAAAGTAAAAACAGACATTAGATTAGTGTGTTAAAATCTGGTAATGTCTGCTGGATAGTAAATGACTGACAGAATCAACCTTACAAGACGTTGAATGCTGAAAGAATTACTGATAATAATGTACTGTTACAATTTGACCATCCAATGCCAGTGACAAGTGTATATGTGTGAATATTTGTGTGACAGTAGTGGCTTGTGCAGTGTGTAGAAATTTGGAGATGAAAGTTTCTATTTTTTTGCAGATGTCACTTGACCTGTAAATTTTAGCACGCTCAAAATTGTGATACAATCAGATTGCTTATGAACAATCCGACTACAGTTTTTTTCTCTGAATTTTGGGGAGTTAAGCCAAGAAAAAAAAGCACTCAATTTTGTCTACCTGATAGTTACAGTTGCCAATTTTGGATGCTAATTGATTTTAAAGTTGCCAATACAGGAAATCGGGTCGCCCAGCTTTTTATACTATTAATGATATTATGTGTCTGCTTATGTGTAATTAGAAGCATAAGCCATAAACAAGGTATAATTTGTTTGTTTACATGCGAAACTCAGTGCCTAGTAAGAAAGCACAGGTCTGTCTGTAAAACACATCAATATTGGGAGTTATTTGTTTGTATAAAAACCATACTTTTACACAAAAATGTAAAATTACCTCCCTTTTTAGAGAATCTGTATGACGTAATAATTTATACACAAGTAACATATTTGTTTATTCTGTACACAGCATATGGTAATCATGAAATTTTTGTGTCAAGTATTATTCATGGTTTTATGAAGTAATTATGAACAATGATTTAAATTTTTGCCTTTTTAAAGAATGTCCCACATAAATAAAAAAAAAATTCTTAAAATAAAAAAATCTTTACACTGTTTCTCTGCCTTTTTAATATATATATATATGCTAATCTTACAAAGTAAAAACAGACATTAGATTAGTGTGTTAAAATCTGGTAATGTCTGCTGGATAGTAAATGATTGACAGAATCAACCTTACAAGACGTTGAATGCTGAAAGAATTACTGATAATGATGTACTGTTACAATTTGACCATCCAATGCCAGTGACAAGTGTATATGTGTGAATATTTGTGTGACAGTAGTGGCTTGTGCAGTGTATTGAAATTTGGAGATGTAAGTTTCTATTTTTTTGCAGATGTCTCAGACCCCTCCAGTCAACTTGATCTGTCAATGGTAACACGCTCAAAATTGTGATAAAATCAGATTGCTTATGAACAATCCGACTACAGTTGAATACAATTCAAAAAAAAAAATTTTCTGGATTTTGTAGAGATAAAAAGAGAGAGAAAAAAAAACACTCAATTTTGTCTACCTGAAAATTGAAGTTGCCAATACAGGAATTATACTAAACTTTACCGTGTCATTCCGATGGGATTTTGCCTGTCAAAATTAAAAACTGCTACTGCGTTTGATCGAGTTTATGGTCCTTTTGTAAATCTTTTTTTACACTATTTGAAATCAACAATTATTTTCCACAGCTAAACGGCGTTGTGAAATGCGGCTGAAATTTCATTTTGAGACATCGATTTTCCATACTAAATTTTGACCTTGTTTTGAACGGAAGTGTACGTTAGGAAAATTCCATTGTTGTCTATTCGAAATCCTTCGGGTAATGTCGTCTGCAGTTGAGGCGGGAAAAGTCTCGCGGTTTGTCCGAATACCATTGTACGTTACGAAAGCAGACGAACGTTTGTAAACAACATTAGACCCCTTTAGAAACAAAAATGGATGACTTCCTATGGAAATTCGATCTACCAAAATGAAAATTCAGCCGTATTTCACAACGCCGTTTAGCTGTGGAAAATAATTGTTGATTTCAAATAGTGTAAAAAAAGATTTACAAAAGGACCATAAACTCGATCAAACGCGGTAGCAGTTTTTAATTTTGACAGGCAAAATCCCATCGGAATGACACGGTCAAGTTTAGTATAGGTCGCCCAGGTGTTTCAACTGATATTTTGTCTCCTTATTTGTCATAAGAAGCATAAGCCATAACAAGGTAAAATTTGTTTGTTTACATGCGAAACTCAGTGCCTAGTATGAAAGCACTGGTCTGTCTGTAAAACACATCAATATTGGGAGTTGTTTGTTTGCATAAAAACCTTACTTTTACACAAAAATGTAAAATTACCTCCCTTTTTAGAGTATCTGTATGATGTAATAATTTATACACAAGTAACATATTTGTTTATTCTGTACACAGCATATAGTAATCATGAAATTTTTGTGTCAAGTATTATTTATGGTTTTATGAAGTAATTATGAATAATGATTTTAATTTTCGCCTTTTTAAAGAATGTCCCACATAAATTTAAAAAAAACCCCTTAAAATAAACTAGAGGCTCCCAGGAGCCTGTATCGTTCACCTGAACCTGAAACCAAACAACCCTTTTTTATCCAGCTTTTCTTTGCTATAAGGAATTGCCCAACACTTCTGCAAAAATCATTAATTTTGACCTTTTAAGGGAAATAACTCCTATAAGGAGGATCTTTTGATGGTTAGAGGGAGAAGGGAGGTTCACTTCAAATTTGCTGTACCTGTTATACTTTTTTAACTATCAGTCGAAAACTCCCTCAACCCCCCCCCCCCCCCTTTTTTTTCATTTTTTCTATTTTAATCCAATGTAGCTATGAAGGTAGTCAGGTGTCATGATTTGCACAATTTTGGTAGAGGACATCCTAAAGATGATGTGTGCAATGTTTCAAAGCAGTCCTTTAATTGGTTTAAGAGGAGAAGATTTTTTAAAATCAAGTAAAATTGATTAAAAAAATTGAAGAGTGTGTCCATGGGACACGGATGCCCCCGCTAAATGAAGTCCCAAACAGGAAGTAGTTGTTCGACAGGTCTGAAAGCCGCTTAGGACGTACAACTTGTGATACTGAACTACCCTGCCAAATTTCAAATTGTGCTCATGTACGGTTTCTGAGAAAAGCTTGACGGAAATTTTCATACTCATGTTAACACCTTTTCATATCGGCCCAGTCGCAAACAGGAAGTAGTTGTAGACAGGTCTGAAAGTCGCTTAGGACGTACAACTTGTGATACTGAACCACCCTGCCAAATTTCAAATTGTGCTGATGTACGGTTTCTGAGAAAAGCTTGACGGAAATTTTCATACTCATGTTAACACATTTTCATATCGGCCCAGTCGCAAACAGGAAGTAGTTGTCCGACAGGTCTGAAAGTCGCTTAGGACGTAGAACTTGTGATACTGAACCACCCTGCCTAATTTCAAATTGTTCTGATGTACGGTTTCTGAGAAAAGCTTGACGGAAATTTTCATACTCATGTTAACACATTTTCATATCGGCCCAGTCGCAAACAGGAAGTAGTTGTCCGACAGGTCTGAAAGTCGCTTAGGACGTACAACTTGTGATACTTAACCACCCTGCCAAATTTCAAATTGTTCTGACGTACGGTTTCTGTGAAAAGCTTGACGGAAATTTTCATACTCATGTTAACACATTTTCATATCGGCCCAGTCGCAAACAGGAAGTAGTTGTCCGACAGGTCTGAAAGTCGCTTAGGACGTACAACTTGTGATACTAAACCACCCTGCCAAATTTCAAATTGTTCTGATGTACGGTTTCTGAGAAAAGCTTGACGGAAATTTTCATACTCATGTTAACACATTTTCATATCGGCCCAGTCGCAAACAGGAAGTAGTTGTCCGACAGGTCTGAAAGTCGCTTAGGACGTACAACTTGTGATACTGAACCACCCTTCCAAATTTCAAATTGTTCTGATGTACGGTTTCTGAGAAAAGCTTGACGGAAATTTTCATACTCATGTTAACACATTTTCATATCGGCCCAGTCGCAAACAGGAAGTAGTTGTCCGACAGGTCTGAAAGTCGCTTAGGACATACAACTTGTGATACTGAACCACCCTGCCAAATTTCAAATTGTTCTGATGTACAGTTTCTGAGAAAAGCTTGACGGAAATTTTCATACTCATGTTAACACATTTTCATATCGGCCCAGTCGCAAACAGGAAGTAGTTGTGCGACAGGTCTGAAAGTCGCTTAGGACGTACAACTTGTGATACTGAACCACACTGCCAAATTTCAAATTGTTCTAATGTACGGTTTCTGAGAAAAGCTTGACGGAAATTTGTACATACAGACGGTCGTATTTACGTACAAATGAAGTCCCAAACAGGAAGTAGTTGTCCGACAGGTCTGAAATTCGCTTAGGACGTACAACTTGTGATACTGAACCACTCTGCCAAATTTAAAATTGTTCTCATGTACGGTTTCTGAGAAAAGCTTGACGGAAATTTGTTCGGACGTACGTACGTACGGACGGACGGACATGAGTAAAACTTAATGCCCCCCGACATGTCGTCGCGGGGGCATAAAAATGTTCAAGGAGAATAATTCCTAAACGGTTCATCAGACAATCTTGACCCTAAAGTCATTTTTGTAGCCCTCATAGAGCAGAACAATTAAGCAATGCTAACTTTTTCTCTAGTTCTAATAATTTTCAAGATTTTGAGGCAAAAATGTCAAAAATAATCAATTTCGACAATTAAAGGGCAATAACTCCTATAAGGAGTCATCATACAACTTCAACCCAATGGAGTGTTTCGTAGAGCTTTTGATGCAGATGAAGGCATGTCTCTTCGGGTTTTCCTGTATCTGTTACACTTTTTTAAATATAAGCCAAAAACTGTATTTTACCGCCCCCCCCCCCCCCATCCTATTTTTAGCCATGGTAGCCATGTTGGTTAATCTGCAGCCATGGTAGGTGCAAACTTGGTTGAGGACATTTGACAGATGATGTGTACAAAGTTTCAAAGCAGTACTTTCAGTTGTTTCAGAGGAGAAGATTTTAAAAAATCAATTAAAACCGATTAAAAAAAACAGTTCAAGGGGAATAACTCTTAAACGGTTAATCAGACAATCTTGACCCTTAAGTCATATTTGTAGCCCTCATAGAGCAGAACAATTAAGCAATGCTAACTTTTTCTCTAGTTCTAATAATTTTCAAGATTTCGAGGCAAAAATGGCAAAAATCATCAATTTTGACAATTAAAGGGCAATAACTCCTACAAGGAGTCATCATACAACTTTGACCCAATAGAGTGTTTTGTAGAGCTTTAGATGCTGAAGAAGGAAGGTCTGTTCGGTTTTCCTGTATCTGTTATACTTTTTGAACTATAAGCAAAAAACTGTATTTTGACCCCTCTGTTCTATTTTTAGCCATGGCGGCCATGTTGGTTGGTCTGAGGCCACGATTTGGGCAAACTTGGTAGAGGGCATTTTACTGATGATGTATGCAAAGTTTCAAAGCAATCCCTTCAGTGGTTTTGGAGGAGAAGATTTTTGAAGAAAAGTTAACGACGACGACGACGGACGCCAAGTGATGGCAATAGTTCACATGACCATTCGGGTCAGGTGAGCTAAAAAATCTCTAAACTGTTTCTCTGCCTTTTTAATATATATATATATGCTAATCTTACAAAGTAAAAACAGACATTAGATTAGTGTGTTAAAATCTGGTAATGTCTGCTGGATAGTAAATGATTGACAGAATCAACCTTACAAGACGTTGAATGCTGAAAGAATTACTGATAATGATGTACTGTTACAATTTGACCATCCAATGCCAGTGACAAGTGTATATGTGTGAATATTTGTGTGCCAATAGTGGCTTGTGCAGAGTGTCGAAATTTGGAGATGTAAGTTTCTATTTTTTGCAGATGTCTCAGACCCCTCCAGTCAACTTGATCTGTCAATGGTAACACGCTCAAAATTGTGATAAAATCAGATTGCTTATGAACAATCTGACTACAGTTGAAAACAATTCAAAACTAATTTTTTTCTGGATTTTGGAGATAAGAAGAGAGAGAGAGAAAAAAAAAAGCACTCAATTTTGTCCACCTGATAGTTACAGTTGCCAATTTTGAATGCTAATTGATTTTAAAGTTGCCGATACAGGAATTAAGTCTCCCTGGTGTTTATACTGTTAATGATATTATGTGTCTGCTTATTTGAAATAAGAAGCATTAGCCATAACAAGGAATAATTTGTTTGTTTACATGCGAAACTCAGTGCCTAGTAAGAAAGCACAGGTCTGTCTGTAAAACACATCAATATTGGGAGTTATTTGTTTGTATAAAAAACATTCTTTTACACAAAAATGTGAAATTACCTCCCTTTGAAGTTAGTCGGTCCAACATCAATACATTGAATATAATCTATACATAAGTAACAGATTAGTTTATTGTGTACAAAAACACTGTTAACATTCTATTTTTGTACCAAATTTTTAAGTGATTTTTTAAAACTAATTATGATTTTCCCTCTCTTTTTAAATTTGCAAAAATGTTCGAACTGATCTTCTGCACCTAAAAACCAAGTTTGAAGAAAATCCATCAAGCAGATTTCAAGTTATTTTGCAGACAAGAAAAATCACCTGAGGGAGACAACTCAACAATTAATGTAGTCTTGAGCAGTGAACTCCTACTCATTCATCATCTATACAATTACAAAGGCTTAAGTCAATATGTTAAGCAGTTTTGGAGATATCCAGGCAAAATAATAATGGATGGAAGGTGTTGGGTACAAAGCGATGACTACATTTACCCCTTTTTGTTGGGGTAAAAAAAAACTATAAGCTTTTATATACTCTGGATAGATCTTAAGAAGCATCAGCAACAAGATCAAATTTGTTTGTTTACATACCAAACTCTGTGCCTGTTACGGAAGCACAGGTCTGTCTGTAAAACACATTCATTTTTGGAGTTTATTTATTTGTATAAAAACATTTTACACAAATATGTTAAATTACCTCCCTTTAACTGAATCTGTCTGAACTGATTACTAGACACAAGTCACAGATGTGAACCATGAAATTTTTTGGTGTCTTTTTGCAGTTTTCCATTTGAATTCCCAAGAAAATATACCTCATACTGTTCACTCTATGTAAATCAATATTTGTAAGAGTGATCAGCTTTCCTCAAATGTAGTTAATGTACATCATTCATGTTAGTAGTTTAAACTGTCATTTTTTGTATGGTCAAAACAGACATCAAATTAAGAATGTTAAAATCTGTATGGTGGATAGTAAGCAATTAACAGAATCGACATAATAGAGGATTTAATACTGCAGGGATTAAAAGTAAGAACAATAACTATTAAAACTGAATGATTATTATTGTGACAGGTGTACAAGTGTTCAGTTGTATCCAACAATACAGGTATGAAATAGTAGCTTGCTGTAAATGTAGTCACTGTATTTATTGATACTAGGTCCTATGTGGGCAAAAAAAAATAACTTTGTTTAATGGGTACACAGCAAAATGATAATAGCATTTCAATTATATAATTTAATAAACTTTCATGATGAATGTTACGAATATACAACATACCTGTAATGATGTTGGTTGATATTTGTGATACTCTGTGTGGGCCTTCAGATCGTCAATGTCAATAGTGGGTAGACCAGATATCAACAACTCTAACTCTTGTTCAGTAAATATCGATATCAATCTTTTAGGAATAATGTCATAAAATCCTTCCATAAATGCTCCCAGCTGTTTACGAATGGCACCGGTCATTTTCATTTGACAAACTAGTTTAACGTATTCCTTTTTATTTTCTTCAGACACTGGGATATTTCTACCATTAGGTTTGAGATCTCTAGTTTCTGTCACACCAAATTCTTGTATCTGAAAAAAGCAATTATACAGTCACATGTTATTAAATAGATAAGAAGATTGTTTGAAATGATACAATCTGTAGTAAGCTAACACACAAGTTTTATCCATGGTTGTCAAGTCAATCTTTAACCTTGTTTTAAATGTTAAATACTATTTAAAATATTGCAATTATCAACTTTGAACTATTTGACGTGAAGGTAATTTCTAAAAATGATCTCAAGCACATTATTATCGCACCCAGTTCACACTCAACTATCACATTATGTGTAGGTACAACTACCTGTATCACGTCGAGACAGTTGTGTACATTCGTATCACTACGAGACGCACAGCGGCAAGTTGTGATGCAGAATGTATGCAACTATCGAGATACAACTAGTTGTACTTACACTTAAATGTATGTAATAAGTTTAACTAAAATTACAAAGTATAAAATAGGCAAAACAAAAATGAATGTTTCAAGTTTAAAATTTAGCATTCAACGAACCATTTGGTTATTAAATAGTACCTAAGTCACACAATATGACGCCATATTTCATTCATAGAATGAGAGTAATCCAAAGAATCATTGGTTATACCATTCACTGTGACGTCAAGAAGTAGTTCCAACAAAAGTACATCTTGTATCGCACATATAGATGACATAAGGTTTTGTATTACACAGGTTGTATTAATTGCTAATTTTTCAGATTTTGACAAAATGCAAAATATTATAGATAAATAACCTTGCGATATTAAATTGGAGCTTTGGTATTTAAAATTAAAAGTTTTTTTTTCATTTGAAGGCCACACTCAATACATAGATGATGACAATTTATCCCTCGGTTTTGTGCTCCACAGCAGAAATCATCACTTGATAGAGAAGAAAATGCCATTAAAAATCTATATAAAACCATTTCCAGTCAGCTCACGATGACACAAATTTTATCTTACCTCTGTGCTAAATGTGAGTTCATATCCTAAATCATGAATATGATGTTCCAGTAAGAACACTAAGCCTTGATAAAATGAGTAGTCTTCACTTTCCATGTCAGTATATCTGAAATCAAAATTACCACACAAAAATGAAATCTCTATGTGAAAAATAGGGCATTTAATGGGACATTAAATAATACCCGGCCACGTTGCATTATTTTTAATATTAATGAACACATTTTACTGAATTACAAATCAGCCTACAGGAACAGCTGAGGATGATTACAGTCTCAGAAGACAATTTTTACCTTGACCCTGGACTTATAAAAACAAGTGTGGACTGTGAGCACGCTCACAAAGGGATACCCCCCGCTTCGCTTTCAAGTCCAATTATCTCCCCATAATGATATCCGATGTCAATAAAAATTCTTCATGCACATCTACAAATAATGTACTTCCTTTATGCTAAGTTTCATTAAGTTTCATCAAGCGGTTTAGGAGGAGTTGCGCTTACAAGGGATGTGGACAGACGGACAGACAGATAGGGTGATTCCTCAACTCAAAAACTACAAATGGGATTGTGCTGAAAATTCAACAAAATCTGGAAACCCCAATTGTCGACACAAAAAAAAACCAAACCTTGAATTGGCCCAAGTGGAAAGCTACAAATGGGATTGTGCTCAACATTGAACTTGATCTTCATTTTATATTATTTAATAGTGTGCAAAGTTGAAATAAACAAGTGTGGACTGTGAGCACGCTCACAAAGGGATACCCCCCGCTTCGCTTCAAGTTCAATTATCTCCCCTGAATAATATCTGACAGCGACGAAAATTCTTCATGCACATCTACATATGATGTTCTTCCTTCATGTAAAGTTTCATCAAAATCTGTCAGGCGGTTTAGGAGGAGAAGCGCTTACAAGGGATGTGGACAGACGGACAGACAGACAGGGTGATTCCTATATACCCCCCAAACAAGTTTGCGGGGGGTATAAATATGTTGACACGTTTTCAAGTTATCTGGAAACCACCGTGGCACCGACAGACGGACGGAGACTCCTATCCATATGGAGAGAATAACATAATACCATGCCACATTGTGTGTTGGGGTATAATAAATGAGAACTGAAACATTCTGTAAAAATGCAATGCTAGTTAAATCAACTGATAAATTACTACTATAAAGCTGTCCTTAGAAACTGACAATAATATATCCATATCACGATAGCAGAGAGAGATGTGATTTTTTTTTCAGCTTCCGCGATCGAACATTGAACAAAATAGAGGTAATTAACCATAATATACAACAATAATAATTAATAATTGATAACAATAATGAACTTACTTGACATGTTGTCCTAGGATATGTTTGTAGAAGGATCTAGTAAAGTAACAGTCCAGCAGTTTATTGTCATAGATAGCTTTAGCAATGATTCGTCCCACAAATTTGAAATAGCTAAGATGATTAGAATTACAATGAGAACTAGGATTTATGGTATATGTGACACGATCTCCTGGGGATGTAGCAAACAATGCATAGTTAGGATTGAAGATTTCACGGGATATAATGATGTACCATTCACGTAAAAGTCCTCCAGCATCTTGACCCTCCTCGCCTGAAAAAATAATCACAAATAAAATTATACTATAAATTATGCATGTAACTTTCTAGTAGAAATTCACAACAGTCTATCAGCTGGAAAACCCAAAGCTAATAATGGTAGATAGAATACTCAGGAGATTTTAGATAGTTTGTTACAAATGCTACAAACAGTCAGTTAAATAACGAATCATTAATTCTCCTTTGATTGTGAAAACGAACAACTGTTGAAATTTCAAATCATTTAGCGGAGCACAAGGAGGGTAACAGAACTGAAAAGTGAACATGGTTAAATTTAAATGTTTTAATGATCATAACTGCAATACAATTTCTTGGCATTCTGAACAGAACAAATGAAAAGACCTCTATAGACTCCCAAAGTGAAAGAATTACAATAGTGTCATTTTATACAGATATAATGAGAGCAAGGTCAGGGACAGATAACTCCTGTTAGGACAGGCTAAAAATAATTAATTTATGCTGACCTGACAAAAACCGATAATTGGACAGAAATACATGTATATCTTAGCCTATCAAAATGGGAAAAATGAAAGAGGTGAAGGTTACTATACTATTGTTTCTGCACATATTGTTATTGAAGTTTATGTACATATTGTTATTGAAGGTTATGTATTGTAATTTGTTTATGACATCATCATAATTCTGCCAAATTCCGTTAAGGTAACAATAAGCTTTAAGGCTAGACTCAAAGGTAAGTTTATAAGTGAAAAAGCAACAGAGGCTTGCAAACCTGTGAAAAAAACAATAATTAATCACTTTTCAATAGCAAATATACACAAAAAAAGAACTATAGTACTAAAGTGATTATATTCTGAGCTAGAAAAGATTTTGCAGTGAAGTAGTTTTATTATAATAAGTCACTTTTTTGGGATCTGGGATTTTTTTTCCAGATTCCTAAACAAAAAATGGCAGAAACATTTATTATAAATTATGCTCGAATCTTGGGTTTATTTTTAATAGATAATGGCATAGGTGTTTTCTACATTCCATGTAGCCTTCAAAACAAGTTTATTCTAATAGAAAACTATGGAAAAATAGCATATAATAAAATTACATTCAAATCAGTAAATGAAGATGACATCATAATTTATACGATCAGCGTTTTAGCTTTATTAAAGATGTTGTCATAATTTATATCTACGATCAGCGTTTTAGCTTTATTAAAGATGCTGTCATAATTTATATCTACGATCAGCGTTTTAGCTTTATTAAAGATGACATCATAATTTATACGATCAGCGTTTTAGCTTTATTAAAGATGTTGTCATAATTTATATCTACGATCAGCGTTTTAGCTTTATTAAAGATGTTGTCATAATTTATATCTACGATCAGCGTTTTAGCTTTATTAAAGATGTTGTCATAATTTATATCTACGATCAGCGTTTTAGCTTTATTAAAGATGACATCATAATTTATATCTACGATCAGCGTTTTAGCTTTATTAAAGATGTTGTCATAATTTATATCTACGATCAGCGTTTTAGCTTTATTAAAGATGACATCATAATTTATACGATCAGCGTTTTAGCTTTATTAAAGATGTTGTCATAATTTATATCTACGATCAGCGTTTTAGCTTTATTAAAGATGTTGTCATAATTTATATCTACGATCAGCGTTTTAGCTTTATTAAAGATGACATCATAATTTATACGATCAGCGTTTTAGCTTTATTAAAGATGTTGTCATAATTTATATCTACGATCAGCGTTTTAGCTTTATTAAAGATGTTGTCATAATTTATATCTACGATCAGCGTTTTAGCTTTATTAAAGATGACATCATAATTTATATCTACGATCAGCGTTTTAGCTTTATTAAAGATGTTGTCATAATTTATATCTACGATCAGCGTTTTAGCTTTATTAAAGATGACATCATAATTTATACGATCAGCGTTTTAGCTTTATTAAAGATGTTGTCATAATTTATATCTACGATCAGCGTTTTAGCTTTATTAAAGATGTTGTCATAATTTATATCTACGATCAGCGTTTTAGCTTTATTAAAGATGACATCATAATTTATACGATCAGCGTTTTAGCTTTATTAAAGATGTTGTCATAATTTATATCTACGATCAGCGTTTTAGCTTTATTAAAGATGTTGTCATAATTTATATCTACGATCAGCGTTTTAGCTTTATTAAAGATGTCATAATTTATATCTACGATCAGCGTTTTAGCTTTATTAAAGATGACATCATAATTTATATCTACGATCAGCGTTTTAGCTTTATTAAAGATGTTGTCATAATTTATATCTACGATCAGCGTTTTAGCTTTATTAAAGATGACATCATAATTTATATCTACGATCAGCGTTTTAGCTTTATTAAAGATGTTGTCATAATTTATATCTACGATCAGCGTTTTAGCTTTATTAAAGATGACATCATAATTTATATCTACGATCAGCGTTTTAGCTTTATTAAAGATGTTGTCATAATTTATATCTACGATCAGCGTTTTAGCTTTATTAAAGATGTTGTCATAATTTATATCTACGATCAGCGTTTTAGCTTTATTAAAGATGTTGTCATAATTTATATCTACGATCAGCGTTTTAGCTTTATTAAAGATGACATCATAATTTATATCTACGATCAGCGTTTTAGCTTTATTAAAGATGTTGTCATAATTTATATCTACGATCAGCGTTTTAGCTTTATTAAAGATGACATCATAATTTATATCTACGATCAGCGTTTTAGCTTTATTAAAGATGTTGTCATAATTTATATCTACGATCAGCGTTTTAGCTTTATTAAAGATGTTGTCATAATTTATATCTACGATCAGCGTTTTAGCTTTATTAAAGATGTTGTCATAATTTATATCTACGATCAGCGTTTTAGCTTTATTAAAGATGTTGTCATAATTTATATCTACGATCAGCGTTTTAGCTTTATTAAAGATGACATCATAATTTATATCTACGATCAGCGTTTTAGCTTTATTAAAGATGACATCATAATTTATATCTACGATCAGCGTTTTAGCTTTATTAAAGATGTTGTCATAATTTATATCTACGATCAGCGTTTTAGCTTTATTAAAGATGACATCATAATTTATATCTACGATCAGCGTTTTAGCTTTATTAAAGATGACATCATAATTTATATCTACGATCAGCGTTTTAGCTTTATTAAAGATGACATCATAATTTATATCTACGATCAGCGTTTTAGCTTTATTAAAGATGACATCATAATTTATATCTACGATCAGCGTTTTAGCTTTATTAAAGATGCTGTCATAATTTATATCTACGATCAGCGTTTTAGCTTTATTAAAGATGACATCATAATTTATATCTACGATCAGCGTTTTAGCTTTATTAAAGATGTCGTCATAATTTATATCTACGATCAGCGTTTTAGCTTTATTAAAGATGACATCATAATTTATATCTACGATCAGCGTTTTAGCTTTATTAAAGATGACATCATAATTTATATCTACGATCAGCGTTTTAGCTTTATTAAAGATGTTGTCATAATTTATATCTACGATCAGCGTTTTAGCTTTATTAAAGATGTTGTCATAATTTATATCTACGATCAGCGTTTTAGCTTTATTAAAGATGTTGTCATAATTTATATCTACGATCAGCGTTTTAGCTTTATTAAAGATGTTGTCATAATTTATATCTACGATCAGCGTTTTAGCTTTATTAAAGATGTTGTCATAATTTATATCTACGATCAGCGTTTTAGCTTTATTAAAGATGTTGTCATAATTTATATCTACGATCAGCGTTTTAGCTTTATTAAAGATGACATCATAATTTATATCTACGATCAGCGTTTTAGCTTTATTAAAGATGACATCATAATTTATATCTACGATCAGCGTTTTAGCTTTATTAAAGATGTTGTCATAATTTATATCTACGATCAGCGTTTTAGCTTTATTAAAGATGACATCATAATTTATATCTACGATCAGCGTTTTAGCTTTATTAAAGATGACATCATAATTTATATCTACGATCAGCGTTTTAGCTTTATTAAAGATGACATCATAATTTATATCTACGATCAGCGTTTTAGCTTTATTAAAGATGTTGTCATAATTTATATCTACGATCAGCGTTTTAGCTTTATTAAAGATGTTGTCATAATTTATATCTACGATCAGCGTTTTAGCTTTATTAAAGATGTTGTCATAATTTATATCTACGATCAGCGTTTTAGCTTTATTAAAGATGTTGTCATAATTTATATCTACGATCAGCGTTTTAGCTTTATTAAAGATGTTGTCATAATTTATATCTACGATCAGCGTTTTAGCTTTATTAAAGATGCTGTCATAATTTATATCTACGATCAGCGTTTTAGCTTTATTAAAGATGCTGTCATAAGGAAAAGTTAGATAAAATATTAGGAAAATACTATATGGAGATTGAATAGCAAAACAATTTGTATTTTGAACTAAAAATTAAGGAATGTAAATAATTTTTAAGAAAATGTTTTGACAATGTTTTGATCATACCTTCAAATGCAATGTAAAATCTATGCTTCCATTCATCGGCTTTCCTCCTAAACAATTCCCTAAATGAGTCTTCAAACACATTTTCTCTTCTGATATGTACAGCTAAATCTTCTCGTCGCATTCCCTCATCAAGTCGTTCAAGTTCCTGTCTAAAATATCTTCTCTTCACATCAAAATCTAGAATTCTGGTATGATCAACCAATACAGAGAATGGTCCATCACAAAGTGGGGTTGTAGACTGACGTAGTATTTGATTGAGTACAGTTCGATGTGTTTCTGAAAAATTACAAAACTCATCAACATGACATATTCATCTGTCACAAACAAATGTTCATTGTCTTAACACTCTTTATCATAATTTATATAGAAATCACAAAGCTGCTGGCACCTAAATTGATGACTTCAAATACTGAAAAGTTACCAACTGCTGTACAGATATGTATGTAGTTAATCAGCTTCAGGGTCTACTAATGGATAGACTTACATTCTAAATAACAATCTTCTGTATCTTTTGGGTCTTGTAGGAAGATGTATATAATTTTGTAGTCCGAGAATCCTCTGCCGTCCAACGCTTTTTTTCTTTCTTTTTTTTGCGTGGGACGTCAGAGAGCTCTCAATAAGCAAAACAGCGAATTTTGCAACACAGGTCTGGGTCGGCAAATTTCGTCGTGTCCAGATGTTAACAAACATTTTCGCCCATTTAAACTATATTTTAATTCGCTTATTTAGATATTTTCTATATGATTATAATCATCATACCTTCATTCAAGCTAATTTAAGCACTGGACTTAAGTCACATTGTTGTCACGTGACTTTTTGTTCAAAATGAAAGTAAAATGTCCGAATATAAGGGTATCGCTGGAAATTAGCTTAGAAATGGACTTAAATCATCTTGATTAAAGGTATAATTATTATATTCATAGAGAAAAATATCTAAAGAAGTGAATTATATCTAGTTTAACCGGACGAAAATGTTTGTTAACATCTGGAAACTATTAAATTTGCCGACCCAGACCGGTGTCGCAAAATCCGCTGTTTTGCTTATGGAGAGCTCTCTGACGTCCCACGCAAAAAAAAAACCGTTGGACGGCAGAGGATTCTCGGACTAATAATTTCGTACACACATCTAATTTCCTTCCTATGCCTTGCAACTGAAGGCCCCATTTGTGATTCCAGTCTGAATTTTTGCAAATAACAGTATTTTTGAAGTTTAATACTGTTTTGAAAATCAGAAAATCTCTAAAATATCTAAAAGGAGTCTAATGTACATAAACAAGATGTTGACCATACATGAAATGTTATAAACTTGGCAATGAGGCCAATGTGTCTACATGTAGTTTGCATTATGCCAAAATAAAATTTTATGTGCATTTCCTATTACATGCTAGAAAAAGGATAAGGTTTTAAGGTAGGGAAGGATTTTATTTTTTGCTAAATATTTTACTTTGGCTTAAAGCAATGCAGACTTTACCAGCGCTTGAGCCGAGGTGAAATGACAATAAAATGTTTAGGGTTTAGTGTAGCCCAAAAATAATCAGGGAAGGTAGGCTAACAGGAAATGTAGTTAGCAATTCAGAGACAGTTTTATTAATTAAATTTAGAAATATATTCGTGTTTGACCTATTTCATGAATTTTCAGTTAATTTCTTGTATTTACTGCTGAAATAAACACATTAAATTCTAACACCTCATTAATTTTCTGATAATACAATGTAACTGTTGAATGTCCTTTATTTTCATACAAAATGACTCTAACTTTGCACCTTACACCCTAATTCACCTGTTGTATAGTTCTGTACCACCCAAATCAGTGTGACATGTTGATGGGTAAACCACATGACCATGGTTCAGGGCGATAAGGGTTTATATTACATAGTGTCTGATCCGATGTGTTACTGAAGACAACAATCAGAAATTCGCTATGTATTGGTATAATAATGTACAGAAACCACAATATTCTGTGTTGATAATCCAGAATGATAAATTAGTTCACCTATACTAAAAGTCACTCCCCAATGCAGTGCATTTTTAAAAATATTTTAATTACGAAAATACAATTGAAAAAATTATTCCACGATAACATGTCCATATGTTATACAATTGCTGTGTTGATAACGTGTCACAAAATGTCCTCGACTTTTGCTTTGGGAATTTTACATTGGAAGTCAGAAATTTTTGTTTCTAACAGAATTTAACATTATTTACAAACCTTCGTCTGCTCTTGTTATGTTTTATTGTATTAGAACAAACCTCAAAACAACAACCGCCTGCTCCTAGCTTACATTTCCATCCTAATTTAGGACAACCAATACAAATAAGTAATAATAGGTTGGTAGATTTATGTCCGTGATACAACTAAAATAATCAAGAAAGAATTGGTCCAACAAAATCCACTTGATCATCTCAGTGCATAGGTTTCTGGGAAGGACGAAATATGATTTAGTAAACAAATGCATAATTACAAATAAAGTGTTAAAACTATTTAATAACCTGTTGTAGAAATGTAAACTAAATGTCTTATTGTGAATAATAAAAGGAGTATAACACATGCAACTAAAACCATGAAATATATAACAATTAGAAACTAATGGTATTAGTCCATAATTCTGTACCACCCAAATCAGTGTGACATGTTGATGGGTAGACCACATGACCATGGTTCAGGGCGATAGGGATTTATATTACATAGTGTCTGATCTGATGTGTTACTGAAGACAACAATCAGAAATTCGCTATGTATTGGTATAATAATGTAAAGAAATCAGAATACCCTTTGCAGATAATCTAGAACGATAACTTCTTTACGATATCTACAATTATGTCTCATTACCTCTTATACAGCAAAATATAATTGAGGTTTTATACATGTTAAGAAACCATCTCCTTAGTGTTATAAAAAATTATTCTTTCTCTGCCACTTAGTTTAAATTTCTACAACACCTAATTCATTTTAGCACTTTGCTTGTTGACAATCAATAAAAATGTGTAATAATATTTTGGTAGGCCAATGTGCAAATTGCAACTAAAATAATCAAGAAAGACACTTGTTACTAGAATTGGTCAAACCAAATACGTTTAAGCACCCCATTACTAAAGTTTCTAGGAAGGATTCCATTAGATATTTGTCAACAATGTCATAATTACAAATAAAGTGTTAAAACTACTGAACAGGTTGTATGTGAACTAAATGTCTAATTGTGTCTAATAAAGGAAATATAACACCTTTTTTCTGAAAATAAAACCATGAAATACAAACAAAAAATTTAAAAATTAATGGTATTAGTCCATAATTCTGTACCACCCAAATCAGTGTGACATGCTGATGGGTAGACCACATGACCATGGTTCAGGGCGATAGGGATTTATATTACATAGTGTCTGATCTGATGTGTTACTGAAGACAACAATCAGAAATTCGCTATGTATTTAGTAATGCCATAACCACGTATTTTTTTGAATTGACATGTTCAAATGATTTGGAATCAAATAAAATTCAAATTAATTCTATTGTTCAGATTACGTTATCTCTTCAATAAGGAGTTTACCTGCAAACTTGAGGAATTTTTGTGTATCTGGAGGTAAAGATGATATAGAAGTGACAGAATTCTCCCTAGCCAAGGCAGGTGTTTCTGAAGAAGCTGCTGCTGGAGATGCCGGGGCAAAGTCAATGTTTAAATGAGCTAACTGATCTTCTCTCTTCTGTGATGGTTGATCCTTAGCTTTACTTCCTTTCTCTCCTAAGAAAAACAATGATTACAATATAAAACTTACATCACAATTCCAAACCATGCCAAGTACATTTTCTTACAAAATATTACTTGCCACATTTTAAAGCAACAAAAGTTATTAACACAGGTATAAAATGTAAATTACATATTAGTATATTGTTGATAGATTTAAAAAAACAAACATTAACTGGTTACTAGCCCAGAATTTGCCTCACCCCCAACACCACAAAAAAAAAAAAAAAAATTGAAGAATGTGTCCATGGGACACGGATGCCCCCGCTAAAGGAAGTCCCAAACAGGAAGTAGTTGTCCAACAGGTCTGAAAGTCGCTTAGGACGTACAACTTGTGATACTTAACCACCCTGCCAAATTTCAAATTGTTCTAATGTACGGTTTCTGAGTAAAGCTTGATGGAAATTTTCATACTCGTGTTGACACATTTTCAAATCGGCCCAGTCGAAAACAGGAAGTAGTTGTCCGACAGGTCTGAAAGTCGCTTAGGACGTACAACTTGTGATACTGAACTACCCTGCCAAATTTCAAATTGTTCTTGTGTACGGTTTCTGAGAAAAGCTTGACGGAAATTTTCATACTCATGTTAACACATTTACATATCGGCCCAGTCGCAAACAGGAAGTAGTTGTCCGACAGGTCTGAAAGTCGCTTAGGACATACAACAAGTGATACTGAACCACCCTGCCAAATTTCAAATTGTTCTTGTGTATGGTTTCTGAGAAAAGCTTGACGGAAATTTTCATACTCGTGTTAACACATTTTCATATCGGCCCAGTCGCAACAGGAAGTAGTTGTCCGACAGGTCTGAAAGTCGCTTAGGACGTACAACTTGTGATACTGAACCACAATGCCAAATTTCAAATTGTTCTCATGTACGGTTTCTGAGAAAAGCTTGACAGAAATTTTCATACTCATGTTAACACATTTTCATATCGGCCCAATCGCAAACAGGAAGTAGTTGTCCGACAGGTCTGAAAGTTGCTTAGGACGTACAACTTGTGATACTGAACAAACCTGCCAAATTTCAAATTGTTCTCATGTACGGTTTCTGAGAAAAGCTTGACGGAAATTTTCATACTCATGTTAACGCATTTTCATATCGGCCCAGTCACAAACAGGAAGTAGTTGTCCGACAGGTCTGAAAGTCGCTTAGGACGTACAACTTGTGATACTGAACCACCCTGCCAAATTTCAAATTGTTCTGATGTACGGTTTCTGAGAAAAGCTTGACGGAAATTTTCATACTCATGTTAACACATTTTCATATCGGCCCAGTCCCAAACAGGAAGTAGTTGTCCGACAGGTCTGAAAGTCGCTTAGGACGTACAACTTGTGATACTGAACCACCCTGCCAAATTTCAAATTGTTCTGATGTACGGTTTCTGAGAAAAGCTTGACGGAAATTCGTACGGACGGACGGACGGACGGACGGACGGACAGACGGACGGACGGACATGAGTAAAACTTAATGCCCCCCGACATGTCGTCGCGGGGGCATAAAAAAAAAAATACACCAATATTGCTCGAGATTACTTGCTCCATAATCCTTAAATAAATCCTTACAACACAGGGTAAATGTTTGTCTAACTTTTCACAAATTAATACACGTACAACTATAAAATAGTTTATATTACCAGAATGGACAATAAAGAATGCTTCCACGGCAGGTTGTAAAATAAGTACAGCATGGTGATCCGGTGTCTTGTCTAGTTCAATCAGACATTCTCCCAAGCAGTTCCACAAGTCTTCTAACATCAGCTGCTCACTCAGTCTAGGTAATACTAATTCTTTGTCTTTTTTACCTGTTTGCCCAGATGTACCTTAAATTATTAAGATATAAAACCCAACATCACTTTCAAGAATATTTTACAATTAAAAAAAAAACTTTCAACTAATTACACCTTGAGAGTAGTAAGCGATTTACAATTATCAATTGGTTTACAGTAAAGGTAAGGGCATATTCAAATACTGAACGAGGCCAGGATGAATGTGGACTGTCAATGGTCTATCCAACCTGTTAAATGTACAATATTAACCAATAACGAAGACTGCAAGTTTACTTTCATAGTTATTCAAAAAATTTTCAAAGAAATGTCAGCAAGTCAGGCTTAAAAAAATCGAAGAATGTGTCCATGGGACAAAGATTCCCCCCGCTAAATGAAGTCCCAAATGGGATGTAGTTGTCCGACAGGTCTGAAAGTCGCTTAGGACGTACAATTTGTGATACTGAACCACCCCACCAAATTTCAAATTGTTGTCATGTACGGTTTCTGAGAAAAGCTTGACGGAAATTCATACCGACAGACGGTCGTCGCGGTGGCATAAAAATTAATTGTTTCTGGTGCTTTGTACATATGTTATAAACAAAAGCTAGGTTTGTAGTATCTATTGTTAAAATTTTTAAATCCCTCGATTCACGATACAATAACAATAGAAATTTTAAAAACACTACCTTCAGCTTTTGAAAACCCAAGTTTGGCGCCTTTTTTCATTTCATCATGTGCACGTGCATAGCAGGTAAAATTTATCCTGTTTTGAAATCATTTCAACATGGTACGTCGAAAACTAGCAGATGCCGAGAGATGGCAAGCAGTTAGTATGATAAGGGCTGGAATGACACAGCGGCAGGTTTCAGATAGGTTCAATGTTAGCCATTCTGTCATCTAATGAGAGGATATAATGAAACTGGTATCGTTGGGGAAAGGCCAAGATCAGGGCGACCGAAGAGACAACAGAATGAGAAGATTGACTACTTTGAAGACTTGCTAGACAACAACCTTTTACCACTGCAAACAGGTTGCGTAGTCGATGGAATGTCCATGTTAGAATCAGTAGACAGACAGTAAACAGAAGTAAACTGCAGAAGACTTCGAGCACTGAGACCAATAAAGCGACCAGCACTTACACAAAGACATAAGTATGGCTGTCTGCAGTGGGTGTGTGACCATATCGAGTGGAATATTCGCTGTGGGAAAAGAATTCCGATGAAAGTCTTTTTCTTCTGAAACCAGTTGATGGTAGGATGCGGGTATGGCGTCAACTTTGTTCATTTGTTTTTGTTTGAATGGTGTTTTAACGCCACTTTCAGCAATTTTTCAACTATATCGTGGCGTCCAGTTTTTATTGAGGGAGGAAACCGGAGTACCAGGAGAGAACCCCCGACCTGTGGTGGGAAAACTGGCAATCCTTGTCAATTAAGATTTGAGTCGAGTACACCCTGCCTGCAGTGAGAATCGAACCGGCAATTGCACTGTGGACAGACCACGTGATCAATAGTAGACGAACTACCTTAACCACTCGGCCACCGAGGCCCCTTGGCATCAAAGTAACACAGCTTTTGATCCTGCACATGTTCTGGGAACTACAGCTTTTGGTGGTGGCACAGTGACAGTTTGGGGCTGCTTCTCATATGACTGCAAGTTAGACTTGTATCCATTAGATGGCACACTAACTGCTTTAAAATACAGAGATCAGATTCTGGACCCCAGTGTTGTGCATCCACTTGGAAACAGACCTGTGTTCATAGACAACAACACAAGACCTCATAGATCACGCTAGCTACAATAACGTAGCTCCTTTTTTTTTATGGACGGAGCTACAAAGCGGTCCCATTACTCGTAACGGAGCAGCCCGGGAGTGATTCACACCCGGGGGTTTTATGCATTTTATAAGCAATTTAACTGTTTCCCTGGTTTGCTACATACTTTTTTATGTATTTGCAGTTTAACTGATATTTCCACAACACCGTATTCGTTAGTTTTATCACTTTATTCGTAATCATGGCATTGTTGACAAAATATGAATTCCGGAAGTGCATAATTTCGATAATATCGGAATCGATTTGGTAAAAAATGAAATTCCGGATGATTTCAGCTGCATTCATTTGCATTATGATTATGTCCCCTTATTACAAATTTTACCAATACGATTCCGAAATTCTACACTCCACAATTTTAATTATGTCAACAATGACACGATTACGAAAAAGTGTTAAAATTATTTAATTAGACATTGAAAACATATTTATTTAATAAAGATAAATGTTAAATAGCGGAAAATATGTGTAAATCCCAAAAGTGTTTTTGCTCCATTACGAGTAATGGGACCTCTTTGTAGCTCCGTCCATAATAAATAAAAAGGAGCTACATTATTGTAGCTAAGATCACGCATCATCAAAGATGATCTTGCGAATGAGGCAATTGAGACATTACCATCGCCTGCCATGTCTCCGGATATGATAGAGCATGTTTGGGACTATCTCGGCCGGAAAGTGAATGAACGTGACCCTCAATGTCAGAACATTCAAGAATTGTTTTATACTTTAATTCAAGAGTGGCGGCAATTCCCTCAACGTAGACTTCAGAGACTTGTCCAGAGCATGAGGAGACGAGGTCAAGAATGGTCTTTTCTTGTTAATAAATGTTTAAAAATGATTTCTTCTTACATCTTAATTACCCTCAACCTGCCAACTCTTTGTATGCAACATTACAAGCAGTTCAAACTGAAACTTTTTTGAGTTATGATTTTTCAGTTTTATGGCATATTTTTACAAACGTTATCTTTTCTATACATTTTGAATAGTAAAATCATAAACTTCTTTAAAATAGTCGACTATTTGAAACGAAACGTGAAATGAACAATGGATGTATTGATACAAATTGTGGTTTTAAAAAATCACCTCCTCTAAAATCCTGGTGGTCCCTAACTTATGGCCAAGTGTATATATATGTAGTCTATTGTCCAGTTTGTCTAAAAAGCATTACCTGGTTGATCTACGTCCATGGGGGTTTCTGCAGAACCATCAGTGGCCACTGAACCTTGAGCAGGTGCACTCTCTCCTGGTGGTTGCTGCGGGGTGGCATTACGTCGTCCTACCATCTCCATTATGGCTTCAGCTTCGGCCTCTAATGCATCCATAGCTTCTGCAATGTTTCCCAAGATTCTTGAATCTGAATTATGAAGTTTGTGTTTCTAATGTAAATATTTTAAAATGTTTTTAACAATACCAAACACCTGCATCACTCACCTGATTTATATAGGCACTGGGCCAATGCTGACACCTTTTGTAATTATGGTAGGAGTAAAGACATGTCTGGAGTCAATCTATGATTATTACCTTACAGGGGTCACCTGACTCGGCTAAAGAGCTACATTCAATTGAATGGAGAATTTGGTATAACAATGAAATTTTTCTTCTTATGTAGCTGTCATTTTTTAAAATATTGTGCACAGATATTGGCAATCTTCAAACTTATCGCTATTTTGCAGTATTTTCCTTTGATCTTTGTGTGCGATATTATTCCATCTCACTCTACTAGCGTGAGATAGGCCCATCTCAGTTCGCTGTCAAGACGTCGTTAAGTAAACACTGTGACGTCACAATGTTACAAAACAGCGATAAACAGATTATTTACGTTTTATGAAACTCGATGCATTTTCTCGTCATCTCATCTCAGGGCTGTTTTAAATGCAAATAAAAAAAATAATTTAGCTGCTACCAGCTTTTAAGCCCCAAATGCGAGAATGTACCGTAAATGTCATTTCATGGATTGTTTAAGGAATTGACTACATATATTCACTCAGTTATTCACGTTCTTTGTACGGGAAGATAATCGTTAAACACAGACAACTTTCTTTTTCATTATGCTGGAGTTATTAATATTGATGTATATTAATTTCTGATGTGATGGACTTTTACAGCTGTTAAGAGTTTTTGACAAACAAGGATTTATTTTTGGCAGACATTTAGGATAAAATAACTAGACTCAAAAAATCAGTTCAAGCTACTGAAGTTCAACTTACGGCTGTTCCAGCAAAACATACATGGTACTGGGAACTGCACTTGAAAATTCGAGGACACCCTATAGAAGTTTAATTTTGTAACTCCTACCCTACCATAGAGGTGAAATAAGGAACTATACAGGCACCGATAGGAGCAAATAAAATGTAATCCTACCCTACCATAGAGGTGAAATAAGGAACTATACAGGAACCGATAGGAGCAAATAAAATGTAATCCTACCCTACCATAGAGGTGAAATAAGGAACTATACAGGAAGCGATAGGAGCAAATAAAATGTAATCCTACCCTACCATAGAGGTGAAATAAGGAACTATACAGGAAGCGATAGGAGCAAATAAAATGTAATCCTACCCTACCATAGAGGTGAAATAAGGAACTATACAGGAACCGATAGGAGCAAATAAAATGTAATCCTACCCTACCATAGAGGTGAAATAAGGAACTATACAGGAACCGATAGGAGCAAATAAAATGTAATCCTACCCTACCATAGAGGTGAAATAAGGAACTATACAGGAACCGATAGGAGCAAATAAAATGTAAATGGAAGTGTAAGTTGGGTTTTAAACGTAAAAGTCTGAAATTACCAAAAGCACTGATAGTAGGAAAAAATGGAAAAAGTCAATTTTAATTCATTGTTTTAAAGAGTTTCAAAGCCAAGTTTAACAAAATTATACGATTATCATACCACTCACCCACAAAAGCATTTTATTAAGTAAAGCAATCGACCATAGATGTAATTTCTATTGAACGATAACCATGTCAACATATTTTTTTGTTTTGCCGTCCCCAATGTACAATGCATGTTTTGCTGGAACAGCCATAACAATAAAACATAAAAAACAAACCATAATAATTTAGTTAAAAAAAAGCCCATTTTGAAATGGTTCTGTGAACATAAATCACATACAACAGCTGCTGATAAGCCTACATACCTCTTCCTCCACCAAGTCTGACTCTACTGGCAGCTTTCTTGCCAACCGACCTAGTAGCATCTCTAAGCTGTATGATCACCTTCAGAATTCTTAAAAAGAACTGCTGACTTGATGTTTTGCTGGTTAAGGCTGTCATTGAAGGCAGTTGTAGTTCTCTTCCTACTTTCACTTTCTTTGAGGCACTAACAACTAAATTGTGACCAGGGTTGTACCTGTAAATAGAAAATTCGTAGATTTTCAGATTATGTGTTATGCATACAATCTGGATAGATATCATGGCTGCCTATGAACAGGTGTTGTGTCAATGGGGTTTAAGGCCACTGAGACTTTTGTTTGCTATATAATAGCCTCCAGTTTTTATTGGTAAAACCCCAAAACCTTCAGTAGAAAATGGGCAAATTCTTGTCTAATAAAGTTTAAGTCAAGCACATCCTGCTCAGGCTCAAGCTGACAACTTCAGAGTTGACATACTGGTGATCAATAGTACATTAGCCACTTAGCCACCAAGATTGTGCCCAAGGACAGAAGATCTCTACACTGACTAACCACTTAGCCATCGAGATCTTTCCTAAGGACAGAAGATCTCTACACTGACTAACCACTTAGCCATCGAGATCAAAGGACAGAAGATCTCTATACTGACGGAAGGAACTATCGTAAACATAGGGACTGACCTATCAGGAATAAATCCTTTATTTGATGTTGACTGCAAGGTGTCCATGTCTCGGGAATCTTCATCATCTTCATATCTGGATTTAACATTCAGTTTTCGTAATTCATCTATCAATGTCCTGTAACATAACATCAATGTAATGCTTACATGTAATTAACTTAGGTTCATGAAATAACACTCTTACACTCACTATATGTCTTTTGTAAAACAAATTCTTCAAGTTGTTGTCAACCATTATTAGTACAATGAATGGTTAACCAAAGACTATTTCATCCGTGTTTTGAGTTAAGATTTTCCTCATTTTCTCTGTGGATTCTAGTCTTCTGAATAAATATCAAGTCAACAAAGAATACACAGAATCAATGCAGGTCATTTAATGGTGGTTTACTGTCCAATTAATCACCGCCACCCCCCCCCCCCCTTTTCTGCTTGAGCTGTTTCTTCACCTTATTTATTTTAAAATAGGACATCTAATGGGACATTAAATGCCTGCCACATTGTATCATTTTAAATATCCCTGAATGCATTTACCAGGTTACAAATCAGCCTAATTAGCAGAGAATGATAATAGTATATTTTGGAAGACAATTTTTACCTTGACCTAGGTCCAAACTCAAAAACTAGAACTTCACTGAAAATTGAACCTTATTCTCATGTTTTAGTACTTAACAAAACATGTCAATCCTTTTTCAATATATCAACTGGAACCACTGGGGCACAGACAGACCGACACTCGTATCCAAATGGAGGGTATCACATGATACCTTGCCACTTTGTGTAAAAGGCTAAAAAAATTAAACTTTTGATGCCGACTTTTGAAGTTGTCCAAGAAATTGTTGACAAAAATATTTTATTTAAGTTTCTTAAAAATCTGACAAGCAGGCTTCAGAGTTTCATGTACCTTATATGAGTACAAACTGTGAGGCCAAGATCCCTAGCACCATTTAACAGTAGTCCAAGGACTGCTTCCCTTGTAGGCGAGTTGGAGTAGGAAAGTTGTACTAACAAGTTGGTGGCATCTTCTAAACCTTCTTCAGAACAGGATTTGGATGTCAGTACCTGTAAAATAACAAGCAAAATGTTATATTATTATGTTCTTTTGGAGGATATAGTTATTTGATGATGAAAAGCATCTGGAGAAACATCAGTATAACTGTAGTTGTTCTGTTTCAAGAAAAAAATGCTTTAAATTCCAACCAAGTTTGTTTTGTTTGATGGATTGCCACTTTCAGCAATTTTTCAGCTATATCATGGCATCCAGTTTTTATTGGGGGAGGAAGCCGTAGTACTAGGAGAAAACCCCCAACCTGAGGTAGGAAAACTGGCAATCTTTGTCAATTAAGATTGAAGTCGAGTACACCCTGCCTGCAGTGAGAATAGAAGCAGCAATCTCAGTGTTGACAGACCACCTGATCAATAGTCGACGAACTACCTTAACCACTCCGCCAGAGAGGCCCCCAATTCCCACAGAGAATTAATTAACTTCAGTCTGAGGTTTAATCAAGTAATAAAAATGCTCTCAATAAAAATGCACAAAGAATCAACAGTAAAGAAAATATATAAAAGCTATATGGTGGAACATTTAAATTAAAAAAAAAACAATGAATTATAATAATGACCTTTACTGCCAGTTCTAACTGGTCCTTCAGAATTGCACTTTGTTTTTCCACCAAGACTGGTTCTACATCCTCTCCTAGGTTATCCCACAATTTATTAAACTCATCAGTACTGGTTCCAGTAGAGGTTATTGTTGTGGAGGGAACAGCGGGTCTTCTATCCGTGATGGCATCCTCAACAATAGCATTAATAAAATCACCGGATGTTATCCGTACAACTTCCTGTTCACTGGTTGGTATATTTGACGACAAACTTCCCTGAGCACCGGAAGCAGCAGTGCCTTGTGTTTGGGAATTTACCAAATCCTGAATAGGATATCGTACAACTTCTTGTTCATTTGGTACTGCTGTGTTTGGTTGAACATTGGATGTGTTGGGCACATTTAATACTGTGCTTGCTTCAGAACTTGATGCCTGTGGACCACTCGTTGATGCCTTCTCTTGCGATAAAGCATTTACTGCATCTGGTAGTCCATTTGATACTAATCCTAGCAGTCTTAGAAGTCTGTCTGTCAATAACTGACTTCGTCGAATAACTGGATGATTTAACATACTCATTAAAGTTCCAAGTGGAGAAGACTCGTACGTATGAAAATAGGTTTCTCCATCTGCTGGTGGAATACTATGCGTCCGTTGCATTCCTTTTCCTTTCTTACTTCCACTTATACTGTCTAATTTAACTAATAAGTCCCAGAAATCTACATCCGTGTTCTGAGCTTTTGGACTAGAACTACTAGGTTTTATTTTATCAGTTTCTTTTTTCTCTTCTGAATTATCACAATTGTCAACTTCTTTAGCTTTTGTTGAGGGTAAAAACTGACTTGGGAATATTTTAGCTAATGCTATTAAAGTATCGAGTGCATGTCTACATACTACTGGGGCAGCCTGCGGATGTATAGTCACTGTTCCACTAGTGGTACTGCTGTGTTTCTTACCCGTTTTGTGAACTTGAAAAACATTAGCACGACAACCTAAGGCTGCCTCCAGACTCATTGACAACCATGTGCCCTGATTTTTTGTATCACTTTTCATAGTTATGGGACTGTCTAAAGCACTTTTCTTTTTACTTTTTTCCTTAATTTTATCATCCTCTAGTTGACATTCTCCAGTTTTATGGAGTATAGACAACAAAGCTTTAATCACCCAAATCCTCGTGGGTCCATGATAACACAGATTCCTTAAAACACGATGCAAACGAGTTGTATTTAACTTTGGTTCATCAACAAAGAGTAAAACAAGTAAACAAGTCATTGCTTCATGATCCAAAAGAAAACGACCTCGAACCCGTATTGCATTGTTTTTTGGTGAGCTGTTAGATGGCCCTGGTCTTCCTGCACTAAAAGGCCAGTTCCTGCCACCTGTTGGTACAGCTCTGATTGTATACCGTCCAGCACCAAGTCGTCCACCAGAAAAACCTTATGAAAAAAAAAGAGAAATTTGTAAAAAAAAGGTAATAAAAAATGTATAAATGTACCATGTATACTGTATAATATCAGCTTGCTTGCAGTTAAATTCTCTACCAGTCAAACTACTCACCGAACTTCCCAAAAAATTTTTTCTTGCAAATGTTAATATTAAATGCATAGGAGACCTTTTCTGAAAGATGTTTTTCAATGCATGTTGCCATGTTGAATTTCCAATCAATTTCTGCATAATTTGATTTCATGTGTAAAAGTTTCACAGAAAAAGCTGTTTTTAAATTTGAAATTTTTTCTCATAGCGTCCTATGTTCAACTAAGTAAATGTTGAATACTTGATCAAGACTAAAAACTAAAATTTGTTAAGAACCACCCAATACACATTCCTGCCAAATTTGGTTCAAATTGGTCAAGTGGTAGTGTCAAAGAATCCACAGCCGATGGATGCCAAGTGATAAGAATAGGTCACATGACCCTTTGCTAAAAAGTGTTCTCTGGACATTTTGAATATAGAATAGAATAGAATAGAATATTTTATTTACCCAATAAGAGCATACAAATTAAAACACAGAGACAGAAACATTAACAATGATTATGATGATTGTTGAATACACATAAACATTTAGGCAAAAAAAAAAAGACAATACTAATAAAAATCAGCCTTGGTGGCAGTAGAGGGAGAGTGGCGAGACAATTATTTTACTTTAAAATTGTACATGTATAATTCTATACATAAAGGTACATTATACATATATATTATATTTAATATTCTTATCAGTTTTTAAAATTTCTTCTAAATTCATACAGGAGCAATAAATATTGGCTTAATTGCTTTATAAATTGGGGGTCTTCATTAGACATAACCCATATAAACAACTGGTCATAATTCAGAAAGGTAAGATTTGGATATAACTGGAATATATTTTTCATAAAAAAATTGTCCCTTAATTCTTTTATTGATTTGCATTCAAACATAGAATGAATTTCATCTTCTACTAGATCTGAATTGCACAAAAGGCAAAATCTCTCATTTCTTGGTAGCATTATAAGTCTACCCAAATTGTTTCTAACTCTTTCATATCGACCACTTTCTACACGAAGGCAGTGGTTACTTAATCTAAACTTGGTTAAATTTCGCCGTTTCTCATCTTTAATTATTAGTAAATATTTTTCAAATTCAAATAGATTTTTGTATTTAAAGTATGAACAGAGTTTTCCATTTTGGTCTTTTGAGTATGTGTCTTTTATTGAACTCCACTGCTTCAAAAAACATTTCCTTATATGTTTTTTCAAAAGAGATTTGAATTTTCCTTTGGTCAGATTTTTGCATATATCCAAATTTAACTCTAGCTTGCCACCAAAGAAAATTATGTTGGCATACCATGAACTATCTGTAGTTCCCATCTTTTTGTATTCACTATAAGCATTTGTTAATAAATCAGATGGTGAGTTTTCAAGTCTATGCCAATACATAAATAATTGAGTTAGAATATCCACATATAGTGGGAAACGACCCAATTCAGACAAGACTCCTATATATATATATATAGATTAGGTGTCGTGTAAGATTTAAAGTTGGTCAATAACAAACGATACAACTTTTTTTCCACAAATGTATGATTTTCCATATAATTTCTAACTTAATTACTATTACATTTACTTTAATTTGAAATGTCATTACCAATTGTTTTGGATATGAAATAACCTCATTACTGATTGAGATAACTGGCTGACAATTGAATACATTTATACTTGTGTTAACAAATTACCTGAATGTCTTAAAATGGCCGACAATGATCCAGCACCTGCTTGGGAAAAGAGACGATCAATTTCCAACTCTCTTCGTAATGACTGTGCTTCAGTAGCCAAATCAGAAGGGAGAACTGCAACCATACTGTCATCCATCTCAGCCAGTACCTGTCTACGCAGAGAATTTGGAAGGGTAGCGAAGAAACTGTATGGATCTACTGGGGCATCAGATGGAGGCTGAGCTGGCTGTGATAACGCCTGCAGTCTGGCTTGCTCAGCTCTTTGTTGAGCCAGTACCTATCATAACGAGAAAATTATGATAAAGAATTGTCTTGCTCCCTTAGCTCTCTGTTAAGCCAAAATGAGAAGAGCTTTACCAGTTTGTGGAAAGGGGAGGAGTGAAATCAGCATGGTCTATACCAACATAGTTTGACACAGTAATTTTAATTGGCTTTTGTTTTTGTAAAATTGACAATCAGTGAACCAGCAAGTTTGTATTTAATAATTTTTTATTGGGGTCCACTAACAGCTGCAAGAAATAATAGTTTTTTAAATACTACTCCCCCAAAAAATAGACAAGAGTTGCCAGAAACGATGTTGGATTTCAATCAAAATAAATGCTAGGGCAAGATCAAACTGAAAGTAACAATTCTATTTTACTTGAAATTTTGATTTTCATCTCTTTCAAGGGCTCAAGTGTCAAGAAAACACGCCAGCTCGCTTCTTCCCTTTTCTGCATGTCATTGTCCTAAACGTTTTACCAAAATGTAGGTAGTTAACTACTGATCTGATGTCATTTCTTATATATGTTAGCACAACCACAATGCATCATTTCACCCTGGTCAATATCTGTCCATTTACATGCCAGAACCAATGCCTAAACTTAAAGCACCGGTGAGTATGTTAAACAGTCTATGTTGGGAGCCAAACTTTTTGTATTACAATTTTCTGTTACACAAAAATGGATTCTCCCGTAACCACTAAAAATAAACTGTGAAATTATTCAGCACTTAAAATTCATTCTGGATTTATTCACAAAAATTGTTGAACATATTCTTAATCAACCCACACAAATCAGTAATTGTTGATACTTGTTCATCTTTATTCAATAAAATAGTCAACTGTTTTTACAAAGAAGGTTTATGGATGAATGTTTCAAAAATAAAATGCAAAAAACAAAGAAAAAAAGAAAGACTATTGACCTCTTCCTGAATTCCAGGTGGCAAAGCTGCTAAAAATTCTGGGCTAACTTCCATTGAGCCAATGGTCTGAGCCGTTTGTGCCTGGTCTCGGGCACTCTGCTGTATTCGTTGAAGTCGTAGTTGTTCTGCAATGACTTCCTGTCGTATACTATCTGGCAGGGCCGCTAAAAAGGACGGATCCACTCCGTCTGGAAGGCTATTATCTATAAAAAGGTTCTATCTATATTGTCAAACCATCATTAAGTTGTAAATTAACTAATTATGCAAGAAAAGAACAACTTATAAATGCACCATCCATCAGAAATGCTACTTAGTATACAATTCAAATATTACAGATGCATGTATTACACTAAAGTTTGTTTTTTGTAAAGTTTCCATTATCAAATATGAATTCCTTCACCTCGAAGAAAACATGAGATCATGTTGATATACTAACCTCCAGTTGTACTGTTTGGTCCTGTAGAAGAAAACATGAGATCATGTTGATATACTAACCTCCAGTTGTACTGTTTTGTCCTGTAGAAGAAAACATGAGATCATGTTGATATACTAACCTCCAGTTGTACTGTTTGGTCCTGTAGAAGAACTAGGTGTTGCCTCTGATGATGTACTGGGTACTGCTGATTGGGTGGCAGGTACTGTGGCAGGCATGGAGGTGGCTGCAGGAGGTACCATAGGGGGTAATATTTGTTCACCCAAGACTGCTAGACTATCATGAACATTAATTGCTAAGATGTCAGGTATAGACTGTGAGGCAGTTCTGTTGTTAAGTGACAATGGCTGCCTAAAAGATTTTGAACAATGCATGAAAACTTGGTTTGTTATAGTTCTAGTAAATTAAGGCTATGAGTAACAAAACAGAGAACATTTTACTACAACTGATGTCTTATTCCACGAAGATTAAAGCTGACCTTAGTTTAATGAATGTCTTTAATATGGTAATTATATTTTACAAGTAAAATTACATATAGAGAGAGAATGAAAACAAAGGGTAATGATAAAATTACACGAATGTCTCAAAAAATTATAACTATCTTGTTTTCCCATTTGTTGTTGCCCAGCAAAACTGATGGCAAAATATGTGTCTGTAAAGTATCTCATCATTTGAAATATTTAAAACAAACAAAAACTTGTTGGGATGATAAAATCCGGTTGCAATGACATTACAATAAAATGTTTTCTTTTTGTGAAAGGTCTACCAGATCAGAAATGGTCTAGTTTCTAACCTTGTGCCTGTTACTGTATTTAGTGGATTTCCCATTCCTGATATTACAGGTATTGGATTGGCTTGCATTTGTTCACCGGGCTGGGTACTTACTGAAATCATAAAACAAATTATAATTAAAGTAATGTTAATATATTGAAAGGAGATAACCACATTGTATTCATAGGCAGTGTGTTAATTTTGATATTGGTGAACTTTTAAATGTGTTCTCCAAGTAAAGAGTTGATACAGATTTTCAACACAAATTATAAAATTTACCATCCAAAAATAAAAATGTTACTTTTAGCTGGCATGGGAGACGAATATACACTGTGTCTTTTTAATCCAGGTCTAGTGTACTTTGATCCTATGTTGTTGCAATTTGTCATAGTAGCTTTATCAGTTGTTTTTTTCTTTTGTCCAATTCCTAATTGCTAATTCAATGGCATATTTTCTTACTGGTCTAATGGCAGTGTACAAGTATTTTTTTTGATTTTGGCCAATTGATGATTTTCTGGTAGCAAATTTGGTTTACTGTGGATGCATATGGGGACCTAGTAACTGAATATTTGTGACCAAAAAATTGATTTGGGCAATACATTTGGTTATCTTTATGTTAATGCACCAGCATTTATCTGAATAAACCAATTTAAATTGGGTATTTTTTATTGGACGGAAATAATGTCTGACAGCATCAATCCTGGAACTGATGCTACGATTTTACATCAAGTTGAGAATGCTACATTTATATTAAGAACAATGTGAACAGTATTAGTCTGGATTAACTCAGAAAATTTTATACAATTATGTATTATGTATTAGCTACTTTACCAAGATAAAAGTTACAAAACCAACTTCTATCCAACGATGCTACCACTAAATTGATATAGCACTGTAAACGATCAGATGTGTCACTACACAGACACAGATGATACACAATGCATTACAAAGTAAATATAAATTTAAGATTAGATTTCAACTTCTGCTTCTGTCCTCCCCAATGAAAACTGAGTGTCACGATATAGCTGAAAGCTTGTTGAAAGTGGCATAAAACAGCACATTGAAACAAACAAATCTGCTTTAGTAACAACCCATCCCCCCCCCCCACCACCCCACCATGGAAGCAAATATTTCCAGCAGACAGAATAGTTATTAGACTGCCATGTTGATTCTAATTAATTTTCATCCAGTAGCACTTATTTTACATTTTCTGCTAGGACAAAAAGACAAATTTACAAACTGATATACAAAATCAAAGGCTATTTTAAACCAGCAAGGACATTTGAACCTCATTTTGAAATAAACAAGTGTGGACACAGAAGAATCTCTCGCCTGCATTCAGCATCAGTAACTAAAAAAATGATGTCATGTAAATAGCATTAAATTGTTATCATTTATAATACAAAATGCATGGTAACAGAGAAATTGACTACAATGAAGTCACTGGACCATGAAATTGAGGTCAAGGTCAGGTGAAACCTACCAGACAGTCATGTACTATTCATCAGCAACCTATATACCAAATATTGTCACCCTACCATGCATGGTTACATAGAAACTGCCTTAATACAAAAACTTTAACATAGTCGCTGGACCATGAAATTGAGGTCAAGGTCAGGTGAAACCTACCAGACAGTCATGTACAATTCATCAGTAACCTATATACCAAATATTGTCATCCTACTAGGCTTAGTTACAGGGGAACTTAATTAATACAAAAACTTTCATGTAGTCGCTGGACCGTCAAATTAAGGTCAAGGTTAGGTGACAGGTGACTGACTGGCAAGTACTCATCATAAGCTACCACTGGACCAAATTTGATGGACCTAGGGCTTAGGCTTACAAAGATATGAAAATGTCCAAGTGATGAAACTATTAAACACAGTTATGGTTGTAAATGGATTTTGTTTGTTTGTTTGATGGTGTTTAACGCCACTTTCAGCAATTTTTCAGCTATATCATGGCGTCCAGTTTTTATTGGGGGAGGAAGCCGGAGTACCCGGAGAAAACCCCCGACCTGCGGTAGGAAAACTGGCAATCCTTGCTCAATAGAGCAAACTTGTATCATATAAACACATATGGAAATGGTGTATTAGCTACTTTACCAAGATAAAAGTTACAAAACCAACTTCTATCCAACGATGCTACCACTAAATTAATATAGCACTGTAAACGATCAGATGTGTCACTACACAGACACAGATGATGATACACAATGCATTACAATGTAGATATAAATCTAATAGATTTAAGAATTCAGCTTCTGCTATTGTCCTCCGCAATAAAAACTGGGCCCGATAATATAGCTGAAAACTTGCTGAAAGTGGCATTAAATACCAATAAAACAATTAAATCTGAATTTGTACCCCTCACAAGCCCCTGTCCCTCCCTCCCCCTTTCCCCTTTCCTAGAAGTAAATATCTGATATCAGAGTGCTGTAATGATTCTCATTAATTTCATCCCTTAGCACTTATTTTACATTTTCTGCTGAAATGGTTTACATTCACTTGTTTCAATTTAGTAAAAAAGACACGGAGATCTATAGAACAAAAAGAAGGATTTGCAAACCATTATACAAAATCAGAAGGCCATTTTAAACAAGCATGGACATCTGAACTTCATTTTGAAACAATAACCTGTGAGCTTCTGCTCACTCAGTATACCACCCCTATTAACATCATTGCATTGACTAGGTCGGTAAACAGGAAGTAGATATGCGACAGACCTGAAATTGTTACTTGCAATATAGGACCACATGGTGAGGTCACATATAAAATTTTAAGTGGTTGGGATAATAAGTTGATGAGAAAACTGTTACGACAGTTATATACGGAAGGAGGGACGGACAGAAGTAAAACAGTATACCCCTCTTCTTCGAAGCGAAGGTATAATAAAAACTTGTTAACTGCCACAATAAGATTTTGTTTGTTTGAATGCTGTTAACGCTATTTTAAGCCATTTTCAGCAACATCATGAGGTCCATCTTTTATTGGAGGGAGGAAGTCAGAGTACGTAGAGAAAACCCCCAACCTAAAGTAGGAAAACTGGCAATACTTGTCAATCAAGATTGGAGTCTAGTGCACCCTACCCACAGAGAGACTCAAAGTCACAATCTCAGTGTTGACAGACCACATGATTAATAGTAGATGAACTACCTTAACCACCACTCGGCCCCAATCAGATTTTAATTATTTATATATTTTATCATGCAGTGTAATGATTCAATGTGATCTACATAATGACAGTTCACTATAAACTACACCAATTACATTGTTGCTTAAATCCAGGGACCAGTATTTCAGCTATTTTCAGGACGAGAATAAGTTTACAAACAATAAATCAAAGGACGAAACAATCAAACAGAGTTATGGTTGTAGATTTCAACCAAACTTGTATCATATAAACACATATGCAGACTTGCCTACCCATTTCAGGCAAAAATAGTAAAGCATATAATTAAGTGTTAAAAAGGTTGTAATATAGCCAGATATATTGTAGAAACTGCACATTTTTGTTGTCTTTAATTCTAAACAAATTATAACCTAACGGACACATCAAATTCAATGTATTGACTTCTGGTTTAAAGATGTATATTTTAAACTTGTCCCTGAAGCTTCAATGTAAACACAAAATTTCAAAGAACACAACATCAACAGGAAAGTTAACATATTTGTTTGATATAACAGGAAGCGGAAATGGCAATGCAAAGATAATACACAGAGTCAAACTTAAAATGACGGAACGAAAATGACAAAAATCCGGATTTTTGAAAAATCGTAAGGAATGTAGTAAAAATCGTAATGGCGTAATATAGCCTTAAAAATCGGGAGCCTTACGCCAAAATCGTAAGGGTAGGCAAGTCTGCATATGGAAATGGTGCATTAGCTACTTTACCAAGATAAAAGTTACAAAAACAACTTCTCTCCAACGATGCTACCACTAAATTAATATAGCACTGTAAAGATGTGTCACAGATGTGTCACTACACAGACACAGATGATGATACACAATGCAAAATCTGTATGTGTAATTAACACTGTGTATTAATGGTTCCTTGTTTGCAAAGTTCCTGACTAAAAACACTGATATTATTGCACACATCTGTCATAGTCAGCGCAAACTTATTAAGTAAGATATATAACAAATTACAAACAATATCTGACAACAACTTTTTACTTTACCTGACACTGAGTTAGCTATGCTCTGTGGTATAACACCTCTTAACATTTGTACTAAGGAGTTTTCTCCAGAACTCAGATTGTCGAGGCCTTCAGAACCATCATCATTTAAAAGCAGGGATGCTAAATTGGTAATGTTAGGAGCTGTTAACCTACAAGTAACAAATGTATTTACAAACACTGGAAGGAATTTAATACTGTGTGGAACATAATGTTATAAACATTGTTTAAATACTATATCCCGACATCTGGATCATGCTAGAAATGATTACTTCAGGTACTGTATTTATCTGGCAATTAATTTGTTAAACACATTCAGCTACCAATGAGTTTTCCAACATTCAAAGTAAAATGGTAAATAGATATAATTCAGGGAGGTTGTAATTTATCATTATTTTACAACGGGATGACCATTTATGTCGTTATTTTATCCCTTGCTATTGCTCTGGATAAAATAATACGACATAAATGGTCACCCCGTTGTAAAACCATGATAAACCACAGCTTCCGTTAATTATTTCTTTAAGTCTCTGACAGTAATATAACATGTATCAGCATACAAGTCTGTTGATAGAAATGTCATACCTCTCTGTAACTGGGTACCTGTCAAGAACTGGAGCACCAGGTATGATATTGGGTGGTGGCTGGGCAGGTGTTTCTGGTTCCTGACTGGTAGGAATTGAGGATGAATGACTAGAGGGAGCTGGTGTAGAAGATAAAATTCCCTCCACCATTGCTGTGGCGATTCTTTCTGCTGCCGCCGCAGCCTCGGAGGCACCTGTAAGAATGATTTACACAATTATTGAGCAGTAAAAAAACTAAAATGTGAAAATTTTTACTGTGTGAAAAACATTCTAAAGATCCCGAATAGTGATTTTATGGAAACTACATTGTATATCTGTCTAAGAAGTGTGATAACTTAAAGTGTTCAGAGATGTCCTGTTTATTTCACTACAGATTTATAATGCGTAATCACAAACATGGTACTGACCTGTTCTGGATTCCTGTCGACCAGGTGGTACTTACTGATTGGTCTGGATTCCTGTGGACAAGGCGGTACTTACTGATTGATCTGGATTCCTGTCGACCAGGTAGTACTTACCGATTGGTCTGGATTCCTACTTACTGATTGGTCTGGATTCCTGTGGACAAGGCGGTACTTACTGATTGGTCTGGATTCCTGTGGACCAGGTGTATTCACAGGTGGATCTGGTGCAAATATGGGACCAGGTGGATGATAAACAGGAGGCCCATCAGTGGGGGTAGTATTATTGGAACTTCCTATTGCATAATCACTTGGACCACCTATGTACTGTGTTCAGAAAAGAAAAAGATTCAAATATAAAATGGAATCGAAGAAAATAGCAGTAAACAATATAAACAGCAATAAAGGAAAACCATGTATGTGTCCTTAATAATTTTTCTGTTTGATCCCGAGACATTAATCCTATGCGATTTAGCATCCTGGAACCATTCCCACACAAATTGTTGCCTCCGCGTCTCTGTTGCCATTTTCGAATCTGGAGCAGTGTTAATTTAAAAATCATTTCAAGTAGTGCTTTAAGTTTGTGGAAATTATCTATCCTTTTATGACCGACTCCCATTTGTTTTGCAATTTTTTTGTTTGATAACTTTTCATTTCTGATAACTTCGATGCTTTTAAGATACAGTCAAACCTGTCTTAAGCAACCTTTGAAAGGAAATTGTAAAAAAAGTCACATAAGACAGGGGGTCTTTATACAGAGGTCATGTTGTTTGCACACCAGTCAACACAGTCATGTTGTCAGCTTGTGTAAAGAATGCATTGTGGAACTGTATTGTTTGTTTAATTAAATAAAAAGTAAAATATGACATTTATTTTATGTTATAACGAAAGTACAAAATATACAACAATCATGAGCATTTTGATTTCGATTGTATTAACTCAGGTCAACTGTATTCCTCATTCAGTTGTTGTATTTTTCTCTGTACAGGTTTTACTGGTTTCCTTGTGTTTTAACAATACGCTTTATGCAGAAAGTTCAAGTCGGTTTTAGAACCAGTGTAAACCGGTTTGTATTGATTATTCCCCTTTAAAACAAAATGGAGTGTACATACAATAAACACGCTGTTGAGAAACATCACTATTTCCAAACTGAATGGCAACAAAAATCGAATAACGACACTGACGACTATTCATATTTACAATGCAATCCGAACTTCCCTTCTAAGATGATAAAAACATTTGTGATCGCTTCGAACTTTAGTTTAACGTTTCGAAGAAGCTTGATAATTGACAATGGTTTACAAATCTTCTATTTGTCAGACAGGGTTTATTTACTGTTAAATGACTTCAATAGCCTCGAAAGTCATTTTAGACAGGTTTTCTCTGTCCAAACGAACGGAAAACACGGTCATTAGTCACGCAAGACAGGGACTTGGTTGTTATATAAAGGTAAAATGAATGGGAAAATGCTAAGGGAGGAATAAATATGGTCGCATAACACAGGAAGTCGTTATATGGAGGGGGTTGGTAAGACAGGTTTGACTGTACAGCCGTCTGTTTTGGAGGCATTTTAACTAAATTTGTATTTCCTAATTTGAAGGTATTACAGAGGTTTTCCGGACAACTTGTATGAAAACACCGTGCCCGCATTGGACAGTGCCCTTTTTTAAAGACATATGATAGGGAAATCCGTCAGGGGGATGTCAGCATGTGACCATTAAGCTAGATTTGACTGTATATGGCTTTCTATCTTTAAAATGTATCAATCTACATGTTCTGTTACAAAATGATTATTAATTGTATGAAAGTTAATATGCAATACACAAAAATAAACAACTTCCAAACTTTATCTCCAGATAATGCTGAACACTGATGTCATCTGAATTAGTTTGAAGAAGCTTGTTGGGTAGAAGTCTGACCAATGTCACATGACTACTACTCAATATGTACATGGAGTATTTGGAAATGCTACCAAATTTTCTTATGCAATGACCTTGGTATATATTGAAAAGTTAACTGACAAGAACAAAATACAGACTTCTACCGGCAGGGTACAAAAACACTGTTCATATTAGTATTTTCAATTACGTTTGCTTTAATGCAGCTTACAGCCATTTTTCCATGTCTCATTTTTCTAATGGGGTGAAAACCTCCGACCTAGGCAGGAAAACTGGCAGTGGTCCTCCGTTACGTTTGGAGTCCCTTCCTGCAGTACTTACAGGCACATGATCAACAGCAGATGAAGCCTCGGTGGCCGAATGGTTAATGGTTGATCATGTGCTTGTCAACATTGAGGTTGCAGCTTTCACTGTGGACAGAGTGTACTATACTCCAATTATTAATTGAAAATAATTGCAAGCAAGTTTTTCTACTGAAAGTTTGGGGGGGGGGGGGGGGGTTTCTCTCCTGCTTCTTTTCCAATAAAATGTGGATGCCACAATTTAGTTAAAAATTGCAGGAAGTGCAATTATTTTCCATTCAAAAAACAAAAAATCTCGAACGTCTGAAATGGCCAGGTTGCTAAGCAATTGCCTTAATAAATAGGGAATGGTTAACAATTTGTTGGAAGGTTTTGGGTTTGTGTACAAAATTTTGGAGGAGTTGATTACACAAAATAGGCACCATCTTCTGCAAATGTTCTGAAAAATGACCTAGGTCTGGAAAATAAGGAAACAAAATCCTGGAATACTTCCAGAATAGCATGTGCAATTTTTTTGTGAATTTTTAGCTTCTGCAAATGTTCTGAAAAATGGCTTAGTTCTCAAGGCTGCAAAATTAGGGAAAAAATCCTGGAATACCTCCATAATAGCAGGTGCACAACTTCAATACATGTGCAATCTTTCTATGAAGTTTCAGAGATCTGGGTTGAAAACTGTAGGAATTGATTACACAAATTTGGTACCATATTTTCCCCGCCCACCTTCATTATGCTATAACTGGTTTGCACTATATGCAACCTAGCCAACAAAACAAAAGTGATGACTGGCTAACTTAAATACCCTGCCACCAAGACCCCCCATTAATCAAAAAAAAATAATTTCTAAGTTAATTATCTTACATCCATGTCAAAATTCCTTCTAGCCGGGGGAGGGGGAGGTCTGATAGGCCAGTTTGGGGTTAAAATAGGATTTTCTGCCAGTGCCTTCTCCCTCCTAATTCTCTCTTCTTCAGCTACTTTTCTTCTTTTCTCTTTCCTTTCTTCAAGTTCTTCATCTCTATGTTTCTCAAGATCTTCTGTTATTTCTTGTTTCAAAGCTATAAAAACAGAAATATAAGAAATCTGGGGGGGTTTGAGTTTGAGATTCTAAGTTTTTTTAAAATTATGTTTGTTTACTATATAACTTTATTATGTGCCTGTGTAGATGTTTTTATTTCTTTTAACATTTTATTTTTGTTTGTTTTTTTATTTATTTTTTTCCAGTTTTTATTGGGAAAGGAAGCCAGAGTACCCAGAAAAAACCCCAGACCTTTGGTAGCAAAAATGGTAATCCTTGTCAATTAAAATTGGAGTCCAGCGCAATCTCCCTGCTGTAGGACTTTAACCATCAATCTCGGTGTTGAAAGACTACGTGATCATTAGTAGACAAACTAGCTCAATCACTCTGCCACCAAAGCCACTGACAACTTGAATAGTTCACTGGAAACTTGGTCAATAATTAAAACCAAAAGTAGCAGTCCACGATAATGATTAAAATTTATTTTATAAACAGGTACTGGATTATAGTATTTAATTTTGTTTAAATCAAAAATTGCAAAAGACATGCAAATATCTGCAAAAATGTAATTTTATTTTTCATGACTTTGTACAGCAATACTACAACCACCATATAACAAGATATCCATCTCTGTGCGCCCCTATGAACTTAAGGTTAAAGGTCAAGGTCAAAAAGGATTGCTTTTATATCATCTACTCACTTACCAAAAATCAAAAGCCTACCTCAAACGATAATACAGTTATAGCCAGAATCAATTAGTTTTGGAAGGTCGGACACATGAATGAACAAACTAATCACAATACAACATCTGCCACTAAGTTTGCCGGGCCCAAATAAACCTATTTTCCACCGTCACAACCCTAACTTTACTTTGGAATATTTGTTTTACCTGTCACACAGTCATGTACACTATCGCCATCTAACACTTTAGTTTCTTCGCTCCATCGTGTCAGTGTGGATGGTATCAATGACAACATGCCCGATCCCGATGTTCCACTATCACCAAATGGATCCTGTAACGATATGTTTATATATACATTGTTCCCTGGTCATATCACTCCTCTGTAATACCCTTATCCAACTACCTCTATACATTCCCAAAAAGTATATTATTTTTACACAAAGGTTTCCATTTAATATACTGTCAATCCCATTTATTACTATTTATATACTGTGGCAGAATACCACTGTGACCGATATAAATATATCTGTAATTGTACATTTTTCCTTTCATCTTTTGGACAAATGTTTTTAAATCACATGTACATGACAATATATTCAATAAAAATTCAACACATTGTGACCCAAGTAACGTGCCGAGTGATTTATTTTCCTTTTGTCCCTTTGCTTGAATGAAAATGACTACACACACTATTCACTTTACCTCTAATGTAACTTTCAAAACAATCCTGTTAAATATTTTTAAGTAAAATGAAATAAGTCATGAAATTAAATTACAGACTGACAATATCACGTGGAATATTTAAACTCACAATGCCACGTTCGTCTAGATATTACACATGATACTGTCAGTCTCAAAATCAAAGGTTTGCATGAAAGTTTTGTGAAACAAAAACTACTGCAAAAAATAGATTTCTCCTATTTTTGTGGATAATTTTTATGAGAACGCTAATAAATGAGAAACAAGGCTCTCGAGTTCTTTCCATGATTATTACTCTATAGAAAGTTACTGATTTGCAATTGAAACAGGTCTGTTTCTAACCTGAAACAATTCCTCATAAAAGTCATCTTCCGGCGGCCTAGTTATTAACCTGATATCATCATTACTACTCACAACCACTCTGGCAGGGGTCGGGCCAGCCACTGAGGTGAATGTGTTGGTTAACTGTAAGACATCGGCTGCTGTTGTTGGACCAAGTAATCTATAAATAATAAAAACTATACTCTGATGATGGGCTGGTTTACAATTAATACACTGTATACAGATATTATCTTAACTCCATTGCAAGATGTTTCTTGGTGCTCTTTACAAAAATATGTCTTTACCTTTATTTAAAATAAAATTTGAACATGGAACCTGTTTACATTAACATTTTAATGAAGCAGCTAAAGAAGATGGAACCACACTATACAAATTTTGATTTTTAAACCCCAAGACCTTGGACATTGGGGAATGTGGTTCCAGGTTGAATTTCTAATTTTGTGGTCCGAGGCAGCCACGAAAAACCATACTCCACCAATAAAACAATGTTTCAGTAGAACACCCCTAAATAACAGGAAACAGAACAGTTGTGCAAAATGACCAAGGTTTGGACTTTAACTTATCTTCGAACAATCTATTGCATTTTTGGTTTGCTGTAGTTCCGTACTAATCATAGTTTTCATCCTGCTCCATTCAGTGTCTCCTTGATGAAAAATTAGATTATTACGGAACAATAGAAAATTGAAAATTTTGAAAATAAAATAGATTGTAGGAAGTTATTACAAGTCCAAACTTATTTTGCCCTACAGATTACCTAATTACAAGCATACATTATTGATTAAATGACATGTATTGTTAATAATTAATAAGTTTATGTATATTATAAAGAATCACACCTCTGAAGAATTGCTGGTGGATTTGGTTGTCTTGGTAATGCCACATGTAGTGTTTGTGTAGAAGGGTTGTATCTACATGTTCCTCTCTGTCTACCTCTGACACGGGCCACACCCATTAGGGTGTGGTCTGGTTGTCTGACTAACAAAGGATGTGCCGGTAACACGTTACTTGGAGCTGGTGGTATCGATGGAGCTAAAAACAGAAATTATGAATTGATCCGTTATTAATTGTTAAACACTGGATTTATTGCCAATACTTGGATCATTTTTTCCAACTTAATCAGACTGGTGCTATATAGGGCAATATTTATTTCCAAGACATCTATATTCCAGGGGCGGATCGCCAACACATTTTTTAAGGCTAAGAAATTTTCTGGGTAGAGGGGTTGTCAGAAATCGTTTTCTGTTGGGGTGGGTTTAAATCTGTAAGCTATAACATTTTTGGGGACGATTCATTCGTGTTTGAAGATGAGAAGACGAGTCTATATAAATCGTTTCATTACCAGTACCATTTTCCCCATTCCCCCCCCCCCCCCCCCGGGGGGAATTTTTACTGGAATAGCCCTGAATGCCAAAATACAGCTGGTTGAACTGTTTTATTACCAAGTAATAGTAGTTTAATTCAGATCAGGATATCCATATATTGATTGCCGGCCTTTGTAACTGTCTATTAATAGTAACTTACCGATTGCCTCGTAGCCATTATCAACAAAGATAGGGAATGGCCGACAATGCCTTTGTAACAGTCTATTTATAGTAACTTACTTATTGCCTCGTTCCATTATCATTATCAACAAAGATGGGGAACGGCAGACCATGCCTTTGTAACAGCCTATATAGTTATTTACTTATTGCCTCGTTGCCATAATCATTATCAACAAAGATGGGGAACGGCAGACCATGCCTTTGTATCTGTCTATTAATAGTAACTTACTGATTGCCTCGTTGCCATTATCATTATCAACAAAGATGGGGAATGGCAGACCATGCCTTTGTAACTGTCTATTAATAGTAACTTACTGATTGCCTCGTTGCCATAATCATTATCAACAAAGATAGGGAACGGCAGACCATGCCTTTGTAACAGCCTATATAGTTATTTACTTATTGCCTCGTTGCCATAATCATTATCAACCAAGATGGGAAACGGCAGACCATGCCTTTGTAACAGTCTATTTATAGTAACTTACTTATTGCCTCGTTCCATTATCATTATCAACAAAGATGGGGAACGGCAGACCATGCCTTTGTAACTGTCTATTAATAGTAACTTACTGATTGCCTCGTTGCCATTATCATTATCAACAAAGATGGGGAATGGCAGACCATGCCTTTGTAACTGTCTATTAATAGTAACTTACTGATTGCCTCGTTGCCATAATCATTATCAACAAAGATAGGGAACGGCAGACCATGCCTTTGTAACAGCCTATATAGTTATTTACTTATTGCCTCGTTGCCATAATCATTATCAACCAAGATGGGAAACGGCAGACCATGCCTTTGTAACTGTCTATTTATAGTAACTTACTGATTGCCTCGTTGCCATTATCAACAAAGATAGGGAACGGCAGACCATGCCTTTGTAACAGCCTATATAGTTATTTACTTATTGCCTCGTTGCCATAATCATTATCAACCAAGATGGGAAACGGCAGACCATGCCTTTGTAACTGTCTATTTATAGTAACTTACTGATTGCCTCGTAGCCATTATCAACAAAGATAGGGAACGGCAGACCATGCCTTTGTAACAGCCTATATAGTTATTTACTTATTGCCTCGTTGCCATAATCATTATCAACAAAGATGGGGAACGGCAGACCATGCCTTTGTAACAGTCTATTTATAGTAACTTACTGATTGCCTCGTTGCCATTATCATTATCAACAAAGTTGGGGAACGGCAGACCATGCCTTTGTAACAGTCTATTTATAGTAACTTACTGATTGTCTCGTAGCCATTATCAACAAAGATAGGGAACGGCAGACCATGCCTTTGTAACAGCCTATATAGTTATTTACTTATTGCCTCGTTGCCATAATCATTATCAACCAAGATGGGAAACGGCAGACCATGCCTTTGTAACAGTCTATTTATAGTAACTTACTTATTGCCTCGTTCCATTATCATTATCAACAAAGATGGGGAACGGCAGACCATGCCTTTGTAACTGTCTATTAATAGTAACTTACTGATTGCCTCGTTGCCATTATCATTATCAACAAAGATGGGGAATGGCAGACCATGCCTTTGTAACTGTCTATTAATAGTAACTTACTGATTGCCTCGTTGCCATAATCATTATCAACAAAGATAGGGAACGGCAGACCATGCCTTTGTAACAGCCTATATAGTTATTTACTTATTGCCTCGTTGCCATAATCATTATCAACCAAGATGGGAAACGGCAGACCATGCCTTTGTAACTGTCTATTTATAGTAACTTACTGATTGCCTCGTTGCCATTATCAACAAAGATAGGGAACGGCAGACCATGCCTTTGTAACAGCCTATATAGTTATTTACTTATTGCCTCGTTGCCATAATCATTATCAACCAAGATGGGAAACGGCAGACCATGCCTTTGTAACTGTCTATTTATAGTAACTTACTGATTGCCTCGTAGCCATTATCAACAAAGATAGGGAACGGCAGACCATGCCTTTGTAACAGCCTATATAGTTATTTACTTATTGCCTCGTTGCCATAATCATTATCAACAAAGATGGGGAACGGCAGACCATGCCTTTGTAACAGTCTATTTATAGTAACTTACTGATTGCCTCGTTGCCATTATCATTATCAACAAAGTTGGGGAACGGCAGACCATGCCTTTGTAACAGTCTATTTATAGTAACTTACTGATTGTCTCGTAGCCATTATCAACAAAGATAGGGAACGGCAGACCATGCCTTTGTAACAGCCTATATAGTTATTTACTTATTGCCTCGTTGCCATAATCATTATCAACAAAGATGGGGAACGGCAGACCATGCCTTTGTAACAGTCTATTTATAGTAACTTACTGATTGCCTCGTTGCCATTATCATTATCTACAAAGATGGTGAACGGCCGACAATGCCTTTGTAACAGTCTATTTATAGTAACTTACTGATTGCCTCGTTGCCATTATCATTATCAACAAAGATGGGGAATGGCAGACCATGCCTTTGTAACAGTCTATTTATAGTAACTTACTTATTGCCTCGTTCCATTATCATTATCAACAAAGATGGGGAACGGCAGACCATGCCTTTGTAACAGTCTATTAATAGTAACTTACTGATTGCCTCGTTGCCATTATCATTATCAACAAAGTTGGGGAACGGCAGACCATGCCTTTGTAACAGTCTATTTATAGTAACTTACTGATTGCCTCGTTGCCATTATCATTATCAACAAAGATGGTGAACGGCCGACAATGCCTTTGTAACAGTCTATTTATAGTAACTTACTGATTGCCTCGTTGCCATTATCATTATCAACAAAGATGGGGAACGGCCGACAATGCCTTTGAAACAGCCTATTTATAGTAACTTACTGATTGCCTCGTTGCCATTATCATTATCAACAAAGATGGGAAACGGCAGACCATGCCTTTGTAACAGCCTATTTATAGTAACTTACTGATTGCCTCGTTGCCATTATCATTATCAACAAAGATGGGGAACGGCCGACAATGCCTTTGTAACAGTCTATTTATAGTAACTTACTGATTGCCTCGTTGCCATTATCATTATCAACAAAGATGGGAAACGGCAGACCATGCCTTTGTAACAGCCTATTTATAGTAACTTACTGATTGCCTCGTTGCCATTATCATTATCAACAAAGATGGGGAACGGCCGACAATGCCTTTGAAACAGCCTATTTATAGTAACTTACTGATTGCCTCGTTGCCATAATCATTATCAACCAAGATGGGAAACGGCAGACCATGCCTTTGTAACTGTCTATTTATAGTAACTTACTGATTGCCTCGTTGCCATTATCATTATCAACAAAGATGGGGAATGGCAGACCCATGCCTTTGTAACAGCCTATATAGTTATTTACTTATTGCCTCGTTGCCATTATCATTATCAACAAAGATGGGGAACGGCCGACAATGCCTTTGTAACAGCCTATTTATAGTAACTTACTGATTGCCTCGTTGCCATTATCATTATCAACAAAGATGGGGAACGGCCGACAATGCCTTTGTAACAGCCTATTTATAGTAACTTACTGATTGCCTCGTTGCCATTATCATTATCAACAAAGTTGGGGAACGGCAGACCATGCCTTTGTAACAGTCTATTTATAGTAACTTACTGATTGCCTCGTTGCCATTATCATTATCAACAAAGATGGGGAACGGCAGACCATGCCCTTGTAACAGTCTATTTATAGTAACTTACTGATTGCCTCGTTGCCATTATCATTATCAACAAAGATGGGGAATGGCAGACCATGCCTTTGTAACAGTCTATTTATAGTAACTTACTGATTGCCTCGTTGCCATTATCATTATCAACAAAGATGGGGAATGGCAGACCATGCCTTTGTAACAGTCTATTTATAGTAACTTACTGATTGCCTCGTTGCCATTATCATTATCAACAAAGATGGGGAACGGCAGACCATGCCTTTGTAACTGTCTATTAATAGTAACTTACTGATTGCCTCGTTGCCATTATCATTATCAACAAAGATGGGGAATGGCAGACCATGCCTTTGTAACTGTCTATTATCAATAGTGTTAAACAGTATGTGTTGGCTCCCGTCTGTAAAAATAAGCACGATTTATGAAGAATTTTAAACTGCCACATTTTGTACAACAAATATATATTTACAAGAAAAATAAGATGTAATATAATACATGGAAGATGCTATCATAACCAGAGGCTCTTAAGAGCCTGTATCGCTCACCTGATTTTATAGGCAATGAAGATGGCATTTCCCTGATGTTAAACTAAGTCCTGTAATTTTCAATAAACTTTAAATAGGACCATCCAAACAATATTACTAGAAAGCTTTGTTTCATTGGTTAACCGGTTGTATAGAGAAGATTTTTTTTATTTGCCCATAGGGTCCTATGTTAAACTAAGTCCTGCGCCGTGGTGGCCATTTTGAATTTCCAATTGCCATAAAAAACATAAACTTTATAAAGGACCATCCAAACAATATTGCTAGTAAGTTTTTGTTTCCATTGATTAACCTGTTTCAGAGAAGAAGCCTTTAAAAACTTTTTCCCATAGGGTCCTATGTTAAACTAAGTCCTGCGGTAGCGGCCATTTTGAATTTCCAATTGCCATAAAAAACATAAACTTTATAGAGGACCATCCAAACAATATTGCTAGTAAGTTTTTGTTTCCATTGATTAACCGGTTTCAGAGAAGCAGCCTTTAAAAACTTTTTCCCATAGGGTCCTATGTTAAACTAAGTCCTGCGGTAGCGGCCATTTTGAATTTCCAATTGCCATAAAAAACATAAACTTTATAGAGGACCATCCAAACAATATTGCTAGAAAGTTTTGTTTTGATTGGTTAAACGGTTTCAGAGAAGAAGCCCTTTTAAACTTTTTTCTCATAGGGTCGAATGTTAAACCAAGTCCTGCGGTGGCGGCCATTTTGAATTTCCGATTGGGATAAAAAACATTAACTTTATAGAGGACCATCCAAACAATATTGCTAGTAAGTTTTGTTTCAATTGGTTGACTGGTTTCAGAAAAGAAGCCTTTCAAACTTTTTCCCATAGGGTCCTATGTTAAATTAAGTCCTGCGGTGGCAGCCATTTTGAATTTCCAATTGCCATAAAAAACACAAACTTTATAGAGGACCATCCAAACAATATTGCTAGTAAGTTTTTGTTTCCATTGATTAACCGGTTTCAGAGAAGAAGCCTTTTAAAACTTTTTCCCATAGGGTTCTATGTTAAACTAAGTCCTGCGGTGGCGGCCATTTTGAATTTCCAATTCCCATCAAAAACACAAACTTTATAGAGGACCATCCAAACAATATTGCTAGTAAGTTTTGTTTTGATTGGTTAAACGGTTTCAGAGAAGAAGCCCTTTTTAACTTTTTTCCCATAGGGTCCTATGTTAAACTAAGTCTTGAGGTGGTGGCCATATTGGTTTACCAATCAAAATAAAAAACACAAACTTTGTAAAGGTCCATCCAATGAACATTATGGCCAAGTTTGGTTTCAATTGGCCAAGTGGTTTCAGAGAAGAAGATTAAAATGTAAAAAGTTTACAGACGCCGACGACGACGACGCCGACGGACGCAAAGTGATAACAATAGCTCACATGACCCTTTGGGTCAGGTGAGCTAAAAACAAAGCTAGAATTCACCAATCTGCTGTCTAGAAGGATTAAAACATTAAACACATTTTCTTATTACAATGCTACAGAAATATGTATTCTATTAAATGCAGTTCTTGATGTAACGTCAATTCTGATTGGATAACCTGAATAATTTCATGGCATCAATTCCATGATTAATGCCGTCAGATTTCAACACAAGCGCAGATGTTATTTCTGGCAAATAAAAAATTCCAATTTAAATCAATTAGTTTTGTTTTTTATTGCCAAAGCATTAGAATGTAGATAACGCGTCGCCAATAAACTCACATTTCCGACCATCAAATCACCAATTGATGCCGGTAAATCTTCAAATACAATACAGTTATCTCCTAATTACCAAATCAAGACCCAGCAGAGGACATGAGGTACATGCATCATGGGAACAGAAGCATAGATAACAAGATAGATTACATTCCCCCATATGAAAATGTTTGTTAGTCTCACTTATTAATATTGTATCTTCTGCTGTCATAAAACATACCTGGAATTAGCATATCTTCCATCTGGAAGAAATTGTCATCAAAGTCATGTCGAGGCAATGGTTCTATATCTTGGTAATCATCTTCTATACCATTCTCCATATCTGATCCCTAAAACAAAAGTTCAAATTTAAACCTTCAAGATACTGTAACTTAAAACAAATACAAATTGAAATAGCTGAAAATTCCTCATTCAAATTGGTAGGTACTACAAATCTGCTTGTAACCCAGAAATGACTTCTATAAATACCTCATCATCGTCATCGTCGTCATCATCTTCATCTTCTTCTTCATCATCGTCATCTTCGTCTACATCATCATCCTCCTCCTCATCTGCTCCGTCATGGTCATCCTCGTCTGATGTGTTAGAATCACTGTCAGGGTTGTCCACATCATGTACTGTAACATATGTTTAGGATATGTGAATTTATGTCATCTAGCAATTTGTACACAATATTCAAACTGCTTGAACGGGGTAGAAAAAATATTTCTTGTCACTAGTCAAAAATGATGCAGTTCTCATCTGTTGATTGGTTTAAAATAATAATGTCATAAACAAAACAACTTATTAATTGGGTTTGGGATAATTTTTATTTGATTTCGCAAACTTACATCTTTATAAAATTAGGGAAAAAGAATCTTACATAAGTACTCATGGATTATCAGATTCCTCCAATCTCGATAGTTATATGTTATGTCCTGGCCAAGGCATGGACTTAAAAATCAATAATATAACTTTCTAGATTTGAGACATCCGATAATCCAATATATAATTACCATGTGTATTATCATCTGGGTCATCATCATCGATAGAAATCTCTTGACTGACCATCTGTGAATCGTGATGATCAATCTCATCGTCCTCCCCAACTTCCACATCTATCAACACTTCATCATGATCGTCATGTCCTGAAGTTTGTCCCTCTACAAAACATATCAGCATTACAGGCAAGCAGAGACAATGCACAAGTTTTATATATTGCATGATACTTGTCCTTGAACAAGTGAAAATGTTTGTCTTTCTTGCTTTTGAAGCGTCAGAAACTTAAACAGTTTTCATGCCAAAGGTTGGAAGTTATTATCAAGTACATGGACTTCTAATAAAAACTGCACACCATGATATAGCTGATAAATGGACATTTGTATACCAAAATAAGTCCATCATAGACAGGTTTATATAAACAACTAGAAAAAGTTAATCTGGTGATCATTGATACCCTCTTTATAATTTTGCACTTTATGTCGACAGGTGAACTTGATCTATAAGGGAATTCCTCCATCATCATTAGCCTTCTTACCTAATATAATAATATTTTATTTAAAGTTTCATTGAAATCAAAGGCATACTTTTGAGTTATTGTCCAAAAAACATGTTTGTTTTTTTTTTTTTTTGTAAAAATTTCTGACAGGTTTTGGTAAATGTGACCTTGATAGATTTCTCCTAAAATTGATAGGCTTCTGATCCACTTAAAATTAAACTATATCCCAAAATGTTATTGAAATCAATGCAAACTTTTCGAGTTCATGTCCATAAACATCTTTTTTATTTTTTTTTTAATTTTTAATCTTTCTTGACCTAGAAATTTGATAGAATTACCACACAATTGAATGGGTTCTGATCCACCTTATATTAAATTATATTCCAAAGTTTCATTTAACATGTTTAAATCAAATGCAAACTTTTTGAGTTATTGCCTGGAAAAACTTTCTTGTTAAAATATCTAAGGATTTTTGTCAACTGTGAACTTGAAGTTTGACAGATTTCCCCCCAAATCGATAAGCTTCTTACAAGCCTGATATATAACAACATCCCCTAGTTTATTCAAACATGCAAGCATTTTGAATTGTCATCTGGAAACCAAATTTGGACAGATGCACAGATCAATATATAACCCCCGACTCTGTCGAGCATTGTTAAAAAAGCAAAATCTGATCTTTGGTAGCCAAGAAATAGTCTGGACATAATATATTCAATAAATAAAAGACAATGACACATTAAAGATCAAGCTGGTCATAATGTGCCAATGTGCAGCTAGGCTTGGTACTTACCAAGGTCTGTAAATGATATCCCAGAAAGATTTTGTCTACAAACTGATATATAGCCCTGTATATTTCATTTCTGGGGATGTAAACACCACAAAGTGCACCAGACATTTAACAGAGATGCCAACCCCACACAATGGAAATTCTGAGTACAGAAAAATTTTAACTATGAGGGCAGCGAAGCTTCCCGAATACACCGCGCAGCGACGTTTTTATGGCTGGGGGTCTTAGGGGCTGCTTAAGGCCCCCAGAAGCTCTGGGGTAAATGAAGCAAAATCCTGCATTCTGGGGCTCTCCTGGCAGTAAATAAGGGCTTTCAGATAAACATTTTTAACATAACTTTTTAAAGAGAAGAAACAGAAAATACAAAAATTTTCACACTTTTTAAAATCCGGATTTTTTTAAAAATCAGAGTAACAAGATAACAAAATCGGAGAGTGGATTTTAGGTCGAAAAATCAGGGTAAATCCGACTAAATCGGAGGGGTTGGCATCTCTGATTTAAACTCCAGAGGTAGGTTTAAATCTATATCCATAAATACTTCAACCAGTCTAAATATAAATAATAAATAAATAATTTAAATAAATAGAAATATCACTCATCTAATATCTACCTGTAACTTCCATGATGATATCACCGATGACCTCCCTCTCAGGATCCTGATTACTGTCTCTGTTTAATATTTCATGCAGGACTTCTTCTAGATCCGCTGCAGCCTATCAACAAACCAAAATCAACAGATCATTACAAACTTCAATGCATTACTTGTTAGTCCTTTTATTCCTTCAAAATCAAAATAATACATCTGACTGACAACACTGAATTATTACTTAAAATCAATGGACTTCAATAAAGCTGTATCAACATTATATGCCACAAACAACAGGATATGTTCATTTGTGTGGTAAGCAGTCGAAATTTCATGTAGCATTCTTCCCTTCCTAAATGACCCATGGGTAAAAGGTCAGTCGTACACAAGAATGCTCAGGTAATACACCATTTAAACTGCAAAAACTCTGCTACCAACCAGAGGCTCTCAACAGCAAGTGCACTTCCACAGATATATACAAGTAAAGGACAATTCCCACAATAACTCTGCTACCAACCAGAGGAACTCAACAGCAAGTTCACTTCCACAGATATGTACAAGTAAAGGAATTTCCCACAATAACTCTGCTACCAACCCGAGGAACTCAACAGCAAGTTCACTTCCACAGATATATACAAGTAAAGGAATTTCCCACAATAATTCTGCTACCAACCAGAGGAACTCAACAGCAAGTGCACTTCCACAGATATATACAAGTAAAGGAATTTCCCACAATAACTCTGCTACCAACCAGAGGAACTCAACAGCAAGTGCACTTCCACAGATATATACAAGTAAAGGACAATTCCCACAATAACTCTGCTACCAACCAGAGGCTCTCAACAGCAAGTGCACTTCCACAGATATATACAAGTAAAGGAATTTCCCACAATAACTCTGCTACCAACCAGAGGAACTCAACAGCAAGTTCACTTCCACAGATATATACAAGTAAAGGAATTTCCCACAATAACTCTGCTACCAACCAGAGGAACTCAACAGCAAGTGCACTTCCACAGATATATACAAGTAAAGGAATTTCCCACAATAACTCTGCTACCAACCAGAGGAACTCAACAGCAAGTGCACTTCCACAGATATATACAAGTAAAGGAATTTCCCACAATAACTCTGCTACCAACCAGAGGAACTCAACAGCAAGTGCACTTCCACAGATATATACAAGTAAAGGACAATTCCCACAATAACTCTGCTACCAACCAGAGGCTCTCAACAGCAAGTGCACTTCCACAGATATATACAAGTAAAGGAATTTCCCACAATAACTCTGCTACCAACCAGAGGCTCTCAACAGCAAGTGCACTTCCACAGATATATACAAGTAAAGGACAATTCCCACAATAACTCTGCTACCAACCAGAGGCTCTCAACAGCAAGTGCACTTCCACAGATATATACAAGTAAAGGAATTTCCCACAATAACTCTGCTACCAACCAGAGGCTCTCAACAGCAAGTGCACTTCCACAGATATATACAAGTAAAGGAATTTCCCACAATAACTCTGCTACCAACCAGAGGCTCTCAACAGCAAGTGCACTTCCACAGATATATACAAGTAAAGGAAAAAGGAATTTCCCACAAGTTTAAATAAGTCCTTTTGTGGAGACTATTTTCAATACAAAATGGCATAAAAAATCCTTAAAAGACGGAAAAGGCTGGATTTCTTTTAACAGGAAGTAGGTGAGCGACAAACCTGAAATCGAATCCCATGTTATGGGAGGCCATGCTAATGCTGCTTACCTAATTTCAAGAGAATGTGATTAGTAGTTGCTGAGATAACTCTTGCGAAAAAATTTTCCCTGCACGCCGGTCATTCACCCTATTATAACCTGAATTTTCACTCTGTGAAATTGGGCCAAAAAAAACTTAGCAGTGGACATACAAAACATATGAACATTGTACTCATGGTGTTCATGATGTCCTGCATTTGTGTTTATGATGTCCTGAAGTGGTGTTCACATCAAGTCCTGCAGTTTTGTTCCCGTTAAGTACTGCAACAGTGTTCATGTCAAGTCATGCAGTGGTGTTAACATCAAGTCCTGCAGTGGTGGTTTATTTTTAATTGCAAAAAAGCCAAAAGATTTGTTAGCAGACAATCCAGTGACCGATCACCTTTTCTTTCAACTGGTACTTTTAAACATTTTTATCATAGGTTTCCAAGTTAAATTAAGCCTTTCAACAAACCAAAATCAAGGGACCATTACAAACTTCAATGCATTACTTGTTAGTCCTTTTATTCCTTCAAAATCAAAATAATACATCTGACTGACAACACTGAATTATTACTTAAAATCTATGTACGTCAATGGACTTCAATAAAGCTGTATCAACATTATATGCCACAAACAACAGGATATGTTCATTTGTGTGGTAAGCAGTCGAAATTTCATGTAGCATTCTTCCCTTCCTAAATGACCCATGGGTAAAAGGTCAGTCGTACACAAGAATGCTCAGGTAATACACCATTTAAACTGCAAAAACTCTGCTACCAACCAGAGGCTCTCAAGAGCATGTGCACTTCCCCAGATATATACAAGTAAAGGAATTTCCCACAATAACTCTGCTACTAACCAGAGGCTCTCAACAGCAAGTTCACTTCCACAGATATATACAAGTAAAGGACAATTCCCACAATAACTCTGCTACCAACCAGAGGCTCTCAACAGCAAGTTCACTTCCACAGATATATACAAGTAAAGGAATTTCCCACAATAACTCTGCTACCAACCAGAGGCTCTCAACAGCAAGTGCACTTCCCCAGATATATACAAGTAAAGGAATTTCCCACAATAACTCTGCTACCAACCAGAGGCTCTCAACAGCAAGTGCACTTCCACAGATATATACAAGTAAAGGAATTTCCCACAATAACTCTGCTACTAACCAGAGGCTCTCAACAGCAAGTGCACTTCCACAGATATATACAAGTAAAGGACAATTCCCACAATAACTCTGCTACCAACCCGAGGAACTCAACAGCAAGTGCACTTCCACAGATATATACAAGTAAAGGAATTTCCCACAATAACTCTGCTACCAACCCGAGGAACTCAACAGCAAGTTCACTTCCACAGATATATACAAGTAAAGGACAATTCCCACAATAACTCTGCTACCAACCAGAGGCTCTCAACAGCAAGTGCACTTCCACAGATATATACAAGTAAAGGACAATTCCCACAATAACTCTGCTACCAACCAGAGGCTCTCAACAGCAAGTTCACTTCCACAGATATATACAAGTAAAGGAATTTCCCACAATAACTCTGCTACCAACCAGAGGAACTCAACAGCAAGTTCACTTCCACAGATATATACAAGTAAAGGACAATTCCCACAATAACTCTGCTACCAACCAGAGGAACTCAACAGCAAGTGCACTTCCACAGATATATACAAGTAAAGGACAATTCCCACAATAATTCTGCTACCAACCAGAGGCTCTCAACAGCAAGTGCACTTCCACAGATATATACAAGTAAAGGACAATTCCCACAATAATTCTGCTACCAACCAGAGGAACTCAACAGCAAGTTCACTTCCACAGATATATACAAGTAAAGGACAAAGGAATTTCCCACAAGTTTAAATAAGTCCTTTTGTGGAGACTATTTTCAATACAAAATGGCATAAAAAATCCTTAAAAGACGGAAAAGGCTGGATTTCTTTTAACAGGAAGTAGGTGAGCGACAAACCTGAAATCGAATCCCATGTTATGGGAGGCCATGCTAATGCTGCTTACCTAATTTCAAGAGAATGTGATTAGTAGTTGCTGAGATAACTCTTGCGAAAAAATTTTCCCTGCACGCCGGTCATTCACCCTATTATAACCAGAATTTTCACTCTGTGAAATTCGGCCAAAAAAAACTTAGCAGTGGACATACAAAACATATGAACATTGTACTCATGGTGTTCATGATGTCCTGCAATTATGTTTATGATGTCCTGAAGTGGTGTTCACATCAAGTCCTGCAGTTTTGTTCCCGTTAAGTACTGCAACAGTGTTCATGTCAAGTCATGCAGTGGTGTTAACATCAAGTCCTGCTGTGGTGGTTTATTTTTAATTGCAAAAAAGCCAAAAGATTTTTTAGCAGACAATCCAGTGACCGATCACCTTTTCTTTCAACTGGTACTTTTAAACATTTTTATCATAGGTTTCCAAGTTAAATTAAGCTTGTCAACAAACCAAAATCAAGGGACCATTACAAACTTCAATGCATTACTTGTAAGTCCTTTTATTCCTTCAAAATCAAAATAATACATCTGACTGACAACACTGAATTATTACTTAAAATCTATGTACGTCAATGGACTTCAATAAAGCTGTATCAACATTATATGCCACAAACAACAGGATATGTTCATTTGTGTGGTAAGCAGTCGAAATTTCATGTAGCATTCTTCCCTTCCTAAATGACCCATGGGTAAAAGGTCAGTCGTACACAAGAATGCTCAGGTAATACACCATTTAAACTGCAAAAACTCTGCTACCAACCAGAGGCTCTCAAGTCCATGTACACTTCACCTGATATATACAAGTAAAGGAATTTCCCTTAACAACTCTGCTACCAACCAGAGGCTCTCAACAGCAAGTGCACTTCCCCAGATATATACAAGTAAAGGAATTTCCCACAATAACTCTGCTACCAACCAGAGGCTCTCAACAGCAAGTGCACTTCCACAGATATATACAAGTAAAGGAATTTCCCACAATAACTCTGCTACCAACCAGAGGCTCTCAACAGCAAGTGCACTTCCACAGATATATACAAGTAAAGGAAAAAGGAATTTCCCACAAGTTTAAATAAGTACTTTTGTGGAGACCATTTTCAATACAAAATGGAATAAAAATTCCTTCAAAGACAGAAATGGCCGGATTTAGTTTAACAGGAAGTACGTGAGCGACAAACCTGAAATCAAATCCCATGTTATGGGAGGCCATGCTGATGCTGCATACCAAATTTCAAGAGACTGTGATTAGTAGTAGTTGCTGAGATAACTCTTATGAAAAATTTTTCCCTGCACGCCGGTCATTCACCCTATTATAACCTGAATTTTTTCTCTGTGAAATTCGGCCAAAAAAAACTTAGCAGTGGACATACAAAGCATATGAACATTGTACTCATGGTGTTCATGATGTCCTGCATTTGTGTTTATGTATCCTGAAGTGGTGTTCACATCAAGTCCTGCAGTTTTGTTCACGTCAAGTACTGCAACAGTGTTCATGTCAAGTCATGCAGTGGTGTTAACATCAAGTCCTGCAGTGGTGGTTTATTTTTAATTGCAAAAAAGCCACGAGATTTTTTAGCAGACAATCCAGTGACCGATCACCTTTTCTTTCAACTGGTACTTTTAAACATTTTTATCATAGGTTTCCAAGTTAAATTAAGCTTGTCAACAAACCAAAATCAAGGGACCATTACAAACTTCAATGCATTACTTGTAAGTCCTTTTATTCCTTCAAAATCAAAATAATACATCTGACTGACAAACACTGAATTATTACTTAAAATCTATGTACGTCAATGGACTTCAATAAAGCTGTATCAACATTATATGCCACAAACAACAGGATATGTTCATTTGTGTGGTAAGCAGTCGAAATTTCATGTAGCATTCTTCCCTTCCTAAATGACCCATGGGTAAAAGGTCAGTCGTACACAAGAATGCTCAGGTAATACACCATTTAAACTGCAAAAACTCTGCTACCAACCAGAGGCTCTCAAGAGCATGTGCACTTCCACAGGTATATACAAGTAAGGACAAATTCCTTTTGTGGAGACCATTTTCAATACAAAATGGTATAAAAAACAAACTTAGCAGTGGACCATACAAAGCATCTAAACATTGTACTCATGGTGTTTATGTTGTCTTGCAATGGTGTTGTTGGGCATCGATCAACTATGCAGTTTCTGAGAGGGGAATCTAATGTTTAACTAAGATTTGTGTTGGTGGCCATCATGTATTTTAATCATAGTCATAAAAACAAATTTTGAAAAATGTCCATTAATTAACATTGTGAGCAAGTTTGATTCAATTGGCCTAGTGAATTCAGAGAAGATTGAAATGATAATGTTGGCAGACCATTCTCATGGCTGGAGAGTATAGCTCACATGTCTCTCCAAGTCATACAAGTCATAAACTGAACTGTAAAAAATCTACATGCACTGTTCATCTTTTTTTTTGCTAAAAAAATTATTTAAAAGATCATTATTTAAATGAACTTGTAAATTTACCTGACTCTCATTGGCTGGTTCCACAGCACTGAAATCTTCTGATTCTTCCAGAGTATCAGGCCTGCTCTCCTCCTCAGTAATATCTTCTATTGTTACCTCGCCTTCATTCGTAGCAGGTGCAGCCTCTGCAACTGTGAACAGAAATAAATGTCTACAAAATATCTGTGTACTTAAGAAATATTATGATAAAGAAACAAAACTGAACTCCTTTGCATTAACTACAAACTTACTCGACTTCTTTTAAAAAATTGTGTGAATGCTGCAGAATAAAAAACAGTTTTTGCATTACAATAAGATGCAAAGGTAAATATGTATCGCCACAGAACGTCACAAATGACACGAGTTCATATGTGTGATATTTGTGCCGAGTGTGATATTGCATTCTTCCCTTCCTAAATGACCCATGGGTAATAAGGTCAGTCGTACACAAGAATGCAAAATGTTCAAGACAACAATGTTATGACTGCTAGAAAATAGGTTTACAATTAACATTTTTTAACGTGTAGACCATTACCTGTAGTGTTATTCTCTGTGGTACTGGTAGCTTCCTGAATTCCGAGCTGTGTATCAGTTTTAGGTTTGTTAGGCTTTGCTGTTACATTCTGAATAGGCTGGTTTACACTTCTTGATAAGGTTTCCAAGGGTTTCAGAGCTGAATTTATTGTGTTCGCCATATAAGGACTGGACAAATCCAAACTATGAGGAATCCTAGCAAGGTCAGTGACAATTCCTTTTTTTAACAAACTTTTAACAATATTATTAATCAATGTTTGTTGTCCTTTAAACACTTGATTAGGTATCTGACCAGGACTGGGACAGGATTCTATTATAACACTTATCAAGCTGGTCATTGACTGGATTTTTATGTGTTTTTCTGAGCTCTCTGGTAATGCTAATGCTCTCTGAAGGGCTGCTTTAAGTTCACTGACGAGCGTTAACTGAGCATCTGGACTGTGATTACATGATGCAATACTGGCTAAGAAAACTCTGGAATAAGCTGGACAGTCCTTATCTCCATTTTTCTGACACTGTGGTAACAGACTGTCCATTACATAGGCCAACACTGTACAATCCTGAAAGTAAGCAAGTCCTGTTCCATTAAATACCGTCACACAGGTGTGAAAGAATTCAGGTTGTCAAATCTATCATACAGGTGTAATTATGTCAATACTGTCATACAAATGTAATTATGTCAATACTGTCATACAGGTGTAATTATGTCAATACTGTCATACAGGTGTAATTATGTCAATCTGTCATACATGTGTAATTATGTCAATACTGTCATACAGGTGTAATTATGTCAATATATCATACTGGTGTTATTATGTCAATCTATCATACAGGTTTAATTATGTCAATACTGTCATACAGATGTAATTATGTCAATACTGTCATACAGGTGTAATTATGTCAATACTGTCATACAGGTGTAATTATGTCAATCTGTCATACATGTGTAATTATGTCAATACTGTCATAATACAGGTGTAATTATGTCAATATATCATACTGGTGTTATTATGTCAATACTGTCATACAGGTGTAATTATGTCAATACTGTCATACAGGTGTAATTATGTCAATACTTTCATACAGGTGTAATTATGTCAATCTATCATACAGGTGTAATTATGTCAATACTGTCATACAGGTGTAATAATGTCAATACTGTCATACTGGTGTCATTATGTCAATACTGTCATACAGGTGTAATTATGTCAATACTGTCATACAAGTGTCATTATGTCAATACTGTCGTACATGTGTAATTATGTCAATCTGTCATACATGTGTAATTATGTCAATACTGTCGTACAAGTGTAATTATGTCAATATATCATACTGGTGTTATTATGTCAATACTGTCATACAGGTGTAATTATGTCAATACTTTCATAAAGGTGTAATTATGTCAATACTGTCATACAGGTCTCATTATGTCAATACTGTCATACAAGTGTAATTATGTCAATACTGTCATACAGGTGTAATTGTCAATACTGTTATACAGGTGTAATGATGTCAATACTGTCATACAGGTGTAATTATGTCAATCTATCATACAGGTGTAATTATGTCAATACTGTCATACAGGTGTAATTATGTCAATACTGTCATACAGGTGTATTTATATCAATCTGTCATACAGGTGTAATTATGTTAATACTGTCATACAGGTGTAATTATGTCAATCTATCATACAAGTGCAATTATGTCAATACTGTCATACAGGTGTAATTATGTCAATCTATCATACAGGTGTAATTATGTCAATACTGTCTTTCAAGTGTAATTATGTAAATCTATCGTACAGGTGTAATTATGTCAATACTGTCATACAGGTTTAATTATGTAAATCTATCATACAGGTGTAATTATGTCAATACTGTCATACAGGTGTAATTATGTAAATCTATCATACAGGTGTAATTATGTCAATATTGTCATACAGGTGTAATTATGTCAATACTGTCATACAGGTGTAATTATGTCAATACTGTCATACAGGTGTAATTAACTAACTAAATTGTTTATTATAGTGACATGTGTTAATTTTCAATTATAATACATAGATATTTTCAAATTAAATTCGGTGGACTGAGTGGTTAAGGTAGTTCGTATACTATTGATCACATGGTCTGTCAACACTGACGTTGCAGGTTCGAGTCTCACTGCAGACAGGGTGTACTCAACTCCAATCTTAATTCACAAGGATTGCCAGTTTTCCTACCGCAGGTCGGGAGACTTCTCCGGGTATTCCGGCTTCCTCTCCCAATAAAAACTGAACGCCATGACATAGCTGAAAAATTGCTGAAACACCAATAAAACAAACAAACAAATCAAATTAAGTTACACCGACCCCTATGGACTTATTTATGTCAATACTGTCATACAGGTGTACAATTATAACACTAATCCGGAAAGAATGACAGCTACAAAAATATATCATACAAGTGTATGTCTGAACTATCATACTTGTGAAATTACAGGTGTAATTATGTCAACAGTGTATTACAAGTGTAAAGTAAATACTGTGTAATTTATTCAATACTTTCATAAAGGTTTAATCATGTCTATACTGTTTTACAGGTAATAGGCTTACCTCTGGTACTAACTCTGACCACTGGGACAGGCTTACCTCTGATACTAACTCTGACTGACCACTGGGACAGGCTTACCTCTGGTACTAACTCTGACTGACCACTGGGACAGGCTTACCTCTGGTACTAACTCTGGCCACTGGGACAGGCTTACCTCTGGTACTAAGTCTGACTGACCACTGGGACAGGCGTACCTCTCATACTAACTCTGACTGACCACTAGGACAGGCTTACCTCTGGTACTAACTCTGACTGACCACTGTCTGTGACAGGCTTACCTCTGATACTAACTCTGACTGACCACTGGGACAGGCTTACCTCTGGTACTAACTCTGACTGACCACTGGGACAGGCTTACCTCTGGTACTAAGTCTGACTGACCACTGGGACAGGCTTACCTATGATACTATCTCTGACAGACCACTAGGACAGGCTTACCTCTGGTACTAACTCTGACTGACCACTGTCTGTGACAGGCTTACCTCTGATACTAACTCTGACTGACCACTGTGATAGGAGTAGTTAGTGATCAGCCTTGTACAGCTGGAATAAGATTTAATCATTTCTGATAGTAAACGTAATACTGCTGACTTTGGCATAAGCGGATTTAATTTCTTCTGATCATCTGCTTTGGTTTCCTTAGGAACCTCAGGGGGATTATCATTCTGACTCTACAATGAATAAAATATTGGTATTAAAATTGCATTTAAATTTTAAATTGCAACTCAACATGTCTAGAAAACAATATTATACACATACTGCCTGTTGTAGATGGTGTTACGCCAGTGTATCTCACGAGGTAAATATATCACCCGAGACACCCTCTACAACAGGCAGTATTTGTTTATAAATTATTTACGTTTTTTTGAAACGAGATGCGTTTTCTCGTCCATATCTCATGGAAGGGGGACAACCCATGAGATGAGATGACGAGAAAATGCATTGAGTTTCATAAAATGTAAATAATCTGTTTATCGCTGTTTTGTAACATTGTGACGTTACAGAGTTTACATAACGATGTCTTGACAGCAAGCTGAGATGGGCCTATCTCACGATAGTAGAGTGAGATGGAATAATATCGCACACAACGATCAAAGGAAAATACTGCAAAATAGCGATAAAATATTATACTGAATACACTTTTTCGATATATCACATTGGCAGAAGTGTAAATAATTGTATAATTGTTGGTGCCCACACGGACCGGAACGCAACATTTCCGGTTGACGGGGTGATATATCCTGAATCAGGTGATATATCGTTGCAACCAAAGGGGCGTGGTAAGAGAGGAATAGACCAAAATGTCTTATATCAAATATCCAATGAAAAGTCTAGAATTTTGTATGAAGTATAATATTTCATTATATTCAGAACAAGTTAACAAATAAATCAATTATGGAAATGGAATAGGCCTCTGTCACAGAAGTGTTAGGTAAGAACAAAACATTTAGCTTTGGGTATCTGCTACAATATTCCTGCTACCAAAGGAGAATAGCAACACTGCTAGGCTTTCCCCATTATAACCGGAAACCCCAAAGCGAGAGCCTCCTATATATAACTCTCATAAAAATTTGTTGCATTAGTTTTCACACATATGTTGCGTTCATCTTCTGATCTAGTACCTTCACTTAAAAAAAAAAAAAAAAAAAAAAAAAACAATTTTGATTTCTGTAAACCCCTTCAAACTTACAGAAACATCTTCCATTGCTACCAAATCCATTGCACTATTTTGTCTGGCTATCCGTCTTTCAACTTCAGCTACTGTCTCTGCTAACGTTTTAGGCTCCTGAACCTTGTTTTCTGTGAAATAGAAACATTCCTTTCTATTATATACCATTTGTCACAGTCTCATTCTTCTTGCACTTTAACACAGCATTTTATCTAATTTGATATTTTTTCTGACTTCTACTTGTATCAAATCAACTAAATAAACCAGAAGTGTCAAGAAAAAAAAAAGATTTATTAAAATAGTGTAGAGAACCATCCAATAAACACTGTCAAAACAGTTGGTTTCTATGTTAAGTCATGCTGTGACATCCAATAAACTGTCAAAACAGTTGGTTTCTATGTTAAGTCATGCTGTGAAATCAAGAGGACCATCCAATAAACAGTCACAACTGTTGGTGTCTATGTTAAGTCATGCTGTGACACTCAATAAACTGTCACAACAGTTGGTTTCTATGTGAAGTCATGCTGTGACATCAGAGGACCATCCAATAAAGTCACAACAGTTGGTTTCTATGTTAAGTCATGCTGTGACATCCAATAAACTGTCACAACAGTTGGTTTCTATGTGAAGTCATGCTGTGACATCAGAGGACCATCCAATAAACAGTCACAACAGTTGGTTTCTATGTTAAGTCATGCTGTGACATCAGAGGACCACCCAATAAACAGTCACAACAGTTGGTTTCTATGTTAAGTCATGCTGTGACATCAGAGGACCATCCAATAAACAGTCACAACAGTTGGTTTCTATGTTAAGTCATGCTGTGACATCAGAGGACCACCCAATAAACACTGTCACAACAGTTGGTTTCTATGTTAAGTCATGCTGTGACATCAGAGGACCATCCAATAAACACTGTCACAACAGTTGGTTTCTATGTTACGTCATGCTGTGACATCCAATAAACAGTCACAACAGTTGGTTTCTATGTTAAGTCATGCTGTGACATCAGAGGACCATCCAATAAACAGTCACAACAGTTGGTTTCTATGTTACGTCATGCTGTGACATCATAGGACCATCCAATAAACAGTCATAACAGTTGGTTTCTATGTGAAGTCATGCTGTGACATCAGAGGACCATCCAATAAACAGTCACAACAGTTGGTTTCTATGTTAAGTCATGCTGTGACATCCAATAAACAGTCACAACAGTTGGTTTCTATGTTAAGTCATGTTGTGAAATCCAATAAACTGTCACAACAGTTGGTTTCTATGTGAAGTCATGCTGTGACATCAGAGGACCATCCAATAAACACTGTCACAACAGTTGGTTTATATGTGAAGTCATGCTGTGACATCAGAGGACCATCCAATAAACACTCTCACAACAGTTGGTTTCTATGTGAAGTCATGCTGTGACATCAGAGGACCATCCAATAAACACTCTCACAACAGTTGGTTTCTATGTGAAGTCATGCTGTGACATCAGAGGACCATCCAATAAACACTGTCACAACAGTTGGTTTCTATGTTAAGTCATGTTGTGAAATCCAATAAACTGTCACAACAGTTGGTTTCTATGTGAAGTCATGCTGTGACATCAGAGGACCATCCAATAAACACAGTCACAACAGTTGGTTTATATGTTAAGTCATGTTGTGAAATCCAATAAACTGTCACAACAGTTGGTTTCTATGTGAAGTCATGCTGTGACATCAGAGGACCATCCAATAAACACAGTCACAACAGTTGGTTTCTATGTTAAGTCATGTTGTGAAATCCAATAAACTGTCACAACAGTTGGTTTCTATGTGAAGTCATGCTGTGACATCAGAGGACCATCCAATAAACACTGTCACAACAGTTGGTTTCTATGTTAAGTCATGTTGTGAAATCCAATAAACTGTCACAACAGTTGGTTTCTATGTGAAGTCATGCTGTGACATCCAATTTGGATTTTTGTCAGAATAAAAAAAAATTATTTGTAGAAGTCCTTCAATTTAACAGTGATATAAAAGAAAGAAAATTGCAATGTTTTCAGACAACAATGCCCACACCACCTAGTGCTAATGACAGACACAAGGAGATGATAATAGTTTACATGACTTGTTCAGTCAGCTAAGCAATTAAGTGTATATTAGCTACTTTACCAAGATAAAAGTTACAAAACCAACTTCTATCCAACGATGCTACCACTAAATTAATATAGCACTGTAAACGATCAGATGTGTCACTACACAGACACAGATGATGATACACAATGCATTACAATGTAGATATAAATCTATAGCACATTGTTGCTATGACCATAACAAGTATATGCTATCCATTTAGCTTTTGCAAAAACAGTTAGATCAAGTATTTTAAGGTTGAATTGTCCATTTTTTCATGATTTGACAATATTGAAGCAGAGAACATCACAGTATAAACATTAATAGAATTATACAAGAAGAATGTACATCCTATTAGTCGCCATGACAACAGTCTACAACCCCTATTGGGTCACTTACCATCTTCTGCATAGTTACATTTGCATATAAGGGCATTTAGAAGATCTGATAAGACTTCCTTAATAGGAGATTCTACTGTGTAGTTGATGGTGTGTTTGCTGGCTATACTCTTCAGGATCATTGGAACATTAGACCCAAAAAATCTGACCTCATCTTCATCTACAAACATACGATTCAATGTAAAACAACAATACATTTTAAGTTTGTATTTTCATAAACAAAACATTAAAATATGTGACATTTCATTTTCATAATTTATTTCACCAACTTTTCTTACAAAACAACTCATCAACTATACAAGCTTCTGCTAGGCTTATTACAGTCTACTGTACTGACACATATTGTCAGCCTGCTAGGCTTATTACAGTCTACTGTACTGACACATATTGTCAGCATTAGTTTTCTTTACTTGCGAAATTTTGAAATATTTGCAGTTTTTTCTTATCAAAATTGCAAATGGTGTAATTAATAAGTGAATCTGCAAGCTAAGACTCACTAGTGATACCCCTGCATTCACAAAAAGTATTTGGTAAACAGAAAGTAGATGACCAAGGAGCAAAAAATCGCTATACACTATGTTACATTAGGCTAAAACAATATGCAAAATGTCAGGCTTCTGCATCCTATAGTGCTTGGAGATCTGAGACAGAAATTATTGCTACAGATGGAAGAACAGACAAGGGTAAAACAGTATACACACTCTTCTTCAAACCTGGGGTAGAATTAGCCATATCAGATTACTAATCTTGCATTGGAAATAAATAAGTCAAAACATTTGCATTTCAACAGGATATAAATTATGCTTAAAAGCTTTTACAAAACATGAAAATTCAGGGATTTTCCTGCCTTTATTTTGGGGCTGATATTTGGCCCCATTCCAAATGGCAAAAACCCATATTTTTTCACAAATTATAAAAGTGCAAATTCACAATTCAGAAGGTTTTGTAATCCAAATTTTAAAAATAAATTCAATCACGCTAAGATGAAATATTACAAAGATCATCAAAATCTTATTCCTTTGCGAACATTGGTTTATCATTACTGTTCCAGGTATCTTTAGTCATAACGGCAACCAGTTGTATATTAGAGCTTGCTAGTTTTATAACAATACACGAAATCCAGTTTGTTCAATAATATGAAAGATAATTGTATGTCCCCAATACCACACATTACTTTATATTTAAGATGTCCAGAATTATAGGCTGGTTTTTGGTTTAAATAGCACTGTCAAGAAAAGAACAAGTCGGAGTAAAACATTTGGAATGAAGCTTGACCCTGCACTAACATTCAAAATGGCATTACACAACGCGAAATTCTACAGAACGGGAAAGATGGTGCATTGTATCAAAACTAGTAAATTTTGTTTTAAGAAATTAGGAGTTTTCTTGCACCGCTAGACCCATCCATTATTGTCATTTAACCAACCCTTGTCATTAGATTAGCATACGAATCAGGGTTAACTAAAAGCCAAGGCAATGCACATTTTTAGAGTTTAGTATATCTGATTAAGTTCTTATCCAGTCATTTATTAAGACCCCAGAACAAACGAGAGTGAGAGTGAAAGTAAAATCTGATGTTTGCAATTTAGTTTCTAATTAATTGCACCAAGAATCCTGGAAATTTTTCTTTTCGAGTATGATATCAGCACAGTTGGCTACATATGTAAATTTGGTAACTTTTTCCAAACTCTTTACAAAAACTTATTTGTATTTGGGAGTTTTGGGGTCAGGCTTATAGATTCCATCTCGTCACGAATCATGTTCATGAATAATTGACAGACAAACATTTTCGTTAAAACAATAATGTTTAAAAGCAATGTTTTTACTTTATTCGTATTAAAGACTTTTCCCAATTGTGGCGTTTACATCGTTATTTTCCCAATTAACAGGGGCCCAGACGCCATTTGAAAACTAGAGACTCCCAGGAGCCTGTAATCGCTCACCTGGAATCCAAATGACTTAAACTATATTAAAATTTTTGAAATTAACAGTTTCAGTCTAGTTGTTATAGCTTTTAAGTTACTGTGCAAAAACTAAACATTTCTTCAAAAAATTTGTTAAATACAATAACTCCTATAACAGGTATAAGGTGCCATCGACAATTTCTGAAAATTAAATGGTTTTTAGGCATTGTCCTTTAGGGTATTTTAGAAATTTACAGTTTTACTCTACTAATAGATGTGTTATGGACTAATTTATAATTAAAAAACTGTTCATTTGTCCAAATTCATAATGAAAGGGCAATAACTCCTATAAAGAGTCATCTTGCAATTTTGGACTAAGCAATCATTTGTAAGGCTTCTATTGCTGATCATTTGTGCGATTTACAGTTTTAATCTAGCTACTATAGTTTTCAAGTTACAGGACAAAAATGGAAAATTTCATAACAAAATTGTCATTTAAGGGCAATAACCCCTATAAGGAGTCATCTGACAATTTCAGACCAATTAAATGAATTGTAGGGCTTTTTTTGCTGATCATTTTTGCAATTTATTATTTCATTCTAGCTGTTATGGTTTTTAAGTTACAGGACAAAAACGGAAAATTTCATAAAAAATTGCAATTTAAGGGCAACAACTCCTATAAGGAGTCTGACAATTTCAGACTTGATAGTAATTTGTAGGGCTTGTATTGCTGATCATTTTTGCTTTTAACAGTTTTACTCTAGCTGTTACAGTTTTTAAGTTACAGGACAAAAACGGAAAATTTCATAAAAAATTGTCATTTATGGGCAATAACTTATTTAAGGAGTTGTCTGACAATTTTAGACCAATCAAGTGAATTGTAGGGTCTTTATTGCTGATCATTTGTGCAATTTACAGTTTCAATCTAGCTGCTATAGTTTTCAAGTTACAGGACAAAAACGGAAAATTTCATAAAAAATTGCCATTTAAGGGCAACTCCTATAAGGAGTCATCTGACAATTTCAGACCAATCAAGTGAATTGTAGGGCTTTTATTGCTGATCATTTTTGCCATTTACAGTTTCACTCTACCTCATATAGTTTTCAGGTTATATTGTAAATACCAAAAATTTTGTCAAAAATCGTCAAAACAGGGCAATAACTCCTACAAGATGCCAATACACAACTTCGCACTAATAGCAACTATTGTAGACCTTAATGTGCTGATCAATTTGAAGTAACGGTTTTCTATAGCTATTATTGTTTTTTAGATAATGATCAAAAACCTGTGTTGACCCCAATGTTCTATTTTTAGTAACAGCGGCCATATTAGTCTGTTGATCAACACCCTGGGTGAAAACTTGAAACTAGGAACCCTAAGGATGATTGTGGCCAAGTTTGAAAAAAATTGGCCCAGTGGTTTCAGAGGAGAAGATTTTTGAAAAAGTTTACGAGGGACGACGGACGACAGACAACGACGGACGCAGAGTGATAGCAAAAGCTCACCTGGACCTTCGGTCCAGGTGAGCTAAAAAGGTAGGAAAATCCCTGAAATTAGTCTGGATGTATTCTCCAAACTTTTTTTGATATAAAATTTTAACATACAGTCCGTTTTCAAAATTTTCTGTTACGAAAGGATTGTAGACAATGTGTACAGTATTTTTAGTTATGACCTTGACTGTAGATCCTTCTCTCATTATATGTAACCATTTATGCAGGTTAAGTTCCAATCCCAATAACAGTGCCTGAAATAGACAGTCGCCCACTCGCCAGTGGCGATTTAAACCTTGTCTGGGCGATTGAAAGGTGCTCAAAGTAGATGAAAAGCTGGCCCAAGGAAAAACGTCTGGGCGATTGAAAAAAAAATCGTCAACAAAATATTTTAATCGTCATTACACGCCGTGTCAATATTTATGGTACCCAAATGATCTGATAAAACGGCCACGCTGATTGGTTGAAGTTGAACTTCAACCAACGAAAATTCAGTTAATATAAATAATCAGAAGACCTCGGATTTTATCGTAATGATAACATTGAGTAATGGGGTTTTATCCTCATCGCTATATATTCCACGGTCAAGATGGCCACATCGTGGTCGTTTTTGAAGAGAACATCGACTGCCGATGAAAAGAAACCTTCAAAATATGCCAAGTAAGAACCGTACATATATTTGCATTGTGAATTTGAGCGTTCTGAGTGTCCACACCATTCAATGATGTGTCAACAAAAAATTGGGCAAGTCATAATCATTTTGGGCCAGTGATTTCAAAGTTCTACTCGCCCAAAAATTTTTTTTCTGCCCTCATTTCAGGCAATAAAACATTTTATTAAACATCTGGAAACCGAGAGTATTGATTAACTGACAGTTCAACGATATATTTCTCTGCAATGTTGTTAAATAACTAGAGGTTCCGAGGAGCCTGTATCGCTCATCTGAACCTGAAACCAATTCCTATAAGGAATTGCCCAGCACTTCTGCAAAAGTCATTAAATTTGATAATTTTGACCTTTTAAGGGAAATAACTCCTATAAGGAGGAGCTTTTGATGCTTAGAGGGAGAAGGGAGGTTCACTTCAAATTTGCTGTACCTGTTATACTTTTTTAACTATCAGTCGAAAACTCTCTTGACTCCTCCCCCTACCCCCCCCCCCCCCTTTTTCAATTTAAGCCAATGTAGCTATGTAGGTAGTCAGGTGTCATGATTTGCACAATTTTGGTAGAGGACGTCCTAAAGATGATGTGTGCAACGTTTCAAAGCAATCCTTTCATTGGTTAAAGAGGAGAAGATTTTTTAAAATCAAGTAAAATTGATTTAAAAAAATGTTCAAGGAGAATACTTCAGACAATCTTGACTCTAAAGTCATTTTTTGTAGCCCTCATATAGCAGAACAATTAAGCAATGCTAACTTTTCTCTAGTTCTAATAATTTTGAAGATTTTGAGGCAAAAATGTCAAAAATCATCAATTTAGACAATTAAAGGGCAATAACTCCTATAAGGAATCATCATACAACTTCAACCCAATGGAGTGTTTCTTAGAGCTTTTGTTGCAGATAAAGGCAGGTCTCTTCGCCTTTCCTGTATCTGTTACACTTTTTTAAATATAAGCCAAAAACTGTATTTTACCACCCACCCCCTACTTTCTATTTTTAGCCATGGCAGCCATGTTGGTTAATCTGCAGCCATGGTTGGTGCAAACTGACGGATGATGTGTACAAAGTTTCAAAGCAGTACTTTCAGTGGTTTCAGAGGAGAAGATTTTTAAAAATCAATTAAAACCGATTAAAAAAAAGTTAGAAGGGGAATAACTCTTAAACGGTTAATCAGACAATCTTGACACTACAGTCATTTTTGTAGCTCTCATAGAGCAGAACAATTAAGCAATGGTAAATTTTTCTCTAGTTCTAATAATTTTCAAGATTTTGAGGCAAAAATGGCAAAAATCATCAATTTCGACAATTAAAGGGCAATAACTCCTACTAGGAGTCATCATACAACTTTGACACAATGGAGTGTTTTGTAGAGCTTTAGATGCTGAAGAAGGAAGGTCTCTTGGGTTTTTCTGTATCTGTTATACTTTTTGAACTACCGTATTTTCCGCACGTTTAGTCGATGTGGACGATAAGTCGAATAGACGATTTTTGGTAAAATTCGGGTAAAAAAACATAGATAAGTCGAATTCGGTCCATAAGTCGACGTATCCGTGACCATTAACTTTGGTAAGTATTCCAGCCCTAGAAAGATTCTATGTCACCAACCATATATTGACAAGTTGTTAATATTTAGAATAAAATTGTTTAGTAAATTTTGTTGAGGCCTGGGGTAGATCGTTATAAAATGTGTACGAAACTTCCCTTAAAAATGTGTATACGAAACTTCGCTTTAAAATGTCAGCGTCTGTACGTGAAGGAGAAAAGTGCATATTGATTGATGTCATTTCGGTTGTTATCTCCTTAAAACAATAATTTCCATTCAATTATTTTATTAATTAAAAGTATTATGCATACCTGGCTGAACACCTGTCACCTGAACAGGTGATCAATCCACATTAGCCCCAACCGAGAGAGCCGAGCGTCCCTAGCTAATTATCTCATTTTCAAATTTAAACCTGGCTTCAATCAACGAGTCAAGATAATAATCAACGTTTGTTCATTTAATTGCCAAATTCGATATTAATTCGAAACGAAAGACCCATATAAATACACGAAAACCATATCGTAATATATCCCACCATTTTTGAAGAAATATAAACCAACGCGCATGTTCCGGATGTTTATTTGCATGTATCATACCTCCGTTCAAAGGAGCACTTTCATGACAATCGGGAAAGTTTAATTGTTCTCGTTAGGTTTTCTTCGTCCTGTTTGTTTGAAGGTTTCTCTGATTATATCAAATTTTTGTTTTTAAACTACAATCAGAACGCATTATTAACCAATTCATTCAATTTATAAATTTTAACGACATCCGAAACATAGTTTCTCCGGTTTCGTTTCCCTTTTTAATAAAGCAGAATACACTTCCTGCATCCAAAATCGCAGAAAAATAAAGAAAAACAAAACATGTCTATGCATAATTTATTTCGTTTATTTATACAAAAATGAATGCAGTAACATTGCATACAGTGTCCTTAGAATCCTGCAAAAGAAAACTGAAATTATCAGCACACGAAAAAAAAATTTCCACAACCGACTCTTTCTGATTCAAGCCTTAGATAAGTCGATTCGGACGATAGGTCGAGGATAGGACTCCCAAGAAAAAAGTGTCGACTTATCGTGCGGAAAATACGGTATAAGCTAAAATCTGTATTTTGACCCCCCTGTTCTATTTTTAGCCATGATGGAAATGTTGGTTGGTGTGAGGTTATGATTTGTGCAAACTTGGTAGAGAACATTTTACTGATGATGTGTGCAAAGTTTCAAAGCAATCCCTTCAGTGGTTTTGGAAGAGAAGATTCTTGAAGAAAAGTTAATGATGACGACAGACGCCAAGTGATGGCAATAGCTCACATGACCCTTCGGGTCAGGTGAGCTAAAAAGTCACAATGAATTCAACATACCTCTTTTTGCTGGAGGAGGCAATGCTACCCTCAAGATAGATTTAGCGACCTCTGTAAAGACCTGTGGATGACGACAGGCAGCAGGACCAAGCAGTCGGAGAATGTAATGAAACTCCTTAGAACCAATACTTCCTTGAGATACGCCACTTGTACTTGAACCAGACCCCGAGGTTACTTTTTTAACAACCTTAAAATAGATACAAGTCTTTATAAATAGTCGTTTAACATATTGTCTCTATTTTGTGCATGTCTCAAATGTAAAGTAATTTACTTCACATTGACCAAGAAGTAATTTTTTTTAATTAATACATGCAAGTTCTTGGTTATTGTGTTTAGCTACTGCACTAGAACAAGTCGTCCAACTTTTTCTAAACTGGCAGTGACTAAATTGATGTAGCACTGCTTTCCACCACCAGGTGTCACTACAGACACTGATGAGGATATACAGTGCAGAGATAACTTTTCTTACATTGAGGTTTTGATGTAGAGCTTAAAATAGATACAAGTCTTTATAAATAGTCGTTTAAAATATTGTCTCTATTTTGTGCATGTCTCTGCCTTTCTCAGTTAACAGCTAGTTTTGCACGACCTGCCAGTATTAAATGTAAAGTAAATTTACATCACATTGACCAAGAAGTAATTTTTTTTAATTAATACATGCAAGTTCTTGGTTAATGTGTTTAGCTACTGCACTAGAACAAGTCGTCCAACTTTTTCTAAACTGGCAGTGACTAAATTGATGTAGCACTGCTTTCCACCACCAGGTGTCACTACAGACACTGATGAGGATATACAGTGCAGAGATAACTTTTCTTACATTGAGGTTTTGATTTAGAGCTTCAAACATTTTCTCAAAATTTAATGTACAGTTTACTGAAAGGTCAAGTTTCATGTTGTTGGTATGGTTCTTACTTCTAAGGAATCAACAACTGTGCATCGTTACCTTAAATGGGTGAAATTATCAATCAAAAGCTCACTAGAAACTTCTATTTACATGTAACTGACAATCATTTCTGGTTTCATATAGTTACATTTTAATTTTGCTGTATAAGGTTATCAAAAGTGTGGAGTAGAAAGGCGATAAATTGTTGCAAATTGTTAAATAGAGGCTCCCAGGAGCCTGTAATCTCTCACCTGGAACACAAATTACTACTATATTTAAATTTTGCCATTAACAGTTCCAGTCTAATTATAGCCTTAAAACTTAACATTTCTTCAAAAATTTTGGTTAAGTACATTAACTACCATAAGATGCAAACAGACAATTTCTGAAAATTAAATGATTTTTAGGCTTCTAGTTTAGTAAATTACAGTTTTAATCTAGGTGTTACAGACTTTAATTTATAACACAAAAACTGATTATTTGTCCAAATTCGTAATTAAAGGGCAATAACTCCTATAAAGATTTATCTAACAATTTTGAACTAAGCAATGAATTGTAGGGCTTGTATTGCTGATCATTTGTGACATTTACAGTTTCACTCTAGGAGTTCTAGTTTTTAAGTTATAGGACAAAAAGGACAATTTCATTGAAAATTGTCATTCAAGGGCAATAACTCCTACAAGTAGTCATCTGACAATTTCAGACCAATTAAGTGAATTGTAGAACTTTTATAGTTGTCAGGGATCGACATTAACGGTAGTCCGATTGTCCGGGACAAGTAAAAATACAATTCGGACAAGTAAAAAGCTTGTTTCAGTTGCCCGATCGGACAAGTGAAAATAAAATCAAATTTATCTAGAACAATCGTAAATTTTTAAAAGTCCTTTAAGCGGCGATTCTCGCATTAATTGTGTTAAAAATAAAACCCTGCATTGCGACCAAAATTCCCCTTTTCTAAATATAAACACGGCGCGCGTCACTTAACATTAACCAATGAAATCCCGTTTCTTACTTATTATAAATAATCATCCAATGAAATCGTTGATGCTAATTTTATATCGGCCTTTCTGGAAAAATGTTCTAAAATAACTACGATACAACTGTCGGATGTTTTAGACTAAAACAATTTATTTCAATAAAATAATGAAATGAATGAATTAATTGTCGTTTTATTGATACAAATAAATGGAAAGAAGTTCGATTTCTGTCATAAAATTTTCATAACTTGTTAAATTTGGCCAACAATTTATAATTTTAAATACGTACGTCGTGTCATCTTAATTGACATTTCCTGCCACTTGTCAGTGTCAGGTTCAGAAAAAAATTAATATAAAAGTCGAATTTCGATGCAGTTGAGTCAAAATTGAAATATGGCAAAACAGTTTAATTCGGACAAGTACTTTGTACTTTCGGACAAGTAAAACCTGACTGTTACTTGTCCGAATGGACAAGTAGGTTTTACAGTTAATGTCGATCCCTGGTTGTTCATTTTTGCATTTTACAGTTACACTCTTCCTGTTATAGTTTTTAGGTTACAAGACAAAAATGAAAAAAAAATCATTAAAAAAGTCATTTACAAGCAATAACTCCTATAAGGAGTCATCTGAAAATTTCAGACCAATTAAGTGAACCGTAGGGCTTGTATTGCTGGTCATTTTTTGCCATTTACAGTTTCACTCTAGCTGTTATAGTTTTTTAAGTAACAGGACAAAAACCGAAATTTTCATAAAAAATTGTCCTTCAAGGACAATAACTCCTATAGTCATCATTTAATATCAGACAAATTAAGTGAATTGAAGGACTTTTATTACTGATCATTTTTGCAAGTTACAGTTTAACTCTTGCTGTTATAGTTTTCAAGTTCAGGACAACGAAGCAAAATTTCATTAAAAACTAGACAAAGTCGATCTAGCGATCACTAATATCCCCGCATTTTGTAAAAATTTCTAACGTTTTTCGTGGACTGTGACCTTGAAATTTGATAGATTTCCACCAAAGTCAATAGGCTTCTTACCAACAAAATATATAACAATATTTTACAGTTTCATTAAAATCGGATGCAAACTTTTTGAGTTGTTGTCCGGAAACAACTTTTTTGTAAAAATTTCTAACGTTTTTCGTGGACTGTGACCTTGAAATTTGACGGATTTCCCCCAAAATCAATAGGCTTCTTACCAATATATAACAATATCCCAAAGTTTCATTCAAATCGGATGTAAACTTTTTGAATTATCATCCGGAAACCAAATGTGGACGGACGAACGGACGGATGGACGGACGGACATGAGGACCACTATATACCCCCGACTCTGTCGAGCGGGGGTATAAAAATTGTCATTCAAGGGCAATAACTCGTATTAGGAGTCATCAGACAATTTAAGACCAATAAAGTAATTGTAGAACTTTTATTGCTGATCATTTTTGCAATTTACAGTTCCAGCTGTTATAGTTTTTAGGTTACAGGACAACAATGAAAAAAATCATACAAAATAGTCACTAAAGGGCAATAACTCCTATAAGGAGTTGTCAGACAATTTCAGATCAATTAAGTGAATTGTAGGACTTTTATTACTGATCATTTTTGCAAGTTACATTTTCACTCTAGCTGTTAATAGTTTTTAAGTTCAGGACAACGATACAAAATTTCATTAAAAAATTTTCATTCAAGGGCAATAACTCATATAAGGAACCATCTAACAATTTAAGACCAATAAAGTGAATTGAAGAACTTTTATCGCAGATCATTTTTTCAATTAGGTTTTATGTTACAGGACAAACATTTTTTTTTAAATTGTCATTAAAGGGCAATAACTCCTATAAAGAGTCATCTGACAATTTCAGGCCTATAGTTAATTGTAGGACTTGTATTGGTGATCATTTTTGCTATTGCAGTTTACTCTAGCTCTTATAGTTTTCAAGTTATATTTGTAAATACTGAAAATGTTGTCAAAAAAAATTGTCATTACAGGGCAATAACTCCTACAGGAAGCCATTACACAACACACTAATAGCAACTATTGTAGACCAAATCAGTTTTAAGTAATGGTTTTCCAGCTATTATAATTTTTTTTTATTGAGTAAAAAGGTGTGTTGACATCCATGTTACAAATTAGAAACTACATACTAGAAACTACAAATTACAAATTGAATTGTGCTGAAAATTGAACTTGATCTTTATTTTATAGTACTTTTCAACCTGGCAAAATTTAAACAATACACCTTGTATGGCAGTTTATAAAAACCCAAGGATAGACTGCTAACTGACAGTTGGGGTATTTTTATACTGGAGAAAGATTTTACAAGCAACAATTCAAGGTGAATTCCACCTTTTGAATGTGCCCATTTCAAAAAATTAAAGCCGTCCTTAAGAATGGGATGGAAACATAGGACACCCCAAAAATGAGAAAATCAAACACTCTATCACCTAACAGAGGACCATGTCAATTCAAAATGTCACAAGGGTTCGTAGGATTAGCAACAAGGATCACTGGTTCAACAATCAAGCCAAAAATAAAAAATCGACAATTTAGTACACTTTTTTTTAAGATACAAGCAAGTTTTATGGGTTCCAAGTTCCAAAGCAAAAAATAATTACAGAGAGATGCAGTGCTCTTAATGTCTAGATACAACACCAAGATAAATGTTATAAACCCATCATCGAATGGTGCCAGTGACTAAATTGATGTAGCACTGCTTTCCACCACCAGGTGTCACTACAGACACTGATGAGGATATACAGTGCAGTCACAACATTAACTCATTCAGCCCCGATCACGCTTTCAGGCGTGTTAATATTTGTGCAATCAGTGGCCGATCCCGTCTGTACGCGTGTTTTGTTTTCATCATTCAATGGCCGATCACGTCTATAGGCGTTTCAAATAGGTGGTTGTAAAACGTTCTCCGATTGGTTTAAATGCAGGGAATTCCCGAATTCTTTCAAATATAAGCCAATAAGAAATGATTTTACTGTTCTTTTTATATTTTTTCGTCATTTAAAAGGGCAAGGTTAAATTACCAGAGAGGATTTTCCACACGTGTTTCATTCATAAAAATTGTAAACAATGGCGGATTTTGATGCAATTTTCGGTGATGATGGAAGTGATTCAGAGGAGTTTACTGGCTTCAATCTAGATAATTAAGGGGAAGCAGAAGAAAGATATTTGAATCAATTAAATATATTAAACAATTTTTATTCCGATATTAAAATTTCCGACTTGGAATCATCTATATAATAGTGACGACTTTGACTCCGAGGATGACACCGTTTTGGCCGAGATTGCTCAATGGAGTGATCATATTAGATCATATTAGACCAATTAAAATCATGGAATTTAAAGGTCCAAATCTATACCATACAGAATTTTTTCCATATTTATTCCAGTAAATGAAATTAAAAATACATATTAAAACTGTAAATAAATGTACATAATTTTGTAAAAAGTGTTTGATAAACTTAAGAAAAAACAGGAATTATGAAGAAAAAATTATATTACTGTGTAGATAATTTTATTGTGAACATTGTGGGAAAATTTCATGGATTTCTGATGGATATTAACAGAGAAATTAAGATAAGACTGCATGCATGTGCATGATGTTTACAAATCTAACTAATTAGATAAAATATCTCTGGGGCACAAGCAGCTAGAAATATAAAATGATGCTGGGGCATTATCAGCAGTGATTCTGATAACAGTGATGGGGCTGAATGAGTTAAAACCTATTGAATCACTTACCTTTTCCATGCAATATCGCAGTGAGTCTTTCTCTTCTAAAATATGTCTGAAGATTAAAGTCACTAAGGAAATAAAGCCTTGGAAAGAAGAGGACTGATTTAAAGTTAGTAATATCCTCGGTCCACCTAACTCGGCAAATAACACTGCATATTTATGTTCTCTGGTTAAACGCAACGTCAATCTGAGAGCTGCATGTAAACATTCTGCTTCAACTGGTACACCAATCAACACTACTACTGACCTACAATATGTATCAAACAGACAAAATCATATAAATTGTAATGTATTGACAAATAACACAGACCTCTTGGAAATGCTTAGATTTAACTCAGACTTCAGTTATCTACATGCATATTCAGTCATATGCTTGTCATTAGAAGTTCATCACTGAGAAAAACATTTCATTACATCTGACTGTTCAAGGTATAATACAATGATATCAGTTGTATGTTTGTTTGTTTGTTAAATGATGTTTAACGCCAATTTCAGCAATTTTTCAGCTATATCATGGCGTCCTGTTTTTATTGTGGGAGGAAGCCGGAGTACCCGGAGAGAACCCACGACTTCGGTCGAGTTGTATTTGACAAGGATTCACTCATTCACTGCTGGTATTTCCTATTATACATTGTGCTTTTGTGCTTGTGTAAGTATGTCATAATATTAGGGAAGAAAAAATCTTGTATCAAAAAGTAAGTTGTTGTTTATTAATGACAGAAGCAATCTTCCATCTGACAAAAAAAAACCATGCATACATACTAGGTTGCTTCTTTAAGTAGTACCAACATTGGGGAAAAAAGGTTGCATTAATTCCTCTTTGAATTGTGTACAATAAAAAAAAAATCAATAAAATTTGAAAATGTTTTGGCAGTGATAATCCTTATTAATGGCATGTTTAAAGCATTGTTTGTGGCGTTAAGTCATAATTAGTCACTCAGAATTACTAAGTCAACATGCATAATTCAGTCATATGCTTGTCGTTAAAAAAAATTCATCACAGTAGAAAATCAAACATTGATATCAATCCCTCAGGCTACAACATTTGTTCTAGATAAATGTATTTAACCACATTTCATGGATACCTGGATGTAAACATATTCAATCTATATACCAGGATGTAAACATTGATCTTTGATACCTGGATGTAAACATATTCAACCTAGATACCAGGATGTAAACATAATGATCGTTGATACCTGGATGTAAACATATTCACCCTGTATACCAGGACGGAAACATTGATCCTAGATACCTGGATGTCACCATACCTGGATGTAAACATATTGATCCAAGATACTTGGATGTAACCATAATCAACCAAGATACCTGGATGTAAACATATTCACCCCAGAAACCAGGATGTAAACAATACCTGATTATACTGTTAATCTGATCATGTGTTAAACCCATAAAAACTTGGATTTCTTTTTTCTTCTCTGTAGTTTCAGTTTCCATCTTGCTCTCTGTAAAACGAATAAGAACCAAGTTAGCAATAATATGATATTCTATAATTTAAGGTGCAAACACCAGTCTAAACTGAGAGAACACCAGGGGATAGAACTAGACCTACAGTGAACATCAGAGCAAAGAAATAGACCTAGTGTCTGAACTGAGTGAACAACAGCGTAAAGAACTGGTATACACTTTACACATACCAAAGGTAGGACATGCTGACACTGATGTTTGTTATTATTTCTTAGCTTAAAAGTATGCATGCTCGATAAAAATACTCGTACATGACCTATTTATAGACTGAGCACAGAAAGATTTACTATGTATATAGTATATTTATATTCTGTTAATCCAAGTACAAACATTCAGAACATACATGATAAAAGGTAAATCGTTTGTTTACCAAAATTCACAAGCCAGTAAGACTTCTGATTTTTTATATTTAACTGGTCAGTACAATTTTTTACCAACCACAGGCCATTCAACCACTGCTAATTTCATACAAGGATTTACTCTCATGACCCATCAGGGAGGGTTGCTAAAACCAAAACAGGCCATTAATTCAAAGTTCTAACATTTCACAAAAGAGGCAAATTGAATCAGATTGGCAGAAATACTTTTTTTTATATGAAACTGAAAATTCATAATTTTCGTTCAATGTCCTTAACTGAAGAAGTAAAGCATAAAGATTGGAAGATCTGGACCGCTTTCTCTATTTACATTACATTAAGCTCCACATACTAGAATAGCGTACTCAAAATTATTTTTTTAACCCCTCACCCAAGACTGTGTTTTGCACAATTTGGAAAACTACAAACTAGTCGACCAATAAAAATTGTAAACTTAAGCATCCTACGAAGTGTCGTTGTCACTCTTCTACTAATTTGGAAAATTGTTGACAATTATAATTGACCCCTACTTAACTACCATAATACCTGTAGTTAGTTCCGTCTCCAAGGTCCCTGGCTGACTATTAGCTACTTTCACTTCCTCCTTTGGTGGTGGATTGTCCTCCATTGATGGCAAAGATAACATTATGGGTCTCCTATTTCCAGTCTCCTCATTCACCTTAATTAGAATTCATCAAATGTCTAAAATTAATTTGTTTTAGCCTCATCTACTTTTTGATTACTCTCATGTCAACACTGAGGTTGTCACTTCGAGCCTTACGCTGGACTTAAACTTAATTGACCATGATTGCCAGGCTCTCTGCTGAATGTTGGGGGGGGGTTTCATTTGGTACTTTGGTTTTCTTCCCATTTAAACTATCTTTCAGCCTCAACAAAGCATATAAAATTTACATTGACAGGAAAAATAGTTTTAAGTAGTATTCTAGCTAAGGGTCAGGCAGTGGGCAGCACATCAAAAATTTTGTTTTTAACTTTTTGGGCTTAGATGCATTCATTTTGATATAAAAACAAACTCTAACAAGATTTTACATTTGCAAAAGTGTCAATTGCCTAGGTAATTTTTGACTGGTTATATAGAGAAAAATATGGCGTAAAAATTTACCTGCATTTTGCACTGTACAATTAAACTAAATTTCAAATGATTATATCTTAAAAAGGCAAAATAATTCAGAGCTTTAATAAATTACAATGTTGTTATATTTAGTATTTAGTTTATATATGATAGTTTTATCAATTCCATGATCAAAAGTTTTCGTTTTTTTCCTTCATGTGCCATCACATGTATGCATTTTGCCTGATTCTTACGTGCGCTGATACTTAATTACGATTATATCACTTTTTTTAATATGAACAATTTTTTGTCATTTTACACTAAAATTGTTTACCTTACCTGAACCATGGAATTAAAATGAACTGTGTATCTTCTCCTTCCTGCTTGGAATCTAAAACAGATAAATACAATTAGTATATAAAAATACATTAAATGTTGGCTGAAAAAATGTCTATTTTTATAAATAAACTTTCCTCTGCAATACAAAGATCTACATAACATACAGATTTGTCCCGACCGGCAAATTATTCTAAGAACCAGCTGATTTGATTATCGTGTTGGACCCACTGTCCGATCCAAAAATTTCATAGCACGGTCTGGCAAAACAAAATTTGTTGTCTGATAATAAATAAAACCTTCCGCCGTGAGTCAATCAAAAATATTGTCCTCAACTAAAAATAACTACACTGGGCAACAAAGCTGTCTTACTCAAAGTCGCACCTCGATAATGCAGTTCAATGTCGCCTCGATGTTCAGGTCAAACTTATTTGCCCTGACTTCCAAATCTTGATCAAATATATAATACCAATTAAAATAGCAAAGATTTTGCATATTTAACAATTTTCAAAACTTTTCTACGTCTTCCAAATAGTTTACGTGCCATTTGTTTATTTACGTGATACATCTAAAAACCGAAATTGAACAACAAGAAAAAAACCGAGTACAACGGCCCTTAATGAAAAATTGTAAACCGATTGGTAAACAAACACATTTAAATTAGTTTTAAAATTAAAGTTCTTTGAAAATATATTTGATTAAATCATTGTCTCCTATTAATATATATAAGCTGCAATTGAAAGAATAAAGTTAACTGTCTCATGAAGCAGTTTGTTTCAGCATTATTTACATGTGGGTTTAACAAAATGTCATTTAATTTATATTATTTGGATATTTTGGCCAGATAAACATGGCATGTATATAACAAACTGATTGGAAATGAATTACCATGAATAACTAGATATCTGTGAGATGGTTCCCATCTCTGTGGGCCCCGCCGACCTTGATCTCAAGGTCAAAGGTCATCAACCATGGTATGCGACACATCGCCTTGCTATTATCTACCCACATTCCAAATATCAAAAGCCTACCTCTCAATAGATAAAAAAGTTACAATTCGGACATGAATTTGTTATTCAGAAAGCAAGGACATGAATTTGTTATTCAGAAAGCAATAATGTGACCTTAAGGTCAAAGCTCAAGATCAAAGGTCAACAACCATGGTATGCGACACATCACCTTGATATTATCTACCCACATTCCAAATATCAAAAGCCTATCTCAAAAGATAAAAAAAGTTACAGCCTGGACATGAATTTGTCATACAGAAAGCAATAATGTGACCTTAAGGTCAAAGTTCAAGGTCAAAGGTTATCAACCACGGTATGCGACACATCGCCTTGATATTATCTACCTACATTCCAAATATTAAAAGCCTACCTCAAAAGATAAAAAAGTTACAGCCCGGACATGATTAGTTCGGACGGAAGGACGGACGGACAGACTGATCACTATAGGGCGTCTGCCACAAAGTGGCAGGGCCCTAATAATGAAAAAAACTGAATCTATTTGTGTTATGGTTTAAAAAAACAAGAAAAATCATCCAGAAATACCACAATTATTAACAATTTGATATAAATAAAAGAACAAAATTATGTAATGACTGTGAAGTCAAGTATGTTTATATGGTTTCCCTTATTTTTTCTATAAAAATAGAAAATTTTAGCAAATTTTGTGTCATCTTGGTGCACTTCTAGTATGTCTCTACAATAGTGGAGCCTGTAATCGCTCACCTGGAATCCAAATGACTGAAACTATATTAAAATTTTTGAAATTAACAGTTTCAGTCTAGTTGTTATAGCTTTTAAGTTAATACTGTGCAAAAACAAAACATTTCTTCAAAAAATTGGTTAAATACAATAACTCCTATAAGGTGCCATCGACAATTTCTGAAAATTAAATGGTTTTTAGGCATTGTCCTTTAGAAATTTACAGTTTTACTCTACTAATAGGTGCGTTATAGACTAATTTATAATTAAAAAACTGTTCATTTGTCCAAATTCATAATGAAAGGGCAATAACTCCTATAAAGAGTCATCTTGCAATTTTGGGCTAAGCAATCATTTGTAGGGCTTCTATTGTTGATCATTTGTGCAATTTACAGTTTTAATCTAGCTACTATAGTTTTCAAGTTACAGGACAAAAAAGGAAAATTTCATAACAAAATTGTCATTTAAGGGTAATAACCCCTATAAGGAGTCATCTGACAATTTCAGACCTATACAATGAATTGTAGGGCTTTTTTTGCTGATCATTTTACCAATTTATTATCTCACTCTAGCTGTTATTGTTTTTAAGTTACAGGACAAAAACGGAAAATTTCATAAAAAATTGCAATTTAAGGGCAGTAACTCCTATAAGGAGTCATCTTGCAATTTCAGACTTAATAGTAATTTGTAGGGCTTGTATTGCTGATCATTTTTGCGATTAACGGTTTCACTCTAGCTGTTAGTTTTTAAGTTACAGGACAAAAGCGGAAAATTTCATAAAAAATTGTCATTTATGGGCAATAACTTATTTAAGGAGTTGTCTGACAATTTTAGACCAATCAAGAGAATTCTAGGGTCTTTATTGCTGATCATTTTTGCAATTTACAGTTTCAATCTAGCTGCTATAGGTCAATTTACAGGACAAAAACGGAAAATTTCATAAAAAATTGCCATTTAGGGGCAATAACTCCTATAAGGAGTCATTTGACAATTTCAGACTAATACAGTGAATTGTAGGGCTTGTATTGTTGATCAGTTTTGCTATTTACAGTTTCACTCTACCTCATATAGTTTTAAAGTTACAGGACAAAAACAGAAAATTTCTTAAAAAATTACCATGTAAGGACAATAACTCATATAAGGAGTCATCTGACAATTTCAGACCAATCAAGTGAATTGTAGGGCTTTTATTGCTGATCATTTTTGCCATTTACAGCTTCACTCTACCTCGTATAGTTTTCAGGTTATATTGTAAATACCAAAAATTTTGTCAAAAATCCTCAAAAAAGGGCAATAACTCCTACAAGATGCCAATACACAACTTCGTACTAATAGCAACTATTGTAGACCTTAATGTGCTGATCAATTTGAAGTAACGGTTTTCTCTATAGCTATTATAGTTTTTTAGATAATGATCAAAAACCTGTGTTGACCCCCATGTTATATTTTTAGTAACAGCGGCCATATTTGTCTGTTGATCAACACCCTGGGTACAAACTTGAAACAAGGAACCCTAAGGATGATTGTGGCCAAGTTTGAAAAAAATTGGCCCAGTGGTTTCAGAGGAGAAGATTTTTGAAAAAGTTTACGACGGAGGACGGACGCCAAGTGATAGCAAAAGCTCACATGGACATTCGGTCCAGGTGAGCTAAAAAATATGGGTCTGACAAATACTTGGTAGGACTGACAAAACATTGAGGTCTGTCAGTCCTACTGTCTGGCAGACCTCCATGCATTTTCGGCAACTCTGAAAATACCTTCACTATTGTAGAGACATACTAGAAGAGCACCAAGATGACACAAAATTTGCTAACGATATTAAAATGTGTTGTTTGCTTTATAATATCCCCCCCACCCCCCACCCCACCCCTACCCCAAATTGTCCATGGAGGGAAAATGTATGTAAACAATAGAAACTGAATTAGTGTTCTCAATTCAGACCAAGTTCCATAAAATCCTGTTCAGTAGTTTCAGAGGTGTTACACTAACAAAATATGTGACAGACAGACAGATGGATGGAAAAACACAAACAATACGTCTCCCCACTGAAGTGGGGGAGGCATAATTTGTTAACTGTAATAGCAAAAGAACAGAAAATATAAGGTGAAAGCTTACCGAACATTAGTTTCTCCTGCCTGATAGGCATCGTCAATTGTCTTGTTGTTACTAAGGCTGTATTTACACCAACGACCACTACTATCATCAAACCATTTCCACGTATGACTGTTAGCCTGAAACATCAAACTTGTTATAAAAATAGTAAATTATATATTGGCATTTGATCTATCAAGATTTGGATGGGTACCAGTGATTAATCAAAACTGAAAAAAAATTTTTTAAAAACATGTCAGCTTAACTAAGGTCAGTCCAAGCTTGGATGCCTAGAAGTGATTAAAAACTTATTAAATAACACATCATGTTGTCTTAACTAAGATCAGTCCAGCTGATTGGTCACAAATTATTAATAATAAAAAAACATGTCATCTTCACTAAGATCAGTTCAGACCTAGATGTGTACCAGTGATTAATACCAATTGATGACTAAACACATGTAGAATGCGGAATAATCAGAAAGAAAGAATTCTGTCTGAAGAATAAACATTCGTTTGATATAGCACCTTATACTAGCAAAACTTGTAATCATACAAGCATGCTGAAAAAGAGGTGCTGTTTGGCATAGAAATAAACATTATCCTTGTATATTTCAATAAATAGTTTGACATCACTATAAACACAATTCTTGTGCATCTCAATAAACAACTAACAAGTGTGGACACAGAAAAATGTCTCTCCTGCATTCCCATCAGTAACGAAAAAAATAACGTCATGAGCATTATGTAAATAGTATTAAATTGATATCATTTAAAATATACAATGCATGGTTACAGAGAAACAGGTCTAATCCAAAAACTTTAACGTAGTCACTGGACCGTGAAATTGAGGTCATGGTCAGTTGAAACCTACAAGACACTCATGTACTAATCATTAGCAACATATATCCAAATACTGTTATCCTACCATGCATAGTTACAGATGAACTGCCCTAATATAAAACCTTAAAAATATAGTCACTGGACCGTGAAATTGAGGTCAAGGTCAGGTGACAGTACCCATCATAAGCTACCACTGGACCAAATTTGATGGACCTAGGGCTTAGGCTTACAAAGATATGAAGCAAGATGTCCAAGTGTTGACGCAGACGCCGCCGGATTCCAATATATATGTCTGGCCTCCAGCGACTATCGTTGCAGGCAAGACAGATATGGAAAAAAAAAACAGTTCTACAGTTAAATCTTCAAAAAACACTACCATTGTTTATTAATAGTCTTATAGTCTGGAAAAAATCAACGGAAACCTGTAAAGAGGAACACTCTTTAATCCAACATAAGAATTAGGGACTACCTATTTTGGCATCTCTTCACACATTAATTTTTATCAGACTTTAATCCAACATAAGGTTTAGAGACTACCTCGTTTGCATCAATGTAAAATTAGTTTTGGGCCTCGGTGGCCAAGTGGTTAAGGTAGTTCGTCTACTAATGAGCACTTAGCCTGTTAACAGAGGTTGCAGAATCGCGTCTCACTGCGGGAAGGGTGGAATCGACTCCAATCTTTAAAATGCCAGTTTTCCTACATAAGGTCTGTGGTTCACTCAGAGTACTACGGTTTACTACCCCAATAAAAACTGGATGCCATGATATAGCTGAAAAATTGCTTAAAATGGCAGTAAACATCATTTAAGCAAACAAACGCATTAATACCTATTCTGGCATTGTTCACACATTAATTTTTATCGCACTTTAATCCAACATAAGTATAAGGGACTACCTATTTTGGCATCTGTTCACACATTAATTTTTATCGGACTTTAATCCAACATAAGGATTATGGACTACTTATTTTATTTTGGCATCTGTTCACACATTTACTTTTTATATTAATGATTGTTTTTATTATCTATCTTGTTAAAATGCCACATGTTTTACTTTCTCCAGTATTAATGTTTTATACTTCCTTGCACACTGTGGTGCCTGGGATGATATATGTAAACAAGTCCTGGGTTGTTTCTGCTTAGCAGAGATCTACCTAACTCACCTGATTTTACATGCAATGAAGATGGCATTTCCCTGATGTTCAACCAAGTCCTGTAATTTTCAATAAACTTTAAAGAGGCCCATCCAAACAATATTGCTATAAAATTGTATTTCCATTGGTTAACTGGTTTTAGAGAAGAAGATTTTTGGTTAAAATTTGCCCATCGGGTCCTATGTTAAACTAAGTCCTGCGGTGGTGGCCATTTTGAATTTCCAATTGGCAATAAAAAACAAACTTTAAAGAAGACACCCAAACAATATTGTCAGTAAGTTTTGTTTCCATTGGTTAATTGGTTTCAGAGAAGAAGCCTTTTAAAACTTGTTCCATATGGTCCAATGTTTATCCATGTAATGCTGTGGTGGCCATTTTGATTTTCCTATTGGCATAAAAAAACATAAACTTCAAAGAGGACCATCCAAACAATATTGCTAGTAAGTTTTGTTTACATTGGTTAACCGTTTTTAGAGAAGAATCCTTTTAAAACTATTTCCCATAGGGTCCTATGTTAAACTAAGTCCTGCCGTGTCGGCCATTTTGATTTACCTATTGGAATAAAAAACATACACTTTTTAGAGGACCATCCAAACAATATTGGTAGAAAGTTTTGTTTCCATTGGTTAGTCGGTTTCAGAGAAGCCTTTTTAAACTTTCTTCCCATATGGTCCAATGTTAAACCAAGTCCAAAGGTAGCGGTCATTTTGAATTTCCAATTGGGATAAAAAAACATGAACTTTATAGAGGACCAAACAAACAATATTGCTAGTAAGTTTTGTTTCCATTGGTTAATTGGTTTCAGAGAAGAAGCCTTTTAAACTTTTTCCCATTAGGTCCTATGTTAAACTAAGTCCTGCAGAGGTGGCCATTTTGAATTTCCAATTAGCATAGTAATCATAAACTTTAAAAAGGACCATACAAACAATATTGCTAGTAAGTTTTGTTTCGATTGGTTAACCGGTTTCAGAAAAGAAGCCCTTTTAAACTTTTTTCCATAGGGTCCTTTGTTGAACTAAGTCTTGCGGTGGCAGCCATATTAGTTTATCAATCCAAATAAAAAACATAAACTATGTAAAGGTCCATCCAATGAACATAATGGCCAAGTTTGGTTTCAATTGGCCAAGTAGTTTCAGAGAAGATTAAAATGTAAAAAGTTTACAGACGCCGACGCCGGACGCAAAGTGATAACAATAGCTCACCTGACCCAAGGGTCAGGTGAGCTAATAATCAAGAATCAAGATTCTTTTTAAAATTAAAATACCTAATTATGTTTCAAAGACTTTTACCAAATGCTATTTATAACTATAACCTACATGAAGTTTGAATTAATGTTTAATTTAAAAGGACACAGAAGTATCTCCTCAAAAGTACTCCACTTTTTTTAAGTGGGACTGCTGCATATTTTTTAACACTAGATTTACATTAAAAAATCATATTTTTTTGCAAAGGCAAAAATGTATTGCCACAGAACGTCACAAATGACACGAGTTCATATGTGTGATATTTGTGCCAAGTTTGTTATTGCATTCTTCCCTTCCTAAATGACCCATGGGTATTAAGGTCAGTCGTACACAAGAATGCTTGCTAACCAATTGCAACATATCATAAAATTATTATTTAATAATTATTTGCAAACTAGTCAACTCAAAGAAAAAGAAAAAATTGTATTGTTACAACATGTCAGTCAAAATAAAATAATATAAAATGTTACAACATGTCAGTCAAAATAAAATAATATAAAAAAAAATAAAGTACATAAAGCATTTCAAAATCACCCATACATTCTACAATGGAAAGTAAAAGTGAGTGAAAAATATTCAGTGTTAAAATAGCCAACAATAGTTCCAGGTCTAGACAATACTCGTTAAGACCTTGTAATTTTCTTCCTACAATATTATAGTTGACAGGACTCACCACACTGGGCGAAGTGGGCGACAAAGTCGCCTTACTAGGACCTGAAGTCGCCCTAAGGTGCCTCAAAAGCGAAGTCGTTGTCGCCCGATTGTTCACATAAGATACTTGTAAATCTGGTCCAAAAACTTCACCCAGACTACTTATTTATCAGTAAATGTACAATAAAAAATCGAAGAATGTGTCCATGGGACACGGATGCCCCCGCTAAATGAAGTCCTAAACAGGAAGTAGTTGTCCGACAGGTCTGAAAGTTGCTTAGGACATACAACTTATGATACTGAACCACCCTGCTAAATTTCAAATTGTTCTCATGTACGGTTTCTGAGAAAAGCTTGACGGAAATTCGTACATACGGACGGACATATTTACGTACAAATGAAGTCCCAAACAGGAAGTAGTTGTCCGACAGGTCTGAAAGTCGCTTAGGACGTACAACTTGTGATACTGAACCACCCTGCCAAATTTCAAATTGTTCTCATGTACGGTTTCTGAGAAAAGCTTGACGGAAATTTGTTCGGACTTACAGACGGACGGACGGGCATGAGTAAAACTTAATGCCCCCCCGACATGTCGTCGCGGGGCATAAAAACTGCAAACAATATGCGTATTTAACATATTTTCAAACGATTTACGTCTTTCAAACCTATTACGCGCCATTTGTTTATTTACCGGGTGTGACTAATTACCGGAAGTGAACAACGAAGAAAAGTAACGTACAACGGCCCAAAATGAAAAATCATAATTTTTTTGATAAACAAACACTTTTAATTGGTTTCAAACTTCAGTACTTTCAATGTTTATTGTACTTCATCAATTTTCTTTGATAAATATATGAGCTGCACTTGAAAGAATAAAGATGTCTAGTAATTGACAAGTTCTGTAGATGGGTGTCCCATGAAGCAATTTGGATCAACTTTGTCCAAGTGTAAGTGTGCTGAACAGAAGAATTATTTCTGGGTTTAATGTAATGTCATTCTTTATATCTTCTTTGGAAATTTTGCTCATATAAACATGGCATATTCATAACAAATTGTTATGAATATTATGATATACAAGAACTCATGAATGTCTACACATAATAAAACAAATATTTTTGTTGATCTATTTTTATTTGTGAATACCTTGTATGGCTACAAGTACTGAAGTAGATAGAAAAATAGTCCCTATATCTGGTGCTTTTTTCATTGATTAATGATAAAGGTTATGTGCTTTTTGATATTGCATACCATGAATAATAATGAAAAAGAAAGGAAACAAACTGAATCTAAGTGTGTTAAGGTTTAAAAACACAAGAGAAATAATCCTGGAAATCGATGTAAATAATGAAAAATGTATGTAACTACTGCGAAATTAATTGTTTGTACGACCCCCCCTGACTTCTCCCTGGTCTCCCTATCGGGGCCTGACTTCTCCCAGTGATTTTGTTGCCTTTATTAAAAACAGCCCCTTCCTTTTAAATTGGGAAAATTTATCGATGTTTTTCTTGAAATTGGGAAAACAAAGCAATGGTTTTACACATATAAAAAAAGGAAAATAACAGTAGCAGTCAATAAAATAACTAAATTGGTCTTTTGTTAGATATATTTATTTGACATATGTGAGATGTTCAAACATCGGATGACTGCAGAAACTTCCATTTTGTTTGATTTTATATTATCAAGATGTTAGGAATTATATGGATTTATTTTGAGCAGTTTAATTTATTAAGTATAAAGTATCAATGAAAAAACAGAAAAAAAAATACATTACAATTATAGAATAACTTTTTTTAAAATAAGTTGCTAGAATTATAAATGAAGTACATGTAAAGTTAAAAATTTCAACACTTTGAATCCTATAAAAATAGCTGTATTTTATGTAAAATGCACTTAAACATATTTAAACATATTTAAAATAAGAAAATGAAAATGACTGTCAAAATACTAATTATTATTATGTTTAAATCGGTTTAATACTCGTTTAACACTGGCGGCATCGTATTGTGCAATTTCCGGCACACAGTTCATATCAGCTCCGGAACTTTTCTAAGCTTCTTTGCTTTAACCTGGTTTCCGGTATTAGTTTGCCACTGCGCAGTTTGTACAAGGTCAGACAGGAATCAGCTTACACTGTTTTGTTATGGCGCGTTACACGATAAACACGGAGTGACAAAAATACGAAGATTTCTTATTAAAATGTTAACAAAATTGGACGGCGAGTAGCCCTCTAACGGAAGCCATGAATAATATAGCCCTCGATCGCCTGTTCTTATGGTTTTCTGTTGGGATTTTTTTCACAAATTGGGAAATATTTACACAAAATTTGGGAAATTTGTTCCAGGGGAAACAGCCGAAATTCGGAGGCAAATTCAAGCTAACAAAATCACTGTCTCCCTGTTTGGCTGCCAGGGAGAAGTCACTTCTCCCTACTTTTTTAAAGTGTGGTGACCCCTGGTTGATATTACAAATAAACCAATACATTCAACTATCATTATGGGTTTCTAACCACTGAAAAACATTGGTTTGTTTATTTTCTGCCTTTTTATTATTAAATCAAGTATGGGAAAAAAGAAAGGAAACCGTTTGAACAACAAAAGCCAAAAGTCAAGGGACAATTACAAATACAAATTTAGACAAACATACAACACAAATCAAAAACCCAAAACACAAAAACAGAGTGAATAACCCGAACCCAACTAGATATCAATGAGATGGTATCCATCTCTGTGGACCCTTCCAACCTCAAGGTCAAAGGTCATCAACGATGGTATGTGACACATCACCTTGATATTATCTACACACATACCAAATATCAAAAGCCTCCTCTAAAGATAAAAACGATATAGCACGGACATGATTAGTTTCCGATTGACGAATGGAAGCTCAGACAGACTGACCACTATAGGGCATCTGCCACTAAGTGGCTGGGCCCTAATAAAAACCATGGGTTCACTCAGGTGCTCCGGACGAGTAAGCAGTGCCTGCCTCTAATTAGACACCAGTCAATTTTCTACACATCATGTCAGATCGTGTTTAAGAGATTGATTTCCAAAAACGATCAATAAAGTCATAATAACAACCATAGAACTTCTAAGTACCTATCAACCTAGGTACAACAAATTTTTGTTTGCGTAGCTTAATAGTCAACAGCAGTTAGCAGTCTAGAAAATCGAATGCCAATCATAGGATCTAGAATAATGTGTAATTTGTGAAATGTACACACCATGTGTTCAAGATGCTGAAATGTTATGAATGTGAAGTTGAAGTCATCATGTTTGTCAGTTAAGTTTGTAGTTTTCAGGGGTCACCACACTCTAAAAAAGTAGGGAGAAGTGACTTCTCCCTGGCAGCCAAACAGGGAGAAGTCAGGCCCTAATAGGGAGACATCAGGAGACACTAGGGAGAAGTCAGGGAGACCGTACAAATAATTTATTTCGCAGTAGTTACATACATTTTTCATTATTTACATCAATTTTCAGGATTAACTCTTGTGTTTTAAAACTATAACACACTTAGATTCTTTTTTTTTTTTCTTTCTTTTTCATTATTATTCATTGTATGCAATATCAAACAGCACATAACCTTTATCATTAATCAATGAAAAAAAAACCAGATATAGGGACTATAGATTATGCTTTTTCAACAATTAATTTCAAAGAAAGGAATCAAATTATTAATTTTAATTGTCCTTTAATAACCAGGGCTTATTTTTCTTGTGTACTTAATAATTTCAAGCGTTTACTAAAAAAATCCAAAGCCAGCCGGAAGGGGCATCCTGGATCTGCCACTGGTCTTGCTTTTCTTTAAAATGTTTCTGACAAATACATTTGGTCATGCTTCAATGATTTCCTATATATTCAACCAAATATATTTCACCAACTGTATTATCTTTCACTGTTTCATTGCTAGTTCAACCTACACCAATATTGATAAAATAAAATATTTTCCCTACCTACCTACCCACCCCTTCCAAGGTACAGTCGGAAAAAGGCAAACAAACATTATTTTAAGGCTGGCCTTGGCACAACTCAAAAACTACAAATGGGATTGTGCTAAAAATTCAACCCGATCTTCATTTTATAATACTTAACAGCTGTGCAAAGTTTAAAGAAATCTGTCATCCAACTGTTGACCTAAAAAAACTTGAATTGGACCAAGTCAAAAACTACAAATTGGATTGTGCTGCAAATTGAACTTGATCTTCATTTTATAGTATTTAATAGCTGTGCAAAGTTTAAATAAAATCTGTTGACACATTTTCAAGTTATCATCTGGAAACCACCGAGGCATGGACAGACGGACGGACACTCATATCCATTAGGAGGGTATCACATAATACACTGCCACTTTGTGTGGCGGGTTATAAAAAACTGTGATTAATACCTTTGTATTGTGCAAAAATACAAAAAATAACAAAGCTATGAAATATACCATGCAATACATTCATACATTTTTATAAACATTATTTTGAGGTACCGAAGAGGTATTAAACACGCACAGAACTTTAGCTACAATTTTCCATACTCGTGAACTAGGGGACAGATACCTGTATGCTGTGGAATAACTCAGGAAGAGATATAGCTCTATCTAAGGAATTACCAGCACTTAATGTTGCACCCTCTACTAGCAAATTTGAAAAATTTCAAACAAGCTGAAAAACAAGGTGCTTCACTATATTCAATACAAGTACTACAGAAGCAGACAACCAGTTATGCCATTTCAATACAGTGTACAACATATATATTGTTTTAATAATTACCAGAAGTTTTGCTGCCTCAGCTTTCCTCTTGGATATCACAGATACTTTTTCATACAAATCGAACAGTAAAAGCAAAGGAGCAAGCCATCTGGAATGATAGATGAGACATTTCAGTTATTGCATCTGTATGACTTTCATATAGGGATGTTCCAAAAAATATAAATTCCCCATCCCTACACCCACCCATGAAGGCACTTTTAATAGATAAATGTGTGTGGTTCTCAAAGTTAAAGTCCAGAATACAAGCCCACAATAATTTATTTAAAATATCTGTTTCAGGTCAATTACACTTGATTTTTTAACACATGTACTATAAACACCAAGTTTCTTACCATTTCAGTGGAATTCTAAAAATATTGTTTTAACTGAATAACCTTAAATAACTGCAGAATTCTGTTTGTGTAAATATTTGAAGGCAACACTTACTTTGATGTGATGATGTCTTTATTGGCCGACAGGAATTCTTGTTCACTATTGAGAACCTGGACTAGCATGTCTGTTAGAAACAGAGTATCAACTGTCTCTGCACATGGCATCATCATTTCCTGTAATACAAGAAATTTGTTTATATATACATATTAATCAAGGCAGAAATATTACCCTATTTATCTAGATATCAATTTTATTGATACCTAATTTGTTTACCTCCTTTGTAAAAGCCTCTTAATCCCATCCCTCTCCCTCTTTACATTTCTGACTTATTAAAAGGCTGAAATGTATAGCTACAATACCAGGATAAAAGTTATTGTAAAACCATCATCCAACGATGCCAATCGCTAAATTTATGTAGCACTGTTTTCGATCACAGGTGTCACTGCAGACACAGATGAAGATACACAATGCATATAAATAGAAAAATGAATCTATGTGAATTTGTATGACAAATATCACACAATACTGATAATGCAAGGATTTACGAGTCACTATTAATGAATCACACCAGGAGAACACATGTATCTGGGGGTCTTTCCAAATGTTTAAACTAACAGGATATACTTTGATATTACCTGGTCAGTTGGACAGATGTGTAAAAAAACAGATAAATGAGAAATTTTCAATTGTTACTCATAAGGTCTAATGTTAAACTTAGATATTTTTTCAGTTTTTCATACATCATGGATCCATGAGAACAAATTTACACTGATCAGTCAGGCCATATATTTTCAATACCAAGTTAGAAGGTCATCAGTCCCATAAAACATAAATGGTGCATACTAAAATATATACAAAACCATGAAATTCAATTCACTAACTTAATCAAGCAAAAACATTTGTTTAGACATATTACAATCAAAATACATTATAATAATATGTAAATAAGAACATGGTCAGAACATGAATCTTACATGAATCTGAGTGCATGAAATGAAAATCTGTGTATTTACAAGTCATGCTAGAGCACATGTATGGTGCAACTTTCAAATACACTAATCCAAAATTAATTTCTTAGAACTTTTAAACCTCTATAAGTAGTTAATCTTTTGGTGTATAAAATGTTGTTTTAACTACACATTCCACCACAATAGATAAAACATCAATCTTCACTTATAACTGTACTTTATTACCAGTTGGCTGAATTTTATAATCCCGTTTTTGTTCAAAACAATTAAATCTGTTGACAGCATTGTGGGCAGTGCTATAACAAATTACTATCTTAGCAAAAGTTTGTGATTTTACAATTTAATTGTATATGGGAAACATTCGCTACTTAAAATAATTTGTCAAAGGCCAAAGTGGCAAGCGCTAGCTAAATCCCTGCAATCTCAAGTCAAACCTTATACATAACATTTAAAAACAGTACCTAACTGTAGACTCTAGCATGTATTATTTAAGGTTGAAATGTATAGCTACAATACCAGGATAAAAGTTATTGTAAAACCATCATCCAACGATGCCAATTGCTAAATTTATGTAGCACTGTTTTCGATCACAGGTGTCACTGCAGACACAGATGAAGATACACAATGCATATAAATAGAAAAATGAATCTATGTGAATTTGTATGACAAATATAACACAATACTGATAATGCAAGGATTATCAATACTGATAATGCAAGGATTTATGAGTCACTATTAATGAATCACACCAGGAGAACACATGTATCTGGGGGTCTTTCCAAATGTTTAAACTAACAGGATATACTTTGATATTACCTGGTCAGTTGGACAGATGTGTAAAAAAACAGATAAATGAGAAATTTTCAATTGTTACTCATAAGGTCTAATGTTAAACTTAGATATTTTTCAGTTTTTCATACATCATGGATCCATGAGAACAAATTTACACTGATCAGTCAGGCCATATATTTTCAATACCAAGTTAGAAGGTCATCAGTCCCATAAAACATAAATGGTGCATACTAAAATATATACAAAACCATGAAATTCAATTCACTAACTTAATCAAGCAAAAACATTTGTTTAGACATATTACAATCAAAATACATTATAATAATATGTAAATAAGAACATGGTCAGAACATGAATCTTACATGAATCTGAGTGCATGAAATGAAAATCTGTGTATTTACAAGTCATGCTAGAGCACATGTATGGTGCAACTTTCAAATACACTAATCCAAAATTAATTTCTTAGAACTTTTAAACCTCTATAAGTAGTTAATCTTTTGGTGTATAAAATGTTGTTTTAACTACACATTCCACCACAATAGATAAAACATCAATCTTCACTTATAACTGTACTTTATTACCAGTTGGCTGAATTTTATAATCCCGTTTTTGTTCAAAACAATTAAATCTGTTGACAGCATTGTGGGCAGTGCTATAACAAATTACTATCTTAGCAAAAGTTTGTGATTTTACAATTTAATTGTATATGGGAAACATTCGCTACTTAAAATAATTTGTCAAAGGCCAAAGTGGCAAGCGCTAGCTAAATCCCTGCAATCTCAAGTCAAACCTTATACATAACATTTAAAAACAGTACCTAACTGTAGACTCTATAGTCAATTTTACCGTGTCATTCCGACGGGATTTTGCTTCACAAAATTGAAAACTGCTACCGCGTTTGGTCGAGTTTAGGGTTCTTTAGTAGATCTTTTTTTCCACTTTTTGAAAGTAACAATTGTTTTCCACAGTTAATCGGCTTTTTGAAATGCGGCCGTTTTTTCATTTTGCCAGATCGATTTTCCATAGGAAGTCAGCCATTTTTGTATGTTAAGGGGTCTAATGTTGTTTACAAACGTTCGTCTGTTTTCGTAACGTACAATGGTATTCGGACAAACCACGAGACTTTTCCCGCCTCAACTGCAGACGACATTACCCGAAGGATTTCGATTAGACAACAATGGAATTTTCCTAACGTACACTTCCGTTCAAAACAAGGTCAAAATTTAGTATGGAAAATCGATCTGGCAAAATGAAAAAACGGCCGCATTTCAAAAAGCCGATTAACTGTGGAAAACAATTGTTACTTTCAAAAAGTGGAAAAAAAGATCTACTAAAGAACCCTAAACTCGACCAAACGCGGTAGCAGTTTTCAATTTTGTGAAGCAAAATCCCGTCGGAATGACACGGTAAAATTGACTATAGTATGTATTATTTAAGGTTGAAATGTATAGCTACAATACCAGGATAAAAGTTATTGTAAAACCATCATCCAACGATGCCAATCGCTAAATTTATGTAGCACTGTTTTCGATCACAGGTGTCACTGCAGACACAGATGAAGATACACAATGCATATAAATAGAAAAATGAATCTATGTGAATTTGTATGACAAATATAACACAATACTGATAATGCAAGGATTTATGAGTCACTATTAATGAATCACACCAGGAGAACACATGTATCTGGGGGTCTTTCCAAATGTTAAAACTAACAGGATATACTTTGATATTACCTGGTCAGTTGGACAGATGTGTAAAAAAACAGATAAATGAGAAATTTTCAATTGTTACTCATAAGGTCTAATGTTAAACTTAGATATTTTTTCAGTTTTTCATACATCATGGATCCATGAGAACAAATTTACACTGAACAGTCAGGCCATATATTTTCAATACCAAGTTAGAAGGTCATCAGTCCCATAAAACATAAATGGTGCATACTAAATTATATACAAAACCATGAAATTCAATTCACTAACTTAATCAAGCCAAAACATTTGTTTAGACATATTACAATCAAAATACATTATAATAATATGTAAATAAGAACATGGTCAGAACATGAATCTCACATGAATCTGAGTGCATGAAATGAAAATCTGTGTATTTACAAGTCATGCTAGAGCACATGTATGGTGCAACTTTCAAATACACTAATCCAAAATTAATTTCTTAGAACTTTTAAACCTCTATAAGTAGTTAATCTTTTGGTGTATAAAATGTTGTTTTAACTGCACATTCCACCACAATAGATAAAACATCAATCTTCACTTATAACTGTACTTTATTACCAGTTGGCTGAATTTTATAATCCAGTTTTTGTTCAAAACAATTAAATCTGTTGACAGCATTGTGGGCAATGCTATAACAAATTACTATCTTAGCAAAATTTGTGATTTTACAATTTAATTGTATATGGGAAACATTCGCTACTTAAAATAATTTGTCAAAGGCCAAAGTGGCAAGCGCTAGCTAAATCCCTGCAATCTCAAGTCAAACCTTATACATAACATTTAAAAACAGTACCTAACTGTAGACTCTAGTATGTATTATTTAAGGTTGAAATGTATAGCTACAATACCAGGATAAAAGTTATTGTAAAACCATCATCCAACGATGCCAATCGCTAAATTTATGTAGCACTGTTTTCGATCACAGGTGTCACTGCAGACACAGATGAAGATACACAATGCATATAAATAGAAAAATGAATCTATGTGAATTTGTATGACAAATATAACACAATACTGATAATGCAAGGATTTATGAGTCACTATTAATGAATCACACCAGGAGAACACATGTATCTGGGGGTCTTTCCAAATGTTAAAACTAACAGGATATACTTTGATATTACCTGGTCAGTTGGACAGATGTGTAAAAAAACAGATAAATGAGAAATTTTCAATTGTTACTCATAAGGTCTAATGTTAAACTTAGATATTTTTTCAGTTGTTCATACATCATGGATCCATGAGAACAAATTTACACTGAACAGTCGGGCCATATATTTTCAATACCAAGTTAGAAGGTCATCAGTCCCATAAAACATAAATGGTGCATACTAAATTATATACAAAACCATGAAATTCAATTCACTAACTTAATCAAGCCAAAACATTTGTTTAGACATATTACAATCAAAATACATTATAATAATATGTAAATAAGAACATGGTCAGAACATGAATCTTACATGAATCTGAGTGCATGAAATGAAAATCTGTGTATTTACAAGTCATGCTAGAGCACATGTATGGTGCAACTTTCAAATACACTAATCCAAAATTAATTTCTTAGAACTTTTAAACCTCTATAAGTAGTTATTCTCTTGGTGTATAAAATGTTGTTTTAACTGCACATACCACCACAATAGATAATGCATCAATCTTCACTTATAACTGTACTTTATTACCAGTTGGCTGAATTTTATAATCCCATTTTTGTTCAAAACAATTAGTTCTGTTGACAGCATTGTGGGTAATGCTATAACAAATTACTATCTTAGCAAAAGTTGTGATTTTACAATTTAATTGTATATGGGAAACATTCGGTACTTAAAATAATTTGTCAAACGCCATAGTGGCAAGCGCTAGCTAAATCCCTGCAATCTCAAGTCAAACCTTATACATAACATTTAAAAACAGTACCTAACTGTAGACTCTAGTATGTATTATTTAAGGTTGAAATGTATAGCTACAATACCAGGATAAAAGTTATTGTAAAACCATCATCCAACGATGCCAATCGCTAAATTTATGTAGCACTGTTTTCGATCACAGGTGTCACTGCAGACACAGATGAAGATACACAATGCAAATAAACTGAACACTAGAATATTCCTGAATGTTCATATCAGAGGTCATTCTGAAGGGCAGTTTAGCAAGTGTAAAGCTCAGGAAAGATTGTGTACTATTTACCATTCTTATATTGGTAAATATTTAATATTTTGGAAAGACTGTTTTAATTATGACAGGTAAATAAACAATAACTTTTGTGTGCAACTACATGCATTTTAAAACGTTTTACTTACTGTGTAATGAAGGTAAGAAGTGCAGGGCTAACAAATTGATTGATGTTAGTGTTTTTGAAACTTTTCAAATCTGGGGGTCATGATGACCCTCTGCAGCTGAGTTTAGGAAGTCAAATACAATTTTCAAGGGTCATATTTATTATTCAGTTTTGATGACAAAAAACTTGTATCGAAGAATGCAAACAAGAGTAAACAATATATACCACAGCCTTCAATTACATTTCGAGAGATTGTAATATAATTTCTGCATGAATTATTTCTACCTCTGAAATAATACATCTGGTGTATGAAAAAAATGTTTTGTTTTGTTTCAATATCCTAATACAATTGATTTCAATAATTGTTTATGAAAAAAGAATTTGATAGTATCATACATGTGTATCTAACCATAATTTCAAAGAAGGTAATTATTTAGTGTGACATCTCTGGAAACACAGCAAAGATAAGATGAAAGCTTATTTATTTTTATCTGTTTAGTTTCTTTAAGAAAACTAGACAAGGTCTGTAGTGTAGAGTGTTGAGGCACGGGTAGAGGTATTGAACAGCTGAAAATAACTACAACTGTTGAAACTTTAATAGATATCTGAATGCAAAAGGATAATATATTTTGTCAAGTATATGATCATTAGTAAACCAAGGTCCCTCTAAATTCGATTTCTGAAAGATTTTGGAACAGACGGTTGCAGAAGTTTGCACTTCGCAGTGCTTGATCACGTGGTTGCGCTACTTCAATCCTACTTCAAAAACAATCGTCGTGCTCATTTTGGAATGAATTTATAAATTTTATCATTTTGACTGTTTAGTGTTGCCTTAATCAAATAAAATGCAATCAAAGATAGGAAGCGTATCGTTCCACGTGTATACAAAACTGTCATTAGTGTGGAAGATAAAGTCAGTAAAGATAAAGGAAGTAACGAACTGGTTACCGTTGAAAATTACAGTTTTCCTTAAACAGCAACACAAAGAATACCAGCTTTTACATTTTCCAAAAAGTATGTAAACGGTAAATAACATACGCTGCTGGATCATACGAGTATTGAAACATTTTTGGTACATAATTTGCTGCGTCATGATGACCCTCTGGGTAATATTTTTGGGGGTCAAAAATGTTTTTTATGCGTAAAATACGCACAAATTTGCGTTAACGGAAACACTGATGTTAGGTTATAAGTTTGTAAATGCACATTCTTTCCTGCCAATGTTGTTATTGATCAAGTTTTTTATGCATAACTGTACATCAGAAAAGCTGATCGATCCACAAGCAAACCTAGCAAGTTATACTTGTCCATGCGACTTACCCTTAAGCAATAAACTGGGAAAGATGGAGTCTCACAGCAAATCTTAAGGAGCCCTCTAAATTATACCTGTCCATAAAACTTACCTCAAACAATAAACTGAAAAGATGAAGTCTTGCAGCAAACCTTGAGGAACTTTCTAAGTTTGTTTGTCTGTCTTCCCTGGAATTGGACTCCAATACGACTTTGGAGAGATCTTTAATCTAATAAACACAAGAAATAAAATAAGACACCAGAACCAATTTCCATACTTGGTAAGCTTTATTGTTTGAATGGTGTTTTAACACCACTTTCAGCAATTTTTCAATTATATATTGGGGCGTCCACTTTTTATTAGCAGAGGAAGCCATAGTACACGGAGAAAACTGGCAATCCTTGTCAATTAAGATTGGACTCGAGTACATCCTGCCTGCAGTGAGAATCGAACCCGCAATCTCAGTGTTGACAGACCATGTGGTCAATAGTAGATGAACTACCTTAACCACTCTGACACCGAGGCCCTCAGATGAACTACCTTAACCACTCTGCCACCAAGGCCCCTGGTAAGCAAACATTTTCAAAAACAAAAGGAATGTCATGATAGCCAGAAAATCCCTTTAAAAAATTATCATGTTTATGGGTAGGTGGCTAAAAAATCTTCCCCAAGAATAAAAATTGTTACTCCATAGTGGCTTCCCTGGGCACCATGCATGTTTTAATGGAACAGCCGTGAGCAAACATGAAAAGATTTGAATAATTCTATTTAAAGTGAAGCATATACAACTTTATTCAGAAATATCCAAAGTAAAAAATTGTTCTTTCAAAATTGGTACTTTACCTCTTGAACTATTCTCGTTAAGATATCTTTCTGCCATTTTACACCATTTCTTTGAGTGACAACTAGGAACAAGTCGCTAACTCTGTACACAGTTTCTGGTAAGGTATCTAAGAAACCAAGACATCCTACAAAAAATTATGTGATACTTAGTTCAAATATTTTTTGAAACTATAAATTCCCATAAAAAGCAGCATATAGTCCACGCCTATTTCTTGGACCAGAAAATTCTGGAAAAATTCTTATATTCTTTTATGGTAATAATCCAGATATGGACTTCTCTCAGATGTCGGTTATCAACAAAGCATCTTCTGATATATGCTTGTCTTTTGATAGATCATCACAGAGTTCAGTCACACATTTCACATTTTAAACAAAGTACAACTTAAATTCAAAATGTTCAGCTAACTTGTATGCATTGAAAGAAATTGCCAGATCTAGAGAAACTATACCTATATTAAAAGTAGTGATTCATTCACAGAACAATAAATATAAGTTGTATAAATCTATTTAATGTTTTTGCACCATACCAGTAACGACTGAATCCGTAAAGCCGTCTAAAGCTTCCTTATCAAGTGGCTCTTCATATTCTTGTTTTTCATCTATCTCCTCTTTCTCTTCCAGTTTTGGCTGATCTGGTGTTGATGCTAGTGCAGGTGCAGGTTGGTTTGCCTTAAAAAAATTAATTGCAAAAGTAATACTTTTAATTTGTGTACAGTAAAAAACTAGAGTAAAAACACCTGTGAGCAATGCTCACCATTGATACCCCCCACTTCACAATTACTTTGAAAATTCAGGTGTTCTTAATTATGAAATTGAAACTTTATCTAGTTAAACGTGAAGGTGAAATTGCAGATAATACATGTAACCCTCCCCAACCCCCAAAGAATGGCATCCCCTATGTCAATGACAAAGTCCATGTTTTTCTATGGCAAACCTCCAATAATATTCTGATCAAAATGTTTAATATCCAATGCACAATGGCAATATGTGACCAAGATTCTGTATAAGTTTCAACAAATTCCATTCAGTGGTGTAGGAGGAATTGTAAATAAAAGATGGGTATCCCATTATGTCCATTACAAACTCCATGTTTTTCTATGGGAAACCCCAAATATCATTCCGATCAAAATGTTAAATATCTCCTGCACAATGGCACTATGTGACATGGATTCTGTGTAAGTTTCAACAAATTCCATTCAGTGGTGTAGGAATGAGTTGCACATAAGAGATGGGTATCCCTCATGTCCATGACAAAGTCCATGTTTTTCTATGGGAAACCCCAAATATCATTCCAATCGAAATGTTATATATCTAGTGCACAATGGCAATATGTGACAACATTCTGTGTAAGTTTCATCAAATTCCATTTAGTGGTGTAGGAGGAGTCGCACATAAGAAATGGGTATCCCCTAATGTCAATGACAGTCTGTGTTGTTCTATGGGAAACCCCAAATATCATTCCGATCAAAATAATAAATATCTCCTGCACAATGGCACTATGTGACAAGGATTCTGTGTAAGTTTCAACAAATTCCATTCAGTGGTGTAGGAGGAGTTGCACATAAGACATGAGGACCCCCTTAGGTCAATGACAATGTCCATGTTTTTCTATGGGAAACCCCAAATATCGATCCGATCAAAATGTTTAATATCTCCTGCACAATGGCACTATGTGACAAGGATGCTGTGTAAGTTTCTTTAAATTCCATTCAGTGGTGTAGGAGGAGTTGCACATAAGAGATGAGGACCCCCTTAGGTCAATGACAATGTCCATGTTTTTCTATGGGAAACCCCAAATATTGATCCGATCAAAATGTTTAATATCTCCTGCACAATGGCACTATGTGACAAGCATTCTGTTTAAGTTTCATTAAATTCCATTCAGTGGTGTAGGAGGAGTTGCACATAAGAGATAGGGACCCCCTTAGCTCAATGACAAAGTCCATGTTTTTCTATGGGAAACCCCAAATATCATTTCGATCAAAATGTTAAATATCTCCTGCACAATGGCACTATGAGACAAAGATTCTGTGTAAGTTTCATCAAATTCCTTTCAGTGGTGTAGGAGGAGTTGCAAATAATAGAAAGTGTAACGGACGGACGGACGGACGGAAGGACGGACGGACGGAAGGACGGACGGACGGAAGGACGGACGGACACCATGAACACTATATACCCCCCGCTTTTCAAGCGGGGGGTATAATAAAGTCGAAGCATTTAAAGCTTTGTATTCTTTATATCTCACATTCAAACAATGGTGCTTTTTAAAATGAGACTAGATAGCAGTGAGATGGTATCTCCTATGTCCCTTTCTATAAATAGGCTTTGATTAGAAAATAGTAGGAACAGATGCTTGGACCCAAATAAGTCATTCAGAAAGCAATCATGCGACATTGAGGTCAACCATGGTGTGTGACACATCCCTTATATGCCAAATATCAAACATAGGTCCATAAAAAAGAAAAAATTTACAGCCCAAACACGATTTGTTACAGACAGACTGATCACTATAGTGAGACTCAAATTTTCATGGCAGGGACCTCATAACATGTTTCTACACCAAGGCCCTGGAATTTTCCTGAGTCATGTCGGACATTTTACCGAGTCATGTCAGACATTTTACCAGTCATCATATAAAAAATATTGTGTTTGCTTGAGCTGGGATGTGCATGTGCTTTTCTTTAAATTCCAGAATAAAGGTCTTTTAAATTTGTTTCAAGACAGTGGTAGATATTAGTTGTTGTTTTGTATGGGTTCCTATGATATAGGCACCGTGCAAGAAAGGATATATATATGTAGGAAAACATTCTACTTCCTAAAATTTCTTTATTATATGATGACATGTTGTCTATTCAACAAAGTAATAGCAAACAACATTTTTTATGAACATTCGTGAGACATTTTCATCAACCGGAAGTAGGAAGTTGTGTCAAAATTACAACAAGTTAGGAACAGAATTGAATTTTATACGATACTCTGCGATGGACCACGTTTTTTACAAGTTATTATTTATTGAATTAAATATTTATTTTTGTTTTCATCATTTCAATAGAATTTAATTTGAATTGATTTTCCCAAGATTTATGTACGTCGTCAGGTTCATTGGCGCATGCGTGATGTACAATTTTGACCACACGTGTTTTTCCATCAATAAGTCATATTTTCTAAGCAATATAACATACAACCACTTCGTTCCTATTGTTTCAAAATACTGTTGCAATAACATATTCTACAAAATGGATGAAACAGATCTGTACTCATACTTAGGTTATCACTTGTGTTAACCATATTACGTAATTAACACTTGACTGGAGTGAATGATTACTCAATAAACACATGTGTCAGTGACGGGAAATAGCCTTAGGGTTGATTTTTTAATAAAATATTTATATCTAGAGGAAATTAAAGGTATTGAAACCAACTAAAAGATATTTATATTATGACCAAGTTATATATCACTTTTTTGGATGTCCGATTTGACTAAACCTTAGTCGGACATTTTAATGTAAATGTCGGACATGTCCGGCAAATATGACCGTTTCCAGACCCTTGTTCTACACCTGTTGTATTGACATTTCAGACCTATCAGTGTAGCTTTCCTCAGATTGTAAGTTTCAACAACATATTTCAGATATATGCTTGTCATTGATTAATCATCACAGAAAAGTCACAAGAAGATTTAAACAAGATATGTTTATATCATGTGCAATTACAAATGAAAGTATATGGTAATGATATTGGTCACTTGTGTACACATTGTTTTTTCGGAAATACACACATTTCACTTTTATCCGAGTTGTGTATTGTGAATCGTCTTGTTATATAAGTTACATGTATGACAACAAATTAAATAAATAAATTAAATTAATTTGTGAAAACCTGTCATTCAAATTGTTCTTTAAACATCATAAATTCTAAAGCAGTTTGTAGTCCTGTATGCAAGAATGAATTTGAAATCTGACACCTAAATTAGGGCATTTTATGGGTTATTTCTTGTTTCAAATTTTCAAATCTTTTACTTCATGTTTCAGTCCATTTTGCCTTTAACTCGGACATGGTAAAATTGGTTTATCCTAACCATTTTACATGTTTTACACCTTTGTTCCAACCAACATGTTTGATTGATTTCTGGACCAGATGCTTTAATTAAAACACGGTCTCAAACATGCATATTTCAATTTCCAGTATTTCCATTGGTAAAAAGTTCATTTTCTACAAGCAAGAAATCAATCTAATACCTTATCATAACAATAAAATTACTGTAGGGGCTGGTAAGACCAAGTGTTGTAAAAATTTAATTAAACCAAGCGACCAGAAAAACTTAAATTCTGTTCAACAGATCTTTTCATGTTGTCAAACCAAATGTTAAACAGAATCTCGAACTATGTCACAAGTGCCCGGTTTCATGAAAAATCTCAGATTTGAGGATTTCCTCAATTTCTCAACTCAAATATTGACTAATCCGATTGCTGGAAATTTGGAATTTGAAGAAAAACTCATGAATTTGAGGAAAATCTCAATTTGAGAAGTTTTATGAAACTGGGGCAAGGTCTGTTTGTATATCATGTTGCATACATTATCGGTTGACATCACAGCATTTTGTCCTAAAGACATTGCAATAGCCCTCATCATCTGATCTTCTTCTGACATCTCCAATACCATTCCAAGTGGCTAAAAACAAAACAACTATAGCAATCAAGAATAGCAAAACAATGAAATACAGTCTAGTATACTCAAGCTTATTAAAACAAAGTGTCATAAATAAGTGAAAACAAAATTATCGTAAAGAAATCTTTGTTCCCATTTAGAATACATCAAATTAAAGAGGTGTACATTACTTTTAAGTCCATAGGTTTGACATTTCAGCAATAGCACATTTAATTTTAAACATGAATGAAGGACAACACTACATTTGTTGACTACAATGTATGTTTTTTCATTATATTCACAATCAGGTCTAATAACAGAAACTAATGTAGTCATTTGAACAAAATGAAAAAAATCGAAGAATGTGTCCATGGGACACAGATCCCCATCTTAATGAGTCACAAACAGGAAGTAGTTGTCCGACAGGTCTGAAAGTCACTTAGGTGTTACAACTTGTGATACTGAACCACCCTGCCAAATTTCAAATTGTTCTCATTTACGGTTTCTGAGAAAGCTTGACGGAAATTAGTACGGATGGACAGAAATTCGTACGGACATGTGGTCGCGCGGGCATAAAAATGTACCATCATTAATTAACACAAATGATACAAGTTCACTTGAGTATATAATGCTGTTGTTTATTTTGCATTCTTCCCTTCCTAAATGACCCATGGATTGCGGGGTCAGTCGTACACAAGAATGCTCAAGTAACACAATGATAACACAAACTCATATATGTAAGTACTGATCATTAGATACCTACATCAGAAACTGCTGGCACTGCAGGGGGAGGTGGGTGTGTCAATATGTATTCTGTAGCCTGCTCCAAACTGGTACAATGAGCCATGGCTTCATAGGCTTGCTCTCTATCAAAACCCATATCAATCAGCTGCAAAACAATTAATAGAACTAATCTACATATAACAAACATTAACTTTAATGTCTAGTCCAATTTTTATATTCATCAAAATAATAAAATCTTGTACTCTATATCATCACAAAGTAACATTAATAATCTAACAAACCTTTTAGACCTTCACCAAAACTAAAAAAATTTCAGGCATTCTGAATTTATTATACATGTAACTGCCTTGTGAACAGTTTCTGCATTATTTCTAACGAAGTTCTTTAAAACTTGTATATAGAATAGCAGACACATGACACTCATGACATACTTACCAAATGTACATGATGTAAGTTAACATCGTGGTCTGGGTCTGGAGGAACAGATGGACCTGGGGCTGCACTTGTTGGTACTTCTGCAGGTGGTTTCTCTTTAGCTAAATGCTCCTAAAGTGACACAATATTAGACATCTAAAATCATATTTCAACAAATATTATTTTTGTCACATCACTCATAAAGCTAGACCAACCAAGATCAATGGACAACGATATCCTTATATTACAAATTTTGGACCACATACTTATATCTTTATCCTGTTTGGTTATTTATCCATTTCAGATTAAAATCTGGATTACAGACATACTTTGTATGAATATACTCTTCTTATTTTGATCATTCATAATATATATGAATTAATTTTGATAATTTTTCTAAATTTAGATCACAAATTTAATTTTTTTTTACTTGTAAATCAGAAACCAAGACAAACAAGAGTCCCATGGTTCACAATTATTCCCAGTCTCACTGGCTATCCTTCCAAAAAGAATATGTAATGATACCTCTTCTAGTTACCATTTACACATTCCTTCTGTGCTCCATTTACCCTTGGGGATTTGGCTAGTGTAAACGTTGGATCTTTGATTCATTTTTGTGTTTTATGTCATTTACTGCATTAAATCCGTATCTAACAGTTTTCAGTTATTAAATTGAACTGTGTTCACCCACAGTTGAAAAACAATGACAATTCCAACTCCAATTTTGGATAAGAAAAGAAACTTTTCCAGACAGTCACAGATACAAGTCACCCAAGTTTTACTGGCCATTCCCACACCCTTATATATACATCATAACAAACCTTTATCAAGGTTTATTGGATAACAAGTTCTCTCTTTAAGACTGACATTTGACCACCATAACCTTTAAATTAGGGTAAATTTCTTTGATAATGAGTCCGCCCTTGACAATTTGACTCAGTATAGCCAGCAACGACTGCGACACAATAACACAATAAGCCTTCTTTTAATCAAATTACCTTGATAATGAGTTCTGCCTTGATAATATGACTCAGTATAGCCAGCATCGACTCGGACATTCTTCCACCATAAACCTTCAGAGGTTTTTTATTCCACATGTTCATCACAGCATTGAATGCAGCCTAAAATAATAATACAATAACATTGAAATCATCTGCTAATATACTTGCATGTAAACACTTGTCCTTCTAACAGCAATATTATATATAAACCAGAGGCTCTTAAGAGCCTGTATCACTCACATGATTTTATAGGCAATGAAGATGGCATTTCCCTGATGTTCAACTGATATTTTCAATAAACTTTAAAGAGGACCATCCAAACAATATCGCTATAAAGTTTTGTTCCCATTGGCCAACCGGTTTTATAGAATTTTTTTCTTTAATTTGCCCATAGGGTCCTATGTTAAACCAAGTCCTGCGGTGGTGGCCATTTTGAATTTCCAATTGGCAATAAAAAACATAAACTTTAAAGAAGACCATCCAAACAATATTGTCAGAAAGTTTTGTTTCCATAGGTTAATCAGTGTCGGAGAAGAAACCTTATAAAACCTTTTCCCATAAGGACCATCCAAACAATACTGCAAGCAAGTTTTGTTTCCATTAGATAACAAGTTTTAGAGAAGAAGCCTTTTTAAAATTGTTCCCAAAGGGTCCTATGTTAAACTAAGTCCTGAGGTGATGGCCATTTTTATTCCCCAATTGGCATGAAAAACAAACTTTATAAAGGACCATCCAAAATAATATTGGTAGTAAGTTTTGTTTCGATTGGTTAACCGGTTTCAGAGAAGAAGCCTTTTTAACTTTTTTCCCCATAGGGTCCTATATTAAACTACGTCCTGCGGTGGTGGCCATTTTTATTCCCCAATTGGCATAAAAAACCTTTTTTTTTTCTTTTTTTTTTGCTAGCAAGTTTTGTTCACATTGGTTAACCGGTTTCAGAGAAAACGCCTTTTTTAACTTTTCCCCGTAGGGTCCTATGTTAGGTGGCGTCCATTTTGATTTTCCAATTGGCATAAAAAACATAAACTTTATAAAGGACCATCCAAACAATATTGGTAGTAAGTTTTGATTGGTTAACTGGTTTCAGAGAAGAAGCCATTTTAAACTTGTTTCCCATAGGGTCAAATGTTAAACTAAGTCCTGCTGTGGCGGCCATTTTGAATTTCCTGTTGGCATAGTAAACATAAACTTTATAAAGGACCATCCAAACAGTATTGCTAGTAAGTTTTGTTTTGATTGGTTAAACGGTTTCCGAGAAGAAGCCTTTTAAATTTTTTTCCCATAGGGTCCCATGTTAAACTACCGTACATACTCGCCCATAAGACTACGGCGCCAATAAGACGACCCCCCTTTTTCATGAAAACAATTCATTACTTTCGTCTTGACCCTGCTATAAGACGACCATCAAATTAGAAAAATATCTACAAGACTTTATGTCTTTATCAAGAATAAACTTGTCCTTGTATTAGAAATAATATTGGCGCCATTAAAACAACTTATTAATACTTAAATAATTTATCATCAAACAGTTATTAATCCCGACTATCATCAGGGGAATACTAAGGAAAAGGGGAGCGAAACGTACTTGATAACGGCGGGAAATATCTACTTCCTTCAAACTGAAGAAGGTTACTTCCTGTTTTGATAATAAAAGACAAATAGAACATCTCATTAAATCGATAATCATTTGTTTTTTGTAATTAATTTGAACAAAAAGTTATTTACAGTAATTTAAAACACTTGTCCATGCAAATTGGTATATATTTTTAAGTTTAAATGCCCTATCAAATTTTGATTAAAATTCTAACATGACATGAGCAACTCTTAACACGAGATAATCGGATTATCTTTTGACACTGAACATGCCAAGCTGTGAATAAACATATGATTATCAAACTTTTAAAATTCTAATTGTACATCTTTTACCTATAATTCAAGTATTAAATAAATTAAAACTTAATTAATCTAATTGATCTTTTTAAATTGGGACAACATAAACAAGACATCACAACAAGCTAAGTGTCAACACTTCAAAAGATTTTTGAATTCACTACTAAATAAACAATAAACAAGAAAAAAATTACATGTTTGAATTGAAATACATTACCGTTAATAACATACCGTATATCCCGAACTATAGGACGTTTTGATTTGGAGAAATTTTACGATTTTTCGGAAAGAGGATCGTAAAATTCCTTGGTAAGATCGTAATTTTTCCCACTTACCTTTTTAGATATTGATAAAATTTTACCCCCAAGTGGTTGACCATTCCTATAAGACGACCCCCCTTCCCAGGAAAGCTTAAATTCCTCCTAAAAAGTTGTCTTATAGGCGAAGATATACGGTAAGTCTAGCGACGGCGGCCATATTGGTTTTCCAATCCAAAGAAAACACACTAACTAAAGGTCTATCCAATGAACATTATGGCCAAGTTTGGTTTCAATTGGCCAAGTGGTTTCAGAGAAAAAGATTAAAATTTAAAAAGTTTACAGATGACACAGCCGACGGATGCAAGGTGATAACAATAGGTTACCTGACCTGGGTCATGTGAGCTAATAAATGAAGACACTAACCAAACACACTTAAGGTATCCGACCCATAATGGACCACGTGATCATATTTGGTGTCCCGGATGTCAATTGTTTGTCAATGGAGCAGACCTCGGTAATATTCGGCAAACATCGGAACTACTATTTGAGCAACTAACTTTTTGTCCTCAAAACTGTTAACTTTGACTCAAAGTACAACAATATATATTTATGGTATCATTAATTAGTAATATATTGATTAAATAAAGCTGCATTTCTTGGTCTAAATATAAAATTAAACGGTGACTTCAATTATGGGTCGGATACCTTAAAATCAACATTGGTCAAAAATAGCTAAGCAGTGATATCCTACACAATAAGTTTCAATAGTGTGTCATACATGTACATTATCAATGACAAGCCACATACCTTCTGTGTACTGATAAGGTACTGAACTTTGTTGAAAGGTACATAACCAGGCTGTGTAGATTTATCGGGTAAAATGTGTGTGGATTCCATAACTGTCTTAGGGTTGACCATCTTCTCTATCAACATTAACCATGCATCTAGAAACTCTCCTGTACCATCTGCCCAATGTAAAATGTATGCATTTGATTGCTTATTATTTTAGTACTTTTCAGCTATATCATGGCACCCAGTTTAAGTTGTGGAAGAAAGTCATTAAATAAAACTATATAAAGGTTACCAAATTTAGCCCTGTAATGTCCGGGTTTATTTTCTTTTTTTAAGAATAAGGGTATGGATAATACAAAAATACAGCCTAAGGTTTTTTCAACCTGTTGCATGTTGTCAATCGTTGCTGCCATTTTGTCACATTTCAATATTTCAATCCTTGTCAATGATTGGCTTAAGAACTAAGGAAAACTATAAACATAATTGGTATTTCAAGATTTTAAATATAGCATGGCAAAGTTGGACTCTGACATCTTCACCTTTTGGTGAAAACGTGTAAATGCGGATTATACATGCATATAAGCATTTTTCCACAATTTTCTGGTCCATGAAAGGGGTGAGGACAATACATAAATGCAGAAAAATATACAGCTAAATATGACATTTATACAATATTTGTTAACGTGAAGACAAACATGTTTTAATTTGGTAATTAACACATTCTATTATTTGATATCTATCATCAAAAAACAAATATAACTGCTACAATCCTCAGATAATTCAATCAACAACTTTTTTTATGATATATGCTTGTCAAATGATAATCATCATAGGAAAGTAATAGTCTACATAGTTTAGTTATATATTTATCCATTTTGTGTTTTCCACTAGAGTTATACACCCCCACCCCACCCCCCCACCCCTGCCCCCCATCTCCCCAGATGGCAATTTTTATTTTTTTTTATGTATGGGGTCGTATGTTAATGAATCTTATTTACGGTGGTGGTCCACCAAACGTAGATTTGAATTATTATCTTGTTATCTAGTTTTATTTCCATTACAAATTCCATTATGATAGGTTTTATATTTTTATTGTGTTCGTTTTCCTGAAGTGTTTAGATAACATTAGTTCCACGTTGAGTAGTCTCCCTTTCCACAGTTTTAGAGAAAAGCATTAACATGTGGAAAATAGAACGAAACGAAAATATCAATTTATTCAATGATCCATTTTTCAGTATTCTAATTTACAGTTCTGAGCCAACTGTTATAAAAGAAAACAATTTGAAACAAAAAGAGATAAGATTTTCATAAAACAATTATGAATTATTTGCGATTAAGTTCATTGAATTGTTAAGTTCGTTTCTCCAAAAAATCTTAATTGAAAGGGAGACCACTCAACTGGAAACTAATAATATCAATAACGCTAAAACGAGCACATACCGACAACCAAGATAATTTTAATTCTATGTTTGGTGGACTACCAGCCGAAATAAAATAAGATTCATTCTAAATCTGACTCGCCCTGCAGCACATATCGGTACCCAAAAATAGTAAATATATACAAACTGTTTTTAAAAATAATGCGTTTATGGTGGTGGGGTGTGTGTTACTTGAAGTTTACAATTCTATAGGTCGTTGTCATACAGCTTAATTAAAAAATATAGGTGGGGGGCTAAATTATATTTTAAAAAGTGCCGTCCTGGGGGGGGGGGGGGGGGGGGGAACAGCCCTTACCTGGTAGTTCATCAGGATCTTCAGACTGTTTACTATCATAGTAAGGTGCCTACTTACCTGTTAGTTCATCGGGATCTTCATACTGTTTACTATCATAGTAAGGTGCCTACTTACCTGGTAGTTCATCAGGATCTTCATACTGTTTACTATCATAGTAAGGTGCCTACTTACCTGTTAGTTCATCGGGATCTTCATACTGTTTACTATCATAGTAAGGTGCCTACTTACCTGGTAGTTCATCGGGATCTTCATACTGTTTACTATCATAGTAAGGTGCCTACTTACCTGTAGTTCATCGGGATCTTCATACTGTTTACTATCATAGTAAGGTGCCTACTTACCTGTTAGTTCATCGGGATCTTCATACTGTTTACTATCATAGTAAGGTGCCTACTTACCTGTTAGTTCATCGGGATCTTCATACTGTTTACTATCATAGTAAGGTGCCTACTTACCTGGTAGTTCATCGGGATCTTCATACTGTTTACTATCATAGTAAGGTGCCTACTTACCTGTTAGTTCATCGGGATCTTCATACTGTTTACTATCATAGTAAGGTGCCTACTTACCTGTTAGTTCATCCGGATCTTCATACTGTTTACTATCATAGTAAGGTGCCTACTTACCTGTTAGTTCATCGGGATCTTCATACTGTTTACTATCATAGTAAGGTGCCTACTTACCTGGTAGTTCATCGGGATCTTCATACTGTTTACTATCATAGTAAGGTGCCTACTTACCTGTTAGTTCATCGGGATCTTCATACTGTTTACTATCATAGTAAGGTGCCTACTTACCTGTTAGTTCATCGGGATCTTCATACTGTTTACTATCATAGTAAGGTGCCTACTTACCTGGTAGTTCATCGGGATCTTCATACTGTTTACTATCATAGTAAGGTGCCTACTTACCTGTTAGTTCATCAGGATCTTCATACTGTTTACTATCATAGTAAGGTGCCTACTTACCTGGTAGTTCATCGGGATCTTCATACTGTTTACTATCATAGTAAGGTGCCTACTTACCTGTTAGTTCATCAGGATCTTCATACTGTTTACTATCATAGTAAGGTGCCTACTTACCTGGTAGTTCATCGGGATCTTCATACTGTTTACTATCATAGTAAGGTGCCTACTTACCTGTTAGTTCATCAGGATCTTCATACTGTTTACTATCATAGTAAGGTGCCTACTTACCTGTTAGTTCATCGGGATCTTCATACTGTTTACTATCATAGTAAGGTGCCTACTTACCTGTTAGTTCATCGGGATCTTCATACTGTTTACTATCATAGTAAGGTGCCTACTTACCTGGTAGTTCATCGGGATCTTCATACTGTTTACTATCATAGTAAGGTGCCTACTTACCTGTTAGTTCATCGGGATCTTCATACTGTTTACTATCATAGTAAGGTGCCTACTTACCTGTTAGTTCATCGGGATCTTCAGACTGTTTACTATCATAGTAAGGTGCCTACTTACCTGGTAGTTCATCGGGATCTTCATACTGTTTACTATCATAGTAAGGTGCCTACTTACCTGTTAGTTCATCGGGATCTTCATACTGTTTACTATCATAGTAAGGTGCCTACTTACCTGTTAGTTCATCGGGATCTTCAGACTGTTTACTATCATAGTAAGGTGCCTACTTACCTGGTAGTTCATCGGGATCTTCATACTGTTTACTATCATAGTAAGGTGCCTACTTACCTGTTAGTTCATCGGGATCTTCATACTGTTTACTATCATAGTAAGGTGCCTACTTACCTGTTAGTTCATCGGGATCTTCAGACTGTTTACTATCATAGTAAGGTGCCTACTTACCTGGTAGTTCATCGGGATCTTCATACTGTTTACTATCATAGTAAGGTGCCCTGTTAGTTCATCGGGATCTTCATACTGTTTACTATCATAGTAAGGTGCCTACTTACCTGTTAGTTCATCGGGATCTTCAGACTGTTTACTATCATAGTAAGGTGCCTACTTACCTGGTAGTTCTTGTGCAGCATCAGGATCTTCAGACTGTTTACTATCATAGTAAGGTGCCTACTTACCTGGTAGTTCATCGGGATCTTCAGACTGTTTACTATCATAGTAAGGTGCCTACTTACCTGGTAGTTCTTGTGCAGCATCAGGATCTTCATACTGTTTACTATCATAGTAAGGTGCCTACTTACCTGTTAGTTCATCAGGATCTTCATACTGTTTACTATCATAGTAAGGTGCCTACTTACCTGTTAGTTCATCAGGATCTTCATACTGTTTACTATCATAGTAAGGTGCCTACTTACCTGGTAGTTCATCGGGATCTTCATACTGTTTACTATCATAGTAAGGTGCCTACTTACCTGTTAGTTCATCGGGATCTTCATACTGTTTACTATCATAGTAAGGTGCCTACTTACCTGTTAGTTCATCGGGATCTTCAGACTGTTTACTATCATAGTAAGGTGCCTACTTACCTGTTAGTTCATCGGGATCTTCATACTGTTTACTATCATAGTAAGGTGCCTACTTACCTGTTAGTTCATCGGGATCTTCAGACTGTTTACTATCATAGTAAGGTGCCTACTTACCTGTTAGTTCATCGGGATCTTCAGACTGTTTACTATCATAGTAAGGTGCCTACTTACCTGGTAGTTCTTGTGCAGCATCAGGATCTTCAGACTTTTTACTATCACATGCTAAAGCCCATTCAAATGCCCTGAAATAATTAATGAGAAGTAATCAATAATTTCCAATTTTACTGGCTATTCAACAAGGTTATCTATAGATAACCCGATACTAGATATTGTGCATAATATAATATATAACCTGTTACATGTTTAAACGAGATAAAACATTTCTAACTCATAATTTTTTTTACGTTACTGCAGCAGTCCCAATAAAATATTTTAGAAATAGATTTGTACATTAAATTCAATTGATACAAGAAAATGTGTCTCCGTAACACTGATGTCCTACTTGGAACATATTGGTAAACACATCCTTTTTTCTACGCTCATTCACATTTGGCACAGACCTACAGAAGTTTGCCAGATTTCATTATGTTGTAACTGTATATAAAGTTTCCTGAAGATCTCAAGTCATCTTTATTAAAAAAAAGCTTCAATGTAACTCTGAGGCAGGATGGACAGACGAATTAAGGAACAGACAGAAAATCTAAATGTCTAAACTTTCGTTGGTTGTTACTATTTACCACAAAACATGAATGAATTAATTAAGAGAATCAACAAACTCACTGGAACAAAGCTTTCTGTCCTCCACAAGACAAGAATTTCTGCAACATAAGATGGTACGGATGTTTCCTCTCATCAAACAACATGGGTGATGTAAATCCAACGGAACAGACTAGGAACGTTAACCTGCAAAACAATACCAGTAAACCAATGAAGAGATTTATGGGTGTGGTTTATCACTGTTTTACCATTGGCTGGTCATTTATGTTGCCTTATTTTATCAGAGTGATAAACAACAGCTTTCATGAATTATTGTTAAACATCAATCAATCAATCTTGAATTATTTCAATTTTAATTTGACAATTATGGTACATTTAGGATATTGAATGTACCTACTATAGCCAACAAAAATTCCGGCATTTACTGGCTATTCCACCAATTTAACACACAATACATCGGAATTGTATGGCTATGCCGGAATTTTTGTTGGCTATAGTAGGTTAATACGTCATACTTTACTGCACGAGTACAGTTTGTGATTAGAACAGCTTTTCAAGACACACCCTTTTCGTCGTCGGGTGTTGCTCATACATAATGGTTTGCTCATACATAAATCATTTTTTGTACCACAGTTGTGCTATCAAAGAGTTTAATGCACTTCATAGTAGAATACATTAGAAACTGCAGAATTAAAACAATGCAAAGATTTTGTTACATACTGTGGATTCGTGGGATACCCTTTTTTGTTGAGATGAATGGCTTTGGCAAACAATTGCAGTACTAAACTGAAATACAATTAATGGTAGCTATGATGGGAGCCTATTATAAAACCACAAAATTATGTATCCTCAAAAATCAATTTTCTTGAACCATGAAAAATGGAATGCAAGGAAGTAAACAAATCCACAGTAATGCAACAGTTTTCACCATTTTATTTATGAGTCATTGCCATAGGAATTATTATTTTATGTACTCCAATACAAGTCTATCAATTCAACTTTTTCTAAACAAAATCTTCTGTGTGCGATTATCAACCACATAATAACATACCTAAGTTTTGGTACAGGTGACCATGGTGGAGGTTCCCAATGAAGACCATTTGTCAGCAGTTTTGTCAAGGCCCTGGCTACAGCATGAGCTGACTGTGTTGGCATGGTGGGAGAGTTTAAGGCATGGGCATGTCTGTGTCTCTGTCTGACAGGTGTTCCGACACACAGCTTTACCAAAAGACCAAATAATTCAGCTAATGTCCTACAAAGTCTTGATGACACAGACAGAAGAGGTTTCAGTTGCTTGATTTGAGCCTGTAAAGCTGGAGACAATTTAGACTTTGTTCCTTGAGATGTTTGGGTGTCTGTGATATCCATAGGAGAACCCACACTCTCAGAGGTAGTGAGTGACTCCATTGCAGCACTGACACCATTACTACCAAGCTCTCCACTAGCCCTCGTAAGAGATCCTTCCTCCTCTTTATCTTTATCCAGTTTGAAATCTTTTGGTAACAGTTTTTCCATGTCTGCCTTGCCAAATTCACAACCAGGTGGTAGAATGTCCTCACTACACAAGGCTAGCAGAACAGTACTCTCCCATACAAGAGAGGTGTACAATTTACTCAGTCCATTCAACACTTTTAAACCTAGTTCTGAACCCCAGTGGTTCACAGATATTGTTCTGATATCAGTCTGCAAAAGTCAGATACAAGTCTCAGTTTAATCTAAATAAAATAAAATATCAAATATTGTTTAAACAAGTATTTAAAAATATCTGGGAGGATCAGAACTATATTTGATTTTTTACCATACGTTTGGTATGGGCATTACAGCATAAGCAGAATTACACTTTTTAGAGAAAACTACTAAATAATTGGTACAGTGAATTCCTGTACACTTTAATATATAACACTTAGCCTTACCTGTCCCATCTTACAGACATGTACAAACATCATTATATAGGCATGACAGGCAGACAGGGCATGTAGTAGAGGTGTTGCCTGTGGTGACTGTATGGCATCAGGGAGGTGGGCAACATTGGCTAGTTCCCGAAGAAGTATAGAACCCCCAGGAGCCTCCAAAGGTTTGTGTAAAGATTCCAAACTCTGTAGTACTTCGTCCAGCTTCAGTAATCCCTGTTTCAATACTTGTGGTTCTCTTGACAGTTGCTATAAAAAAAAAGAAATTTCAGCAACTGTTAACAATCCCACGTCTTTAAATGTCTTATTGAAAAAGGACTTATTTTGATTCAGCATCAGATGGTGACACTTCAACATTTTTAATTTAATCTAGCTCTGCAATTCACATTTCTTTAAGACACCAATGTATTGATCAATTAATTTATTCCATACATGTAATTTATTTTAAAAATCTTGCATCTACAACCAAATGAAACAGTTTATTTCAAACAGAAATCTATAGTTAACCATACCAAAATAGTTTTACAGACAATGGAGACAGCATGACAGGCTTGGGAGGCAGGGAAATCAATAGGTAGGTTAGGTACTCCTAGGATGGACATCAATGGTTGTAATCCTTTCTGTGCGACAAACTCTCTACAGTGGTCATCAGTAGAATTGTTACTCAAAATAGACTCCACAAACTTCATCTATAATATATAATGATATCTTCAAAACACCGAAACACAACTCCCAAAATTCACATGAACAAATTCAAGTTGCTTGAAACCATTGGGGATTCTCATCACTTACTCTGGTTTCTTCCCCCCCCCCCCCAACCATAGGGGATTCTTATCACTTGTCCTGGTTTATTCCCCCCCCCCTAACCATTGGGGATTCTCATCACTTACTCTGGTTTCATTCCGCCCCAAATCATTGGGGATTCTCATCACTTACTCTGGTTTCTTCCCCCCCCCAAACCATTGGGGATTCACATCACTTAGTCTGGTTTCTCCCCCCCCCCCCCAAACCATCGGGGATTCTCATCACTTACTCTGGTTTCATCCCCCCAAACCATTGGGGATTCTCATCACTTACTTTGGTTTCTTCCCCCCCCCCCCCAAACCATTGGGGATTCTCATCACTTACTCAGGTTTCATCCCCCCCCCCAAAAAAACCATTGGGGATTCTCATCATTTACTCTGATTTCTTCCCCCACAAGCCACTGGAGATTGTCATCAATTAATCTTTTTTCTTCCCCCGCCCCCAAACCATTGGGGATTCTGATCATTTACTCTGGTTTTCTCCTCCCTCTCCAAACCATTGGGGATTCTCATCACTTACTCTGGTTTCTTCCCCAATAAAACCGGAACACTGGATGATACAGCTGAAAACCTGCAGAAATTGGCATAAACCTTAAAAAATAACATATGTTTGAGGCTTTTTTGAATGCATCCTTAGAAGGTTTGTTTGTTTGTTTGTTTGAATGTTGTTTAATGCAACAATTTTTCAGCCAAATCAGTTTTTATTGGGGGAGGAAGCCAGAGTTCCCGGAGAAAACCCCCCGACCTTCGGTAGGAACACTGGCATTCCTTGTCAATTAAGATTGGAGTGGAACACACCCTTAGAAGGAGGTGTACATGTCAAATATATACAACCAACCATTATCAACCAATTATTACAAGACAATACAAGTGTTAAATCAGATTGATCAATAACTAGGCAATAAAAACTGTAAGAAAAAGTTTTGAACGATCTTTGTGTTAATGTATACAGAAACAAGTTTCTTACAAGAAAAGTTTACATATAGGTGAACGTGATAGGTGTTTACCCCTTTGCTGTACTCCCAGTAATCCAAATATTTTTTTCAGTAATTTGGCACATTTTTCCGTAATCTGAAACTTTGCAATAAAATGTCCGAACTTATAACAATATTAAAAGAGTTTCTGGCCAGTCTTTTACTATAACATCTTTCTGATGCACATTTTATTGATCAAACGTAAATAAAAAACATGTTTATTCAATATTGCAATACCTTTACAATGTCACAAAATCACAACCAAAAGCATTTGAAAGTTAATTGTAATACCGGCGGAAATGCGTAATTCCCGGATGCATTTCCGTGATGCGTATTTTTAGACCCAAATTCGGAACAATTCCGGAAAATCCGTAATGGTAAACACCTCTGGTGTTATTAATACACCAGTGCTGACACAGTTAACATGTAGAATTAAAATATTCAGTATAATAAAATGTCCCACAATCAGACATACCTTGTATAACACAGTATACAAGTCGTAGTACTAATGTGTGATACTGAATATAGCATTAGCTTATTCCACAAGACAACCAAACTGTCATCTGAAGATCAAATCTAATGCATAACTCTTTGTTCTAGTACTTACAACATTCAGAACATAGTCCATCAGTGGAATAGCTTCTTTTTCAGGAGCATTTTGTGACAATCTGGAAATATAACATGAAAATAAACTAGTACCTACTTCCCACAACCACCAGACTTCAACGTACCATAACTGGGGTTTGCACTTCGAGCAACCAGGCCATAAAGGAATATCACATAACACCTCAACATAAAGCTCTCATAAATAAACTCCTAACTCTTAAATTTTATGAAAAAAAAAACAAAATTAATAATGTCACCTTTTCTTCTATACATGTATAGGGGTATTTGATTTGGAAACAAGGAGGCTGAACTATTAAAGTTGAAGAATTGTAGAGGTCAACTGTGGGACACTTACCTTGTGTCTATCATCAAGTTCAAAAAAATTCTTTTATGAGATAAACAATTATTTTGAGTATAACCTTGCCCTTTTCTGTAAAAAGCATCTGAAGGAAGCTTAAGCATCATTTAAGATAATGTACAGCCAAGAAAGTGTCAAGGATGGAATATTGCTGTCAAGGAATGGGAATTCATGACCAGAAAATAAACCATAAAAACATTATATACATACTTATCTTAATCAATTAACTTTTGGCTTTGTTTTTTTTTCATTTAAACTTTTCAGTATAATTGCTTTTCTCCATTTGTACTTCTGGGAACATACTGGGATGGTTTCCCAGTGCTCGACCCACAGAGCAGCTCAGTGCATCCCTGAGTGGCGGATAGGGAAGACCGTCTCGTTGGGGGGTTGTCAGGTCATAATACGGAAAGCCTGGCCTCGGACCATAGTGGGTAATGTGTTTGGAGAGTACCACGCTACTTGCACGATAAAGACCCCTTTTGTAGATTCGAAAAAGAGTAGGCTCATTGTAGCCGCTACAAAAGGCTAAATTCTCAGACCCTACCCAATACTCCGTACTTTTCCAGTGGCAGTCAAAACTTTGTTCCCTGTGTCCCATCCGACCCCTTTTTTCCATTGATTTATTGTTTGTTAACTTGTTCCAGTCCTGAATATAGCTCAAATACTGCTCGCTGAACGTAAAGCAAACATCCAATCAATCTATCAACTATTTGTACTTACTGACTGGACTGAGCAGCTTCCTGGAGGTTTTTTTGAGCATTTGACATTTCCTCATCTTCATCCTCCTCATCAGATGACCCGTTGTCAGGTGGACGTGGAGATGGTATTGATAACACGTTTGTTTCAACTTTTGGTGGAGTTTTCTGACAGATGTACTTTGGGTCCATGCCCATTGCACATACTTCCTCCAACAGCTGGAAAACGTCAAGGCTTATTACATTTATTTATTTAAAAACACATCTATATAATTAACCTATTGAAAAATATATGACATTATTACATAATAGATATTTTTGCCTTTTTCCTATTGGCCTAAACCAATACAAGTGACTTTCCATTTCCTATTACATTGGTTTGCAAAAAACTCATTCTACTCAATAAAAAACAATATTGCACTCTAGTAAAAAATTTATGAATGAAAATACCCAGCACGTGCTGTTTCCTTCAACGGAAATATGATAGCCAATCAAATCTTCTTTCTTTAATCCCCTAACCCATTCAAAATTATTGTTCTGACTGATTTTGTTTGTTTGAATGGTGTTTTAATGCCACTTTCAGCAATTTTTCAGCTATTTCATGGCGTCCAGTTTTTATTGGGGGAGGAAGCCGGAGTACCCGGAGAGAACCCCCGACCTGCGGTAGGAAAACTGGCAATCCTTGTCAATTAAGATTGGAGTCAAGTACACCCTGCCTGCAGTGAGAATCGAATCCGCAATCTCAGTGTTGACAGACCACATGATCAATAGTAAACGAACTACCTTGACCACTCGGCCACCGAGGCCCCCTCGTTCTGACTGATGTTCAGATCATATTGTTGTTTGAAAACATAGTAACGTCATTAAGTGAACGTAATACGGATAGTTCTGGTGCTAAAAAGCGAAGATTAGCATATATTACTAACTAAAAAATTGATGAAATCATTAAGAAAAGGGATTCTGTCAACACTCAAAAATCTACAGAGCCTGCATGCGATTAGGTTTTTACGAAATATTTACGTGAAACAGTTGTCATTTAGTTTGGGAACGGCAGACCCTCAGGAATTGGACTCAATTCTTTGTAAATTTTATGCAGAAGCAAGGACTGAGGGTGGGACATTATACAAGAAATAAATATTGCCAACATTTCGTCATGAATTATGTCAATATTTTAACGATTTTCGAGAAATAAACATTATAACACTTTCAAGAATAAAAAAATCCTATATATTCCATTTCATGACTCAATAAATTATGAATAAAACAACTACTACACTTGAACTTGATCTCGTTCAAGTGCAGTAATTGTATATTATATTAGGGTAACTGTAAACTTGTTGTAACAGATGATGCACCTGCTATATACTAGACATTGTGATTCAGAGATTGCTCTCTTCCAATATAAAAATTTATTTTGTCAAAATATTGTGTATTTATTGTAATAATTCAAACAAACTCCATGACGTTGCTTTGAATCATAGTGAGAATTTTGTCAGGTCATCACTTTGTATAGTGAATGTAACTTGCATATAAGTAGGTCATCACTTGGTATAGTAAAGATCACTTTGAAACCTTAGTAATCCTAACACCTGTCAAAGACGAACATTTTACACAGTCCCAGGGGAGTATGGTTTAGACGTGCTTCAATATACAAGAAAATTTGAGGGGTTTTTTTGGTGGTGGGGCGAGATGAGGGAGGGGGGGGGGGGGGGCGACGGGTTATTTACAGAAAGTTCTGTGTGTTTTCAAAACATTGACAGAAAAGCATGTTCTACAAGATTACTGAGACTGCATCCTACCTTTATGATAGCAGTTGTGGCATCTGTCCGCAAGGAAGGCTGATGCCTCATCAGTTCATCCATAGCATTACCTAGACTGTTAGCTGTATCACCTGAAGAACAATAAAGATTTTCTTTTATAACTGTTTTGCTTGTTAAATATGAACATAAAAATTATGATGTGAAATTGTCTTGACAACAACACATCTAATTAAAGATGGTTGAACATTAGATTACAGCTGATTAAATAAAAATTTACTAAGAATAAGGTTCTCTCAAGGTTTTTCTCATACAAAACTGGGGGGAAAATTGACATGCTGGAACAATTACAACAAAAAGTAATTGACTGACCAAAATGATCAAACTCCGTCTTCTCATAGCAGGTTAAGTCAGAGACTTACCAAAATGATCAAACTCCTTCTCCATCTCATAGCAGGTTAAAGACAGTGACTTACCAAAATGATCAGAACTCCTTCTCCTTCTCATAGCAGGTAAATAATCAGGTGATAGGAGAACTTTAAATAGTCTATCAAAGGGTTTACAGTTAACAAACGACTGAAGACCTCGAGCATTCAAACATAAAGCACTAAATACATTTGGTAATGAAGCAAGCACCTCTCTAGTAGCAGGTACCTACAAACAGAAAATGTACATTGTATAATCAGTATTGAAGATTTATTCGAATTTGCTAAGCCAAAATTCCATGTATATTTAAGGAACAATTTCAATTTCTTAACATGTTTTACCATATAAAATTATAAGGGTCATTTAAACACAACATAAACTGCAACTGATGTTACACCACATAGTATGGTTAGCAGTCCATGTGGAGCATAACAAAAAATGTTCACAAATTGGAATTATTCCTTATAATGTAATAATTTGTTTAAATAAACATCAGCATTAGAACTGCAGCATAATCTCATTAGCAACATTGCCAAGGGGGTATTTCCTAAAACAAAACCAGCTAATACAGTACAAACAAAGTTCCTTATGTCCTTCAATTAAACTAAAGGCTATTCCAGAAAAAAATATACCCCGCGGCAGGACACGGTCGATAAAATAATTGTAGGTGGGGGTAAAATTGCATATTGAAATTTGTTGAGTGGGGTGTAAAACTAGAGGCTCCCAGGAGCCTGTAATCGCTCACCTGGAATCCAAATGACTTAAACTATATTAAAATTTTTGAAATTAACAGTTTCAGTCTAGTTGTTATAGCTTTTAAGTGACTGCAAAAACTAAACATTTCTTCAAAAAATTTGTTAAATACAATAACTCCTATAAGGTGCCATCGACAATTTCTGAAAATTAAATGGTTTTTAGGCATTGTCCTTTAGGGTACTTTAGAAATTTACAGTTTTACTCTACTAATAGGTGCGTTATAGACTAATTTATAATTAAAAAACTGTTCATTTGTCCAAATTCATAATGAAAGGGCAATAACTCCTATAAAGAGTCATCTTGCAATTTTGGACTAAGCAATCTTTTGTAGGGCTTCTATTGCTGATCATTTGTGCAATTGACAGTTTTAATCTAGCTACTATAGTTTTCAAGTTACAGGACAAAAATGGAAAATTTCATAACAAAATTGTCATTTAAGGGCAATAACCCCTATAAGGAGTCATCTGACAATTTCAGACCTATTAAATGAATTGTAGGGCTTTTTTTGCTGATCATTTTTGCAATTTATTATTTCACTCTAACTGTTATGGTTTTTAAGTTACAGGACAAAAACGGAAAATTTCATAAAAAATTGCAATTTAAGGGCAATAACTCCTATAAGGAGTCATCTGACAATTTCAGACTTAAATAGTAATTTGTAAGGCTTGTATTGCTGATCATTTTTGCTATTAACAGTTTCACTCTAGCTGTTACAGTTTTTAAGTTACAGGACAAAAACGGAAAATTTCAAAAAAAATTGTCATTTATGGGCAATAACTTATTTAAGGAGTTGTCTGACAATTTCAGACCAATCAAGGGAATTGTAGGGTCTTTATTGCTGATCATTTGTGCAATTTACAGTTTCAATCTAGCTGCTATAGTTTTCAAGTTACAGGACAAAAACTGAAAATTTCATAAAAAATTGCCATTAAAGGGCAATAACTCCTATAAGGAGTCATCTGACAATTTCAGACTAATACAGTGAATTGTAGGGCTTGTATTGTTAATCATTTTTGCTATTTACAGTTTTACTCTAGCTGTTATTATAGTTTTAAAGTTACAGGAAAAAAAACAGAAAATTTCATAAAAAATTACCATTTAAAGGCAATAACTCGTATAAGGAGTCATCTGACAATTTCAGACCAATCAAGTGAATTGTAGGGCTTTTATTGCTGATCATTTTTGCCATTTACAGTTTCACTCTACCTCGTATAGTTTTCAGGTTATATTGTAAATACCAAAAATTTTGTCAAAAATCGTCAAAAAAGGGCAATAACTCCTACAAGACGCCAATACACAACTTCGCACTAATAGCAACTATTGTAGACCTTAATGTGCTGATCAATTTGAAGTAACGGTTTTCTCTATAGCTATTATAGTTTTTTAGATAATGATCAAAAACCTGTGTTGACCCCCATGTTCTATTTTTAGTAACAGCGGCCATATTTGTCTGTTGATCAACACCCTGGGTACAAACTTGAAACTAGGAACCCTTAGGATGATTGTGGCCAAGTTTGAAAAAAATTGGCCCAGTGGTTTCAGAAGAGAAGATTTTTGAAAAAGTTTACGACGGACGACGGACGACAGACACAGACGACGGACGCCAAGTGATAGCAAAAGCTCACATGGACCTTCGGTCCAGATGAGCTAAAAAATAATAATTTGATATAGGAAAATTGTAGGTGGGGGAATAATTTTTAATTTAAATCTATTGGTGGTACCCTTTAATGTCAAGTGTGTTCTGCCCCCAGGAGACATTTTTTTCTTTTTTTCTGGAATAGCCCTAATTATGCAATACATATCAAATTTAATTATAACATTAAAGTTTTTGCATACTAAATTGATGTCCAAAGTATGTACCAAGTTTCAGAAGGAGTTGAGTGGAAACCATGAGTAATGTGGAAAATTCTAAGTTGAAAGGGCCATAACTCCCACAAAATTTTGAAGATCAGAATTTCATGGTAATATCTACAACTGCATATGGTGTACTTGTAACATACCAAGTCTTGTAAAATTTGGTTGAATAGTTTCAGAGGAGTTGAGTGGAATTACTTTGTGACAGACCTACAGACGGGCAAGACAAAAACAATGTCTCCCCACGAAGTGGGGGAGACATAAAAATACTTATATCATATAACAAGTTCATTCATTATAAATCTTGTTAAATCTATGTTTAATCCAAGATCATATTAAACCGTCTACTTTAATGTTTTTATTATTAAGAATCACATCCTATTGAATAATGATCAAAAAGATCAGACTTTTTTCTGAAATCCTGATTGTGTCAGTAAATGACCTTGTTTGCTGCACTTTCGTTTGAAATGACTTACATCTTTGATCAGTAATGCATGGAGAACAACATCAGTCAATCCACTGTCTTGTAAGGAAGAAAGTAGAGAAGGCTCTTGGAAGACATATACAGTCACTACATCTGTGGCTGAAATCAGAAAACATTTCATTTTACTTTCTTTCTTTGTGTAGATTTTAATCAATAGCAATAAATGTTATGCAATAAATTAAAACAAAATAAAAATGAGACTTGCAGAAGCAAATGTAATATTAGCTATAGCCAAATTAATAACAAAATATATATACATACCCAGAAGGAAAAGAGATGGACCATAGTACTCAGCATTACTGATGATGTGTTTCAATGTTTTTGGTAACGAGCCATCCATCACTGTTAAAAAGAAATATTGGTCAAAATACATCTACTTCTACTATATCATGCAAAACATTTATCACTTTTTTGTTCGCTCAGACTATAACCTGAAGAATAAAATAAGTGACATTTAAGTGGATGTTTAAATATAAAATAATGTTTGTTTGTTTGAATGGTGTTTTAACGCCACTTTCAGCAATTTTTCAGCTATTTCATGGCGTCCAGTTTTTATTGGGGGAGGAAGCCGGAGTACCTGGAGAGAACCCCCGACCTGCGGTAGGAAAACTGGCAAACCTTGTCAATTAAGATTGGAGTTGAGTACACCCTGCCTGCAGTGAGAATCGAACCCACAATATCAGTGTTGACAGACCACGTGATCAATAGTAGACGAACTACCTTGACCACTCGGCCACCGAGGCCCCTTATAAAATAATGTATAATACAATAATATCAAACATGATAAAGGCAGTAGAATATCATAAATTTGTCATCAAAGGACAGTCTACAATAAAATACAAATGTATACAAATTGATAACATAGAGTGACGTAAATGATGCCTTCAACTGGGTCATGAAACCGAATTATCAGAGAAATACCCAAGGGAAATAATTAACTTGGTGTGAAGAAAACAGTTCAAAAATATATGTACATTATTTGTTAACTTACAATGCCTAATACTGTCTGAGAATGAAGGATCTGGAATGGCTTTCTTCATGAAATTTAACATAGACTTCATCAATGCAGCTCTCTGGGGAAAGCAGTTCACACCTACAACAGAGATTAGTTTTATTTTAGGACAGTATGATTATGACAGGAAATGTCCAATTCAAAACAAAAGTTAAATGTCCCTTTTGTTTTACAAGATCTACCATTGGATAAAGCAACAGGCTCCAGAAAATCTTCAAACACATAAAACTGTATATTTTTAGCTATATTCAGGAAGAAGTTAACAAACAATAAATAAATTTGGGAAAGATGGACTAAAGGACAAAAATTTTGAATGCCACTGGAAAAGGGATAGGTAGGTGCAGAAAATGGCTATAAGTAGCCTCCTCTTACAAAAGGGAGCTTTATCCAGCAAGGCATGTGGCACTCACCAAACATGTTACACACTGTGGTCCATAGTCAAGCTTTCTGTATTATGACGGTACAACCCTCAACAAACGAGCTTGCCTTTTCCAACACACAGGGATGCGCTGGGCACCTCTCAGAGTTCCCATAAAGATTTTCGTTTCAATTTAAACTTTGGAAGGTTTTTTTATTCACTTTCAAGGTCTTTGACATCGTTTCAATTCAATAACCAAAACAAGTGTGGACTGTGAGCACACTCACAAAGGTATACCCCCGCTTCCCTTTCAAGTCCAATTATCTCCCCTTAATGATATCCTAGGTCAATAAAAATCCTTCATGCACATCTACATATAATGTACTTCTTTCATGCTAAGTTTCATTAAATTTCATCAAGCGGTGTAGGAGGATTTGCACTTACAAGGGATGTGGACAGACGGATGGAAAGACAGACAGGGTGATTCCTATATACCCACCCAAACAAGGTTGCAGGGGGTATAATGAAATAATATTCTAAAATACAGTTACTAAAAGCCTTGGAATAATTTCACAAGCCCAAACAGGTGTATCCTTATTTGAAACTTAGTTGCAAATTATCTCGACTCTTTAAATGTAACAACAGCAAAACTTTGTCATAAAAATCAGTAAGGTAAATGTTCAATCTAGGTCTTTTTTCAGTGAAAAAAATTTCACTTTTTTTTTCCTGGATTTTCGGAGTTTTTAAAAAATTCATGGTCTTTCCAGATTTCAAGATTGTGTGAGATCCAGAGCTCTGTGGGTCTGGCACTGGGAACCCTCCAAGTAGGGTCCAAGCAACTTGATTGAGAGAGAAACTAATAACAAAACATAATAATAACATTTCTTTTGTAAGCCAAAATCTATGCACAGATTGGATATTATATTACAATATTATTGTGTTTAGCAATGTAAATGACATAAAATGAGTTTCAGTAAATTTTAATTCTTAACAATTCAATGCATATTTTTAAAGGAGAATCTACTAACAGTTTCTCAATATTTTTCACTGCAAACAGACCTGTCTTGGAAGGTGTCTGTACGACTATGGAATGATGAGTTTCAGTAGATGTTGAAGGCTGAACTGGATCAACAGAAGATTCTAGTGTTGTACTAGCACTCTCTGTCTCCATAGCACTACTTGGGGAACCAGGATGTTCATCTGCATGACCAACTTTGATTTCAAAAGGTTGCTCAGCTCTGCATATTTCTACTTCATTCTGTAAGCAGTTTGTTTTCTAATATTATGTTTGGTTAATTTGCATCATTTTCAAAGTCATGGTAAAAATCTATGTCAAAATTAGCTAAAAGATTAAAAAGATTAATTTGATTAAAATATAACATTTCAGTTGTTATAAAAAAAAAACCGCAAATCCTTGTAAACTTCTTAACAACATAACATATATATATATAGCTCCATTCATAAAGATGTCAAAAGACATCTAATAAGAATTCATACCTCCAATCTGTTGATAAATATTGATAATCCTCCTTGCGACTGAAATGCAGCCATGTCTAGATTAGTAATCAGATCTACAACTCTCACAGCTCTCGTCACAAATTGCTGAAACAAAAAAATAGATTTCAGTCCTTTATCACACTTTTCAGTACAAGGTTATTGATAAACAAAATCACATTTCTTTGCAGTTTTGCCTCTAAAGAACATGTTAATACTTAACTAATTAAGGTATAATACAACATGGGAGAAAAACCTTGTATCATCTATATAGGTGATACAAGATGTACTTTTGTCAGAACTACTTATTGACGTCATAAAGGTATAACCAATAACCAATGATTCTATGGCAGTAAGTGTTTCTCATTGTATGAATGAAATGTGATGTCATAATATTGTGGCGTTTTGGACTATATTATCTAAAAATGCTGTATTGAAAATTTAATAATTTAATTTTAAACAGTCAGTTTTGTATTGCCCTTTTCATGCTCCTTCATTTTAGATAAACTTATTACATAAATTTAAGTGCAGGCACAACTACCTGTATAATATCACAACAGTTGCATTCATTACGAATCACAACTCGATGCTCGCAGTTTCATAGTGATACTAATGTACACAACTCTCAATGTGATACAGGTAGTTGTATCTACACATAAATGTATAAAATGTGTATGTATAACTAGACAAAGTCGATCTAGCGATCACTGATACCCCCGCTTTTGTAATAATTTATAATGTTTTTCGTGGACTCTGACCTTGAAATTTGATGGATTTCCCCCAAAATCGATAGGCTTCTTACCAACCTGATATATAACAATATCCCAAAGTTTCATTCAAATCACATGCAAACTTTTTGAGTTGTCGTCCGGAAACAACTTTTTTGTACAAATTTCTAACGTTTTTCGTGGACTGCGTCCTTGAAATTTGACGGATTTCCCCCAAAATCGATAGGATTCTTACCAACCTGATATATGACAATATCCCAAAGTTTCATTTAAATCAGATGTAAACTTTTTGAGTTATTGTCCAGAAAAAACTTTTTTGTTAAAATTTATAACGTTTTTCGTGGACTGTGACCTTGAAATTTGACAGATTTCCCCCAAAATCGATAGGCTTCTTACCAACCTGATATATAACAATATCCGATTGTTTCATTCAAATCGGATGTAAACTTTTTGAATTATCATCCGGAAACCAAATATGGACGGACGAACGGACGGACGGAACGACGGACGGACATGAGGACCACTATATCAGAGCTGTTTACCCCATCTGACTGACATCAGTATTACACCAGTGACTTATCCGTATTTTGAGGACTTTATCAGTACTACACATGCATGTATTTAAAATTGCTACCCAAGCATTGGTTATGACTCTAGATGTTGCCCCTGTGTCCTAAAGTTAGTTTCCTTTTTTAAAGCATGGTCCGCAATGCTGTTTTGCGTAATATGTTCTACGTCGCCGGTGCGCTTTTAACAATGATAATATCATATACAAGCTTCTGTTTAACACTGATGCAACAATTTCGGGCGCAACTACGATTTTTTCCGAATTTATGTAAAATCCATAGATTTAAACACGAATCCGTATAGCGTATTTTCAGCCCAAAATCCATGGAAAATACGGACAATCCGTACAAGTAAACAGCTCTGCTATATACCCCGACTCTGGGTATAATTAGATCAATAATTTTTAATTTATGTGGACACGGGGATGAATAAATGGAAAAATACAAGCTTAATATCCAACTACACAACAAAGTGACAAACAAATAATCTAGGTAGCAGAAATGGGGGAAACATACAGGTCAATAAGTAGGACATTTATACTGCCATAGGATTGACTGATTGATTGAATGTTGCTTTATGTTTAGCAAGCAATATTCAGCTATTCAGGATGAAAACAATTTTATATACAATACAGGGTTTTAACTGCCACTGGAAAAAGTATGGAGTATTGAGCAGAAATGGAGATTAAGCATTTTGTAAAGGCTACAATGTTGATACCAGATTGCATGGTTAAAGGATTTTTGCTCTGACAATTGTATTCCCATATTACAGCACCTTCAACATGTTAAATTTATCAAAAGACTTCCCTCCTAAAGAAAAAAATGGTATGATGGATACTTACTGTTATGTGTTCCTGACTGTCTCCAATCCAATTTATAACTTTTAACAAACATTCCATCATTCCACAAGATACCAGGGCCTCAACACCTACAATGTCACAATGTAAATACTTAATCTGTTTGATCTCCATTCATTTTGAAACATATTTTTGATAAAAGTACTACTACCATCATACCTCAAAAATAAATTAGTAAATTTTATTTGGAAAAAAATCAACAATATTCTGAAGCAAAAACATACCATTTTCATAGCTGGCTAAATGATATAGGAAGGAAAACAAGGCTGTTGTATACTGCTGTGGAAAAGGTATCAAGTCTTTTTCTGAAAGGTAAATGATAGTCAATCAAGTTATGTACAAGGATTAACAATTTAATGGAATGATGAAAATGATACACAATAAAGGCTAATGTAAATGTAATGTCTTAGTAAAAACTTCTAGTTACAATCTATTTTTGTAATATAATTGCACATAAAATACTGGTCTATTCATAGCATACAGGAAGCTTAAAAAAAAATCTTTGCTAAGGCTTTAATGCTATTGTAGATCACATCCTGCCTGCATTAATGCTCTTATCCACAGTAATGCTCAGTGATGACATGCCAGTGATCAGAAGTAGATAACTACCTTAGCCACTAGGCCAAAGAGACAAGTAAGACTGTAATTTATTTGTGATAAATAGGTTTCTACAGATACAAACAATCAGGAAAGGTGCAGATATGGACAGGCACACTCATTAATGGAACAGTGTGCAATTCTGTGAAAAGGACATTTAATCATTCAAGAAACAGATTTAAAGTTATATAATAACAAAAATATAGATATGAGATGATCACCTGTCATGTGTTGGATACAGGATCTGACCAATACCGGCAAAAAACCATGGTATGATGATGCACCAGTAACATCAATGATGTTAGTTAATCTGAAACAACCAAAGAGCAACATGATGTACTATTACTAAGCATATTTTATGTGAGAATCTGTGCATTTAACAGAAAGTTTAACTTAATTTGTTTGGTTTTAAATGTATGCGTTAATTATCTATTTATTTTATCTCTCATTGCAGGTACATATATATTTATTATCTATAAGTATTTATTTTATGGCTCATTGCAGGTACATATATAATTATTATCTATAAGTATTTATTTTATGGCTCATTGCAGGTACATATATAATTATTATCTATAAGTATTTATTTTATGGCTCATTGCAGGTACATATATAATTATTATCTATAAGTATTTATTTTATGGCTCATTGCAGGTACATATATAATTATTATCTATAAGTATTTATTTTATGGCTCATTGCAGGTACATATATAACTGATTGTATTCAATTTTCACAAAGTTTAGAACTTACTTTGGATTCCTTTCCAGATGAATTATTGATGTCAGCGTTCTTAGTGAGGCAGCTTTAATGTCCTGTAAAAACATACAACAAACTCTATAGAGAATGCAGTAATACGATACTTGTGAAAACTTCATATTCAAGCATTAGCTGTACAATATTTTTACCAATCTCTGATATAACATCCCGTGAAAACTTCATATTCAAGCATTAGCTGTACAATATTTTTACCAATCTCTGATATAACATCCAAAAGAAAAATTTTGTTTGAAGTTATGTAACTCTATCATTCGTGTTAGTAGTTAGACTTGAATGGATCTGTTTGAACTTGGTATAGATTCATACTGATGCTGAATTGAGTTCTTTGTGTATTACATTTGTTATATTGCATGCATATACTAACAAGGGCAAGTTGCTACATGTACCCAAATGTCCCTGGCTGATGCAATATCAAATTGCGCAAGAGGTGTGAGAAAATAAAATGGAAAAAAACTTTTGTGATGCATTTAGTTTCGTGACAAAATAATAAGCATGTAATATTAGAACTGTTTTGACAGGTGTTTGGGAAGAGCTAAGCAACTATCTGAAAAACTTCATCAGAATGTGAAACTCTAGTAGAGTGATTCATACAATTATCTTTTGATATTGTTTGATATTGCTTAAAGGGAAAAACTAACATAAATCCTAAAATATTTGACAAATCAAAATGGTGGTCGAGTACGCAAATCTATACATCACAGTAATTAATCGTATTAAATACTAAACCAATCCATTGAACAGTTTCAGAGATGCACCCACAAGATCTACAATTGTAATTGCTGACATGGTCAAAGTCCAATAACACCAACACATTTTGATGAATCAAAATGGTGGTAGACTATGCACATCTTTACACCATAAAAATTTAAACTACCAAACATCAAAGCATTTGTCAAGCAGTTTCAGAGGAGATGTGTACACAAGATCTACCATTGTATTATTATATTGCTGAAACGGTAAAAGTCCCACAACTCCTAAAAAGTTGACAAATAAAAAAAATCGGTACAGTATGCACATTTACCCATCAGAACAATTAATCTTATCAAATATAAAAGCAATCCGTCAAGTGGTATCAGAAGGGTTGTGTCCACAAAAGTGCGACAGACTCAGATTATTACTAGGTCCATCCATTGTGTTGCAGCGGGGAATAAAAGGATTCAAGCCTACTACCAAGACTATGCATTGAGTTGTTTTTTTTAATGTTTTAATGCCTCAAATACAATTAAAATTTTTGAAACACCAAGAAATGTATTTAAAAAACACAATTTTTCACGTAATATAAAACATCCGGACCAGTACAATCTAAAGTATTGTAGTGCTAAGAATGTTTCACTTACCACTAAATTCGTGTCATTTATTTCTACAATATCTACCAGTTCTTCTACCAGACCTGGATACAGCATAGAGTTCGTACTGTCTTGTATTGCATTGGAATATACTACAAAAAAAATATTTTTTTAAAGAAAAACAACCCGGTCTTTTTTTAGCTTTTTATGTATTCCATAAGATTTAGGAGTAAAAATAATGGTACTTAGCTTCATTACTTGTAATATATATATATATATCACTGTATAAGTAAACACCTGAAAGTTGGAGAGTTTTACAATGTTTTTCAAGTCAAACAATATTTTAACACCAACATAGTAAAATCTGTAAAATTACAAGCTTAGGAGGGCTATAGACAGCTTGGTCAATAGACCCTTTTGTAGGTTTTAAAAAAGACTAAACACTTTGCAGAGGCTACACATTTTTCATTTCTTATATAATACCCAATGCTTCATACTTTGTCTGTGGCAGCCAAAATTTAGCCAACATTCAAATCCAATTTTCTTATTGGTATTACACGTGTTTATTTGTTTCCTTCCAGAATATTGCTTGAAACACTGCAAGATGGATGCTTAGAACCCCATCAATCAATCAATCAATAAATCAATCTACTGTTGTGTTTTTTTGAGAATAAGTTATTTCTGCATGAATGAATAAAGTTTAATTGATCTATACAATTAACTATCAAAGAGTCTATCAAGTTTAAAATGTTCATATATAAAACATGTTGTCGCTCAATTACCTAAAATAGCTAATGCTTGCAGTCTAGCCTGAACACACTGTAATCTGGCATCATACCTCGAGAACAAACAGGCAAGTCTTATATGAGTATATAACAGAGTCTGAAAATAGGAAGGATAAACTAGTATACTGCTTACAAAACAATGAAAAATATGTGAGTTACAGATTGTAAAACAGATTTCAAAATGTAAATAACCAGAAATACATCGTGTGGTTGACATTAATTGTAGATCTTACAACCGTTTTTTATTTTGTCCAATCAAAATTGTCAATATAACAATAATATCTAAATGTGAAAAAAAAATAACTGTGCAAGATAATGGTTATACCTTTTTTCAATATCAATTATGAATTTTTCCCACTTGGGAGGCAGCTTGTTACCTTTATATTATCTGGTTAAGATATACTTTTCTCACCCAAGGTATAGAAATATTTCGTAACTTCCTGTTGGTGAGATTTCTCTGTCTCACAGGTGAGATAGCTTATTGTGACATCAGTTACGTATACACAAATGGCACCAAACATCAGGAAGGAATGCCTAAATAACCTGCAACTCTGGTGAGAAAAAGTGTTGGTATGGCAAGACGGAAAACACTTTTGACACCAGCATGAAAGGTTTCTTTGGTCTTCACTCAGCAGAGCCTCGTAGGAGGCCTGAAATCTTTTAACTTGGGTGTCTGAAATTTTCCTGTTTTGCCCTTCCATCCGTGTTGAATCCTTTAAAGTAGATCTATTTTTTAAAGGAAAATGTGTGCCTTCAAAAATGTAATACTACAGGATCAGCCCTCATAGAGCAGAACAATTAAGCAATGCTAACTTTTTCTCTAGTTCTAATAATTTTTAAGATTTTGAGGCTAAAATGTCAAAAATAATCAATTTCGATAATTAAAGGGCAATAACTCCTATAAGGAGTCATCATACAACTTCAACCCAATGGAGTGTTTCGTAGAGCTTTTGATGCAGATGAAGGCATGTTTCTTCGGTTTTCCTGTATCTGTTACTTTTTTAAATATAAGCCAAAAACTGTATTTTACCCCCACCCCTCTGTCCTATTTTTAGCCATGGTGGCCATGTTGGTTAATCTGCAGCCATGGTTGGTGCAAACTTGGTTGAGGACATTTGACCGATGATGTGTACAAAGTTTCAAAGCAGTACTTTCAGTTGTTTCAGAGGAGAAGATTTTAAAATATCAATTAAAACCGCTTAAAAAAAAACAGTTCAAGGGGAATAACTCTTAAACAGTTAATCAGACAATCTTGACCCTTAAGTCATTTTTGTAGCCCTCATAGAGCAGAACAATTAAGCAATGCTAACTTTTTCTCTAGTTCTAATAAATTTCAAGATTTTGAGGCAAAAATGGCAAAAATCATCAATTTTGACAATTAAAGGGCAATAACTCCTACAAGGAGTCATCATACAACTTTGACCCATTGGAGTGTTTTGTAGAGCTTTAGATGCGGAAGAAGGAGGGTCTGTTCAGTTTTCCTGTATCTGTTATACTTTTTGAACTATAAGCAAAAAACTGTATTTTGACCCCCCTGTTCTATTTTTAGCCATGGCGGCCATGTTGGTTGGTCTGAGGCCATGATTTGGGCAAATTTGGTAGAGGACATTTTACTGATGATGTGTGCAAAGTTTCAAAGCAATCCCTTCAGTGGTTTTGGAGGAGAAGATTTTTGAAGAAAAGTTAACGACGACGACGGACGACGACGACGGACGACGACGAAGGCCAAGTGATGGCAATAGCTCACATGACCCTTCGGGTCAGGTGAGCTAAAAATGTAATACTACAGGATCAGCATGATTACCTGTTTATTTTCTGGTATTTTGAAAGATGAAATTATTTCTTCCATTATTTCTGAAGGCATCTTCTGAGATTTGTCTAAATTTTCCATGTGTATTGAGGTTATCACATTAGCTTGATTCTGTAAGAAAAAAAAATGTCAAAATTTATAACCATTTCTATTCTAATTAACTGTTATGGCTTTAAGTATAAGCCAGTTAAAATCCTGTAAAATTTTAATTTGCTGATTCTAAGTTGCTTTCATTTGCTTATACAGCACTAGAACACTGGGATGAAAGCCTTTATGAAAGGCCATGCCCAATGTTTACTGATACAGCATGAGCAGTGAGGGAAGCCTTCACCGAGGTCCCTACCAGAAGTAATTAGATTAACTGTTAAGCAATTTGGCAGTAGTCTAAAAACAAGCCTTTCTGTACTTGATATATAGAATGATGAATCTTAAAACCTGATCTTACCGTACTGAATGAAGAACATTTTCACAGAAGTATAATTTTTCTAGATGTTCATATGTACTATCATGTCAACAATATAATTTGTCATCAATTGGAATGTTTTGGGAATTGTTTCTTCAACTCTAGATCAAACTGCCAGTATATGTGGAAGCTGTATATCTCTTATGCAAATTAGCCTTCCAGAAATTCCTTACCTTTCTTCCTAATTTGTCTTCCTTATTTTCCATGTAAAATTCAAAATGAAGTGTAGTTGCACTTGATGGGAAATCCTATAAAATAGAAACAATAATTATTGTAAACATCAAACTATGGTATTACTGAGAAACACTATTAATAGCATGTAACTTGTCAGTGTATCAATGACCAGTGAACATAAAACCTATTTAATCCAACTGTATTATAAAATGTACAACTATTACATGTTCAATCTACCTGGTACCCATGGCACTTTAAAATAGAGCGACCACCAATCCTAGCAATTTTACATTTTATGTGATTTAATATTTGTTTCAAAATAAGACATTTATGTTTTGAAATCAACAATTATTTCCTCAAAATTTCAGTGTTGACAAATGCAGCAGTTTTTTTAATTTTCATAGAGCAATTTTCCATAGTAAACTTTGACATCAATAAGAATATAAGTGTAAGTTAGGAACAATCAATTGTTGTTAATTTGAAATCCTTTGGGTAATGTCGTCTGCAGTTAAGGCGGGAAAAGTCTCACGGTTTGTCCAAATACCACTAACGTCACGAAAACAGACAAACTTTTTAGATCCCTTTAGAAACAAGTGTGGACTGTGACCACGCTCACAAAGGGATACCCCACGCTTCGCTTTCAAGTCCAATTATCTCCCCTTAATGATATCCTAGGTCAATAAAAATCCTTCATGCACATCTACATATAATGTACATCCTTTATGCTAATTAAATTTCATCAAGCAGTTTAGGAGGAGTTGCACTTACAAGCGATGTGGACAGACGTACAGACAGACAGGGTGATTCCTATATACCCCCCAAACAAGTTTGCGGGGGTATAAAAATTGCTGAGGGCCGTTTCAGAAAAACATACATGGGATGGGGAATGCACTTGAAAATTATAAGACCCCCTTATAGAAGTTTAATTTTTAATTCCTACCCTACCATAGAGGTGAATTAAGAAACTGTACAGGCACTGATAGAAGCAAATAATTAATAGAGTTGGGCTTGAGGTTTACCTTTGAATTTGTCCATGAATGCTCCAAAATCTGTATTTTGGAGCCAGGAACAAACATGTGCAACATCTGAAGAGATTTTCTGACCATTTCCTGGTTTTAAGTCGGAAAACAAGGAAAATGTAATCTGATGCAAGCAGGGCTCACACTAGGTCAGAATTATAGGGAAAAGTCACTTCTTTTTTGGGGGGCTGACAGCCTGGAGAAGTTGAATTGTATGTCACAACAGCTGGTTTTATTTGTTTTTTATAAATATGTTTTGGCATTTGCAGTTTTATTGTCATATGGTTTTATTTTAGCAGTTTTATAGGATAATGTAACAGACAAAGAGTTTGATTAACTAATAAGAATACTTACATCACATATTTTCATAAATACATGTATGAAACATAACAGTAAAAAAAAATCAACTGTTCACAAAAATGTTCATTAAATAAATGTTTCTTTGTCATTTGTACACAAATTGATTGAATTGTAAATGAAGTACTATTTGAACTCAAAGCAGAAAATTACATTTGTGTAACACATAATATATTGTGTAGTTAATTTAAAATTCAACATTAATAGTATTAAAACAAATTTAACTTAAATTTTTTTTAAGTAACTGCCAAAATAATAAATTTTATTACTTTTCTATCTTTGCAATACTAAGTTCAACACTCTCATCATCATATTTGCAATATCTGGCACAAAATTCATGTCCGCTCCAGAGATATTCATATATTCTATTGCTCTGGACAGGTTTCCTGTCGTATTTTTAAAACTACGCTTTATGTACCAAATAAAAATCAAACGGGTACCAGCTAAGACTTTGTGGCACGTAAAAAAAAAACATGACGCAGTATCAAAAATACGAATATTTCTTACCAAAAACAGAATAAATTTGAAAGACAACATAAGGCGTTTGTATAAAATGAAAGGGCTACTTCACTAAGTTCCTTTTGAAGATGATTGAGGGCAAACAGGGACCAAGATGAGGCAACTTCTTTGCCCGAGTCGATGTCCCGTCAAGTTTATATTCTTTCGCTAAAATAAGACCATTTATGATTGGACGACTTTCAACACTTAGTTTAACAAAAATTTGTTAATTTTATTAAGTAAAGCAATCTATCAAAAATGCAATTTCCGTTGAACCATAACCGTATATATATATATATATTTTTTTGTTTTGTCGTCCCCGGGTCCCATGTATGTTTTGCTGGAACAGCCCCGACTTACTATGGAAAATCGCTCTATCAAAATGAAAAACCGCTGCATATGACAACGCTGAATATTTTGAGGAAATAATTTTTTCAAAATATCATTTTTCTGATCAGCGTATGGAACATAAGCTCAACCATACCCAGTAAGTAGTTTTTATTTGTCAGGCAAAAAACCTCCACCAAATTACACCATCATCAGGGATTGAAGCTTAAATAATGTGTGTAGGGGCCATGTGGGCTCCCAAAAAAATGAATTAAGTAGTCCACATCAGAAAGTAGGGACCCATAGGTGCTTGTAGGCGCCCCTGACGCCTCGCACTGCAAGGCGCCTTACGGCCTTGGGTCTGGGTGGCAGCTCAAGGCCCCCAGAAGCTCTGGGGTAAATGGTGCAAAATCCAGCATTCTGGCCATTTCCAGAGGGCATATTGTTCTTTATATATATATGGTTTTAAGAGAAATTCGAAAAATTTTTAAGGGAAGGGGGATACAAGTTGATCCGTGCTATGTACCAAATCCAATGAACCAATTTAAAATAAAAATTGAAGACCTCAATTACATATTATTAGAGCCAAATTATTATTCATGTTTTTAATGGATGTTTGTTTAACTGCTGTGTTTAGTATGCTCTAATTTTTTTAAAATGTGATGTCCAAGTAATTCATTAAATTCTGCGATTTCATGTGGTTTTGTTAAGAGTTGAAATACATGTATTATTAAATCATTTTGTGGTGTGTTGCTTGGTCGCCTGAATGTTTTTATGACCTATAGAATCTTTGGTTTTCTTGGTTGTAATTTACAATTCTTGCAGCCTTTTCATGCATATTTCATTTTTTTTAACGTTATCATGTTTATATGACTTGCACCCACTGACAAATTGACTTTCGAAATTTTGTGCAATGCACCATGTGCATATCATTCCATTTTCTGCGTCTGACAACCACGGTTGATCCTGCTGCCATTCCACCAAAAACTCTCTTGACCTTTTTGTTGTTTCATAAGTTTTGAAGTAGTCTCCTCTATCTTTTGTAGCTGGTGACTTTAGTGGGTTTAAATTTTTTTTTTTAATTTACTTAAATTGGGTTGACGACTCATGTCGCCAACCGGATATTATTGTGATAAATTAAAGACAGCTCAAAGTCGGAATGGTAGCGTGAACATTTCTGTATGGTCTACGTGTGTTTCAGGATAATAATATTGTTTTACAGTATAATTTTTGTTATATAAAATATTGAAAATAGATAACAAATGTTTCATTTCCATGTTAAGTTTAAAAAATTAAAAAATTGATTGTTGAAACAGTAGATAATGTCCTTAAATCACACAACCAATTTTAACGGAACAGCTGCTAAATTAACGTAACAGCCACAACTCCGAAAGCGCCCCCTAAAAGGAAGCATGTGCAATAGAGAAAAAGATTTGAGGTTGCCCACAATCAAATCTACTCGCCAATGGCGAGTGGGCTAGTGCTAATTTCAAACCCCGAACATTCACTATAAGTGTCTTATGGTGAAACAAATATTGAATTACAAAACAATAGAAAGATCAACTAAATCTGAATTGAAATGAACTGTGTTAAAAATAATAGTAATATCAAATTAATTAAAACTGGTGAAAGATTTCTTCCCAATTTAAAATGACAGCAGATACAGTGTACAGCTTTTACTTACAGTTATTGGGCTATTTTTACAACATTCTGCTAAACCAAAACCATTTTCTTTTCCACCCCAACTCTGCAAAAAAAAAAAATATCTTAATTTCCAAAGAATATGTGAATGAATATATTGCTTAATATCTGCATTAAGATTTAAGGTGATACTTGTAGCTTATGCCATTTTATATACATGACCAAGTCCATGTTTAGCTATAGGAAACCCCAAAAATCAATCAAATATCAGGTGCACAGTGGGAATTTTCAAGCAGGTGTATAAATATTGAGCAAAGTTAATTACCCATCTTAATATGCATTAAGAAGCAACTTACCTCAGCTAAATGAGAAAGTCTTAAAATCAATGCTTGCTTTTTGTCATTTGACAGTCTTGTAATGAAATTGGATCTTTTGCTACAAATACAAATGTAAACAACCACCTAGACATTTAATAGTATGTATATATATAGTAATGTTTTATGTTTATGTCCAGAACTTTTATATGCAATATTTTAACAAATAGTTCTTTGAATGTAGATTCATGAGGCAATATATGAACTGGTTGGTCAAGAAAAAATCTGTGTATCCCCTGTTCAAATGTACATGAATATTTATTTTGTTCAATATCAAAAGTAATATTTTAGTAAATAAATGACAATATCAGGCAATATATTGAGAAATAATGTTAAATAAAAGTGGACCAAATGCAGGCCCATACACTTTTATATTGGACTGCCAGGCATTACAATACAATATAATTACTCAGTATAATACTGCAGTTTACTTGTTGTTTAGCTACAACACAAGGATAAAAGTAAATACAAAACTATCATCCAAAATGGCAGTGACTAAATTGATGTAGCACTGCTTTCCACCACCAGGTGTCACTACAGACACTGATGAGGATATACAGTGCAGAGATTATGTCCTTAATGTATTGATGAACAGTTTATGACAACTGGACCAATTGGTGTAAGAATTGCCAGAATATTTTCTGGTAAATCATATGGTACAACGCACAATATTTTATCATGTGACTTATTTCCATGAATACTTGTAAACATGAAGACTTTGTACTATTTAAATACCTGAACACATATAGTAGATTAAGAACAGCTAGGACAATGGTCATATCACAGGAAGTAAGCAATGTGGTCAGATGTTCCATAGAGCTGTATAGATGGCGTGAGAAGCTGTGTTCTATCAGTAAGGATGTAAAGTGTAGAACATGTAGCAATAGATTCTTCAGCTAAAATAAATTTCAAGACAATGGCATGACTTGTGTTTATCATTAAAAAATGTATTCAATTAAAGTAGGTCTAACTGAATCCAAATTGCATTATTTTTGTTAAATGCAAATGAAATGATATAGAATTACCACTTGTTTTCAATTTATAAAACTTGTTTCTCATAACTTTTTTTTGTATATTTATATATGTAATTCTTGTTAAGTGGATAATGGCTATTACAAACTGTATTCTCTGTTCGAAATTCTGTATAGTTGTGAATTTTTCATTTAGTACACATCCTAATCAGCTTTGCAACATTTTGTATTTACCTCCACCTGACCAGCTTGGTCACATGCTAGTGTCCATTTACTGTCATTTTTACATGCTTTTTCTAAAACTTCATCAAATCTATCTAAAACATCTGACCAGTGGTACAGCTCACACTGAAAATAAAGCAATAGTTATCACTTTATCAAAATAATTAACAAGAACATATTGAGTGAGTTTCAAGCAATAGAAAAAGTCAGGTGATAAAAGCTACTAATGATGGTAAAAGGCACCAGGGGAAGGAACTCTGATGCCACTTTCATGGTTGGATGTCTTGTAAATTATTCCTGAATTTGTGCAGCCCTTAGCAGTTCCTAAAAGAAATTTTAACTAGAATTGTATTAGGTTATAAACACTGATGTCTCCCCTTAATATGAAAATTGTGTATTAATTTTTATCTGGAACTATGTTGTGATTGTGTTTCTATAAAAAAAAATGACAATGTTGTTAAGATGACAATGGTTTTTTTTTAATTTTTTTTTTGTCTCGAGTCGTTTCCTACCGAAACATGTTTGCTCGTCGGTTCGCCACGATAATGTGAATAAGCCGGTTGTACCATGGAATTTGGGATGGCTCCTACAATGTATGCATCATGTGTAAAATATATGTAGCGATACATTCTCCTGCCTAAAAAGTCTTTATTGTAAAATGACATTTTCTATGCAACAAAATAATGGGAAACTGCGTTATTTTGATGAATATCCCGGCGAGTTTTTATTAACCGGAAATAGGTAGTTGTCACCTAATTGCCACAAGTTCGGACCCGAATTGAATTTATGTGTTATTCTGCGATCGATGCTCTTTACAAGTTTTTATTATTAAATGAAATAATCATTTTTGTTCTCATTATTTTCAACGATTTTTTTTCTCTTGATTTATGTAACGTTTAGTCACATTGGCGCTTGCGCAGTGTACAATTTTGACCGCACGTGTTTATCATTAAAGTTGCACGGGTACTGTAAAGTTGTCTTATTTTCTTAGCAATGTGATAGAGAAACATTCTATTATATTCAATCTCTGTTGCTTAAAAATGTTGTTGCAATAGTATGTTTACGATATGGACAAAACAGATCTGTCACCTGTTGACCTTATTACATAATCACCGGTCGGTGGTAATATAAACACATGTCAGCGACAGGAAATACCCTTTTGGTTGATTTATAATACAAATTGAAGGGATTAAATCCAACAAATGATTACTGCATGTAAAATATTACTATTTAGACGTCTGATTTGAGCAAATCTTAGTCGGTCATTTTAGTGTAAATTTCGGTCATGTCCGGCAAATATGACCGTTTCCAGACCCATGTTCTGCACACTATCACTATTTGTACAAACATGCTTTCAAATATAAATTCTGTAGCTGTAAAAATGAAGAAGAGAGCATGACAAGACATATCCCCCTATTTCAATTAACTGGAATATTTCACAAAAATCAAAATCCTTTGCCCCTGCACACCTCCATTATGTGTCCAAAAATCCTTTAAAAAAAATGATGTAGCTTCAAAGCTGTTAGAGAAGATAGCAAGACAAAACATGTACCTTTTATGGCCTGTGACCTTCAAGTACAAGTATCTCTAATTTTATGCAAATTTAATGATAATCGAAATTCTTGGCCCTGTACACCTTCATTATGTTTAAAAACATTCTGCAATATATAAATTTGATTGTCCTAAAACTGTAGACGTAAGCTGAACAAGCCTGTCCTGAGACATACCCATATACGGACAACGGTAAATAATTATGCCTCACTTTCTGCATCAATCAATGATTAATGTTTGGGTCAATTAAAACATATGAACCTCTACAAAAGACCATAATCATTTAATATATAAACCTGTATTAAATTTGGTTTATCATGAACCATTTCCAGAAATCACAAGACCTCTGTTTTTCGACCTACTGATTACTTTTCATTTATCCCTTCGATTTCCAGACATCCAAGATTAACAGTATATGTTTTTACCCACTGCATTTTTTGTGCAAATAAATCTACAAAATAACTTCAAATAGTCATATCAACCCCTTTTTCTCCTCAACAATATATCACCACAAAAATCTTAGGTCTACCTTGCCAAATGTCCACGTCTTCAGCTGAATTAATTCATTCTTTAAACTGTCTTCTGAAGATGTCTTGAGCTTCTCTATTAGTGCTCTGCAATCAACAGGCTGCAAAATCCCAAGTGTATAGTGGTACTCAAAAAAATTAACTCTTTATTAAAGATGTATTTTTGATTGAAAGAAAAACGTCTTCAAAATTAAAATATTTTTGAATGTGATATTTGAAAACCCCATTAAAAATTACAGTTTAATTCCTTCTTACCAGCAGTAGAAATTTAAGACATTAAAATCTTCAATTTGAAATTTGTTTTGTGTAATTTAAAGAAAGATAATGTTATTGAAGTACCATGTTACAATATAATAACTTACCACTTCAGTTGTTGATTTTTTAAGCTTTGTCCTGTCAATCTTCATATTGAAGTTCTATGTGGATAACCGGTTTCTACATAAAATATAAAAATTTACAACAACTTAACACATTTTAGTATAAACCTCCAAGACCATAGAAAATTTATTATTCGTTCTCCTTACCTAGCATGGGAAAATGCCAGTCAGTCTTTAATTTGGTTACACAAGATTCAATAAACAAAGAAGTAATTATAGTAAACTTTACCGTGTCTTCCCGACAGGTGTTTGCCTGACAAAATGGAAAAATGCTACCGAATTTGAAGTTTATGGTCCTTTTGTAGATCTCAGTGATACTTGTAGGATTTTTTTATGGTGAGTCCTGGACTCATCACTTTTGAGAATGGTGAGTCCCAAAAAATTTTCATGAGTCCCACATATCACAGATGAGTCCAGCTAAGTGCATGCATACACCCGTTTTCTTTGATGACCGACCCATTAAATGTCTTTTTATAAAAAGATATAATATGGCTTACTAGTATGTTTATGTCATGCTATGTTATAGTAGTAGTTAATGTAGTGGAGTTTCGCAGTCTTCTGGAGTATGATTGAACTGCATTCATTACTTGAAACATGCTGATGTTTGCCCATTAAAGAGAGACTTGTGTATTACAAGTTACCTGGCTCTTCTTAGAATTGAATGTCAGATGCTGACATTAATATTTCTTCCAAACAACTCATAACCCCCCCCCCTTTTTCAGATCCTAGTCTATAGCAGATTATCTTCTTGATATATACAAAAATTAAAAGTTTATTAGATAACTAATCTAATGTTCATATTGAAGATATCTTTTACCGGTCAAGAATTCTTACTTTAAAAAAAAGCGTAAGAATTGCAACTGCAAGGTTCCGACCGTGTAGTGAAATTTGAAAACACGAGTGTATTATCAACACTTAAATTTATCTGTAAAAACTGTCCATCAATACCGAACGTTTATTGTTTAATAAACATCTTAATTAAGGCATATTTGCCGCCCGAGTGATTGCTACCTGCTGAGAATCAGACGAAACAGGTAAACATCGATCGCCATTTGTAAGAATATGTAATCACGCATCGGAGACGGAATTGACATGACGGAAATTCGTACGCGTCCGACAACTGACATGGACGCGTACTGGGACGCGTTAGATGTTGAAAAGGCGCATCAAGAACTGAAAAGACGCGTACAATACGCATCTAGACGCGTTGCGAGGATCCATGAGATCTCATATTACACTTTTTGAAATCAACAATTATTTTCCACAGTTAATCGGCGTTCTGAAATGCGGCTGAATTTTCATTTTGATACAGCGATTTTCCATACTAAATTTTGACCTTGTTTTGAACTTAAGTGTACGTTAGGAAAATTCCATTGTTGTCTATTCGAAATCCTTCGGGTAATGTCATCTGCAGTTGAGGCGGGAAAAGTCTCACGGTTTGTCTGAATACCATTGAACGTCATGAAAGCAGACGAAAGTTTGTAAACAACATTAGACCCCTTTAGAAACAAAAATGGCTTACTCCCTATGAAATTCGATGCAAACACCCATCGGGAAGACACTGTAAAGTTTACTATAGTGACTGTTTGATAGCCAAGGAATAATGTCTACCTTTGGGAAGCTATAATTCTGAAATTTTAATTTTATTTCATAGCAGAAAAATGTCATTTCAAGAATTATTTCAAAAATGGCAAAGAGATAAGAGACAGCTTTCTCTCTGGCTTGTGAATATCAGCATTGGCACTTTTGGTCTCCAACAATTATTGTCAGATACATAACTGAAAATATATATATTTTTCAGAATTTGATGTCACTGTCATGAACTCAATCGTCTTTACATCGACAACTCCAGTGATACTTGTAGGATTTTTTTATGGCGAGTCCTGGACTCATCACTTTTGAAAGTGGTGAGTCCCAAAAAATTTTCATGAGTCCCACATATCGCAGATGAGTCCAGGTAAGTGCTTGCATACAACCATTTTCTTTGATGACCGACCCAGTAAATGTCTTTTTATAAAAAGATACAATATGGCTTGCAGAATGTTTATCCAATGCTATTTTATATTAGTAGTAGCTGAATTCAGGGAATTTTTTAGCGCTCGCCACTTTCGTCATTGACGAAATCATTTGAAAATTGACGATAGATTTCTAAATCAATTTCGTCACCTGATTTCGAACAAGTACTAAAATTTTTCGTTACAAATTCATTCTACCAATTGTAAAACGACATATTTATGACCCCGAAGCCAATTAACAGGAAATTTAATTATGTCACCTCGATAGATTTAAACAGCAGGTGTCAATCGCCGAATCGATGTTTTTACAGGTAATCCGATTAACATGATAAAGTGGTGCTCTTGGTCAATATACGCAAACAAAAGTGTCGTAGATCGTACTGATGCGCACAGACTTCCACCTTTTGATAAATATGTAATGCAAATAAAAATTGCAAAGATTTTGCGTATTTCACTCATATTTCGTATGTTTTGCTGGTTTCAAATGGATTACGCGCCATTTGTGTACATCCGAGATACGTCTAGATACCGTTGGCTACCACTTAGAAAACGAAGAGTACAACGGCCCTTAATGAAAAATTGTTACCGATTGATATACAAACACTTTTTAAATAAGTTTTAAAATTAAAATTCTTTGAAAATTTATAAACATTTTGTTATAATCATTTTTTAAAACAATTTATACACTGCAATTGAAAGAATACAGTTTTTTTTTACTATGATATTTCACCAGTACAATGAATGCATGCTTCTGAGCAGATGCTTATACGGCTCATCCGCTAAAGTGACTAAAGCCCTCAAAATCCTAAAAAATTCCCTGTGAATTTACAAGTCTTTTGGAGTATGATTGATGTGCACTCATTACTTGAAACATGCTGATGTTTGCCCATTAAAGAGAGACTTTTGTCTTATCTTGATACAGATGCTGACATTAATATTTCTTCCAAACAACTCATTACCACCCATCCAACCCCCCCCCCCCCCCCCCTTTTTCAGATCATAGTCTATAGCAGATTATCTTATTGGTATAAACAAAAATTAAAAGTTTATAAGATAACTAATTAATGTTCATATTGAAGATATCTTTGTACCAGTCAAGAATTCTACAAAAATCGTAACTGCAACTGCAATGCAAGGTTCCGAACGTGATTAAAATTTGAAACGAGTGTATTATCAACGCTTAATTTTAACCATAAAGAGTGTCCATCAACACTGCACGTTTATTGTTTAATAAACATCTTAATTAAAGCATATTTGCCGCCTGAGTGATTATTACCTGCTGAGAATCGGACGACAGGTAAATATCGATCGCCATTTGTAAGGATACGTAATCGCGCATCGGAGACGGAATTGAAATGACTGAAATTCGTACGCGTCTGAAAACTGACACCGACGCGTACTGGGACGCGTTAGATGTTGAAAAGGCGCGTCCAGAACTGAAAAGACGGGTACAACACGCATCTAGACGCGTTGCGAGGATCCCTGAACTCCATTAAATGAAATAATACATGGAAAAGTAAATTTAAATATAATAGTGTATTACAACATCCGCAATCTTGTGCAGTCAATTTTGATTCAATATTCCTTACTTTAAAGTACAATTCCTTTCACATCAACAAAGTGTCAAGAACTAATAATACCAAACTCACAAATATGTATTAAAATTCAACAAAAATGTATTGAGATCCCTAATTATTGCTTTCTTATATGGAAATTACAAGGACAAAATGAGCACTTTCACTTTCATTTTGATAAACAAATGAATCATGGAATGATTAAAATAGCACGTGTTCTCACCAAATTTGTTCCAGAAAGTTCTAATTACATATTGAGCAATATGCGATGCACCCCACATTTTGTGCATGAAAACGCGTTTATCACAAATATACCAAACGAATTGCATCCGTTGTAAAAATTCAGCAAGTAATCAGAAAAGACAAAAATCTAAAATGAAGATAAAAATGGCGGAAAAAAAAACGACTTATGACATTGTCGATATGTTCTAACAAAGACGAATAACAGCTGTAGAAAAAATATAAACGAGTATAAAATGTGATTTTGTCAGGTTATTATGCTGTTTACATCATTACTCATTTACAATTTTCGAAAAATTTACAAAATGCAAACCTCCAGACGGCTGCCATGTTGAAATTAGCATGCCCGGATGAACCTCGACTTCAAATGCTCCTTAGGTCATGCAAAAGAATCTGTTTTATAATATATTTTTGTAAATGGGTATGTTTTACATAAAATCACGCGATAATATGTAAATAGGTGTGACCTATCAGGCGAGCGATATCCCTTCAATATTGATCCTAGGCAGTGAAGTCTATATATATAGAACTTAGTCTTTATAGTAGACTGTCCCCGTTTTGAAGTATAATATAGCATAATATGTTTTACCTTAATTTGATTCGCGATTGTTAAATAATTCATGTTTATGTTATGTGCAAACCCCTCCCTCCCCACCCCCCCCACACCCCAATGAGGTCACGAGATCAAATAATATCAAATTTTTAACTTGAAAAGTTATATGTACATCCAAGGGATATAACTTGCTCAGGTAATGTGTTTATATCCCCCCACTGACTTATCGTCGCAGGGACATAAAAATCCTTAATTTCCTCCAAAATAAATTTAGCATAATAAAACAACTCCAACCATCCTTGGGGGCCTCAGTGTGGCAGAGTGGTTAAGATAGTTAGTGATCTGTCAACCATGATGTGTGTTCAAGTCTCACTGCTGGTAGGGTGCACTTGACTGCAATTATTATCTTATATGACATTGATTGCTAGTTTTCCTACCAAATGTCTGGTTTCTCTCCAGGTACTACAGCTTCCTCCCCAATTTTAACTGGATGCCATGATATAGCTGAAAAATTGCTAAGTGGCTATAAACATTCAAACAAACAAACCAACCATCCTTGTAATTGTATACAATTATACTATAGATCATTTAATTTCATTAATGCCATAAAGGGAGAAGCAAGCAAGAGACTCCTGTCACTATTGGGGATGGTACTAATGTCGCACCTGTAAATTTTCTGGAACACAGAGTTTGAAGAGTAGACTTTCAATGTAGGCAGTGCTCAACTGCTATTTTAGTTGACAAAGATTGAAAGTTTTCCTGCTAAAGGTCAGGTACTCCAGCATCCTCCTCCAATAAAAACTGTTTGCCATGAGATAGTTTCTTCTTGAAAAACTTATTTTAAACCCTTGGACTTACAATCCAAAGAATGACAAAAGTTTTGAAATATAAAAATTACACTTTGCATTTGTGAGCCATTTAGAACAGAAAAATAAAAACAGTTTAAATTCAATGGTTAAAATTAGCACTGTCTCATCTATGTTGCTGCCATCAAGCTGTGGCCAATTGTCCAGTCCAACAATCAGTTTCAGTGTTTGTATTCACAACTTTATATATGTGTAGGTTCTGCAAGCAAGTGATTATAATTCCAGGATTGATAATTCTGTGTCATGCTTCTGAAAAATATACAATTAAGATTTAACAATAAAATCATAACATTATTAATAAAATTTACAAGCTGAACAAGAGCTATTTCTTAAAAGAACACAATTTTTCATTTGAATTATCAATCATTCAGTTTATTGGATAAAAAAGGCACATTAATCAACAATGCAATGTAATCCATAAAACATGTAAGACACAAGTAGAATTATATTAAAATACAATTAGAACAAAATAATGTGTGAAAATTTATCAAGGTACAGTTCAGTATTACCAGCCTCTTTACTTGTGTAAACAGGGACGGTACTAAGGTAAAAATATTGGTTGTCTGCATGATATAAGCTAAAGCTAAATGGCAGGAACTACTTGCTAGACTGGTTATAAGATTCAATTTTTCAATATATAATTAAATTCAATCTTACACTTGCTACCCCCTTTTGTTATTGGTCGCTAACGCAGCGACCAATAACAGAATGAAAAGGGGAGCAGGTGAAAGATTACATTTTAAGTAGATTGTCACTTTTTTATTTTGGCTGTTTAAATTCAGTTTAATGGTAAGATCGGGATATAGACGTGCAAAACGTTATTTTCCCATTACCCAGATAGGAGCAGCGAGAACGGCAGAAAATTCTTCGGCCTGCAGCAGAGGCTGAACAACGTCACATGTCTGTTTAAAATTCAGTTGGAAACATGTTCAAATTGTGCAGTCATAAAGTAAGAAATTGACACTTAACCAATCAACAAGATTGGGTTTGTTTTTATGAACCAGGATCAGCAGACGAATTTACACGGCAGACGATCACAAGTCATGGCAGCAAATATCATTTCAAGTCAAGATCGCCGGTCAGAGAAGCAGACGAAAAATAATTCATGTCAACTATCGTTGCACGTTTTTTGCATAACATCAAAAATTTAAATACTTTGGTTAAAAAATAAATGTTTTATAAATATAACATTTAAAAAAAGAACACATTTCATCTGTTTTTCTTCTCGTGTCGAGTTTTGCATTTATTTTACGTAGTTGCGATAACTTACGAGAAGTCGAGTCAAAATGGAGGAAAGAAAACATCCTCCAATCAGTAAAAATACATTATTAAAAGAAAAACATTTGAAGTTGTATTCAGTTATTTTCGTTAACAAAATTTAAATTCTTGATACCTAGAAGCAGTTTTGTTGCCACTTTTCTCCTACAATGGAGATTTTTGCGATGTTGAGTAGACATTGGAGATTAACTTGAAAACTTCCGGTTGCAAGAATTTTTTTCAACTCTTATAGTCTCATAGTAATAGGATACTTCTACCATTAAGCAAGCGATAGCTATTAACCCCCCACCTGCTCAATGAATTGTTTTCGTTCGGTAAGGTCTATAAGATTTGTTGTTCTGAATTTTTTTAATGTCTAATAACCTAAAAATGGAAAAATATGACTAAAGGCACATGAATCCGGGTTCGTTCGCCCTATAGCCTGTTCGCCTTGTTCCCTTCGCCCTATTTTGGTATATATATTTTTATTCTGGAACTACCGCTTCAACTATACAAATACGACCCTACGAATAAAGCAAAGCTTTATTTGTAAATAATGACGTCATTCCTGGTACCCTTGTCCTTACTTCTAACGATATTTAGTATTCTATTCTGGGCATGTTGTCGAATACGATATTTGTTTGTGACGTTAGGCTATCACTTGAATACGTGCCGACTTACTGACCCACTATCCAGGGCGAATGGACTCGAGGCCAACTAACCTAGGGCTAACTGACCCGATACCAAGACACCCAAGAAGGAAAGGCCATTATGGGAAAAGCAAAGACTAAACAAATAGATAGAATAATACACGACACAACATGTCAAAAATAATACACGACACAACATGTCAAAAATAATACACGACACAACATGTCAAAAATAATACACGACACATGTCAAAAATAATACACGACACAACATGTCAAAAAAGTACACATAAGGTATGAATATCGTAACCAAAGAAAGAAGATTTTAAAAATACTAAAATTTAAGATTTTCTAAAAAATGAAGCCATAATTAAAGATAGTGCTTATAAAGTTAACTTATATTTGCGAACTTATTTTTAATATCTCAAAATACTTATATTTGAATTATGTGGAACGCTCCAATAAAGTCTGAGAATCCTCTGCATCATACCTGTCAAGTCTCACACTTTGAGTGTGAGAATAACACTTAAGCATGAAATAACGTCCTCACGCTCAACACCGTAAGTCTCATGCTTTTTTTATATTCAATTTTTTTTTAAATCATAATACTGTTTTTATGTTTAAAACTGTAATACCAGAGTCGTCCCTAGTTATTCCAACAATTCTTACTATTCATCTGTCACCTATTTTCGTAAATTTTAACTCGAAGGACCAGTTTTAGTCAAAATAAAAAGTATCATGGAGCAAATATTACAAAAATATAAGCTGCATATTCACAGAAAAACATGCAAATTCAATCTTTCTAACAATGTAAAATAGTTTTTTTACCCTGGTTAAGACTGTCCAAAATACGCTAAGAATGCAGGATTTTGCTTATCTGAAAAAAACATTTCTTGGTTGGGGGGGGGGGGGCAAACCCCTCCTCACTCTTGGACACTAGAAACCCCTTGACAGGCCCGCTGCAGTATAACCCTTTTTTTTTTACTTTGATGGGATCGTGGGACTACACATTGGAAATCAGAGGATTTCCCAATTTTCTAAAAATTCCAATTAAATGTTACAGGTCTGCCCCACTAACTGACTAAGTTGTACGTTATCACTTTGATTACATGATGATTCATTCCATAACCAAAACAGACCATAGCCTGAACAGACTGCCAAAAGGACCATAAGAAAAAATAGAAAGAAATAAATTTGTTAGAAGGACACCTTAGCTGCTGGCATCTCACATCAGAGCGTGTTGTGTGACTTTTCTGTTTGAATCTGCAGTGATCTGTCCTCATTATGAGATGATTAATGAATGATAACAGTTCTGTGGTCTTTTATAATTTATGATTTAAAGATCAAAGGCATTTAGTTTTTTGTATAAAGAATCTCATTATAAGTTTCAAACAAATCAAACCTGGTTTGGACTACCACTTACAAAATCCTTTTATATTAATTATTAGTTGATTGGATAAAAACATTTTATTATTTCCAGTAAAAAATTTACATGGGGACATGCACACCTTGACCAGAACTCCCCATGAGCGTAATTAAAGTCTGTGTTAAAAATTGTTTGAACTTGTATACAAAAAATTGCAAATTCACCTTGTTTGCTCTCTAAATCAAACAGTTGTTGTGCGATCTTCATGAAACTTGGGGAAAATGTTTATGGGCATATAATATCTCGACCAAGTTTGATAATCACCCAAATCACTCTACACACTACAGAGTTATGGCTCTTAATTTTAAAAAAATGCCAAATTAGTCTCTGCTCTAAGTGAAATAGTTGTTCGTTGATCTTTGCTGGTTATAGTATATGGTTCCTGTGATATAATTGACACCTCTGCAAATACCCCATAATTCTTTGGTATTAAATTGGCTGGTTATCAAATTAATTTGGGTTATAAGGATTCCTGATCCTTAATACATGTACACACCTCTCTGTAACTTTTCAACTATTTACCAAAATTTTTGACGGACGTATTTTGTGGCACTTTTGGCGAAATTGTGGCCTCTGGACTTTTGCAAATTTCTTTAAAATAACAGTTTTCCGGACTTTTTTTCCTAAACACTTGCAGATATTTTGTATATAAGTCAACAATCATGAGTAACAGATCAAGTTTAAATGTCATTCCCTTCCAATGATTTTTGACAAATTATGGCTCTTGGACTTGGAAAAAAAAAATTATTTTCCGGTAGTGGACTTAGTGTTTGCCTGAGCAATGCTATCTATATTTGTCATTAAAAATAGTACTTTTTAGCATACATTTCTCTATATGTCTTTAATTACTTGTAAAATATTTTTACTATTATATTTATAACATTTTTTTTTTTCAGAGACAAAACAACTCATTTTACTGCGCTGAATGACCTGACTGGCAACAAAAAGGACCCAGGGCAAACAGGTGATTTGGGTGAAATGACCTGGAACCTGCATTTACACCTGACAGAAACAACAGTCAAGTAGAATTGCAAGCCAGAAGTCAATAAAATTACAAGGCCAAGCATGGCTTCTAAGTAATAAGACATTTTTATGAACATGAGATATCTAAGGTCCAGACATTAGATGCAGTAAATAAACAGTATACTTGGTCCTGTATAACTTATGCCTTTAGGATAAAAAACCACAATTTATAGAAACTCTGAAATAAGAAGTTTCAATGGAATTAGGAACTTGTAATATAATGCTACTTAGCTATAATAATGTAGCTCCTTTTTTTTCTTTTGGACAGAGCTACAAAGAGGTCCCAGTTGGTATCATGTTTAGAGAGCCCTACGTTCTTTGCACAATAATGACCCCTTTTAAAAATAGGGTATGCACATTGTTTGTGGCCTCTACAAAAGGGCTATATTTTCCACATTTTCACCCCTAAAAATATTTCATCTTTTTTCCAGTGACAGTCTAAATTTTCAGCATAGTCTGTCCAAATTGAGTTAATGTTCCTTTGCTCCATATAATGAGCCTGAATCTACAAATATTGTTAAGAGCTTTATATGCTTCATTAAGTTTTCAGTAGTATGTCAACAGAGTGTATCCCTTTCTTTTGGCTGTCCATATGTTTTGTCTGGTTAAATACACATAATTTTAGTGACAAAACACATATTAGATCCACACTTATCAAGTGCTTTGTAAATGGAGGCCATTGTTGAAAAATAAATATGATTGTGTTGGGAATGGGGGAGGGGGTGTTGCTTTAAAAAGCCATGTTCTGGAACATTTCAAGCTTCCTTTTCTTACCTCATCTGACGAAGAGTCATATATAAGCTACAGCTGTAATCTCATGATTTTTGTCATCGAAAGTCTGGAGTTTTCTCAGGGTACTCTGGCCTTCTGACACCATTATAGTTGAAAAATTGCTAAAATTGCTAAAAATTGCTAAATTTCAAACAAAGAAACATTATCATCAGCAGTGGCTGTAAACATTTTACACTTTTACTTCTTACGAAATTTGAAGTTGTAAAAGTTGAAGTATTTAGTGATGTTTTAAACTTAAAGATGGCTGCCATGGCCATTGATGTGTTTTGATTGGCTGCTATGGCAGTTGATGTGTCTTTTATTGGCTGAATGTCAAAAATGTTTCTGACAAACTGCTGGTAGATTAAATTGTGATTTTGTAGAAATATAGCTGCAGAGAAAATGTTGTAAAACCTCTGATAAAGTTTATTTGACAACGTTAATGACTAAGTAGACTGTTGCCTCTTTGTGCCAGACAAGTGTTTGTACCGGATTCGTAAACCTCAAGTCAGTTGTAATATATGTAATATTGCAAATAGTAGCTATGATTTAATGGTTGCTAACCTATGTAATATTGAAAATAACAGCTATAGCTACAATAATGTAGCTCCTTTTTTTTTATGGACAGAGCTATAAAGAGATCCCATTACTCATAATAGAGCAGCCGGGAGTGATTCACACCTGGGTATTTTATGCATATAATCAGCTATTAAACTGTTTTCCTGAATTGCTACATACTTTTTAATGTCTTTGAAGTTTAACCGATATTTCTACAACCTTATTCGTTTGTTTAACATTGCATTAGCTGGGATCAAATTTTTACCGATACGATTCTACAATTGTACACTCAACAATTTCAATTTTGTTAACAACATGAAAAAGTGTTAAAATGATTTAATAAGACATTGTAGAAATGACAGCTAAATGGTGGAGAAAGGAAAAAAATTTTAAACAAAAACAGCAGTTTAATAGCGGAAAATATATGTAAATCCTAAGAGATCTTTTGCTCCATTATGATTAAAAAATGGGACCACTTTGTAGCTCCATCCATTTAAAAAAAAGGAGCTACATTATTGTATCTAGTAGAAATATACATTAGATGATCTTCTTCCTATTTTAAGCTTTTTTGTGGTTATCCTTAATCAAAAAGGCCACTACTTATGCTTAACATATTATCCTAGCTATGAGAAATACTCCAGGACAGCATCTTCTGACCCCTCAACCAAATCATATCAAAATGATGCCATTATGGTATTCTACTATTTACAAGATTTTAGTGCTGATTGGAAACTTAAAAGATTAAAATGGAATAGCGCTTACTGTTTTTTCTGAAGAGCTTACAAATTAAAAAAAGAAATTTGCAAGGAAGTTGGAGAATGTCTCCTAAACAGTTTATTTTTTACAGGTCACATAATAGTTGCAGGCTATTGATCAGGAGCCTCTGTTTGGTTTTTAAAGTTATTTTTAATTCATTTTAGGTACAAGTCAATCATGGCAGACGACAGTTTAACAGTGATACAGAATGATGAGTTGTGTCTATCATCAGCAGATCTTAACATCATTAATGTACCAGAATTAGAACCATTTTTAATTGCTGAAGAAAATGTTTTTGAGAACATTAGTTCCTTGGAGGTTGATGAAATTCAAACAAACTTGTTAGACGAGATGGAACTCCATCTTGAATGTGATGATGATAGAAATTATAACATGCCTGGTTCCACAGAAGAGATCATCTTCCAGCCGACTTCTTTAGTTGCTAATAACGTCAGCTTGAGGATATCATTTTCAAACAATTCATGTTTAAGGCAAGAAACAAATCGACAAAATGTGTTTGTTTGTCCGATTTGTTCAGAAAGTGTCAAAATGGAAACCAAGTTTGTCAGACACATGTTTAACCATCATCAGGTGAAAAATCCATTCCAGTGTACCTTCTGTACATACAAAGCATCAAGTCAGAAATTACTGTTAAAGCATGTAAAGAGACGACATATAAACAAAGATAAAACTGAAAATCTCCCAACCTTTGATACCCAAAACTTGATGGAAAAAAGGAACAATAGTACAGATGTTCATAAACTTAACAGAAATGGTCAACAACAACAAGATAAAATGACAGGAGATACCAGTTCAGCACACAGACATGATGAAAATGCACTGTTCAAGTGTGATAAGTGTGATTACACCTGTAAACAACACAGAAGTTTATTGTTACATCTGAAGAGACATTCTAATGAATTTGATTTCCAATGTGAGATTTGTAGTAAAAAGTTCCTTTTTGCTGGTGCTTTTAAAAGACATCTTAAAACTCACCAGGAAGGGCGGCCGTTTGTATGTCAATTTCTAAACTGTGGCAAAAGTTTTAAAATCCTTGGAGCACTGACTGACCATGAAAGATATGTACATGTAAAATTAAAGAAAAGTGAATGTCAACAAGATGAACTCATTTCACAATTAGATAATGACAGATATTGTAAAGTTAAAAAAATCAAAAAGTGGCCATGTACATATGACAGCTGTAATAAATCATTCAGAGATTCCTTCAATTTGAGAATTCACATGGCAACACATTCTGGACACAAGGAACTCAAATGTCTGTATTGTGAGTTTGAATGTGTTCAGAAGGCTTCAATGAATTGGCATATAAAGTCTAAGCATAATAAATCTGTTAACTGAACTTCTATTGGACACTTAATTTTAGCTCCTATGAAAGGCTTTGTGTTCATTGTCTTAAAACTTATACATTTCTATCTTCTTCTCTGAAACCACTAGGCCAATTAAAATAAGTTGGTAATAATGTACATTAATTGGTCCAAACACCACAAGACTTAGTTGTGAACAATGTATGAAAAGACTTCTTCACTGAAATCAGTAGTGAACCAATTGAAATAAAACTTATAAGCAGTATTGAAATAATGAAATGTCTTCTAAAAAAGGTAATTTTTTTATGTCAGTCGGAAATTCAAAATAGCCAACACCACAGGACTTTAACATATGTCTATCTGAAAAAAATATTAAAATGACTTTTTCTTTAAAAAACTGCAAAGCTGATTGAAGCTATATCGTACAGTATGTAAAAGTTAATTAAATGGTTCTCAAAAGTTTATGTATTTTATACTAATCAGAAATCCAAAATGGTCATGACCTCGAGGGACTTGGTTTAACATAGTATCAAATTGTGAATCCTTTGATACAAAACTTTACAAAATTAATTGGACCTCTATAACGTTTATGCCCTAATGCAATGCTACCATGGCCACTGCCAGACAGTTATTCAAATGCCTTTTTACCAGAAACTACAAAGCAGACTGAAACCATATTTTATATGAATGTTTATTGGATGGTCCTCTGAAAAATGTATGTTTTTTTATTTTGATCAGAAATCAAGAATGTTTGCCACAGCATAAATAAGGGAAAAAAAACATAAAAACATAGAACCGTATGGGTAAAAATGTTTTAAAAGGTTTCTTCTCAGAGACTGGTGAACCAAATTATTAGATGATTCTCAACAATAAAATTAAAGTTTAAATTCCAAATGGTAACTTGGACAAATTCTTTTTATGGTGGTTATCTCTTTATCAGGTCAGTAATACAGCTGGTGTTTAAGAGCCTCTTGTGTCATTTAGTCATCCTTTATTTTAAGAGGTTGTTACAGATTTGACTTTCTTGACATGAAAATAGAAGAGAAAAATCATGCATGACTGAAAAGAAATCTAACTTTTTTTCTAAGAACATTTATATTAATTTGGGGTTTTACCTGCTTAAAAAATTATGCAAAATGCACTAAGACCTAATAAACTTTTTAATGTCAACGATGTCTTATTTATGACTTGGAGATTCATATTTTGCACTTTTGTATGTCTCGCTGACAATTACATGCTAAAAATACTTGTTCTGTTGTGTTGAAATAAGATTTTAATTTCCAGTTATCTCTGCTTGTATATAAAACCATTCTGTCATATTTTGCAGTTATGTGAAATCTGATGAAAATTGCTTACTTGTTTATAATTACAAGGTCAGACATTAAAGTGGCATTTTCCATGTGTAGCAAGATCGCAGTGGCCTAACTGTAAATATCACCATAGAAAGTGGCATTTTCCATGTGTAGCAAGATCGCAGTGGCCTAACTGTAAATATCACCATAGAAAATGACATTTACCATGTGTAGCAAGATAGCAATGGCCTAACTGTAGATGTCACCATAGAAAGTGACATTTACCATGTGTAGCAAGATAGCAATGGCCAAACTAGATGTCACCATAGAAAGTGGCATATGCCATATGTAGCAAGATAGCAATGGCTAAACTGTAGATGTCACCATAGAAAGTGGCATATGCCATATGTAGCAAGATAGCAGCGGCCAAACTGTAGATGTCACCATAGAAAGTGGCATATGCCATATGTAGCAAGATAGCAGCGGCCTTACTGTAGATATCACCATAGGAAATGGAATATGCCATGTGTAGTAAGATATCAGCGGCCAAACTGTAGATGTCGCCATAGAAAGTGGCATATACCATGTGTAGCAAGATAGCAGCGGCCTTACTGTAGTTGTCAACGTAGAAAGTGGCATTTACCATGTGTAGCAAGATATCAGCGGCCAAACTGTAGATGTCACCATAGAAAGTGGCATTTACCATGTGTAGCAAGATAGCAGCGGCCTAACTGTAGATGTCACCATAGAAAGTGGCATATGCCATGTGTAGCAAGATAGCAGCGGCCTTACTGTAGTTGTCACCGTAGAAAGTGGCATTTACCATGTGTAGCAAGATAGCAATGGCCTAACTATAGATATCACCATAGAAAGTGGCATATACCATGTGTAGCAAGAAAGCAGCGGCCTTTCTGTAGTTGTCACCATAGGCATTAGTGGCATATGCCAAGTGTAGATAGTTACAGGAAAATCACACTATTCCATTTTCTCACATTGAGAAACTTTTTTATAACTTTATTTATATTGCCTTGAGGTTGAAATTTACAATGTATATGTTTTGACGTGATATTTTTAAATTCTACGTTTAGGCCTCGGTGGCCGAGGGTGATCAGTGGTTAAGGTAGTTCCTCTACCATTAATCACGTGATCTGTCAACACTGATGTTGCGGGTTCAATTCTTGATGCGGTCAGAGTGTACTCGACTCCAATCTCAATTGACAAGGATTGCCAGTTTTCCTACCGAAGGTCGGGGATTTTCTCCGGTTACTCTCCCACTACAAACTGTACGCCATGATACAGCTGGAAAATTGCTGAAAGTGGTGTTAAACATAATTCAAACAAACAAACATAAATTCTACTTTATGAAGTAAAAAAAGTGTTAACCGTGAACACATTTCAAATTTAATAATTGAATTGATAAATAATTATACATGCATGTTTAATTTCCCTAGTAATTTTTGTGTCGGATGGTTATTCCTGATTCTTCTTTTGTTAATCAGCATCAGCGTGATGGTTCTACCGTTTCATCAATACTATAAGAGATTCGTCTGTCTTGACTAATTTTACTTCGAAAATGTATCACTGGGCTAAATTTCCTAGAAATATTGGTTTTACCAGGACTTAAATTTGCTCCTCGGAAGAAATACCTGGATGTAAAGATTTGGGGCTGATATGATCATAGCTTAGGTCGGCTATTGTACCGGATTGTTGGTACCGTTTCTAGAGACTGGGCATCATGTACTGGTACATTGTGTAAAGTCTAGCGACTGCATGCACCAACCTAAAGATACTAGTAATCAATGTTCCGGGTAGCTGTGTCTAGTCTTGGCATATCGTACAATTTAATTAAACGGTTAAGTGTTTTTATATCCATTATACTCGCTTAAATATATACAACGATGCGGAAGTGCAACTGCATGGCCGTCGGAACGGGTAGGGGGCTGCGATCGTACTATTCTTACAGTGGCTGTCGGAACGGGTAGGGGACTGCGATCGTACACCTCTTTCAAAAAGATATATCGTTATGTTGTAGATTAGCCAAATATATTTATAAGAGATATCAAACTCAATAAATCTAGTTCAGAAAGCGCCAGAATGGCCCAAAATTGTTTATTTTTTCTCACTTTTCCAACATCTGAGAAGCGACCGTCACATCCCCGCAACACCACCCCTGTTGCAGAAAACTGCAGACTGCACGTACTGCACTTCTTTTATGACACCTTCCTCCCTCAGTGTTACACCTGCTGCCCCGGATGCGATCACGCGTGAATATTTAAAATTTAGTTCGCTTTCATATCTCATTCAAGAAAAGTTTTTGAGACGATGTATGTCGCGTTTTTAAAGAGTAATAATATTACTGGTCGCTAGTTAAACATGGTGCCACATCTGGTTATAATACTGGTACTAGAAACCGTCTTAAGGGTCGAGTGGTTTAGGTAGTTTGTCTACTTTTGATCACGTGCTCTGTCAACACTGAGATTGTGGGTTCTAGTCTCACTTCGGGCAGGGTGCGCTCGACTCTTAATTGACATGGATTGGCAGTTGTCCTAACGAAGGTCGGGGGTTTTCTCCGGGTCGTCCGTTTACTTTTGCAATAATAACTGAACTCCAAGATATATTTTTAAGTTGCCTTTATTTTCATTTCAACAAATTTCATAGAGTACTGCTTGTGTGTTAGAGGATACCATTCTATTCCGGTCCCTTCCATTGTTGGTTGTCCAAACGATTCTCCATAAAGTCTGTTTCCATAAGGCCCACTCTTGAGATAACGTCCGTTTAAATTTGAGCTGTATGTAATATAGAATTATGATTATAGCTAGTTTACATTATAGATCATTTGTCGGGACATAAGGGCTCTTGTTATCACTTGACTTGTATTCACACTTCTGTGCTCACATGAATATCATTATTCATTCAGCGATATACTAGTAGTTAGTCATTGTCTACATTTACTGCCTGAAAAATTGAACACCCACTCCCTTTCTATCTAAAGAATGCGCCCATAAGTCCTACGAATAAAAAAAATAGTGTCCAGTCCCCTCTTTTTATGAGAATTCCTTGATCCACAACTGTTAACAAGGTTTGATATCACTACCACAAGCAATGCATCAGAAATATATTAATATCCCCACTCTGGCTGTAGCCATATCAGAAAGTTTGGCGACATTGAAGAGCCGGACGATGGTAATTGACGCACGATAATAGATGCTCGTTATATTAAATATATACTGTATAGCTCTTTATATTGGATTATTAAGGATATTGGGAAGAAGAAATGCAGGAAAATAACCCAAGTATTTTATTCAAAGTTATGCCACTGTGGTACATACATCTGAAGCATGACTGTAAGGGCTCGTTACGCCACAGATAAATACATCTGTAGCGTGACTAAGTTCGCTACTCCAAAAGGCAATACATCTGCAACATGGCTGTAAGAGTTCGTTACGCCGCTGGGCAATTCATCTGTAGCATGACAGAGTTCGTTACGCCATGTTATTTTTCGGCATGGTACCAGGTCAAACCTTTGGCATCCTTGTCAATTAAAGTAGCATCCAAGCACACCGTGCCACAAGTGGTACTTGTCCGCACACTCCGCTGGGTTATATAGCACCGTGCCCCAAGTGGTACCTGTCCGCACACTCCGCTGGGTTATATAGCACCGTGCCCCAAGTGGTACATGTCCTCACATTCCGCTGGGTTAGATAGCACCGTGCCCCAAGTGGTACTTGTCCGCACACTCCGATGGGTTAGATAGCACCGTGCAACAAGTGGTACCTATCCGCACTCCGCTGGGTTAGATAGCACCGTGCACCAAGTGGTTCCAGTCCGCACACTTCGCTGGGTTAGATAGCACCGTGCACCAAGTGGTACCTATCCGCACCCCGCTGGGTTAGATAGCACCGTGCCCCAAGTGGTACCTGTCCGCACACTCCGCTGGGTTAGATAGCACCGTGCCCCAAGTGGTACCTGTCCGCACACCCCGCTGGGTTAGATAGCACCGTGCCCCAAGTGGTACCTGTCCGCACACTCCGCTGGGTTATATAGCACCGTGCCACAAGTGGTACCTGTCCGCACACTCCGCTGGGTTAGATAGCACCGTGCCCCAAGTGGTACCTGTCCGCACACCCCGCTGGGTTAGATAGCACCGTGCCCCAAGTGGTACCTGTCCGCACACTCCGCTGGGTTATATAGCACCGTGCCACAAGTGGTACCTGTCCGTACACCCCGCTGGGTTAGATAGCACCGTGCCACAAGTGGTACCTGTCCTCACACTCCGCTGGGTTATATAGCACCGTGCCCCAAGTGGTACCTGTCCGCACACTCCGCTGGGTTATATAGCACCGTGCCACAAGTGGTACCTGTCCGTACACCCCGCTGGGTTAGATAGCACCGTGCCACAAGTGGTACCTGTCCTCACAATCCGCTGGGTTATATAGCACCGTGCCACAAGTGGTACCTGTCCGCACACTCCGCTGGGTTATATAGCACCGTGCCACAAGTGGTACCTGTCCGTACACCCCGCTGGGTTATATAGCACCGTTACCCAAAAGGTACCTGTCCGCCCACTCCGATGGGTTATATAGCACCGTGCCCCAAGTGGTACCTATCCGCACACTCCGCTGGGTTAGATAGCACCGTGCACCAAGTGGTACCTATCCGCACTCCGCTGGGTTAGATAGCACCGTGCACCAAGTGGTACCTATCCACACTCCGCTGGGTTAGATAGCACCGTGCACCAAGTGGTACCTATCCGCACTCCGCTGGGTTAGATAGCACCGTGCACCAAGTGGTACCTATCCGCACACTCCACTGGGTTATATAGCACCGTGTCCCAAGTGGTACCTGTCCTCACACTCCGCTGGGTTACATAGCACCGTGCCCCAAGTGGTACCTGTCCGCACACTCCGATGGGTTAGATAGCACCGTGCCCCAAGTCGGACTTCTCTTCACACCTCGCTGGGTTTAATAGTATTTATAATGCTGACAAACTAAGAGAACAGTTCCTTAGGGAGATATTCACCTTAATTTCGACCCAATATACGACCTCATGCTTCAAATTCATTTTGTTGCTAAAATAGCAATTTGGTTTTATTTATTTAGTCTATTTCTTTATACGTAATGCATGAATGTGTGCATTCCAGGGAAGCACAGTCCGTAGTAAGACATACACCCCACTCAGAGCCATAATTTTGACATTTAAAGTCGACCAGGCATGAGACATGCAGAGAGACAGGCAGAACTTTTATTTTAAGTCGGATATATAAAATAATGCTCTTTACTAATATACTGCGATGGTTAAACAGAACAGAAACTACCAACATTAGCAGATTTTGGACGATTCTACTCGATAGGGATTTCCTGCACTCTCGACCACTCCGTGCAAATCCGAGCTTTCGCCAACTGGGAAATTTATTCAAAAAACAAAATCCAATGGAAAAGTGTCTGCTATCAAAAGAATGTATTCTAGACGGTTTAGTATTTATTTATTTATTTATTTATTTATTTATTTATTTATTTATTTATTTATTTATTTATTTATTTATTTATTTATTTATTTATTTATTTATTTATTTATTTATTTATTTATTTATTTATTTATTTATTTATTTATTTATTTATTTATTTATTTATTTATTTATTTTTATTTAATTTTTTCCTTAGCTTGGGTGACACAGTATGAGAATAAGCAAAATTTTTTAGTTTATTTGTTTTATAATTTGATTAATTAATTGCACCACAAGCTCCACCCAACAGCACGCCTTAACTCATTTTGGTATAATTAGATTAATCAAAGGCAGAACAGATCTCAATGATAGATATATTGTAGATAATTTAGGTGATGATTAATAATTAGTTTGTTTGCACTGATCAGTACTTTGACCCGTGATGAGTGTTCAATAAAAAAGATATAAAAACTTGACCGTGACATGTACAACTCATGCTTGATTTGACTTTTGACTTGGATATATATCACATGTCGAACTTACAAAAATCAGCAAAGATGTCTTTCAGTATTGAAGAACTATCTAAGAGTAGTAGAACCAACAACTCGGATCAGACCGACGCTGTTGTCTATAGAGTAAACCCATTAGAATCAGATAGTAATACATATTCGCCAAGCACAAACGAATTGCTTTCTATACACATGACAAGTACTGCACTTTTACAATTTCGAGCCAACCTTAACAACACAGAAGAGCCTCAACGGAAAGGGAAAAGGTTCGGATACATAGACGACTCTGTAGATACCGGATTGAACTCGCCAGACTCGACTTCTAGCAACTGCAGCTCACCCAGCTCAAACTCCGATGAATCTGAAAACAATGAGCAAGCAAAAAAGAAATCCAGAACTATTTTTACCAACTCACAACTAATAGAACTAGAGATTTACTATAGCAGAAACAAGTACCTACTCATTGAGGATCGCCCTGTACTCGCAAAAAGACTAAAACTTAGTCAACCTCAAATTAAATGGTGGTTCCAGAACCGAAGAATGAAAGAGAAACGTCAGTTAAAGAACTGTGGAACATTTGATATGATACAGTTTGCTGGTATTGGGAAGCCACGACCATCATTCAGCGACAAAACCCAAATACCCGGATACGTTCACTTCCAACAATATCCATCAATATATAACACGATGTCACCATACATGTATAAATATGGTCACGTGTCACCTGTCATGTACCCGGGAAATACACATCAGTACTATGGTGGACTCTCACGCGACTTTGTACACAGACAATAATGAAGTTATTTCTAAGTGCTGTTTTGACAACCTTTGTGCACTATTGTTATTTCACTTATATTCGTTGATGTTATTTGTTTCTGTTGTGTTGTTAATTGTTGATACAATTTAATAAATTAAAGAATTACGTATATTTCTTATCTTTTTTCAGTTATTTTTTTTACAATTTGTCTTATCTTCATGGAGGTCAGTGTTTTCTGTAGAAGAAATATGGATATTCTATAATGCACCAGTAGCCTAGGTGGTCGAGTAGTTAAGGTAGTGTCATGTACTGTTAACACTGAGGTGTGGTTCCAAAGCCGACATGGTGTTCTGGACTCAACTGACAATGATTGTCAGTTTTCCTACCGAACGAAGGTCTAGGTATATATTCATCGAGTACTCCGAATCCCCCTCAAAACATCGGGTACTCCGAATCCCCCCTCAAAACAACTCAACAAAAACTGGACGATACTACATAACTGAAAAATTCCTGAAAGTGAATGGCGTTAAATCCTATTCAAAAATCAAAATTATTTACCTGTAACACAGATTTACCTGTAACACAGATTTACCTGTAACACAGATTAAAATTTACCTGTAACACAGATTAATTTACCTGTAACACAGATTGTCTGGTGTACTGACCTGTAACACAGATTGAACCACCATCCAGACAGAAGTAACTGAGCACAGTTCTGGTAGCTGTTGTCATTGTCTGGTGTACTGACCTGTAACACAGATTGAACCACCATCCAGACTGAAGTAACTGCGCACAGTTCTGGTAGCTGTTGTCATTGTCTGGTGTACTGACCTGTAACACATATTAAACCACCATCCAGACAGAAGTACCTGAGCACAGTTCTGGTAGCTGTTGACATTGTCTGGTGTACTGACCTGTAACACAGATTAAACCACCATCCCGACAGAAGTAACTGTTGTCATTATCTGGTGTACTGAACGCCATATTGTTGTGTCGAAGCATGTACGATGATGGGTAATTGAAAGAATCGCCTGTGTAAAACAAATAATAATAACAACGGATACATCACAGACACTATACATACAAAAAATCTCATTGTTTTAATAAAGCCAATAATAATATTCTGTCTTCAAACGGTTCTTAACCAAAGAGAAGTGAATACAGCTTCATCATTTTACTTTCCAACTAAGAGAATAAATTTATTTCTTTTTATGTTTTGTTTTTGGAGAAAAAAACAGAACTAAATCACACAACAGACACGAACAAGTTTATATACCTGCATCACCAGAAATAAACTGTCCAACCGTCAGCTTGTACTTGTCTTGCTCAGCTCCCACGCGGAAGCCGCCGTATACAGCCGTATGGTTAACACCATTCCACGTCATCAGCTTAACATGGAGTGCTACATCTCGTCTGCTCGTTAAAACGTGAATGTTCTCATTGCCGATCCAGAATTCACCAGAAGGTTTCCCCAATCCGTGTTTGTACTGATTCCAATTTTGATTAAAATCTTGAGTGCCGTCGATTCGTCTTTGTATTACAATCCATCCCCCACCATCGGTCTCCAGGTCACACAAAGCTTCTATCTGTCTTCCTTAATTTGGGAATAACAATTTGTAGATCAAACGATATACTAAAACATAACAAGTGATTAAATATTCGGCCTTTTGACAAGCTTACAAAAGACGTCGTACTTTGCATCACCTATACGTTTATCATAAATTTCAGCATTTGCAAGTTTTCGCTGTTTAAATTGAAGTCATTTTTTTTTCTATATGATTTTGATATGAAATTTCAATTATTAATGGGGTTCAGGGCACTTGCGACTTTGAAAGTAATTTGTTGATGTATTTTTTCAACTTGTGATATAGTCATTTTGTAAAAGTGTGATATAATTCAAAATACAACTAAAGGACATGGAATTTGAAATATAAGAGACAATCACCATATAGTTGTTACTAAATATATATATTATTGCATATTAATTGGTCTGTTATGGAGGACTATCTGGCAGATAAGAATTTTTCAGTCATGCGAGACTTTCTGGTAGAAAATAATTTTTGAGTTATGCGGGACTATCTAACTGTTATGCAGGACTATCAAACCGCACAATATTTTTTTCAGTTATGCAGGAATATCTGGTTGTTATGTGGTACTACCGGGGATATCTGGTTGTTATGCGGTACTACCGGGGATATCTGGCTGTTATGCGGTACTACCGGGATTATCTGGCTGTTATGCGGTACTACCGGGGATATCTGGCTGTTATGCGATACTACCGGGGATATCGGCCGGTCATGCGGTACTACCAGGAATATCTGGCTGTTATGCGGTACTACCGGGGTTATCTGGCTGGTATGCGGTACTACCGGGGATTTCTGGCTGTTATGCGGTACTACCGGGAATATCTGGCTGTTATGCGGTACTACCGGAGATATCTGGCTGTTATGCGGTACTACCGGGGATATCTGGCTGTTATGCGGTTCTACCGGGGATATCTGGCTGTTATGCGGTACTACCGGGGATATCTGGCTGTTATGCGGTACTACCGGGGATATCTGGCTGTTATGCGGTTCTACCAGGGGGTATCTGGCTGTTATACGGTACTACCGGGGATATCTGGCTGTTATGCGGTTCTACCGGTGGTATCTGTCTGTTATGCGGTACTACCCAGGATATCTGGCTGTTATGCGGTACTACCGCATTTTTCAGTCATGAGAGACTTTCTGGTATGCGGTACTACCAGGAATATCTGGTTGTTATGCGGTACTACCGGGGATATCTAGCTGTTATGCGGTACTACCGGGGATATCTGGCTGTTATACGGTACTACCGGGGATATCTGGCTGTTATGCGGTACTACCGGGAATATCTGGATGTTATGCGGTACTACCGGAGATATCTGGCTGTTATGCGGTACTACCGGGGGTATCTGGCTGTTATGCGGTACTACCGGAGATATCTGGCTGTTATGCGGTACTACCGGGGGTATCTGGCTGTTATGCGGTTCTACCGGGGATATCTGGCTGTTATGCGGTACTACCGGGGATATCTGGCTGTTATGCGGTACTACCGGGGATATCTGGCTGTTATGCGGTACTACCGGGGATATCTGGCTGTTATGCGGTACTACCGGGGGTATCTGGCTGTTATGCGGTACTACCGGGGATATCTGGCTGTTATGCGGTACTACCGGGGATATCTTGCTGTTATGCGGTACTGCCGGGGATATCTGGCTGTTATGCGGTACTACCGGGAATATCTGGCTGTTATGCGGTACTACCGGAGATATCTGGCTGTTATGCGGTACTACCGGTGGTATCTGGCTGTTATGCGGTACTACCGGGGATATCTGTCTGTTATGCGGTTCTACCAGGGGGTATCTGGCTGTTATGCGGTACTACCGGGGATATCTGGCTGTTATGCGGTTCTACCGGTGGTATCTTGCTGTTATGCGGTACTACCGAGGATATCTGGCTGTTATGCGGTACTACCGGGGATATCTGGCTGTTATGCGGTACTACCGGGGATATCTGGCTGTTATGCGGTACTACCGGGGATATCTGGCTGTTATGCGGTTCTACCAGGGGGTATCTGGCTGTTATGCGGTACTATATGGAGTAAGTATTCGATTTTATTTAAATAGATATTACTTTATGAGACAACAAACAAAATCATTTCAACACATACTCACCATCTTGTAAAGTAAGATTATATAGTCCATTTTGTCGGTGTCCATTTCTTAAAACATCTTTACAGTCGTGTTGCAATCCTATAATACAAAAACATTCTTGCTCGTTAGTGTTGGGGGTTAAATTTAAGCTCGAATATGTTTGACTGTCCCATATTCAAAATGAGATAGTACTTGTTTTAAGCTTGCACTTCTTTGAAAGTGATTACGCATGTTTTAGCTACAACATGGAACAAGTTTTTATTGGGGATACAGCTTAGGCATCGGAGGACACGGTCCAGCACGCCTTGTCGTCGTGCTCCAGCTCGTAATATAAGTGTTGAGACCCCAGTTATCAATTTAGTCGATACGACGTGTTAAAATGCCCGAATACATTTATCAAAACGTGTGTTTTGTGTGTTAATATATCTTGTCGGTATAATAAGGTGTTATGCTATATAGGCGTCAAAGTGTTACCTGTCTACGTTACCTGCTGTTGTATAATTGTGCAACAAAGACGTCAAAGTGTTACCTGGCTACGTTACCTGCTGTTGTATAATTATGCTACAAAGGCGTCAAAGTGTTACCTGCTGTTGTATAGCAATGGCCTAACTGTAGATGTCACAATAGAAAATGACATTTACCATGTGTATCAAGATATCAATGGCCTAACTGTAGATGTCACCATAAAAAGTGGCATTTACCATGTGTAGCAAGATAGCAATGGCCTAACTGTAGATGTCACCATAGAAAGTGGCATTTACCATGTGTAGCAAGATAGCAATGGCCTAACTGTAGATGTCACCATAGAAAGTGGCATTTACCATGTGTAGCAAGATAGCAATGGCCTAACTGTAGATGTCACAATAGAAAATGACAATTACCATGTGTATCAAGATAGCAATGGCCTAACTGTAGATGTCACCATAAAAAGTGGTATATACCATGTGTAGCAAGATAGCAATGGCCTAACTGTAGATGTCACCATAAAACTTGGCATTTACCATGTGTAGCAAGATAGCAATGGCCTAACTGTAGATGTCACCATAGAAAGTGGCATATGCCATGTGTAGCAAGATAGTAGCGGCCTTACTTTAGTTGTCACCGTAGAAAGTGGCATTTACCATGTGTAGCAAGATAGCAATGGCCTAACTGTAGTTGTCACCATAGAAAGTGGCATTTACCATGTGTAGCAAGATAGCAGTGGCCTAACTGTAGATGTCACCATAGAAAGTGGCATATGCCATGTGTAGCAACATAGCAGTGGCCTAACTGTAGATGTCACCATAGAAAGTGGCATATGCCATCTGTAGCAACATAGCAGTGGCCTAACTGTAGATGTCACCATAGAAAGTGGCATATGCCATCTGTAGCAACATAGCAATGGCCTAACTGTAGATATCACCATAGAAAGTGGCATTTACCATGTGTAGCAAGATAGCAGCGGCCTTACTGTAGTTGTCAGTCCATAGGCATTAGTGGCATATCCAATCTCAATTGACAAGGATTGCCAGTTTTCCTACCGGAGGTCGGGGATTTCTCCAGTTACTCTCCCACTAAAAACTGTACGCCATGATATAGCTGGAAAACTGCTGAAAGTGGTGTTAAACATAATTCAAACAAACAAACATAAATTCTACTTGAAGAAGTAAAAAAAGTGTTAACCGTGAACACATTTCAAATTTAATAATTGAATTGATAAATAATTATACATGCATGTTTAATTTCCCTAGTAATTTTTGTGTCGGATGGTTATTCCTGAATAGTCTTCTACTTCTTCTTTTGTTAATCAGCATCAGCGTGATGGTTCTACCGTTTCATCAATACTATAAGAGATTCGTCTGTCCTGACTAATTTTACTTCGAAAATGTATCACTGGGCTAAATTTCCTAGAAATATTGGTTTTACCTGGACTTATATTGGCTCCTCTGAAGAAATACCTGGATGTAAAGATTTGGGGCTGATGTGATCATAGCTATTGTACCGGATTGTTGGTACCGTTTCTAGAGACTGGGCATCATGTACTGGTACATTGTGTAAAGTCTAGCGACTGCATGCACTAACCTAAAGAAACTAGTAATCAATGTTCCGGGTAGCTGTGTCTAGTCTTGGCATATCGTACAATTTAATTAAACGGTTAGGTGTTTTTATATCCATTATACTCGCTTAAATATATACAACGATGCGGAAGTGCAACTGCATGGCTGTCGGAACGGGTAGGGGGCTGCGATCGTACTATTCTTACAGTGGCTGTCGGAACGGGTAGGGGACTGCGATCGTACACCTCTTTCAAAAAGTTATATCGTTATGTTGTAGATTAGCCAAATATATTTATAAGAGATATCAAACTCAATAAATCTAGTTCAGAAAGCACCAGAATGGCCCAAAATTGATTATTTTTTCTCACTTTTCCAACATCTGAGAAGCGACCGTCACATCCCCGCAACACCACCCCTGTTGCCGAAAACTGCAGACTGCATGTACTGCACTTCTTTTATGACACCTTCCTCCCTCAGTGTTACACCTGCTGCCCCGGATGCGATCACGTGTGAATATTTAAAATTTAGTTCGTTTTCATATCTCATTCAAGAAAAGATTTTGAGACGATGTATGTCGCGTTTTTAAAGAGTAATAATATTACTGGTCGCTAGTTAAACATGGTGACACAGCTGTTATAATATTGGTACTAGAAACCGTCTTAAGGGTCGAGTGGTTTAGGTAGTTTGTCTACTTTTGATCACGTGCTCTGTCAACACTGAGATTGTGGGTTCTAGTCTCACTTCGGGCAGGGTGCGATCGACTCTTAATTGACATGGATTGGCAGTTTTCCTAACGAAGGTCGGGGGTTTTCTCCGGGTCGTCCGTTTACTTTTGCAATAATAACTGAACTCCAAGATATATTTTTAAGTTGCCTTTATTTTCATTTCAACAAATTTCATAGAGTACTGCTTGTGTGTTAGAGGATACCATTCTATTCCGGTCCCTTCCATTGTTGGTTGTCCAAACGATTCTCCATAAAGTCTGTTTCCATAAGGCCCACTCTTGAGATAACGTCCGTTTAAATTTGAGCTGTATGTAATATAGAATTATGATTATAGCTAGTTTACATTATAGATCATTTGTCGGGACATAAGGGCTCTTGTTATCACTTGACTTGTATTCACACTTCTGTGCTCACATGAATATCATTATTCATTCAGCGATATACTAGTAGTTAGTCATTGTCTACATTTACTGCCTGAAAAATTGAACACCCACTCCCTTTCTATCTGAAGAATGCGCCCATAAGTCCTGCGAATAAAAAAAATAGTGTCCAGTCCCCTCTTTTTATGAGAATTCCTTGATCCACAACTGTTAACAAGGTTTGATATCACTACCACAAGCAATGCATCAGAAATATATTAATATCCCCACTCTGGCTGTAGCCATATCAGAAAGTTTGGCGACATTGAAGAGCCGGTGTCGTATTAAATTTTGCTACCATGACAAACGAGCTGCTTTTTAATGTTCGGAATACTTATTCGGTAAGAGCACGATGTGTTCCGAAAGATCGTTATGAAAATCTGCTACCCAATAATAACGTGTTTGGATTATCGCCCTTCCACCAGTTAGAATATAACACAACCAATGCATAAATACGCAATATTCACGAGAGGGTTGGGGGTGGGGTACGGTAATATGTATGTGCAGCCCGAAGCGGTCTATTTTTTACCTTTCCAAAATATATGAAAAGGTTGCTCTTTTCATTGAATAATATATATTTGAATAGTTGTAAATTATCTAAATATATCAATGCCCCCTATTTTCTTCTAAAGGTGAGGTTAACCACGGTGACTTAACAAATAAAATGCTCCATTAACATCACTTGATTAAATTTAATGTCTTTATGTCGTTAAATAAACCAATAAAACACGTGTCATGCAATATGATAACAAATGGGTGTTAATGTGTATAGGAATTCCCACAGATGTTATAATTAGTTGCGATTCCCTGTCATTGTGAAGACAAGCGAGGAAATAAACAATAGAAATTCTTAAAGACAAGAAAAACAAATATATTTTATTCTTAATATGTCACTTTAGTTTTTATGTATTGTTTTTGTTTTATAAACATTGAGGTAGTAAATGGACTTATTCAACGTGGAGGTAAAGTAATAAAATATAAGAATATTTTGTGTTTAAAAATTCTATATACGATGTAAGTAACCATAGTATAAATTACGCAACCTTCTGTTAAATGTGTTATAACAAAACCTTTTCTTTTTTTAAAACTTTCAATAACTCATAAAACTTTTGCATTGTGTGAAAATATAGATAAAGAATGTATTGCCCCTGTGGCGTAACCAACTATAATAGTTCGTTCAGATAAGCCATGCGTATGTAAATTAAATACTAATGACCACAAAGGGATGGCGCTGTAACTCTAAAACTAGGGATTATTTATGGTCTTCTATGTGTTCCTGTAATCACGTAGGAATAGACAAGGAGTGCCAGTTTTACTACCGCAGGTCGATGGTTTTCTCTACTAAGGCTTCATTCCCAATAAAACAGGACGCCATGATAAAGTTGAGCTGAAAATGGCGTTAAACACCATTCAAACATACAAACAAATATCAACACTAAGGTTCGCGTTCTAGTCTAAAGTATTGTAATATGGTATGGTCGAACCATATAATTGACAAGGATTTGCCTCTTTATTGTCGGTTTTTTACCGGGAACTCCATCTCCACCCCCCTTAAGAAAATCTGGACGCTATGATATAGCTGTACAATTTCTGCAAGTGGCGTTAAACCATTGTACAACAACACAAAACTTATTAACAAAAATGATAGCAAGTCTTTGCTAGTATATTAAATAGGCGCGTAATTATATATTGAAGGGCGGTTAGAAAATATGAACAATTCCATAGTAACCCACTCCCCGTTTCCCGCCAGATGATAGGATCGTCATACATCAACTGGAAGAAATGAACATTTACGTATCTAAACATGTTTTACATCTGACTTTTTCAATCCAGATTGTTATTTTAATCATCCAAATCCACCTTTACCAGTTAAATATTGCCACAAAAGAAAAGGACCATAATACCTTTAATTTTAAATATTTATCCTCGGGTCAAAACTTGAGCTTTGAAATGGCCCATATAATATCTTTTTTTCATTATTATTTATCCGATTTTGTTAAAACTGTTCTCCATGGGGTCATACTGTGATGGTCCCCAGTGCTCGAGCTACAGCGCATCTCCGGTATACGCAGTTAAAAGGAAATTGTCAGGTATATAATACGACACGTATTAGCTGTCCTAAAAAGCTAGCCATCTCTAAGTTTTATTTTTCCTTGTGGACAAAACTATTTTTTAATGGTAAATGGCAAAATGTATTGTTATTTTTTTACATCGCTTCATTATAAGTGCATAATGTTTAGATGGCCAAATCAGGCAACCGCAAAATATAGGTTAGAGACTGCAACTGTCAAAGCACTAATTTTGGATGCACTATACTAATTAAGCATCTCTAGATGATAAGATAGTTGATGTAAACATTGTCAGTAAGCAGGAAAAGAATTAAAATTTGTCTCCTAACCAGAGTTATTTTCCGATAAAATACAAATTAGAGGCAGTTTCCAAGAATGCATTGTTAGTTCCAAGATCCATCATATTCACCAATATAGTTGATGTAGACCTGTTTGCGAAAATGTTACGCTTCGGAAATTTCCGGCAATTTCCGTGTTTCTCCGTTTAAGTTTTATGATACACATTTTATGATAAACATACACAAATCAATGCCACTTTCCTTTTTAAAACGTTTGATTCCAATCTGATTATTATCATATTTTCACTTGGCTCCCCCTTTTTGCTATTGTCGCTGTGAAAATAGCAAAAGGGGGAGCAAATTGGAGATATTATTTTAATTAGATTGATTTGATTCCTTTTATCTTGCATATTTTTCCCTTTTTTGTTCGTGATTCCTCGGCTTTTTCTCGAGTGGCACGAACGGCGGTCTGCCCATTATGAGTGCTAAACATGCGGGGTTTTCATCCCTAACTAAGCTCCCGATTTAGCAAACCGTAGTGGGTAAAGTGTTTGCGGGGTACTATACGTTCCTTGCTCGATAATGACCCCTTCTGTAGGCACCCGCAATATTATACTTAAATCTACGCGCCTACCCAACACCATACTATATCAATGGAAGTCAAAATTCTGTTTCCGGTGGTCCATCACTTTCCCATTTTTATTGATCATCAATCAACCAATAAATCAATCAATCAGTCAATCAATCAATAAAATATTTTTTAAACTTGTCATGTTATATATTATATTATAAATTATTTTTTAAATTTATTTTTCGTAATTACCTACATATTAAACCATTGCTGTGGCAGTCTTAAAAAACATTTTTCACTTTTCTATTTTTCTTGACCTATAATTATCAAAAGTGGGACAATCTGGAAGACACCCTACTGAAATGTATAGTCTGAACAAAGACAAAAATCAGTACATTCGGAACGTAACTATGTACGGTTGTCATACGAAAACAATGCTTTATAGTTGTTAAGGAAGCCTAACTAAACACTGGTATTTGTTAAACAAAGAAATTCAATCAACTTATGATTTTTTCCAATCTAATTAGAATTCGTCCTCTCATGGCTACTGTACTTATTTTCGACGTGATGTATCAGCAAAACAGGAGCGATAAGGGATCGAATTTTAAATAAACTGATTTTTTTACTCATAGAGCGGCTTGAATCATAATCTTTACCTCTATTGTGACTAAAATGTAGCAATGTTTGTAATATTAACAATGTTCAGTTGTTTAAGTATTTAAGTTGTAAAAAGGGTGTTAACAGACCCCCATGTTCAATAGTAGGCGAACTACCTTAACCTGCACTCGTCCACCAAAGTCTGTACATCCAAGACGCAAACAAATAACTTTTATACTCAGACTATTGGACTACTACGATCTGTAGTGGATAAATTTATTTGCTAAAAGTTTGATCTGAGCTAAGTATAAGTAAATGGACATTTTCGCTATGTTTGATATAAAACTAAAATATATTTGGGTATCAATATTTTGGAGCTTTGAAATACTGCTTCGATCTCACTGGCCAATTCTGAAGTATCTTGTCCGACAACAATTTGTCTCGAAACTTTAAAAATGTAATATTTCTTACTTGTTTCACTGCTTTTTGGAAAAATGAGAAACAAAAACAGCAACAATTAGAAAAGTGAGAAAGAATTTGGAAAGCTAGCGTCACATTGGAAAAAGTAAACCTTAACAACAATAATAATGATAATATTCACGGTAATATTCTTATTCTTGATCTAGTTCTAAAAATGTATGTCGTAAAATATAGCTAGAATACACATCTTCATTGTAAATGTACATATTTATATCAAACCCTTCTACCAATGAAGTGTGTTTGTAATCAAACTACACGTACATTTTCTACATTGAAATGTCTCCGTTTAAGAATGGTATTAAAAAAATGTAGTTGATTTCCACTTAAAATTTATCCTTAGCAATAATTGTTCCTAAGTATATATGAATAAAATGAATCATTTATGATTACTTAAATTTGTCAATTTTAATGTTAGATCAATTGTTGCTTTATTCAAATTAAAACGACAGGTAGACAGATTAACTTGGGCATATACATGTATTAGTATGATTATATAAAATGTAACTTATTTAAATCTATTAATGAAGGCAACGTATCCTCTAGAGGTAACTTCACTAGATGTGTAAGAATTTATCTACATGTTTATATAGCAGTATACCAATAAAATTGACATTATTAGTTTCAGTGTGCAACGGCCTAAAAGTAATTAATGCAGAAAACATTCGGATAAAATCTGGACCCTCTTCAAGATATTGTATATGACCACCTTATTTCTTCACTGTTAGATAATTTACTAGAATAATGAGTCGTCAGAGATTTACCTAGAGTAGAGAGAAATCTTGAATTTCTAGTAGATAGAATTGGTCACGTTAAGAAATTAGAATAAAGTAATTTCCGCACATAATTTATCAATTTATCAGCATTTTCTGAAAAATAGATTGTATGTAGGTTCTTATTAATATATAGCTGGGACTAGTATAACTAACGGGATTGGACACTCGCTAAGTCTTCAGCTAAGGAAGTACGATTTCTTTGTCGCGACGAGACCGGAACGAGATTAAGCGAGAACGCAGAAGTGACATAGACGAATGTAATACGATACCAACATTTTAGTTAAATTTGTTGCCAATTTTCTGTGACAGTAAATATGTTGTAATTTTTTAGAATTTTGTGTGTCTTATTTACCTAATTGTATTACCATGAGCATGTTTTATCAATTAAAAAATGTTCAAATCAGCGAAAATCGTGAGCCACTTTTACGGTTCGCCATTTTGGTTGATTTATAGGTTCCTGATATATAGTTTGTCCTAATCTTAACTTAACAATAGATAAATTTTGATCCTTTTAGTATCTCCCCTCCTCCCTTTTCTTCTAATCATTTATAAAATATGGCATATATGCGATCATCATATTGGATGCAGGATGGGGATTTTTGATATTTTTTAGATCCGCCGCGAACCTTAAGTCAAATTATTTTATTGGATAAAGCATAGTCAAATTTACAATATTGCGTAATCCAATACATAACACATAGTACATTTATCGACATAAAAGTATACTGGTATGTATTAAATAATTATAATGAAATAATCAATTGTGAAAATATATAATGTTTCTGTATAGTATGACAATGTACAGTAAATGGCATTTTGCTATACAATATGATGAGAATTATTTTTGAGTAAATATTGATTGATTGATTGGTTTATGTTTAACGTCCAGCAAGCAATATTTCAGCTATATTCAGGACGTGAACAATTTTATAAATTGATAAGGTTTAGCAATTAGAAAGAAAAAGAGACAATCCTGTCGAAATATAGTAAAACTGTAATCTCACACAATAGTATAAGGGTATATACCCTTAAAAAATAACGTGATTAAAATAATAAAATATGAAATAACAGCATAGTTACGATATAAGATTATATTTTATTATACAAATTAATTTCTTTTAAGAACTGTAGAATTTTGTCGCCAGCGACAGTTGTCAACAAATTAAAGTAAAATCTACAGTATAAAAACGTTCCCGAATGTGGGCCACGTCAACACAGTCGATCAAGACATGCTTGATTTTATACGGACTGTCGCATTGCACACACTCGGGTTGTGGTTCACCATTTAAAATATAATGGTGTGTCGTCCTGGTATGACAAAGACGACACATAGTTAAAACTACTTGGTCTCTGCGACTTCAATATGATTTAAAATTATTTGCAAGCAGAAGTGGTTGGATCTCATGAAGTTTTTTATGGACTTCTAGATCTCAACCACTCTGCCATGTATTAAAAATATATTTTAAAATAAATAATTTAAAATCAGGTAAAGGTATTTTACAATTAATGATATCATTATTTAAGGCATAAATTTAAAAAGGAATCCAGATGAACACAACCTCTTTACCTAAAGTTGTCAGCGATTTATGAATTTGAATTATTCTAAAAATAAATGGATTTTTAATTTTAGAATTTTCAATTGCCTGAAGACATGACAAAGAATCGGAGCAGATAATAAATTCACTCTCATCTGACGAAGCAATAATTTTTAGCGCAAGAAGGATAGCTTGCGCTTCTGCACTAAATACAGAAGAAACGGAAGGAAAACGGCGAGTTTCAAAACGCTCCCCAAAGACATCGACCGATGCAACCTTATCGCCGTCATTCGATCCATCTGTATAAATTGGAGAATGGTCAGGATAGTGAGATTTTATTTCTGCTAGGTGTTGTTGAATAATTAAAGGGTTTGTGTCAGGCTTTTTATGGTTTCTAAGATTAAAAATAAATACCGGTTTTGGATTTAACCAAGGAGGATTATGTGGAATTCCAAAAGCAGCAGTTTCATCTAAATTTATACCAGAGTTGTTCAAATGAGGTTTTATTCTGATACCAAAAATTTGAATTTTATTTGGATGTTTTTCAAAAATATTTTCGTAAAGAGGTTCGAAAACACAGTCGTGGGCCGGGTTGCCAGGATACGCCTTCAATTTGGTTGCATATTGCAAAGCGAGCTTAAACGCATATACTTTTTTCTAAAGACTGATGTAAATCTTTTAGTGTATAAGATTCTTTTAAATATAAACAAATATTCTTTAGTTCTTGTGTTGTATTTGGGTTAAGGAGACGATTGATAGTCTCCATAGGAGTCTCATTTATATCTTTATTAAATACATTTAAAAACTGATCTCTAATTTTGTTATATAAGGGACAATCAATTAAAAATGAGGGTCATCTTCGACGTCGTCATATCTGCCTGCTTCAGTAGCTCAGAAGTGTGCAGTTTGTATAAGTTTTGTCAAACATGATCTTAGATATTTATTAATATTAACTTAAGATACTGTTGAAGTTTAAAATTTTGGATAATTTTGCTATAGAATCCCAGTTTTTTTTATGTGATTTAAATGATTCATAAGTATATTTTTATAGTAAGTTTTATATCTTTCTCGAATTGTAAATGAGAAAATTCTAGCGTATTCAGATTAGATAATGTTTTTAAATCTTCTACAGATTTCCCCCAAGATGGAGAATTTTCAATTTTTAGTTTTGATCTTCCTCAAAAGCTGATCTTAGTAAGTCGTATGATTCTATCACCTGAAGTCTTTAATGGTATTTAAACATGTTTATAAACCTTAAGACATAAAAATGGAAATTTACCTAGCTCTGAATGAATTGCAAGGTTGGACGCTTTGCTATGCACTCCTAGTATATGGTTCATGATCAATCAGATTCTAGTTGTTTACCATTAAATGTAGATGATTTAATTGCTTTTGTAAGCTGAAATCTGATTGGCCAATTCAAATGTAGAAACCCATATTATACCATATAACTTGCGTTGGTCACGCGTGATACGATGCTTTATGTCCGACATTTTCTTTTTATCCGACGTCGCTTTTTATCCGATAATTTTGCTTTTCGTCCGAACTTTTGCTTTCTGTCCGTCAACCTTTTATCCGATTAGCTTTTTGTCCGATATTTTTGCTTTTTGTCCGATTTTTTGCCTTTTGTCCGAAATTTTGTATCCGATTAGCTTTTTGTCCGACTTTTTTGCTTTTTGTCCGATATGAGTACTAGCATTCGTCAGATTTTCTTACACCGAGTTTATTTTTATGTGAAAGAAAGAAAAAAGGCCTAGCATGATGGGGCCTGTGGTCCACGGGAATGGGCCAAGTCTGTCGAAATTGTGTATGTGTGTGACCCCCAATTCTTTAGGTATTTTTTTAATGTTTTTTTATGAAATTTTAATTCTGAATTTTTTTTTTAAATCTGATAGAATTTGCTTATATCCCGGAACCACCTTAAATGCGCTGTGAAATCAAATAACAAAATACGTGTAAATTCCTAATTCAAATGAGTAGTTCTAATAAGGGCATATTTTTGGAAAAATTAGACTGAGTTGAAGATTGATTTAATATCAAGCCAAAATGGTTGCATTGAAGCCCGTTTTAACATGTCTGCATATAATCCACAAATTACACCATCTAAATATGCAAAATTTGTCATTATTCAACACGCGTGTGGCCACTGCTAAATCAGTCCAAGATATGTGAACATTAGGCTCTTTGACTAATTAATTCAAGTTTGAGTATTCATTACAGAATTAAGCACAAAACTTGATCGTTCATGGATGTACGAACGGATATCTCGGACCTTACAAACTGAATGAAAGGCCGAAGGCTGAAATATCTTATTAAATATCAATAAAAAACGTTATTTTAAAACAGAAAACCCAGAGATTATACGTAATTATTAGATTCCATGCATTTCATGTATTGACCAAAGATTACGTTTAATTTCTTTAAAAATGGGTCTACGCAAATTTCTTGTCGCATAATTATGCCATAAATAACAAAACTCCGATGACAAATTAGATAAAAAATAGCATACGGTCGTTAAGTTTTCGTCATTATTTTTTTTCAATACCATTTCTATCACTAAGTTGATAGCAAATTCACTTAAGAGGTTTTGAGATTTAAACACAACTTTCGGGTTTCTCTTCCTTTATCCATTCGCCCCGTGCGGGATACGGGTGGCTAAAAGAATAGACCGCAGTCGCGCTAGCTTGTCGTAAAAGGCGACTAAATAGCGCCCAGTACCCTGACCGGCGTGTCAGGTCGGTTTGCCTAAACACCGACTGGGATGTGTGCCCCAGGTGGTTGAATGGGGTACCCCTGGCAAGCTGGGGTTGTCAGGCCATAATACGGAAAACCTGACCGCAAACCATATTAGTGCACCGTGTTGGGAAAAATGCCACGTTCCTCGCACGTTAAAGAACGCTGCTGTAGTATTCGCTATGAGTAGGGATTTCGATCCCGCTACAGGAGGCTAAATTGCCCGACCCTATCCATCCTCCCATTTGCCAGTGGCAATCTTAAATCCGTTACCCCTATTTTTCCTTGTGTCCCATCCCATTTTCATTCATCATTTCATGTTCATTTTATCATCCATTTCATGTTCATCGCCTGAATATAGCTGAAATATTGCTGCTCGGGCGTTAAACACCATTAATCAATCAATCAATCCTTTATCCATTCAAACCCATGCTTCTCTATTATATCATGTAGCCCCTATTTTCTTTTTAAAATTTCGTAAATTTTAGTTCGAAGTTTTTGCTGTGTTTTTGGAAAGGAAAATGAAATGAACTTCAACTGCTTATATATAATCATATAACTATGGATATTTTTTCGCTTAATGTACTTCTTTTAGTGATCTTTCCAAATATAAATTTTCACGAAGATTCAATTATATGACTTTCAGGTGTGTATATCCTTTAGTGTTGCGTGCTTTGCAACACGGGGTGCATATACCTTTGAATTACTGATTCGTGGCGACATGAACAGTTTATTGCAAAACGGGCTTTAGTAGTCAACCCGTTTTGCAATAACGCGTTTTTTGGGACGGAAATTTAACTGATGAAACTACAGAATGTTCCTAATAATGTTTTAGTTTATCTATGAACTATTGTGAATATAAATATATATCAGCACAAACAGATACCATCGGATTACTGATACATCCCGAGTTAAAAAGTTTATTGCAAAATGGGTTGGCGCAGTCAACTCGTTTTGAAATAAAATCGCATTTGGCAATAACCAGTTTTGCAATAAAGGAAACCTAAGCCAAGAACACATTAACGGAAAAGGAATAATTACACGCCCGTCAAGTTAAGCATGGTCTTGTCCAAGTAGAGATGGATTAACCACATGCAGCTATCAATTAATTCAAGGCAACGGACATAAAACTGAAGGAATATCATCAACCTATTTACAAGCGCCTGTTTATAACGAATAAGTTGTAATTACCATATCGGACTGCTGGAATATTTCAATCGCTATACGGGAAGTTAGCATTTGGAAAGTTGAAGTCATCACGTTTGTCTACAGTCCATTTTGTAGTTCTGTCTCTATTTCCAGCATAAGGTTTATGTATTAAAATCTGAAGGATTAAACTAAATACGGAAATATTGGATCGAATTTGATCATCTTAAGTAAAAAAAAAATCACCTCATTTATCATATGCTCGTATACTACTTACTTTCAACTTGTGTAGACCTACGGTACAGAACAGGACTGGCCTTTCAATGACTTCGTTATTGTGTGTGTTTCTTATAGATATAGGCACAATGTAACTGTTATTTTAATATACTATACTGGCCATAATGACTAACTCAGTTCAAAATGTATCAGCAGCAAAGCGTCAATACAATAAAGTAAATTAACTATAAAAGGTGGCCAAACCTAAGTATAATTTCAGAAGCATTCGTAACAGGGTTTAAGAGTAGGCTGAAAAGAGTTGGAAGCTGCGCTGCTTAAAAAATACGACTCAATTTCCATCACTTGCAGCGAGGTCGTGCGATGTTACGGCCTCAGAGCCACGATGTCTGGCTCTGCACCTGCAGTCTCAGATAAACAAAAGCATGCTACTATTTTGAGATTTAACACAATTATATCGATTGGTTGGATGTTTGCTCTATGTCCAGCGAGCAATATATTAGCTATATCCAGGACGAGAACGAGTTAAAAAATAAATCAATTTGAAAAAGGGATGGAAAATGTTTGACTGCAAAAAATTGAGTATGGGTTGGGACGGAGAATTTAACCTTTTGTAGCGGCTACAATGAGCATACTCTTTTTCAAATCTATAAAAGGGGTCGTTATCGTTCAAGAAGCGTGGCACTCTCCAAACACATCACCTATCACGGCCCGCGACCAGGCTTTCCGTATTATGACCAGACAACCCCCAACGAGAGGGTCTCCCCTACCCGTTATCCGCCATCCGGGGCTGCTGTGTCAAATTGTTTACATTACTAAATGTGAAAAATTTATATTATTAACACTAGCATATATGACCAAAGTGAGTGACATTATTTGTCGATCAATTGAATCATTGGACAAACACCCTCATTATGGCAAAAGCACTGTTCATACCTTAACCAACCTACCACGATCGCTGGTTGACGTTATTTTTATCAAGTAGAGTATAATTAAAACTTGTCAACAAAAACACTAATTTGATAATTTGTTTAAAATAACATCAAGCCCGACTCGTATTTAATAAAGTACACACGTTTTACGCAAAAAACTTAAAGATAAACTTTATAAAATTACAGACAAATGCAAAAATATACTTAAAATATAAATATAATAAATGAATTAAATATTGAATAAATATTTTTTAAATGTAACCGTGGTTAGGGTTTTTTGTTTGTGTTTTGTTTGTTTTTAGTTTTCAATAATAAGTATTAAATTTTCTTTTTTCTTTTTAGCTCACCTGGACCGAAGGTCCAGGTGAGCTTTTGCTATCACTTGGCGTCCGTCGTCCGTCGTCTGTCGTCCGTCGTTTTAAAAAATCTTCTCCTCTGAAACCACTGGGCCAATTTTTTTTAAACTTGGCCACAATCATCATTAGGGTTCCTAGTTTCAAGTTTGTTGCCAGTGTGTTGATCAACAGACAAAGATGGCCGCTGTTACTAAAAATAGAACATGGGTGTCAACATAGGTTTTTGATAGTTATCTCAAAAATTATAGTAGCTATAGAGAAAACCGTTACTTCAAATTGTTCATTACATTAAGGTCTACAATAGTTGCTATAAGTGTGAAGTTGTGTATTGGCTTCTTGTATGATTTATTGCCCTTTATTGACGATTTTTGACAAAATGTTTGGTATTTACAATATAACTTGAAAACTATAAAAGGTAGAGTGAAACTGTAATGGCAAAAATGATCAGCAATAAAAGCCCTACAATTCACTTAATTGGTTTGAAATTATCAGATGACTCCTTATATGAGTAATTGCCCTTAAATGGCAATTTTTTATGACATTTTCCGTTATTGTCCTGTAACTTGAAAACTATAACAGCTAGATTGAAACTGTAAATTGCACAAATGATCAGTAATAAAGGCCATACAGTTCACTTGATTGGTCTGAAATTGTCAGAGAATTCCTTATATTAATTATTGTTCATAAATGGCAATTTTTTTTAAATTTTCTGTTTTCGTCCTGTACATGTAACTTAAAAACTGTAACAGCTAGAATGAGATATAAATAGCAAAAATGATCAGCAATAAAAGCCCTAAAATTCACTTAATTGGTCTGAATTTCTCTGATGACTCCTTATAGGAGTTATTGGCCTTAAATGACAATTTTACGAAATTTTCCATATTTGTCCCGTAACTTAAAAACTATAACAGCTAGAGTAAAACTGTAAATGGCAAAATATGATCAGTAATACAAGCCCTACAATTCACTGTATTAGTCTGAAATTATCAGATGACTCCTTATAGGAGTTATTGCCCTTCAATGGCAATTTTTGATGAAATTTTTCTTTTTTGTCCTTAAACTTGAAAACTATAGCAGCTAGATTGAAACTGTAAATTGCACAAATGATCAGCAATAAAAGTCCTACAAATTATTGCTTAGTCCAAAATTGCAAGATGACTCTTTATAGGAGTTATTATCCTTTAATTATGAATTTGGACAAATGAAAATTTTTGTTTTATAAATTAGTCTATAACACACCTAGATTACAACTGTAAATTTCTAAATTTCCCTGAAGGACAAGGCCTACAAAACCATTTAATTTTCAGAAATTGTCTGATTGCACAATATAGGAGTTATTCTACTTAACTAAAATTTTTGAAGAAATGTTTAGTTTTTGCACAGTAACTCAAAAGCTATAACAACTAGACTGAAACCGTTAATTTTAAAAATTAAATATAGTTGAAGTCATTTGGGTTCCAGGTGAGCGATTACAGGCTCCTGGGAGCCTCTAGTTTATTTCTTATTCTGGTTGTAAACAAAGAAAGTAACACCCAGAAAATAATATTATAATAGTACATCGTTATATTAGTACTTGTGTATAGATAATCCACAATCTATCCACAACATCATAAAGAACGATTTGTATATGTTTGACAATTTTATTGCACAACGAGTTGGCTACTCCAATCCGTTTGGCAAAAAACTTCTGATGTTGAAAAAGAAAAAAATATGATAAAACATAATATATACTTATAATAGTATATCGTTATATTTGTACTTGTGGATAGATAATCCACCACATAATAATGTACGATTTGTAAATGTTTGACAAGTTTTATTTTAAAACGGGTTTTTGCAAAATGCGTTCTTATTGCAAAACGGGTTGACTACTCCAACCAGTTTTGCAATACATTTCTGATGTCGAAAAATATAATGAAACAGAGGATATATACCTATAATAGTACATCGTTATATTTGTACTTTTGGATAGATAATCCACAATCTATCCACAACATCATAAAGAATGATTTAAACATGTTTGACAATATTTTACAAAACTGGTTATTGCAAAATGCGTTCTTATTGCAAAACGGGTTGACTACTCCAACCGGTTTGGCAATAAACTTCTGATGTTGAAAAAATATAGTGAAACATAATATATACTTATAATAGTATATCGTTTTATTTGTACTTGTGAATAGATAATCCACAAACTATCCACATCATAAAGACCGATTTGTACAATTTTATTGTATGCGTTCTTATTCCAACCCGTTTGGCAATAAACTTCTAATGCTGAAAAAACTAGAGGCTATTAAGAGCCTGTATCGCTCACCTGACTTACTAATAAATTTTAAGAGACATTACTTTTCTATTAATTTTGATATTAAATGCTAAAGATTTTACATGATGATGCTGTTTCTATGAATGTTGCCATGTTTCAAATCAATCTGCATGCGGTTTGTAAAAAGAAGATTTTTGAAATTTCAGCCAATCAGAACCCATTAGTGGCCATAGAAGCCATGTTCAATTTGCAATTGGCTCGAAAAACCCAAATAATAAGATAAATATCAAACCATAATTTCTTCATATTTTGGCCTCATTGTGTGAAACAGTTTCTGAGAAGAAGTTGTTTGTTTGTTTTTCCCAATAGGGTCCTATGTTATACTAAGTCCTGCAATGGCGGCCATCTTGGATTTTGGATCGGCACTTAAATCTCAAACTTTGTAGAGGACCATCTAAGGTACATATCTGCAATATTTCAAATCAATCTGCCAAACGGTTTATGAGAAGAAGAATTTGTAATTCATCCAATCAGAACGCATTAGTGGCCCTCGAAGCGATGTTGAATTTGCAATTGTCTCGAAAAAATCAAAATATTTAGATAACAATCCAACCTTCATCTCTGCATTTCTTTGGCTTCATTGTGTGGAACTGTTTCCAAAAAGAAGTTGTTTGTATGTTTTACCCATAGGGTCCTATGTTAAACAAAGTCCTGCGATGGTGGCCATCTTGGATTTTGGATCGGCACTAAGAACTCAAACTTTGTAGAGGACCATCTAAGGTACATATCTGCGGTATTTCAAATCAATCAGCCAAATGGTTTGAGAAGTAGAATTTTGAAATTCAGCCAATCAGAACGCATATTGGCCCTGGAAGCCATGTTCAATTTGCATTTGCCTCGAAAAACACAAATTATTAAGATAATTATCCAACCTTCATTTCTTTATAATTTGGCTTCATTGTGTGGAACAGTTTCTGAAAAGAAGTTGTTTGTTTGTTTTTCCCATAGGGTCCTATGTTAAAATATGTCCTGCGATGGCGGCCATCTTGGATTTTGGATTGGCACAAAAAACTCAACCTTTGTAGAAGACCATCTAAGGTACATTTCTGCAATATTGCAGATGAATCTGACAAGCGGTTTATAAGTGGAAGATTTTTGAAATTTAGCCAATCAGAAGAACGCATTTAAGGCTCTCGCAGCTATGTTAATATTTGATCAGCACCAAAAACTCAAACTTTGGGTCAGGTGAGCTATAAAAATGAAACATAATATATATTTATAATAGTATATCGTTGTACTTGTGTTTAGATAATCCTCAAAATATTCACATCATGAAGAACGATTTGTACATGCTTGACATTTTTATTGCAAAACGGGTTATTGCAAAATGCGTTCTTATTGCAACATAAACTGCTAAAGTAGAAAAATATGATAAAAAAAGGATATATACTTATAATAGTATTTGTACTTGAGCATAGAAAACTAACAACATCATAACAAACAATACATCTTTTAAAATTGTATTGCAAAACGGGTTGTTACAATTGTATTATTTAATTTGATCCCTATCATTTAGCATTCATCGTATATTGCCTTTATCAAAAGGACTGCAAAAAGAAGATTCTGGTACAACTCAACGGAAAAGAGCCAGCAGCCTTAATTGTCACCAAGCGTATGATTGTGTGATATATAATAGATAATGTTAACAAATAGGAGTATGTAAGAAAATGTACGCGACTTAACCATAAACAATGAAATTACAAACTCCAAAACGGGAAAGAGACAGTAGACTTTAATGTCACTCAAGGGCGCTGCTTGCTGGAACAAAATATCATGCCTACTACTCAAATTCGATCCAAAAATGTCAAACAATGATCCCCTGCTGAACATAGAACATTTAACATGAAAAAGACAAAATGTTCCGGGGTGGGGTCACTACCTATATATTGGTATGTACAGACGTGCGGCTGGAATGGGTCTACTTTTTTCGGGTCTAAAGGTATATGATTAGATATACTTTTTTAGGTAATATTAAGTATATTTTTGGGTAGAAAATTAAAAATGAGAATATTGTATTTGCATAGGTACATTTCCACAGAATTGATACTGGTGTCAGTCTTCCTTGATTATCTAAGCATACTGACAGTCATTTATTCAATTTAAGTAATGTTTATACAATAAAATTGCAGGTACAGGAATTGGTGGGTTTTCCCAAACTCCAGCCGCACGTATAGTAACAGCCCGACAAGAATTGGTTACAGACGGACAACTGTAATGAGACAGCCAAATTTTGTGGCAGGGAACTAGTTAGCCATTTACGAGTTAGAATTTTGAAAATAAGAGTTATTGATGAGCCTCGTCATATGTTTCTTGATTAATGGTGCATTTTAAGGTGATTACTTGATTACAAGGGTCATTTTTAGTGATTACTTGATTTTACTTCCTTGATTACTCGATTACCACTTTTTGAAGATTTGTTAAATGACGTAATATTCAGAAAATGATTAATGATTACCAAAGCAAAAACTGAATGATTACTTTATTTCCAGATACCCCCTGGTTAGCTTAAAAAAGAATGGACATTACTTTTGAAGAGTTTTATAACAGTTAAACGCAATAAGTGAACAAAATTATCATATGGTCACCAAATACAACTGATATCGGACAAAAAGCAAAGCAATCGGGCAAAAAGCTAATCGGATACAAAATTTCGGACAAAAGGAAAAAAATCGGACAAAAAGCAAACATATCGGACAAAAAGCTAATCGGATAAAAGGTTGGCGGACAAAAAGCAAAAGTTCGGACAAAAAGCGAAATTATCGGACAAAAAGCGACGTCGGACAAAAAGAAAATATCGGACATAAAGCATCGTATCACACGCGCACTATTCTCACAAGGGCCTCCACTATTGATCATGTTGCAATGTCAAAACTAAAGTTGCGGGTAAGAGTCTCACTGCGCCAAGGAGTACTCAACTCCTATCTTAATTGACAAGGATTGTCAGTTTTCCTACCGCAGGTCGGGGGTTTTCTCCGGGTACTCCGGCTTCCTCTCCCAGTTAAAACAGGACGCCGTGATATAGCTGAAAAATTGCTGAAAGTGGCGCTAAACACCATCAAACAAACAAACAAACTAATTGGGGGGGGGGGGGTCCAGTTAATAATCAGTTTTGATAATGAGAACTTGACTGCTCCCACCCAAAATTGAGAAAAATTTTCGTGTTCCGTTTTCAACGAAATTTAGTATGGAGGTAGATTTCAGTATTTAGAATGAAACGCCCCCTTTGAAACATTTGACAATAAAATGTTATGTACTTCAACACTTTTTGATTCTTTTTTTCATTTTTGTAGTGTGTAACACGTGATAGTTTTATACATCTTTAATATAATCTACAGGGTAAAGTTACTTTTTATTCAAGATTATAGTTCTTATTCCTCTATCATACAATACAGAGATATAAGGTTTCTTATTTGTATGGGTCAGCTTTCTGATTCCTCTGTTTTACAATGTATAGAAGTAAGTTAGCTGATTTTTCATGGGTAATGATTGATTGATTGATTAATGGCGTTTAACGCCCGAGCAGCATTATTTCAGCTATATTCAGGCGATGAACATGAAATGGATGATAAAATGAACATGAAATGATGTTGAATGAAAATGGGACGGGACACAAGGAAAAATAAGGGTAACGGATTTTAGATTGCCACTGGCAAATGGGAGGATGGATAGGGTCGGGCAATTCAGGCTCCTGTAGCGGGATCAAAATCCCTACTCATATCGAATACTACAGCAGCGTTCTTTAACGTGCGAGGAACGTGGCATTTTTCCCAACACGGTGCACTAATATGGTTTGCGGTCAGGTTTTCCGTATTATGACCTGACAACCCCAGCTTGCCAGGGTACCCCATTCAACCACCTGGGGCACACATCCCAGTCGGTCTTTAGGCAAACCGACCTGACACGCCGGTCTGGGTACTGGGCGCTATTAAGTCGCCTTTTTCGACAAGCTAGCGCGACTGCGGTCTATTCTTTTGGCCACCCGAATCCCGCACGGGGCTTCATGGGTAATAGTTTTATACATGATTTTTCATGGGTACTAGTTTTATACAATACAGAGATATAAGGTTTCTTATTTGTATGGGTCATCTTTCTGATTCCTCTGTTTTACAATATATAGATGTAAGGTAGCTGATTTTTTCATGAGTAATAGTTTTATACATGTCTAACAAATCTACAGGGTACGGTGCTTTTTTCAAGGATAACAGTTTTATACCTCTATTATACAATACAGAGATATAAAGTATCTTATTTTCATGGGTCATATTTTTATTCCTCTTTTTTGCATTGTATAGATGTAAGGTAGCTTATTTTTCATGGGTAATAGTTTTATTTATCTTAGATATAATCTACAAGGAATCTTGCTTTTTGAAGGATTATAGTTCTTATTCCTCTATCATACAATACAGAAATTTCAGGTATCTTATTTTCATGGGCCATATTTTTAATTTCTATGTTGTACAATGTATAGATGTAAGGTAGCTGATTTTTCATGGGTAATAGTTTTATTTATCTTTAATATAATCTACAGGGAAGCTTGCTTTTTCGAGGATTATAGTCTTATTCCTCTATCATACAATACAGAAATTTCAGATATCTTATTTTCATGGGCCATATTTTTAATTTCTATGTTGTACAATGTATAGATGTAAGGTAGCTGATTTTTCATGGGTAATAGTTTTATTTATCTTTAATATAATCTACAGGGAAGCTTGCTTTTTCGAGGATTATAGTCTTATTCCTCTATCATACAATACAGAAATTTCAGGTATCTTATTTTCATTGGTCATAGTTCTGATTTCTATGTTGTACATGTATAGATGTAAGGTAGCTGATTTTTCATGGGTAAAAGTTTTATACACCTTAATAATATTCTATAGGGTAAGGTTGCTTTTATTATAAAATTATAGTTCTTACTCCTCCATCATACAATACAGAGAAATAAGGTATCTTATTTTCATGGGTCATCTATATGATACCTATGTTGTACAATGTATAGATGTAAGGTAGCTGATTTTTCATGGGTAATAGTTTTGAACATGTTTAATGTAACCTACAGGGTAGGGTTGCTTTTTTAAGAATAATAGTTTTATGCCTCTATCATACAATACAGAGATATTAGGTATCGTATTGTCATGAGTCATCTTTCTGATGACTCTTTTTTTTTGCAATGTAAAGATGTAAGGTAGCTGATTTTCTGGGGTAATAGTTTTATACATGTTTAATATAATCTACAGGGTAAGGATGTTTTTTCAATGAGTATAGTTCCCTAGCATACAATAAAGAGATATAAGGTATTTCAAGGGTCATCTTTCTGATTCCTCTTTTTTTTACACTGTATAGATGTAAGGTAGCTGATATTTCATAGGTAATAGTTTTATACATCTTTATTATATAATCTACAGGGTATGCTTGCTTTTTTAAACGATTATAGTTCTTATTCCTCCATCATACAATACGGAGATATAAGATATCTTATTTTCTTGGGACATACTCCTGATTTCTCTGCTATACAATGTTTAGATGTAAAGTAGCTGATTTTTCATGGGTAATAATTTTATTTATCTTTAATATAATCTACAGGGTAGCTTGCTTTTTCCAGGATTATAGTCCTTATTCCTCTGTCATACAATTAAGAAATTTCAGGTATCTAATTCTCATATTTCAGATTCCTGTCATGCAATGTATAGATGTAAGGTAGAAGATTTTTCATGGGTAATTTAATATAATCTACATGGAAGCTTGCTTTTTCGAGGATTATAGTTCTTATTCCTCTATCATACAATACAGAAATTTCAGGTTTCTTATTTTCATGGGTCCTATTTCTGATTCCCCTTTTTTACAATGTATAGATGTAAGCATGGGTAATAGTTTTATACCTGTTAAATATAATCTACATCGTAAGGTTGCTTTTTTCAAGGAGTATAGTTCTTGTTTCCCCATCATACAGTACAGAGATATGAGGTTTCTTATTTTTTGGGTAATCTATCTGATTCCTCTTTTTTTACAATGTATAGATGTAAGGTAGCTGATCTTTCATGGGTAATAGTTTTACACACCTTTATAATATTATCTAAAGGGTAAGGTTGCGTGTTCAAGGATTATAGTTCTTATTCCTCTATCATACAATACAGAAATTTCAGGTATCTTTTTTTCATGGGTCATATTTTTGATTCCTATGCTGTACAATGAATAGATGCAAGGTAGCTGATTTTTCATGGGTTATAGTTTTATACATGTTTAATATAATTTGCATGGGTCATATTTCATTTTTTCGTGGTTTATCGTTTTAATCTTTAAAACAATCTACAGGGTAAGATTGCTTTTATTCCTCTATCATGCAATACAGAGATAAAAGGTATCTTTTTTCATAGGACGTCTTTTTGAGTCCTCTTTTTTGTAATGTATAGATGAAAGGTAGCTGATTTTTCATGGGTAATAGTTTTATAGATGTTTATTAAAATCTACAGGGTAAGGTTGCTTTTATTCGAGGACTATAGTTCTTATTAACCCATGCAATACATAGTTGTAATGTATGTTATTTTAAGGGTCATATTTCTGATATTTGTCATGCAGAAATATACCGTTATATTGTTTTGTAAATAATAACAACAACGTTACAATAAATGTGACAGTGAAGTTATAGGTGAAAGTGAAATGTAGCAAAAGTAAGAAAAGAGAATGAAAGCAGAACTATGGAATAAATAAATAAACTAATGAAATAATCAGTCTATTACTTTCACCTTTTACTTCACCTTCAGGGTAACAATCAAATTTGTAAACTCGAACCAGACGGAAACAACTTCAACGAATGTTAATTTAAAAATATGAATGTTTCCTTTAATAAGAGATGGTCGTACTTGTTTATTATATTGTACGCCAACACTAAACATGTACATGTTATTTTAATGAAATTTGTGTTGTTGTCATCTAAACTTCTGCATTATTGACCCGTTTATTATTTTTTTTACTTTAAAGGTTATTTACTGGGGAACAATAGAGTTGTTTCTCTTTTGTTTCATTTCCACGCGAACACTATAGTTGTTTCCCGTTTGTTTCATTCCCTTTCATTATGTCATAAAAGATAATATACACGAAAAAGTATAAATGTTGTTTTAGTTCCTTTATTATTTTGCAATGAACAACATTGTCAGGATCGCATGATACATATGTTTTTTTATATATATTTTGTTTTCTACAGTAATGTTTCATTATAACATTATTATATGTTTATACTTCATTGGGAAAAGACAGAATAAGTACGATGTACTTGTGTCTAATCCCCTTTTGTAGCATTTCTACAAATAAAATATGTTTAAACTAAATCGCATGATACGCCCGTACGATGATAAGGAAAAGAGCTACACATTTAATGGGTGTATTATACTGGGGGGTGGGGTACAAGAGGGGGTCTATTAACAGGTTAACACTTTTTAATTTTTCTCAAAACCGATAACAGTTGATTTAAAATAATGATAACAGCAATTAACATGAGAAAAGAGAAAACAGCGAGTTCAAAAATCGAAAAACAGATAACAGCTGAATCTCATCGAAGGGCAAAATAGCGAGAAAATTTATACATTATAGTCACGGTTTCCATAGTAACTAGTATGGGATCATAAGTGTATTCCTCCTTTCATAAGAAGACCCAATTGCCTTTAAAAAAGGTGATGAATAAAATAAGTTAACAAATAACAAAGAAAAAAATATGTAAAACAGCTAACAGTGTTCTGATTATTAACAGTAAACAGGGTTTTCATTTTCGTTATAACAGGTTACAACAATTTCAATTTTTAAGAAAACAGAAAACAGCTCATGGTTGAAAAACAGTTAACAGTTACTTTATTTAAAAAAAAAACCAGTTAACTGACGTGTAAAAATGACCAAAACACGTTAGCAGAAAAGATCTTCCCTCTATACTATCTCATCCTCACAAGTCAGGGTTTCTGTGTCCACACTGTGTTCATGTCGACATAGAAACCCTGACTTGTGAGGATGATACTATCTACACTGATCATCTATCAATATCAACAATGTCTCAATATTTTAAACATTGATGAAAGCTTTCCTCAAACAAATCCCATTACCTATATGATTAAAATACCGAATTTGTCCCCGAAAAAAAATTATCTACCAAATTAAAAAATTTCCCAAAGATTCAAGAAAATTTGACAAAAACCGAACGTTTTTGAGTCTGAAAACAACCGCACCCCCTTTTCATGCGATAAGTCCAATAAATCAGAGATTACCAACAAGTATACAGACTATGACACTAATAAAATAAACAAACATGTGCAGTTTGTAAAAAAATTTGTGAATCTTATTTGCAAGATACGACGGATGGACATTTGTATACCATAATACGCACGTCTGTCATGGGAGTGGGGTGGTTCTGTCATTGACAGGTGTATAAAAATGAAAAATGTTTTATTCCATTTTAAACTACATTTACGTAAAATTTAGGTATAGCTAGCATTTAAAATTTGGGTTTTTTATTTATTTGATCAATAAAAATAAATAAGTTGATACATATATATTTTGTAATTATGCGATAATTAGGAGATAGTCAAAAACCTACCCTGAGACACAATTCCAACAATCATTTCGCTCACAGATGTTTTCAGAGCAAATCTATGGACTGTAGTAAATGATTAAGTAACAGAACCGACTTTATGCCGTTATGGCATTGTGGATAGTAAATAACATTATAAAAATTACAGTTAATTTATTAAAATAAGTATTTTAATAGCTCACACATATCTAACTCCACCTTACAGTGTAAGGGAGGTAAATCCCATTCATTTATGTCATACGGTAGCTTGTTTTTATGGGTAGTCAATTTTTAATAGCTCCGCGGTATTAAAATTTACTACCGTAGCTAATTTTCATAGGTAGCTTGATATTAATACGACACCGGACGACGGTAACTGACGCACGATAATAGGTGCTTGTTATATTAAATATATACTGTATAGCTCTTTATATTGGATTATTAAGGATATTGGGAAGAAGAAATGCAAGTAAATAACCCAAGTATTTTATTCAAAGCTATGCCGCTGTGGCACATACATCTGAAGCATGACTGTAAGGGCTCGTTACGCCACAGATAAATACATCTGTAGCGTGACTAAGTTCGTTACTCCAAAAGGCAATACATCTGTAACATGGCTGTAACAGTTCGTTACGCCGCTGGGCAATACATCTGTAACATGGCTGTAAGAGTTCGTTACGCCGCTGGGCAATACATCTGTAGCATGACAGAGTTCGTTATACGGTATGGTACCAGGTCCAACCTTTGGCTTCCTTGTCAATTAAAGTAGCATCAAAGCACACCGTGTCCCAAATGGTACCTGTCCGCACACTCCGCTGGGTTACATAGCACCGTGTCCCAAATGGTACCTGTCCGCAAACTCCGCATGGGTTAGATAGCAACGTGCCCCAAGTGGTACCTGTCCGCACACTCCGCTGGGTTATATAGCACCGTGCCCCAAGTGGTACCTGTCCGCACACTCCGCTGGGTTAGATAGCACCGTGCCCCAAGTGGTACCTGTCCGCACACTCCACCGGGTTAGATAGCACCGTGCACCAAGTGGTACCTGTCCGCACACTCCGCTGGGTTAGATAGCACCGTGCTCCAAGTGGTACCTCTCCGCAAACTCCGCTGGGTTAGATAGCACCGTACCCCAAGTGGTACCTGTCCGCACACTCCGCTGGGTTAGATAGCACCGTGCCCCAAGTGGTACCTGTCCGCACACTCCGCTGGGTTATATAGCACCGTGTCCCAAGTGGTTCCTGTCCGTACACCCCGCCGGGTTATATAGCACCGTGCCCCAAGTGGTACCTATCCTCACACTCCGCTGGATTATACATCACCGTGCCCCAAGTCGGAATTGTCTTCACACCTCGCTGGGTTTAATAGTATTTATAATGCTGACAAACTAAGAGAACAGTTCCTTAGGGAGATATTCACCTTAATTTCGACCCAATATACGACCTCATGCCTCAAATTCATTTTTGTTGCTAAAATAGCAACGACCAATTTGGTGTTTTCTTTACTTTGTTTTATTTATTTAGTCTATTTCTATATACGTAATGCATGAATGTGTGCATTCCAGGGAAGCACAGTCCGTAGTAAGACATACACCCCACTCAGAGCCATAATTTTGACATTTAAAGTCGACCAGGCATGAGACATGCAGACAGACAGGCAGAACTTTTATTTTAAGTCAGATATATAAAATAATGCTCTTTACTAATATACTGCGATGGTTAAACAGAACAGAAACTACCAACATTAGCAGATTTTGGATGATTATACTCGATAGGGATTTCCTGCACTCTCGACCACTCCGTGCAAATTCGAGCTTTCGCGACTGGGAAATTTACTCAAAAAACAAAATCCAATGGAAAAGTGTCTGCTATTAAAAGAATGTATTCTAGACGGTTTAGTAAAGAAAAATGTATTTATTTATTTATTGATTGATTGATTGATTGATTGATTTATTTATTTATTTATTTATTTATTTATTTATTTATTTATTTATTTATTTATTTATTTATTTATTTATTTATTTATTTATTTATTTATTTATTTATTTATTTATTTTTATTTATTTATTTATTTATTTATTTATTTATTTATTTATTTATTTATTTATTTATTTATTTATTTATTTATTTATTTATTTATTTATTTATTTATTTATTTATTTATTTATTTATTTATTTATTTATTTATTTATTTATTTATTTATTTTTATTTAATTTTTTCCTTAGCTTGGGTGACACAGTATGAGAATAAGCAAAATTTTTTAGTTTATTTGTTTTATAATTTGATTAATTAATTGCACCACAAGCTCCACCCAACAGCACGCCTTAACTCATTTTGGTATAATTAGATTACTCAAAGACAGAACAGATCTCAATGATAGATATATTGTAGATAATTTAGGTGATGATTAATAATTAGTTTGTTTGCAGTGATCAGTACTTTGACCCGTGATGAGTGTTCAATAAAAAAGATATAAAAACTTGACCGTGACATGTACAACTCATACTTGATTTGACTTTTGACTTGGATATATATCACATGTCGAACTTACAAAAATCAGCAAAGATGTCTTTCAGTATTGAAGAACTATCTAAGAGTAGTAGAACCAACAACTCGGATCAGACCGACGCTGTTGTCTATAGAGTAAACCCATTAGAATCAGATAGTAGTACATATTCGCCAAGCACAAACGAATTGCTTTCTATACACATGACAAGTACTGCACTTTTACAATTTCCGGCCAACCCTAATAACACAGAAGAGCCTCAACGGAAACGAAAAAGGTTCGGATACATAGACGACTCTGTAGATACCGGATTGAACTCGCCAGACTCGACTTCTAGCAACTGCAGCTCACCCAGCTCAAACTCCGATGAATCTGAAAACAATGAGCAAGCAAAAAAGAAATCCAGAACTATTTTTACCAACTCACAACTAATAGAACTAGAGATTTACTATAGCAGAAACAAGTACCTACTCATTGAGGATCGCCCTGTACTCGCAAAAAGACTAAAACTTAGTCAACCTCAAATTAAATGGTGGTTCCAGAACCGAAGAATGAAAGAGAAACGTCAGTTAAAGAACTGTGGAACATTTGATATGATACAGTTTGCTGGTATTGGGAAGACACGACCATCATTCAGAGACAAAACCCAACTACCCGGATACGTTCACTTCCAACAATATCCATCATTATATAACACGATGTCACCATACATGTATAAATATGGTCACGTGTCACCTGTCATGTACCCGGGAAATACACAACAGTACTATGGTGGACTCTCACGCGACTTTGTACAAAGACAATAATAAAGTTATTTCTAAGTGCTGTTTTGACAACCTTTGTGCACTATTGTTATTTCACTTGTATTCGTTGATGTTATTTGTTTCTGTTGTGTTGTTAATTATTGATACAATTTAATAAATTAAAGAATTACGTATATTTCTTATCTTTTTTCAGTTATTTTTTTTACAATTTGTCTTATCTTCATGGAGGTCAGTGTTTTCTGTAGAAGAAATATGGATATTCTATAATGCACCAGTAGCCTAGGTGGTCGAGTAGTTAAGGTAGTGTCATGTACTGTTAACACTGAGGTGTGGTTCCAAAGCCGACATGGTGTTCTGGACTCAACTGACAATGATTGTCAGTTTTACTACCGAACGAATGTCTAGGTATATATTCATCGGGTACTCGGAATCCCCCCTCCAACTCAACACAAACTGGACGATACTAAATAACTGAAAAATTCCTGAGAGTGAATGGCGTTAAATCCTGTTCAAAAATCAAAAATAATTTACCTGTAACACAGATTAAACCACCATCCAGATTGAAGTAACTGAGCACAGTTCTGGTAGCTGTTGTCATTATCTGGTGTACTGAACGCCATATTGTTATGTCGAAGCATGTAAGATGCTGGGTAATTGAAAGAATCGCCTGTGTAAAACAAATAATAATAACAACGGATACATCACAGACACTATACATACAAAAAATCTCATTGTTTGAATAAAGCCAATAATAATATTCTGTCTTCAAACTGATGTTTTTAACCAAAGAGAAGTGAATACAGCTTCATCATTTTACTTTCCAACTAAGAGAATAAATTTATTTCTTTTTATGTTTTGTTTTTGGAAAAAAACGAACAGAACTAAATCACGCAACAGACACGAACAAGTTTATATACCTGCATCACCAGAAATAAATTGTCCAACCGTCAGCTTGTACTTGTCTTGCTCAGCTCCCACGCGGAAGCCGCCGTATACAGCCGTGTGGTTAACACCATTCCACGTCATCAGCTTAACATGCAGTGCTACATCTCGTCTGCTCGTTAAAACGTGAATGTTCTCATTGCCGATCCAGAATTCTCCAGAAGGTTTCCCGAATCCGAGTTTGTACTGATTCCAATTTTGATTAAAATCTTGAGTGCCGTCGATTCGTCTTTGTATTACAATCCATCCCCCACCATCGGTCTCCAGGTCACACAAAGCTTCTATCTGTCTTCCTTAATTTGGGAATAACAATTTGTAGATCAAACGATATACTAAAACATAACAAGTGATTAAATATTCGGCCTTTTGACAAGCTTACAAAAGACGTCGTACTTTGCATCACCTATAAGTTTATCATAAATTTCAGCATTTGCAAGTTTTCGCTGTTTAAATATAAGTCATTTTTTCTTTCTTTACGATTTTGATATGAAATTTCAATTATTAATGGGGGTTCAGGGCACTTGCGACTTTGAAAGTAATTTGTTGATGTATTTTTTCAACTTGTGATATAGTCATTTTGTAAAAGTGTGATATAATTCAAAATACAAATAAAGGAAATGGAATTTTAAATATAAGAGACAATCACCATATAATTGTTACTAAATATATAAAATTGCATATTAATTGGTCTGTTATGGAGGACTATCTGGCAGGAAAGAATTTTTCAGTCATGCGAGACTTTCTGGTAGAAAATAATTTTTGAGTTATGCGGGACTATCTAACTGTTATGCAGGACTTATCAAACCGCACAATATTTTTTCTGTTATGCAGGAATATCTGGTTGTTATGTGGTACTACCGGGGATATCTGGCTGTTATGCGTTACTACCGGGGATATCTGGCTGTTATGCGATACTACCGGGGATATCTGGCTGTTATGCGGTACTACCGGGGATATCTGGCTGTTATGCGATACTACCGGGGATATCTGGCTGTTATGCGGTACTACAGGGGTATCTGGCTGTTATGCGGTACTACCGGGGGTATCTGGCTGTTATGCGGTACTACAGGGGATATCTGGCTGTTATGCGGTACTACCAGGAATATCTGGCTGTTATGCGGTACCACCGGGGATATCTGGCTGTTATGCGGTACTACCGGGGGTATCTGGCTGTTATGCGGTACTACCGGGGGTATCTGGCTGTTATGCGGTACTACCGGGGATATCTGGCTGTTATGCGGTACCACCGGGGATATATGGCTGTTATGCAGTATTACCGGGAATATCTGGCTGTTATGCCGTACTACCCGGGATATCTGGCTGTTATGCGGTACTACCGGGGGTATCTGGCTGTTATGCGGAACTACCGGGGATATCTGGCTGTTATGCGGTACTACCGGGGATATCTGGCTGTTATGCGGTACGACCAGGAATATCTGGCTGTTATGCGGTACCACCGGAGATATCTGGCTGTTATGCGGTACTACCGGGGATATCTGGCTGTTATGCGGTACTACCGGGGATATCTGGCTGTTATACTGTATTACCGGGGGTATCTGGCTGTTATGCGGTACTACCGGGGATATCTGGCTGTTATGCGGTACTACCGGAGATATCTGGCTGTTATGCGTTACTACCGGGGATATCTGGCTGTTATGCGGTACTACCGGGGATGTCTGGCTGCTATGCGGTTCTACCAGGGGGTATCTGGCTGTCATGCGGTACTACAGGGGATATCTGGCTGTTATGCGGTTCTGCGGGGGGTATCTGGCTGTTATGCAGTACTACCGGGGATATCTGGCTGTTATGCGGTACTATATGGAGTAATTATTCCATTTTATTTAAATAGATATTACTTTATGAGACAACAAACAAAATCATTTCAACACATACTCACCATCTTGTAAAGTAAGATTATATAGTCCATTTTGTCGGTGTCCATTTCTTAAAACATCTTTACAGTCGTGTTGCAATCCTATAATACAAAAACATTCTTGCTCGTTAGTGTTGGGGGTTAAATTTAAGCTCGAATATGTTTGACTGTCCCATATTCAAAAAGAGATAGTACTTGTTTAAGGCTTGCATTTCTTTTAAAGTGATTACGCATGTTTTAGCTACAACATGGAACAAGTTTTTATTGGGGATACAGCTTAGGCATCGGAGGACACGGTCCAGCACGCCTTGTCGTCGTGCTCCAGCTCGTAATATAAGTGTTGAGACACCAGTTATCAATTTACTCGATACGACGTGTTAAAATGCCCGAATACATTTATCAAAACGTGTGTTTTGTGTGTTAATATACCTTATCGGCATAATAAGGTGTTATGCTATATAGGCGTCAAAGTGTTACATGTCTACGTTACCTGCTGTTGTATAATTGTGCAACATAGACGTCAAAGTGTTACCTGGCTACGTTACCTGCTGTTGTATAATTATGCTACAAATGCGTCAAAGTGTTACCTGCTGTTGTATAATTGTGCTACATAGGCGTCAAAGTGTTACATGTCTACGTTACCTGTTGTTGTATAATTATGCTACATAGGCGTCAGTGTTAGCTGTTAACTGCTGTTGTATAATTGCTTTACGTAGACCACAAAGTGTTATCTGTCTACGTTACCTGCTGTTGTATAATTATGCTACATATGCGTCACAGTTCTACCTGTCTACGTTACCTGCTGTTAAATAATTGTGCTACATAGGCGTCAGTGTTACCCGTCTACGTTACCTGATGTTGTATAATTGTGCTATATAGGCGTAAAAGTGTTACCCTTGTACGTTACCTGCTGTTGTATACTTGTGCTACACAGGCGTCAAAGTGTTACCTGTCTACGTTACCCGCTGTTGTATAATAATGCTATATAGGCGTCAGCGTTACCTGTCTACGTTACCTCCTGTTGTGTAATTGTGCTACATAGGCGTCAAAACGTTACCTGCTGTTGTATAAGATGGAGTGGATGACGTTACTGGTGAAGGTGGAGAAGTAACCGTAGATGTTATTAATGTTGTGGCTGTTGTAGATGGTTGTGAAGTTACCCCATTTGTTGGAATGGCTGTGGTCAACGAGGTAACTATAGATGGTGTTTCAGATGTATTAGTGTTCGTTCCAGATTTTGTTTCCCTTAGAGTTACACCTAATGTAGATAACGGAGTGATCACGTATGCCGCAGAATTAAAGTGCTCAGATACCGTCTGTGTGGTGTAACCTGGCGTTGAAGTTGTAGACAAATATAAAGAACTGAATGAATTCTGCAGTGTGGAACTTTTAATTTCACGCAGTCGCTTAATTTCTGATGTTAATTCATTGACCATATTGCTTATTTGACCCATCTCTATTTTTAGACTTTCATATTTGGTTTTAATGTCATTGCATTCACAACAACCCATACAGGAAGTTCTAGCCATGGTTTCCAAGGCGGCTATCCGATCCTCATGATTGTCAAGACTTTTAAATATAAATTCCTGACCCGATACTGTCTTCGTTACAACTAACATGTACCACAACTGTATTATCTTCGCCATTTCGTTTGTTTACATATTGGAATACAATTAGATAAGGTTAATGGGAACGAAACTGCTGTCAGATCTCTGGTCACATTTTGATAACTTCCGATTTTTAGTACACCGGACAGAAAATCAATATTGTATGATGTAATAACCGATCAGATCTTGGTTTGGGGGCTGTACCTGTAGGATCATGGTTATGAGGCTATATCTATGAAATCTTGTTTTGGTGGCTATACCTTTGAGATCTTGTCTTGGTAGCTATACCTTTGAGATCTTGGTTTGGTGGCTATACCTGTAGGATCTCGGTTTGGTGGTTGTACCTGTCAGATCTTGGTTTGGTGGCTGTCAGATCTTGTTTTGGTGGCTATAAGTGCCAGATCTTGGTTTGTTGGCTATGCCTGTCAGATTTTGGTTTGGTGTCTATACAAAATATACACTTATATCTAGTTCAGTATAAATTAACCATAATAAATCAAATTTATTCTTCCCGATTAGTGGGACTATACTGAGAGGATTCTCAGCAGTGCTCAACAAACCGAGCTGCCCAGCGCGTCATCATGGAAGGCTCCCTCGTTTGGGGTGGTAGGTGGCGGACGGTTGTCAGCTCATTTCTTTATTTCAAGTTATAACTTTGTTCTCGTTAGTCCATCAATATATGCTTAATATATAATTAACAGAACTCTGAAGTCCGAAGTGAGAAGTCTGAATTCTGAAGTCTGAGCTTTGAACTTAGAAGTATGAAGTCAGATGTATGAAGCGAGTAGTTTTAACATTGAAGTATGCAGTCAGAAGTCTGAACTATAAAGTCAGAAGTCTGAAGTATGAAGATACCTCGCGCTTTCTGTACGCTTTCCGTACCCTTGAGATAAATATTATGATATTGTTACGTGATGATTTCAATATTGGCATACTTATTTGTCCATGGCTAGCTGGCTGAGGACCAATAACTAGGCCATACAATAATTATCGCGTAATGACATCTTTATTAATTATCTAGGCCCATATATAGACAGGCCAATACAGTATTGGACTAGTAAATTCCGTATTGGACTGGTTCTGCAATAATTTTATACTCAACAATACAATATTTTCTTTAATATCATGACGTGTTTTCGATGGTATTCTACTAATTGTACTTACTGCCTGAACAAATGTTCCATTAACAACTATATAAACATCTGATTTAATGTAATGATTTTAAGGAACACCTATTTTATGGATGCTGCGGATGTTAATGAGATTTATATCATGTTTGTGTTTAATTGACTACAACATATTACATTTTAATTGACTACCTGAATACAAAACATATCTACTAGTATTTTGAAATTGAGAAACAGAACCCACCTCCCCCCATTTTTCTCAAGTCTTTAAAAAAATAAGTTATTTAGCTCTCGATATTTCTTGGTGTGTATGTGTGTGTGTTTTTTGTTCACATTTTGTGTGCCTTTAATGATTTATTTGTCGGTCATATCAAAATTCTTTACGACATGATAGTTGTATCGGTCATATCAAATACATGATATAGCTGAAAGCTTTGTGTTGCAAAATGAACATCGTATTTTACTCAAACGCAAAACGGTACATTTAAAATTACGCTCCGGTAGCCTGACAACGATCAATGTAACATTTGGTCTACTTTCGATCTATGATCACGTAGCGACAATAGGGGAGAGGAGTGAAATTTGATTTTTTAAATTAGTCTAGTTAATAAATCATATTTTATTTGAAGAAATACCAATAGTAACCCAATAGCATTTTCTACTAGGCTTTGTACACCTACTCAGTGGCCCAGACAGTTTTCGCTTCTGTTTGTTCATTTACACTTTCCTTATAAAACAGTCATATCGTCACCAAAAATATATCTCCTCCTCTTCAGTGCTACGTGTAATACAAGTCTATAACTCTTTTCTGTATTCATTTTTAAAACAACTTTTTGTTATTAAATGTTTGAGTTCACAATATTTCAGCTGTTCAGCATAAGATAAAGTTAATAATTAACCGAGATGATGGGATAAACATATTTTCGACTTGTACAAAAAGAATGACACTCTTCAAACACGTTCCTTATTATGGTCGTCTTTGTTAAGGTTTTCTGTATTGTAAAATGACAACCCGCCGTCGAGAGGATCCGAGAGGGCACCCGCTGTGTAACATGACAACCCGCCGTCGAGAGGATCCGAGAGGGCACCCGCTGTGTAACATGACAACCCGCCGTCGAGAGGATCCGAGAGGGCACCCGCTGTGTAACATGACGACCCGCCGTCGAGAGGATCCGAGATGGCATCCGCTGTGTAAATGACAACCCGCCGTCGAGAGGATCCGAGATGGCATCCGCTGTGTAACATGACAACCCGCCGTCGAGAGGATCCGAGAGGGCACCCGCTGTGTAACATGACGACCCGCCGTCGAGAGGGCATCCGCTTTGTAACATGACAACCCGCCGTCGAGAGGATCCGAGAGGGCACCCGCTGGGTAACATGACAACCCGCCTTCGAGAGGGCATTCGCTGTGTAACATGACAACCCGCCGTCGAGAGGATCCGAGAGGGCACCCGCTGTGTAACATGACAACCCGCCTTCGAGAGGGCATTCGCTGTGTAACATGACAACCCGCCGACGAGAGGGCATCCGCTTTGTAACATGACAACCCGCTCGAGAGGATCCGAGAGGGCACCCGCTGTGTAACATGACGACCCGCCGTCGAGAGGGCATCCGCTTTGTAACATGACAACCCGCCGTCGAGAGGATCCGAGAGGGCACCCTCTGTGTAACATGACAACCCGCCGTCGAGAGGATCCGAGAGGGCACCCGCTGTGTAACATGACAACCCGCCTTCGAGAGGGCATTCGCTGTGTAACATGACAACCCGCCGTCGAGAGGGCATCCGCTGTGTAACATGACAACCCGCTCGAGAGGATCCGAGAGGGCACCCGCTGTGTAACATGACAACCCGCCGTCGAGAGGGCATCCGCTGTCCGTTTCTCGGGGTTTATTGGTCAACAGTTCAAGTATTTCATATCCACAAGCGTGGGGTCCCGTATGGTCATACATCTGAGATTGCTGGTCATTATCGTAGTCAATGGCAACCAGATAGTTAGTTATCTCTTCCATAAATAACATACAAATTAACTGAAATTACAAACAAAACTTGCATAACTCTGTGAGATATATTTCCCTGTCATTAGTATGTTCATTATTATTCAAGCATGTATATTGTTAATTCACGTTTAGTAGTTTGCCAAGTCAACTAACTTTTCTACACTAAAACATTTTTATTCTACAAAAGATAAAACACCAAGCGACCCTTTAATGATAGACGTGTTTTCATAGAGCAAAATTAACATTTAAATTTGAGGTGGGTACATATATCTAATTGTAAATCTAACTCGATCGAGATTTTATCATTTTAATTACTTTCGACGATCTTTGATTTTGTCAATAGTTAAATGGCTACTATATTTAGTTCTTTGTGTCTTTGTTCAGGTATTTACGCCGTTGTATGGAGTGTTTCTGACTCTGTGATAACATATTTATATGACGGTAATGGCATTCAATTTAATAGATGTGAAGTTAATAAAAAGTGAAGCATACACTTAAAAGTAGCAACACTTGAAATTAATAAGACACAGCGTTGTATTATACTGTAATTGACATTATCTGTGTTGCTTTTGATTTTTTACTTTACCTGTAACGGGCAATATATACTTCTCAACAAATATTATTGAACATAAACAATTAAGTAAAACCAGAGACAGTCCATACTAACTTAGTATAGACTGTCCCTGGTGAAACAGACAATCGCGACACAAAGGGCATTACGTTGTCATCGGTGAAGGCATTAAAAGTACATAACACATCTAAATCAACGGTTTTCATTGGATAATTTGTCTTGACTATTTTTTAACAGTATTGGCTTGATTATAGCAACGGGAGACTATACCTAGCGAATGGACCTATACCAGTTCTCTAAGATTTCTCCTGGGAACTATGCTATAGATTCAGAAATTCCCGCCCTTTTAAACTGCATTTTCAGCAAAAATTATATCCCTTCATAATTTGGCACGTTAATTTGTTTATGGTTTAAATTTTAGTAATTGTAATGTTACAATTAATAATCATCCGTAAATGATAAACTCTTCATCACACACTGTGAAAATCGTTAAATAAAACTATTGTTTTTGTTAATTTTCTTTACTATTGTTATAATTATAATGTCGAAATTTAGTTGACTCTTTTTCTACGGTACAAGTATTAGCTTTCCTAAAAAGCTAGTCGTCTCTAAGCTTTATTTTTCTTTGTGGACAAAAAACGTACTGGTTTTTAATGTTAAATGGCAATATGTATTGTTATTATTTACATCACTTTATTATAAGTACACAATGTTTAGATAGCCAATCAGGCAACCGCAAAATTAGGTCAGAGACAGCAATTGAAGCATGCACTGTGCTAAGCATCTCTAGATACATCATACGTGGTAAGAGAGTTGATGTGAACCTTGTCAGTAAGCGGGAAAATAATTAAAATTTTTCTCCTAAGCGAAGTCATTAGTTTTTCCCTGTTTCTTCGTTTAAGTTTTGTGATACATGTTATGGTAAACAAACAAATCAATGCCACTTTCCTTTTAAAACAGTTTGGTTCTCATTATCTTGCATATTTTCCCCTTTTTTCATCGTAAACGATTCATGATCATGCGGCGTTTTCTCTGCTTATTTGTTGGCCAATCTACAGCTTTCTCCCGATTTAGCCTATTATGATTGCTACCGCCCCGTTATCATGCAGGGTTTTCATCCCTAACTTAGCTCTGATTATTTGTTGGCCAATCGGCAGCAATCTCCCGATTTAGCAGCCAATCCTTGAGATACGACTGGTTTCCGCATGCAGTTTAGCTTTTGATTATTTATCCCGTCTCGCATCGGGAATGATTCCTTTGGGGTCTATCAAAATCTGGTTTTTCACAATCGAATTACATTTACCATACTTTAATCAGGTTTACTGAATATGTTCTTGTTACTATACCTTCAATATTGTGTTATGTACTGAACAATAAAGACTTCTCACTTTGCTAATTGTGTTCTTATCGTGTTGACTGGAGAGTTCGGCTCGTGTACTATACTCACCAGACAATACAATAGGAAAACAGTTCCCTAATGAGAAGTCCATAATAGATAATTGACAGAACAAATGACATTACGATTAACATATTTTTTCTTGGACCTTATCTTGACAATATAGTATTCTGCGCTTAACCTCCAATTTCTAAAACCGTACCTTACCAGATCGGAGGTTTTATTTATTGTTTAATCGTATTTTCAATTTCTACCTTTATCAAAATTATTACGGAACTAAAGCTTTATTTACTATTTCGTGCAGTTTGTTTATATTTTTCCTTTCTTGTACCCGCTGTAATTTTGTTTTTATTTATTCTTTTTTTTTGTTTTTCACTACTAATTTTATAGTTAATAAAAAATATCTACATTGGTATTCGTCTTGAAAACGCCGTAAAAGGATTTAAACCTGCCGGACTGCCAGTATACAGCGTGACCGAAAGTTTTCCTTTATTATGAAACTGTCCTCGCCAATCTCTAAGGAATGGACTGTTTTTTGTTTTCAATTAAAAGCATTTTAGTTAATACCTATTTTTCTAATTGTAAAATCTTTATCCAAAACACATCTACTAAACTCCATTATACGTTTCTTTTGGATAAGGTATAGTCCTCCTAGTCCTCTAGTTTTGCTCTTTTTCTTGCATACTGTGAATTCATCAACAAAGTTAAGTTATAATTCCAGGTGATGTATTTAAATTGATGGTATTTTGGTCCTTTCTGTCGATGTCCCGAATATAGCTAAGATATTGCTTGCTGGGCGTCAAACAATAATAAATCAATCAATCTTAAGATATCCAGTTATCACGTGACCTTAAGGACTAAATATGAATATAGGAATTGCGTCGAGATAACAGTCAAGATGGCTGGATCTGTTCAAAGGCTTTGGTCACAAGATATACTGCAATTCACGTTTGTGGATGAAGATTCTGGGTGCAGTAACTATAATTAAGTCTAAAGAATAATCGGAGGAACGAATTTTTTGGTTGTTAATAGAAAATTCAAGAACAAAACAGGTTGATAAAACACAAGATTAGAAATGTAATGTCAAACTAAAAAAAATAAATTTCTAATGGAACTCTCATACTTGATTAATAGGTGATTCGGTGTATTTATGAATTATTCTAATGCGTTGTTATATCATGACTTTATGCAATAAAAACTACAGATGTTACTTCAATAAGCCATAGTCAATCCATAGAATTATTATACATTTATAATATGGTGAATTATAATAAACGTTTTTAAAGCTCGTGTCTACTTGTCAAAATCTTCTCACCTACATAATTATGTTCTCTAAGCAAACAAATTGATATATAAGACGACAATTACTTATCAACAGAAGACTTGACAGTACCGTATCGGATGACGAATCATTCTTTCTTTTTAAATTCAATACAATGTTTGCAGTATGAATTGTTACCTAAAAATGTTCTGATTAACTTTTGTGATGGGAGTTGTGTTACCACAGTCACGTGACCACAGTACATCAAAAAGATATATGTTCTTAACTACAGAAACACATATTTAATTTTGCCAATGATATGATGATATACCCGTCTCCAATGGTCCAGGAAGATTTATCTGTCTCCTAAAATCGATGACCTATCTCCAAAGTCCATTTGACACATATACCTGTCTTCCATGTAAATACTGTGTCCCATTGCCGCAGGAGATTTACCTGTCTCCCATGGAAACCATAGTACAGAATAATATTTGTATTCTATTAGATCAGTTTCTTTATAAGCCTATGTGATAGTACAAAAGTACAAAAATACTCTGCATCAACATATCTTACAAATTTATTTAGTAAATAATACGTGAAAATCAGCCCTAAGCTTAAGTCTGCATGATCTATATCTTGATTACTAAAATAGTATAAAATCCTACCAGGTTAATAACTTTTTCCCTTCGGCCCGCAATAGCAACTCGGAGAGTCATATTGCCCTATGGATCTCGGAACAAATACAGCCAACCTCGAATCAATACCAGGGCGAATACAGAATCAGCCATTTAGTAACACTAAGTTATAAAAAATATGAGTAAATTTCAATTATTACATTAATAGCTGAAAATTATTATGACAGTACACCAGTAATATCAAAATAAGTTTCAGTTATAATGGTTGTTAACATACCAAATCACTGGTCTTTAACGTCACATTTTTTGCACATACCGCACATAGAACATGGACATACGTAGGTCAGTGCTGTAACCTTACCATTATAATACGTAGGTCAGTGCTGTAACCTTACCATTATAATACGTAGGTCAGTGCTGTAACCTTACCATTATAATACGTAGGTTCTCGCCGTAACCTTACCATTATAATACGTAGGTCAGTGCTGTAACCTTACCATTATAATACGTAGGTTCTCGCCGTAACCTTACCATTATAATACGTAGGTCAGTGCTGTAACCTTACCATTATAATACGTAGGTTCTCGCCGTAACCTTACCATTATAATACGTAGGTCAGTGCTGTAACCTTACCATTATAATACGTAGGTCAGTGCTGTAACCTTACCATTATAATACGTAGGTCAGCGCTGTAACCTTACCATTATAATACGTAGGTTCTCGCCGTAACCTTACCATTATAATACGTAGGTCAGTGCTGTAACCTTACCATTATAATACGTAGGTCAGTGCTGTAACCTTACCATTATAATACGTAGGTCAGTGCTGTAACCTTACCATTATAATACGTAGGTCAGTGCTGTAACCTTACCATTATAATACGTAGGTCAGCGCTGTAACCTTACCATTATAATACGTAGGTCAGTGCTGTAACCTTACCATTATAATACGTAGGTCAGTGCTGTAACCTTACCATTATAATACGTAGGTCAGTGCTGTAACCTTACCATTATAATACGTAGGTCAGTGCTGTAACCTTACCATTATAATACGTAGGTCAGTGCTGTAACCTTACCATTATAATACGTAGGTCAGTGCTGTAACCTTACCATTATAATACGTAGGTCAGTGCTGTAACCTTACCATTATAATACGTAGGTCAGTGCTGTAACCTTACCATTATAATACGTAGGTCAGCGCTGTAACCTTACCATTATAATACGTAGGTCAGCGCTGTAACCTTACCATTATAATACGTAGGTCAGCGCTGTAACCTTACCATTATAATACGTAGGTCAGCGCTGTAACCTTACCATTATAATACGTAGGTCAGCGCTGTAACCTTACCATTATAATACGTAGGTCAGCGCTGTAACCTTACCATTATAATACGTAGGTCAGCGCTGTAACCTTACCATTATAATACGTAGGTCAGCGCTGTAACCTTACCATTATAATACGTAGGTCAGCGCTGTAACCTTACCATTATAATACGTAGGTCAGCGCTGTAACCTTACCATTATAATACGTAGGTCAGCGCTGTAACCTTACCATTATAATACGTAGGTCAGCGCTGTAACCTTACCATTATAATACGTAGGTCAGCGCTGTAACCTTACCATTATAATACGTAGGTCAGCGCTGTAACCTTACCATTATAATACGTAGGTCAGCGCTGTAACCTTACCATTATAATACGTAGGTCAGCGCTGTAACCTTACCATTATAATACGTAGGTCAGCGCTGTAACCTTACCATTATAATACGTAGGTCAGCGCTGTAACCATACCATTATAATACGTAGGTCAGCGCTGTAACCTTACCATTATAATACGTAGGTCAGCGCTGTAACCTTACCATTATAATACGTAGGTCAGCGCTGTAACCTTACCATTATAATACGTAGGTCAGCGCTGTAACCTTACCATTATAATACGTAGGTCAGCGCTGTAACCTTACCATTATAATACGTAGGTCAGCGCTGTAACCTTACCATTATAATACGTAGGTCAGTGCTGTAACCTTACCATTATAATACGTAGGTCAGCGCTGTAACCTTACCATTATAATACGTAGGTCAGCGCTGTAACCTTACCATTATAATACGTAGGTCAGCGCTGTAACCTTACCATTATAATACGTAGGTCAGCGCTGTAACCTTACCATTATAATACGTAGGTCAGCGCTGTAACCTTACCATTATAATACGTAGGTCAGCGCTGTAACCTTACCATTATAATACGTAGGTCAGCGCTGTAACCTTACCATTATAATACGTAGGTCAGCGCTGTAACCTTACCATTATAATACGTAGGTCAGCGCTGTAACCTTACCATTATAATACGTAGGTCAGCGCTGTAACCTTACCATTATAATACGTAGGTCAGTGCTGTAACCTTACCATTATAATACGTAGGTCAGCGCTGTAACCTTACCATTATAATACGTAGGTCAGCGCTGTAACCTTACCATTATAATACGTAGGTCAGCGCTGTAACCTTACCATTATAATACGTAGGTCAGCGCTGTAACCTTACCATTATAATACGTAGGTCAGCGCTGTAACCTTACCATTATAATACGTAGGTCAGTGCTGTAACCTTACCATTATAATACGTAGGTCAGCGCTGTAACCTTACCATTATAATACGTAGGTCAGTGCTGTAACCTTACCATTATAATACGTAGGTCAGCGCTGTAACCTTACCATTATAATACGTAGGTCAGCGCTGTAACCTTACCATTATAATACGTAGGTCAGCGCTGTAACCTTACCATTATAATACGTAGGTCAGTGCTGTAACCTTACCATTATAATACGTAGGTCAGTGCTGTAACCTTACCATTATAATACGTAGGTCAGTGCTGTAACCTTACCATTATAATACGTAGGTCAGTGCTGTAACCTTACCATTATAATACGTAGGTCAGTGCTGTAACCTTACCATTATAATACGTAGGTCAGTGCTGTAACCTTACCATTATAATACGTAGGTCAGTGCTGTAACCTTACCATTATAATACGTAGGTCAGTGCTGTAACCTTACCATTATAATACGTAGGTCAGTGCTGTAACCTTACCATTATAATACGTAGGTTCTCGCCGTAACCTTACCATTATAATACGTAGGTCAGTGCTGTAACCTTACCATTATAATACGTAGGTCAGTGCTGTAACCTTACCATTATAATACGTAGGTCAGTGCTGTAACCTTACCATTATAATACGTAGGTCAGTGCTGTAACCTTACCATTATAATTATTTGTTTGTTCGTGTGCAAATACCGAGCATAGAATATTGACCATTCATCGTAGGTCAACGCTGTAACCTGATCATTATAATTATTTGTTGATTGACAGGTTGTCAAATGGACCTGTAAATAAATATAAAAGTAACTTTGCTTTTAAGACATAATTAGCGTTTCTTTTATTTGCATTCATTTAAATGCATAGAGTCTTGTCGTTCTGGTAAATTACATTTGCGCAAATACAAAATAAATAATAAATGTCAACCCATAAACAAAATTTAATGTGTATTAAACAGTAATGTGTATAACAGAAATGTAATGCACCCATTTCTTGTCTGTTTTGAAATTGGCCTTTTTATGAAAAAAATAGGACATAACCAATTTAGGTATTACCGCTGTCCATAAAGTGGAATTCGGGTTATCGGGTGCTTAACCGTGCAGTCAGATTCAGGAGGAGAACAAGTTAACATACAATAAATCAGTTGGGGAAATAGTATGTACCAACGGGAAACCATAAATATACTAAACTGGATAGGGACGGAGAATTGGATAGGGACGGAGAGTTGAATAGGGACGGAGAATTGGATAGGGACGGAGAATTGGATAGGGGCGGAGAATTGGATAGGGACGGAAAATTGAGCGTCTTTGTAGCGTCTACTCATTTTTGAAATCAGGAGTTTTCAGATAACGTGGCACTCTGCGAGTAAAGCACTGGGAGCCATTCCTTTATGGTATCAGTCGCACACATAAAATTTACTTTCAGTGACTCTATCACACGTTTCTTGTCATCCTATATGCTTGGAACATGTCCTTTAGGGTATCTGTCGCATCCATATAACTTACTTTCAGTGATCCTATTACAAGTTTCTTCTCATCCTATTTGTTACATACACAAATGCTGAATAAGATTAGATCCGATTACTGTTAGATTAATACATTTTGGTTATGAAAGTTCAACTACTTCAGGCTAGTATATGTCTCTCTCTAAATTCACGCCAAATTTTTAGTGACAATAAAAGTTGTATCTTTATATTTAATTGAATGCGTCTAACTAATTATACAAACTAACAAATCATGTCTATATTTGATTAAGGTTTGTTTTATTACTGTTAACACTGTCTTTTTTTCTTTTTTTAATTTAACATACCAAACACTGGGAAAAACTGGGACGGTTCCCAGTGCTCGACCCAAAGAGCAGCCCAGCGTGTCCCCGGGTGGCGGATAGGGAAGATCCTCTAGTTGGGGGTTGTCAGGTCATAATACGGAAAGCCTGGCCGCGGACCATAGTGGGTAACGTGTTGGATAATGCCACACTCCTTGCACGATCGCTTTATTTGATTTCGAACAAAGTAGGCTCATTGCAGCCGCTACAAAAGGCTAAATTCTCAGACCCTACACAATACTCCGTACTTTTCCAGTGGCAGTCAAAATTTTGTTCCCTGTGTCCCATCCCCCCCCCCCTTTTCAATTGACGTATTGTTTGTTAACCTGTTCCCGTCCTATATACAGCTGAAATACTGCACGCTAGACGTAACGCAAACACCCAATCAATCATACAAACACGTATGCAGAAATGTTATTCCGCTGCTTGTTGAACAGATTAAAGTTTTAATGGAAAGCTCACTGTTTGTTTTTTTTGTTATTTAACGCCACTTATTAGCAAGCTTTCGATATGTTTATAAAAATATAAAAAATCGTCATTGTTGTCTTTAATTGGAAGAATTATTACTCATCAATATTTAAAAAATACTTTACAAAAATTTTAATCGCGTCAGAAATTTAATCAAGCAAACATTTTGAGACGGCAGGCCCAATTATTAATTTATGTTATCAAAATGAAATATTTAAAGAGACAATTTTCTACGTCTGTTTAATGTTGATAGCAGTACCAGTAGGAATGACTTCCCAAGTGCTTATAAAGTGTCTTCTTGTGATCATTTGTATGAACATTGCACAAGGTAGGTGTTGACAGACATTATCACTTTAGAGACATTTGTTTTGACAAATTTAGAAAGATGTTTAAATGGTGATCGTTTTCGTAAAATTTTGTTAAAATTTGTAAATGAATTTCAGAGTATATTTTACTAAATGAATATTTTCTTTGAAGATACACAATTTTATTAATTTTATTTACTTTTCCTACCGCAGGTCGGGGGTTTTCTCCGGGTACTCCGGCTTCCTCCCCCAATAAAAACTGGACGCCATGATATAGCTGAAAAATTGCTGAAATTGGCGTTAAACAACATTCAAACAAACAAACAAATAATTTTATTTACAAAATAATACTGACATTTTTTTTATATAATTTCTATATGAAGGTGTTGACATTAACGAATCATATAAATATAACTTAAGGAATCGTATTGAGGTATTTCCTATTAAATGAAGTTTATTGGGCAAGATTTATATAATGTGGCTTGCTTGAACAGTACTGTGGTGAGTAAATATTTCAACTGAAGCAGGTTAAATATACAAACTTAAATTATATCCTTGAACAGAAAGGAATTTACTATTATTTAAATAACATTAGTACATTCATTGTGCAAGTTGAAAAAACCACTTATACCGAATTTCAATATTATGTCCCAAATATGGCGTGCCGAACGTGACAATATTAAATATAACGTGCACACTATATATGATAAAATTCGTAGTTCGCATTTATATCTGTGAAAGGTCACGCTATATATTTGTCATATTATTCTATTGTTGTTCATTACTATGTTTATTAACCAGTTGTGTAAAATTAAAGGTGAAATTGTCCATATAATATGGTTATAGTGAACAAGCCCAATACAGAAAAAACAGGGCAAATACAGAAAAACAGGTACAATACAGAAAAACGGGCTCAATAATAATAAAAAAAAACAATCCGATACAGAAAAAACAGGCGCAATACAGAAAAAAACAGGACCAATACAGAAATGTCACTTCCGGTAATTTATATATAAATATCATTTTAAAAACAAACACATTCGTTTGCAGAATTTTCAAGGAAAAAATTACATTTTCATAATCTTTTATTATGTTCATGAGAAACTGAATTGGATCAAAAAAGCTATACTGGTCAATGATCAAATGGCACCATAATTTACTCAACTGGTTAATAAAAGTGTCATTAAATTGGTGTTTTCATATTCAACATGTATTTTGTCCTCGGGAAACGGTATTGGGCCTATTACAGCTATCCTCGACCCGATACCGCTTCTCTTGGACATAATACAGGTAAAATATGAAAAAAAAAATTTAATAACACTATAGTATTTTTACTGCCAGTTCTGTTATTGTTTTACGTATATATGCATTAGTAGCCTATACAAAGGACATAGACTGTACTTTTTATTTCTAAATGAATCTGAAAACTCATCGTCATAACTGACTGGTACCCTGTGTATACTAATGAATAACACATTGAACACACAAACAATACAGAATACAAAAATTACATACATATAATATACAACACAAATGGACAAGGTATACAATGGATAATCAATGATAAAACAATAGAAAGTTAATTAAATATCTACAGCTTCTAGGTAGGGTCTCCGAGACCACGTTCGCTTTCTTACAAGGATGTACTTTACGTATAGCACAGTCGTTCTAAAAATTGGACCATTAATATTTTCACTTATTTTAAACATATTTTATTTGTAAATTATACAAAATGGATTGGACACAAGTAAATGCATACTTAGGACGTCCTCTCCGCAATACAGAAATATACATTAAAGCATAACACAGGGTTCAAGAACGAGCATTAAATAATATTGTGTGGTTAAATCACAAGTTTAGAAGGGGGAAGAAGGGGAAAGTGCTGACTTATGTTGGTCTATCAAAGAAAACAATTTAGTTATATCAAATCGTTCGGATCTCTTTATAAAATCAAATACTTCTCTGAACATAAGAATATTTTCATCGTAAGAAAGATTCAAATCTCCATGCGTAAGTATTGCAACACTTGTAAGATTTTCAAGCCAGTTTAATTTATTTACAAGTTGAGCTCTATGATGACTATATAGAGGACACACTAAGAAATAATGATTTGCATCTTCTATTGGAAATCCACATCTACAAGAGGGATTTGATAAAGATTTGCTTTATGCAAGTCGTTGTATAGAAACGAAGCGAAACATCTTAACTGAGTGAGAATAATATTAAACTGGTCTGAAAATCATATGCTGTCCGACGCCTTTTTAGACTTTTATGGGAGCGTGGGACGTTAGTTTTAGTTTTTGTTTGTTAAAATGATGTTTAACGCCAATTTCAGCAATTTTTCAGCTATATCATGGCGGCCAGGTTTTATTAAGGGAGGAAGCCGGAGTACCAGAAGAGAACTCCGACTTTCGGTAGGATAACTGGCAATCCTTGTCAATTAAAATTGGAGTTGAGTACACCCTTCCCGCAGTTAGACTCGAACCCGCAACCTCAGTGTTGACGTGGGACATTAGAGAACACTCTATAAGAAAACAGCGGATCTTGTGACACGGGTAAGAGTCTGCACATTTCCCAATCACGAAAAAGTTTGTCTCTAACGTATTGTACATGAATATATTATATATCTTTTGTTACACAGATTTCACTTGGCATAATCACCTAGTGCTGGCCAGCTGGGACGATGGTTGTGACACAGCCGGCAACTCACACATAGGTATAGTGAAAATTCGTTTTTGTAGATTTTAAACTTTTCTCTTTTTTTATTACAATGCATAACTTGCTGGAAACAGTCGATCAACCATGAAACGTCCATTAATTTAAACTAGATCAAGGAACTTTGATATATTTATAAAAACGAATGTTATCCTGTGCAATACATGACGAAAGTTTAGTTTCATCATAAGCCAGCCGTGCAATTTATCGACTAGTCGTATATAGAATAGTTGACTGAAATGATGTTCCAATCAGATCTTTTCTTGAAAACACTGACTTATTTCTTACTTGCGGTAAACAAGAGTTATCTCCCATTTGTAGTGTTACTGTACTTACTTCTTTTGAAACGCCTTTACAAAGCTATGACCGTTGCCCTCATATAGAGAATGTGCTTTATATTACCTACTGTGGGTAAAAAGTTGTTTTTCTGCAAACATTTTTTATTCACACAGCAGAGCCTCTGGTACAATTATTATGATGTACAGACTTATTCTGCAGTGTATTATGATGTGCAGATTTATTCTGCAGTGTATAGTTGCACTGGAACAACCAGGCAACATAAATAATTAAAAAAAAATAAATAAAAACGTAATTTTTCCAAATCTGTTCAATACCCGATACCTGCTGTTATGAAAGACAACTGGTGCAAATCGGTATAACTCTCACGCAGACGTGTTATGTACCATTGAAAACATTATACAACGGAAAAATGTAGAATAGAACAGATTCAAAAGATGTAACATTTTGTCGTTTCAGCTCTACCTCTTACCTTGGTGGTTTCAATCGGTGCATACTGTTTAACAGTTTGGAATCTAAGATGACAACCCAGTATGATAAAGAAATACACATAGGAATAGCACATGTATTAGGACGTTGAATAACAACCAAACAAAAATAATTAAAAATTTAAAAACTCGATTGTTAACTTTAAACCAACTGATATACACCAATTAATAATAAATTATGTTTAGCAAAACAAAGGCTTAAAGGCCATCTACCTTGGACATATATTACACACTAAGTCTGTCACATCAAAGATTTCATTCTAGTCCTGAAACAATTCAGTTTCGACTAGTTTGTTTACTTGTACTAACCTTTGCCCCTATAGTCTTAATTAATGCAGGACCTTTATAGTGACAACTTTAATGCTAACCCCTGATTGCTTTGCAATTCTGTATTCATATAAAGTTCACCAGAGTTCCAAATATCATCAATATAAGCCTCCGTAACATTTTGTACGAAATCCATTAATTGGAATTACAACTTCAAATTATTGATGGACTCGGAAGTGGACTATTCCTGAAAACTTGGCAAAACAAGAGGACGAAGAGGTTGATCACATGGCAATATAATTTTACACAACCACTACGCTTTCCTATCAGGGACATTCTTGAAAATCCCAAATCACTTTATTTGGTTTTCATATCAAAGTCGATGACTGTGATCTCCGATCCTTGCATTGGATAACAAAATTACACAAAAATCCTTATCAACCGCGTTACGTAACATGATCTGTCTGGTGTTCTACCAAACCTGTATACCCCTACCAACAATTTTAACAACTATAAAAGAACTTCAAAAATACAAGGATACCTGTTATTCCAGTAATGGTATACATTAAATGAAGATACAACAAAAAAAGCCTAGTCGACATCTTAAGGACAGCGTCTCTTTAATCATTTAATTTTTCCACACTCTTCACTACAACTATACTCAGAGCGTATGAAAACGCAACACTTTTTTCCAAATATTTAATTAAACATTTCAATGACAAATTTATTGAAGACGTCATACGGTACACTTGTATGAACCTAGATTTGAAGGGAAGACAAGCACTAATGATTTCCACTGAAGAGTGTTCTTCTCTAAGCTTGAAAATCCCACCTGTACATGTCATTATCTCAAGTATGCTGCAACTCTCTACAATCAGCGACATGAAGATTGCGTGCGGTATGATTAAAAGAAAAATGTCAAGTAGTGAAATTGTTCGCCTTCCACCATCACATGTTTGGTACAAAAACACCAACAAACGTGTTTTTTAGTGGACACACCACGCCCAGTCTGACAGTGGACTAATAAGTCTTAACAAGATCGAATACATTAGATTGCTAATTTACACTCGTGGCAGGCGCATCGCAGTAGCAGACATCGAGCAAGAAGGTCCTTCCGTTTAAACCTCAGCGTCGTTGAAATCGCCTTACATTAACACAGCAACGGCAACGATGGTCTAACAGGCCAATGGTCTTCGGTATTCTAGTCTCCATCTCCGTCAAAGTGACGGTAGAACACGTGTTTGGAGGCGTAGAGTGGAACGTTATCTGGATCATTGAGTTTTAGAGACGGACTTGGGGCAGTGTAGTCTGATGGTATGGGATGGTATCTCTTCTGATCATCTAATCCCACTGGTCGTAATAATTGGTAATTTGACGGATCAACGCTACATCGATGAAGTTTTGTGACCAACAGTTCTTCTCTTTCTTGCTAGACACCAAGATGTCGGTTGTTTCAACATGCTCGTGCCTCAACACAAACCACTTTCGAACTCTGCTGTGGGCGGCCTTTTCTACTGATCTAAGCCCTATTGAACACCACTGGGATCAGCTTCGACAAGCGGTAAGGAACAATAGCCTTTCGTTAGCTGTATACTGCGACGACAGGAATACCATTTAACAGACTTGAAAACGTGGTTCAATGCTTAGGACATGCAGAGCGTGTGTTTTGAAGCCGGAGGACACATAATATATTGCATGTTACGATATGTAGTTTACGCGATAAAATTGACGATATATTTTATTGATACATTTTGAAATTTTGAAATTTTTGTTTTCATGGATTTAATGTTTTCAACTTTTTGTTAGATTTATTGTTATTTAGCTATATATTCATGAAAGGAGACTAATACTTTGTTTACAAAATCTAGGAATACATTCATAGAAAAGCATTGAATGAGCTCCCACGGGAAACAGTGTAAAATAGTGAGTGGCTACTGAATCGTCACTGAGTGAGCTATGAGCTTTCTCAGGAAACAGATTATATAATAGGTAGAGGTCACTGAAAAGCCTTCCATGTGAAAACAGAGGGTATGATCATGTATGATAGGGAGTTATTCTGAATACGCTCCCACGGAAAACATTTTATAATAGGGACTGGTACTGATTGAGCTTCCTCAAAAACATATGGCATACTAAGTAATGGTCACTGAATAAGGTCACTAGGGAAACAGAGGGTATGATATCGAGTGATCACTGAATTGAGATCACTCTCGAAACAGCGGGTATGGTATCGACTATGCACTCAATACTCTTACCCCTGAAACAGTGGATAAACCCAAGAGTGGTCACTGAATGAGCTAATCACAAAACAGAGAATGGTCGCCGGAATAGCTCCCTGGCACGTTAAATACGCTAAAATTTAGTTTCCTTTATAATCTTTGGAGAAAAAATTACATTATAACATTATAATTCTATTCATGCTGTAATTTATTTATATTAAGTGCTTTGATTGGATACAAACACTTAAATGGCGTCTTCTCAGATAATTTATATATCGATATTTCCTCTGAGCGGACTACTTTCAGTATCCAATGTAAACATGATGCCGTCCTCCTAGCGTATCGTCTGGGAGAGGGGACAATGTTTTCTCTGCCCCAATGATTTCCAAATTAAATCGATTGAGATTTCAAATAAAATATAATATAAATACAATTTAGTGTTTCATTTTGTTTTTTCCTATCAATATCTACAGAACCGCGATTCCTTTGGTACTATGTTTTGTATATCCCTGCCCTTTTGCGGCCTATGCACGTTTTGAGGTTTAGATGGGTTTCTGTAACTGTTTTTGCTGTTTTAAAAATCGCAACTATCATTTCACAGAATTATAAGGATTAAACACTGTGTTTTAGAAAATTATCAATGTGTAAACTCCGGCGACTTCCTCACAAACTTGACATAAAGTCCTTCGGACTTTATTTAGTTTGTGAGTGAGTCGCCGGAGTTTACACATTGATAATTTCATAAAACCCAGTGTTTAATCCTATAGTAACCAGGTGAAATAAATCACAACACAGTAATTCCATGAATCCATTTATTATGAGTGGAAAATAGTTTGTAGCACAATATATCAAACGTAACAATTCAAAATAGATCCTAAACAGATCCTGAAAAATACAATAAAAGTATTCTAATAATAGTCCAAGAACAAAACTACAAGTACACTATTGAACTCATAGACAAACTATATTAAAATCAAGGTTTTCAATATTCTAATGATTAAACTAATATCCTTATTCCATTATTGAAATAGAACATGTTGTTGTATCTGAAGCTCACAGATTATACTAGCCAAATATGTCTTGATATTATGCAAAGTAATCACTTTACATGACTGAAGTATCAAAAATATTAACAACAATTAAATAAGCACAAAAATACAAATGCAAACGCTGCTAAGCCAAAATAAAGCTATAAGCAGTTAACAAAGCATTAATAAGCACAAATAAAAATACAACACAATCCTTTACCTCACATGAGGTGCAAGAATCCAGGATAGCAATTAATATAGATGTATATCGCCATGCTATATCATGGTACAACCTGAATAAAAAATAAAATTCATAACTCTTGCTGCCAGCAAAAGTTAACAGATTTACATACATGTATATACAACACACAGAATAATAAAACTTACATTTATTTTGATATTTTACTCATAAGATCATTTTAATGGTTTTATTTATTTAAACAGACCTGATTATTATTTTTTCATTAAGTTATGTTTTTAAAACATTTAATCGTGTTAACAATTTTAATGTCTTGTCATTCAGTCAATTAGTCATTTACGTGAAATGAAAATGTTAAATTAAAGACTTATTAGAAAGATATTATTAGTAGGAATAAATACCTTTAAACAGAAATGGAAATCACCAGAATGCAATAATGGAGACAACATCAAATTTTACTCATTCAAAACATGTCTACTCAGATAGATAGATTTTCCAGAATTGACTTAAGAAACAATAAAATTTCCCTCCAAAACTAAACATGTGATTTAACAGACCATTCAAGACACAATGACCTCTACTGACCAATAAGACCGGTTCTAACCAACAGTAATTAATATGTCAAAATAAACTAAATCTGTTTTATATATATTTATTTGTTAAAATAATATTATTTAGTAAGTTTCTCTATTTTCTTAATATATATCAAATAAGGATAAATATAGAACTATAAATATTTTATTAACTTCTAAGAAATCATATTTAATATAGTAATACTAATTAAAAATTAATATAAAATATCACTCTTCCACATAATCAAAGCGGAAACGTTTTACCTTAGACCGAATAGAGTTTTCTCCCGTTACACATCGAACGGTTGCAACAGACAGTACTTGTAGTTAGCTACAATGAAAATTGTGTCAAGTTATTGATAGCGTACACTACATGACGATACATAAGATTAGAATTATTATCAATTACGTTTTTTCCATAATATTTAAAACTACCAAACAACACTCCATACATGAGTTTCATATGATTCTATAAACGTTTTATTTTTTTTAATTCGGGCTGGTAGTTTTTATTTACAAGTCCATGTGTCATACGAATTCAATACCGTACTATTTAAAATCGTACAATAATACAATAGCATTTTCTTTTATTCGCATGATTTCACTTTTGCATTCAACAAGAAGACAATGTACTTACAACGCTAACTTGAGTCCATTGTTTTCTGTTGATTCCGATTCTTAATTACCATACACAGAGTAAAACAAAGGAGAAATATTTAATCTCTTTGTAGGTTTTAATAAGCATCACGGGAAATATTGTACGTGACACTTTTAGAACATTATAAAACATTGTTCTAAATGCTTAAATGGTGGATGAATATTAATTAATGAAATAACAATCGGCATTTAGATGGTGAAATCTGACTATGAATCCACAAGTCATTTCCAAAGTAAGTACTCTGTTTTTGGTGATTGATTAGACGCCATTTTAATGTACACTATTTTTGTTTACTATAATTTATACTTATATTCAACCCAATTAACGTAAAAATAAACTTAAACGACTATTTTATTTATTAAATTTTAAAATCTGTACAGAGTTATTAATACATATCTATACAATTTCGTCTATATGCATATCTGATTACATTGTATTCTCATGCTACTTAAAGTCTGTGTCTTAGTGCTATTTATTTAATAAATCTTGAAGAAGTCTTGAATCGACAATCCATCGAGTTTACTATTCACATTAGAGGGAGCGTACTACTCCTACTAGAGGGAGCGAACTATTCCCACCAGATGGAGCGTACTACTCCCACCAAAGGGAGCGTACTACTCCCACCAGAGAGAGCGTGTTACTCTTTTTAGAGAGAGCGTACTACTCCCACCAGAAGTAGCGTGCTACTCCCATAAGAGAGAGCGTACTACTCCCAAAAGAGGGAGCGTACTACTCCCACCAGAGGGAGCGTACTACTCCCACCAGAGGGAGCGTACTACTCCCACCAGAGAGAGCGAACTACTCCCACCAGAGGGAGCGTACTACTACCATCAGAAGGAGCGTACTACTCCCACCAGACGGAGCTTACTACTCCCATTAGAGGGAGCATACTACTCCCATTAGAGGAAGCGTACTTCTCCCACCAGAGGGAGCGTACTACTCCTATTAGAAAGAGCGTACTACTCACATTAAAGGGAGCGTACTACTCCCACCAGAGGGAGCGTACTACTCACATTAGAGGGAGCGTACTACTCACATTAGAGGGAGCGCACTACTCACATTAGAGGGAGCGTACTACTCCCACCAGAGGGAGCGTACTACTCCCACCAGAGGAAGAGTATTACTCCTACCAGAGGGAGCGTACTACACCCACCAGAGGAAGCGAATTACTCCTACCAGAAGGAGCGTATTATTCCTACCAGAGGGAGCGTACTACACCCACCAGAGGAAGCGAATTACTCCTACCAGAAGGAGCGTATTTTTCCTACCAGAGGGAGCGTACTACACCCACCAGAGGAAGCGTATTACTCCTACCAGAAGGAGCGTATTATTCCTACCAGAGGGAGCGTACTACTCCCACCAACTCCCAAACATAATCTTCATAAACTCCGACCACTCAGACAAGCAATAAGTCTCCAGCACTATTATCCAGCTATGTGCATCAATCAGATAATCATTTATTGCTAAGGTTTTGTCCTTGATCAGCCTTGTATGTGATAATAAAGAACATCTTTTTACATAATCATTGCAGATAAAATGAATCGACCAAGTAAACAGATGGACAGTAAGTTATTATAGTTAATTACAGATTACAATATTAGAGTTAAAATCTGTTGTTTGTTGACATTTATTTGTATTGTATTATTTGCGTTGCATGTTCAAGTACGTTTTACTTTACACTGTTTATAAATTCTATAAATCTACATCGAGTTAACTGTATGTTCCCGTTGAGAGTGCACAGGTTTTGCAAATTCTTTTATATAAATAAATATTTGCAGTGTTTTCATTTATAGATAATAACAGTTAGATTATTGTAAGCACATTTGGAAATATGTATTAATATTTAAAGAATTTTCAAAACTTATTTTATGCTATCATCACAGTTATAAAATATAGCAAGGATACTATAAAGTCAAGACCGATGACCATACGGTTTTAGACGAACAGATACAACACAAAACAAAAACCAAAAGCACAAAACAGAAAATGAGCAACCCAAACCCTATAAAAACCATCGGCGCACTCGGGCGCCCCGGGAGAGTAAGCAGTTCCCGAATCTAGTTAGATATTCGTTGAGATACTCATTGTCATGCCTAGAAAAATGTCATATCCGGAAATAGGAAAGACTGCCTATGACTCAGTTATAAAAAGGCCGATCGTATTTAAGAGATGGATTACCAATAACGATCAAATATGTCGCGAAGAACGGCCATAGAACGTCTGAAGATATAACATTAACCTAAGTACAACAAGCACTTGTTTAAGTAGCCTAGTAGTCAACAAAAGAAAGAGGTCTAGAAAATGGGATCAAAAATGGCAGCAGAATCTAGCTTAACTTGTGAAATGTACACAACATACGCTTAAGCTGCTGGAATGTTGCTATCGATGAATGGGAAGATGATAATTAGAAAATTTAAGTCATTACGTTTGTCGAAGAGTCTAGTTTGTAGTTTTTCTGTGTGTATTTCTACAAGTAGGTCTTAAAACCGACCAAAATTTAGGGTAGATTAAATGCGAATTTAGCATTGTTTATAGACACGACATCACCAATTTCAAGTTAGGTTATGGAATATGTCAGTCCGGTATTTAATCTGTCTACCATACCGACATCCTCACAAGTAAATGTTTCTTTGTCCTAGCGTGTATATGTGGTAAACAGTAACCCTGACTTGCGATGATGCCATATCTATTACTCTATTTTAACTCTGGCGTCAAACAAACTGTGTAAAAACATAAAGTTAAAAACTCAATCAATATTAAAATACTTCACTTAATCCAACATCCCAAGTAATGTTTCTGGTAGGGTGTATCCATAGCAAATTATGCAACCTCTGAAAACATAGTTAATATATGAAAGCGATGCAAGCAATCGCATTAAATTCAAACCATCGCGCTCGAAAATTTAGTTACAAAATAATTTGATTTCAACATGTTCTTATTGCCTTATTTTCAACTAACTAACGAAATGGCGCTAGATTTGGACTGGACATCCTCTGCACACTCGAATACAAAAGAATCTTTACCTCAATAATTATGTTTATAATGGTACATTTGTTCATTCCGACAGGTCGTTCTGTCCGAGCTTCCAGCTCAAGGACACCCAGAACATCTTCCGATGGTTTGGCAGGGCTTAATGTTGGAGTAGAATCCATTCTTAATCGTCCAAAAACAGGTATGCTATTAAAAGAAAAGTTCGCTTTTTTGGAGTGAGCTGCTCTAAACAGTTCTGGTGGGGGGCCTGTTCCAAGCTGTTCTTGTTTAGAGCTATCTAAGGTGTTCTTGGGTACAAATGATCAAATATATTATGTTCTGAGATAGAGCTGTTATAAACTGTTCTGAGGTAGAGATGCTTTAAAAACGGTTCTGAGGTTAAATTGAGATATAATGTTCTGAGGTAGAGCTCCTATATACTGCTCTGATGTAGAGCTGCTACATACCTTTCAGGGGTAGATCTGTTATAAACGGTTCTGTGGTAGAGCTGCTATAAACTGTTCTGAGGTAGAGCTGCTATAAACTGTTCTGGGGTAGAGCTGCTATAGCTATAAACTGTTCTAAGATAGAGCTGATATAAACTGTTCTGATGTAGAGCTGCTTGAAAACGGTTCTGAGGTAGAGCTGCTATAAACTGTTCTGAGGTAGAGCTGCAATAAACTGTTCTGAGGAAGAGCTGCTATAGCTATAAACTGTTCTAAGATAGAGCTGATATAAACTGTTCTGATGTAGAGCTGCTTGAAAACGGTTCTGAGGTAGAGCTGCTATAAACTGTTCTGAGGTAGAGCTGCTATTAACTGTTACGGGATAGAGCTGCTATAAACTATTCTGACGTAGAGCTGCTTTAAAACAATTCTGAGGTAGAGCTGCTATAAACTATTCTGACGTAGAGCTGCTTTAAAACAATTCTGAGGTAGAGCTGCTATAAACTGTTACGGGATAGAGCTGCTATAAACTATTCTGACGTAGAGCTGCTTTAAAACAATTCTGAGGTAGAGCTGCTATAAACTGTTCTGAGGTAGAGCTGCTATTAACTGTTACGGGATAGAGCTGCTATAAACTATTCTGACGTAGAGCTGCTTTAAAACAATTCTGAGGTAGAGCTGCTATAAACTGTTCTGAGGTAGAGCTGCAATAAACTGTTCTGAGGAAGAGCTGCTATAGCTATAAACTGTTCTAAGATAGAGCTGATATAAACTGTTCTGATGTAGAGCTGCTTGAAAACGGTTCTGAGGTAGAGCTGCTATAAACTGTTCTGAGGTAGAGCTGCTATTAACTGTTACGGGATAGAGCTGCTATAAACTATTCTGACGTAGAGCTGCTTTAAAACAATTCTGAGGTAGAGCTGCTATAAACTATTCTGACGTAGAGCTGCTTTAAAACAATTCTGAGGTAGAGCTGCTATAAACTGTTACGGGATAGAGCTGCTATAAACTATTCTGATGTAGAGCTGCTTGAAAACGGTTCTGAGGTAGAGCTGCTATAAACTGTTCCGAGGTAGAGCTGCTTTAAAACAATTCTGAGGTAGAGCTGCTATAAACTGTTCTTAGGTAGAGCTGCTTTTAACTGTTATGGGGTAGAGCTGCTATAAACTGTTCCGAGGTAGAGCTGCTATAAACTGTTCTGAGGTAGAGCTGCTTTAAACTGTTCTGAGGTAGAGCTGCTATTAACTGTTCTGGGGTAGAGCTGCTATAAACTGTTCAGCGGTAGAGCTGCTATAAACTGTTCTGAGGTAGAGCTGCTATAAACTGTTCTGAGGTAGAGCTGCTATAAACTGTTCTGAGGTAGAGCTGCTATTAACTGTTCTGGGGTAGAGCTGCTATAAACTGTTAAGCGGTAGAGCTGCTATAAACTGTTCTGAGGTAGAGCTGCTATAAACTGTTCTGAGGAAGAGCTGCTATTAACTGTTCTGAGGTAGAGCTGCTATAAACTGTTCAGCGGTAGAGCTGCTATAAACTGTTCTGATGTAGAGCTGCTATAAACTGTTCCGAGGTAGAGCTGCTATTAACTGTTCTGAGGTAGAGCTGCAATAAACTGTTCTGGGGTAGAGCTGCTATAAACTGTTCTGAGGTAGAGCTGCTATTAACTGTTCTGGGGTAGAGCTGCTATAAACTGTTCAGCGGTAGAGCTGCTATAAACTGTTCTGAGGTAGAGCTGCTATAAACTGTTCTGAGGAAGAGCTGCTATTAACTGTTCTGAGGTAGAGCTGCTATAAACTGTTCAGCGGTAGAGCTGCTATAAACTGTTCTGATGTAGAGCTGCTATAAACTGTTCCGAGGTAGGGCTGCTATTAACTGTTCTGAGGTAGAGCTGCAATAAACTGTTCTGGGGTAGAGCTGCTATAAACTGTTCTGCGGTAGAGCTGCTATAATGTGTTCTGAGGTAGAGCTGCAACAAACTGTTCTGAGGTAGAGCACAATGAACTGTTCTGGGGTAGAGCTGCTATAAACTGTTCTGCGGTAGAGCTGGTATGAACTGTTCTGAGGTAGAGCTGCTACTAAGTTTAAACTGTTCTTGGGTAGAGCTGCTATAAACTGTTCTGTCGTAGAGCTGCTATAAAATGTTCTGAGGTAGAGCTGCTATCAACTGTTCTGGGGTAGAGCTGCTATAACCTGTTCTGAGGTAGAGCTGCTATAAACTGTTCTGAGGTAGAGCTGCTGTAAGGTAGCGCTATTCTTTGGTTAGGCTGCTATAAAGTAGAATTGTTATGGGGTCGAGCTGCCCTGTTCAAAAACTGTACTTGAGCGGTAAAGAGCACCTTTCACAATGCATGTTACCCGCCATACTTGAAATGAAAGGTGACAGCACTACTCTCCGTTGAATACGTCATACTACATAGATTTATATATATATATATACAAACGTCTAAGTATTGTGACAACCATATAATATATCTATCCAGCGGATTTCTGAAACATCAGAAATACAGGGTTAATATCAAATCTTTTATATAGCGGATTTGGCCGAGGGGTCTAGACCGCTGGACATAGTGCAGGCGATTTGGTGCCACAGTGTCACAACGGTGTGAGTTCGAATCCCGCTGAGGGTAAACAAAAAATTTGACAGTGTTAAAAATCTAATTCAAACAGTGTTGGGCTTAATTTGTAGAAGTAAATATATATATATATATATATATATATATATATATAATTCGTCTAAAGAAATAGTCAACAATTGTTCGTACGGGATGTTGGATCGTTACGGTAGATAACGATGCTGTACAGACTAAAATAATAATATATTCGTTTAGAGCTTTAATAATATATTCGTTTAGATATATATGAAAGTCTAAAGAGTCTACCAACCAGCAAGCTTATTAAGTATCGGATCGACAAACATGACGATACAGCATAAACAAAAAATAACTGGTTGGTAGACTCTTTAGACTTGATATATACATAACATGCATGTGCCAGCCAATATATATATAATTTAGGCTTTGGATCTAGTTTTAGAGCAAATACGTCAAAGTTGACGTCGGGACTGCAATTTTCAGTCAATTAAACAATCAATTATGATTTATTGCTTCTCAATAGCAACATTACATGTATCATACTGATTATTTCAGCTTTAACCAACTGCAGTTATATTACAAAGAAGTCGAAATCTGTTGTTACAGAAGAAATCGCAGAACTTCCGGTCTGCAGACCCACTACCAGTAAGTCTACAGCGACAAGCAAAATGCGATGAAAAGACTTCCTGTCATTAAGAAATACCACTCATTGCAATAAACTGCACATACTGATATACCCAATATAATTAACTTTTGTGCACTATGGACAGTCTCTCGGACGAGTCGTAAGAACTAAGCTTCGCAAGTCAATATTCATTACCTCAAATGAAGTCAACGGATATTTGATTGCTACATCAAAAGATACCTATGCTTAATCAAACGACCAAAATCCAAGTAACAAAATAATAAAGCCATAGATACTAGTAACCGGAAACTCACAAACACAACCAGCAACGAACATAGATAACAACCAGCAACGAACACTCAAAACATAGATAACAACCAGCAACGAACACTCAAAACATAGATAACAACCAGCAACGAACACTCAAAACATAGATAACAACCAGCAACGAACACTCAAAACATAGATAACAACCAGCAACGAACACTCAAAACATAGATAACAACCAGCAACGAACACTCAAAACATAGATAAAAACCAGCAACGAACACTCAAAACATAGATACCACAACCAGCAACGAACACTCAAAACATAGATATTGCACATTATCAACATGAGCACATAGGTGATATCAGGCGTTCTGATAGGGTGAGTATATCCTGCTTGGCAAGTGAGCCTTGTCGGGTAGTTATAGGAGTGATATCAGGTGTTCTGGAAGGGTGAGTACATCCGTAGTTTTGAGCATGGGGAGCGCAATCTGTACACAAAAGTATGCCAACTTGTTTTTTGTGAAAAATGCGAGCAGCTTACACGAACTGTATGTGGTCGATTTAAATATATATAATTTTTATCTGTAATTCAAGTTGTCAGATTCAGCGTGAAATATGGCGAAGTAATTTTTTTCCCTGGAACTAACTACTGATGTTATCATATTCCACTTTCATAAATAAATAACGAAAAATCAATTTCTCCAGATGTCAGGAGTTTTTAAAGAGTTACAAAACTGTAAAGGACAAAATTCTAAGATTTCTTAAAGATTAACACCACTTCTATGGAATGTCTGTAGCCAGACATCAATAATGGAGTAAATGGTGAATATTATACCAACGTGTATTCGTATATTAATAATGACCACTTATGATGAAGGATTGACCATCTGTGATACAAGTACATGTACTTTACTTTGTGTTTGATGTTTGCCTATTAATATTAATCTGTACATGTTTGTGGTTAATTATTAAGTCGGCAACACTGGAGAATGACAAGTTTGTATCTACCGTTTTATCGTGTTCAGTAAAACAGTCATACCACTACACAACTTTCATTATAATTCTATACATACCAAGACATCATCATAGAAATATAATATAGCCAACTTAAAAACTGCATTCTTTACATAAACCCCGGGGTACAGAAAATAGGAAAAATCAATCTCCGAATTACAGGCGAATATGGTCTTATAACAGAAGTAGCTTAAACGAATATTCTGTGATTTTCGGAAAATACGATACTTTTGTCGATTTTCACGTATATGCAAATTGGGTTTATTGTGACAAAAAAATAGTTAAACAAAATCATCTCTGAAACCAACCACATGCCAGTTTGGAACAAACTAGGAATGGATAATCCTTGTAAGGTCCCGTTACCAAAATGTTTTTTTCGATAGCTGCACCCTACAACCAAATATGATCATCATTTTTAGTCTTTTTTTGTGCAATTATCTCACATTTGAACTGAAGATGTCATGAAATGTCATTTTGATTTGTCGGATATGAAAGTTAGACTCTTCTTGTCAAAACACATTAAAAATCTTTTTGATATCTATCACCTGTCCAATTTTAACTAAATAAGCATGAATGGCCATTAAAAGGTCCGTTAATAAGAGCGTAGCAAACGATATGCAAAAAATTTAAAATCTTGTACTCTGAAACAGATTGACCGATTTGAACCCAACCTGTTATGAAAGCTCTCAAATATCCGATGGCTAAACATTCTAGCTTTAAAGGCAACTTTAAATGGTGACTACACATTTTCAATACAACGGTCACTATGGAGCAGGTTTCACTGAAACACACAGAGTTAAAAGAATTTGCATGAACTCGTGCGGTTGCTGACCTAATACAAAAACACGGTTAATGAACTTTATATGTGGATGCAATGCGCGCTCGCCCCATATACAATTTTCTAACTGTGGGTGTCTTATATTAAAAATTAAGGAGATTTGTTTACTAGTACTTATACCGCCAAGTAACTTGTACAGTATACAATGTGTATTGATAGTTTGTGTTAATCCCTCTAATCCGTCGTAATAAGCTCTCAATTGTATCTGGGTCCCTATGGCGTTTAATGTTTTAATGAACAATATAGTAGAACAAAATTCGTCTTCAGGTGTGAGACAGCGGAATGTACATAGTCCACCTGCATCGCAAACAGAATCAAGACCAAAAACAGGTTTGTTTTAAAATATTCAGATTGCATATCCCATTAAAGATGATAAGTATTATGTACTACACGTATGGTAATAAGTGCATCCAATGTCAGAGACAGTTTGTACTTATATCTTTAAATTGAGATTGTAATGTGTAGAGGGATGGGTTTTTTTGTACTGAAAATTGACATTTTTTTCCAAAACATCATGGTTGGGAAATAACAAAAAATAGAAATAAATAACAAATCAATTCATATATATATAACATGCATGTGCCAGCCAATAACCCGCTGTAGAAAACAAGTAAGGAAGTACGTGTAGGTACGAAAGCAGTTAATTATGTTAGTATATTTTGATAGCATATGTGAAAGTCAACAATTTATATAGCATATGCTCTAATTATAGGACCAAAATGTTACAACTGACATAGTAAGACATTGTTTTGGCACTCATGACGTCATTAACATCCTTATACTTACTGTTTAATAGCTCCATTCCCAGCCAAGTCATGGACACAGTTAGTTCGAGACTCTTCATTTCACGGAGAGACTACCTCACGTAGAAAAACCTCTATAGGTAAGCAACTCTAGTTCAATATATTCACTTTATATCCTGCATTTCTTTTGAATTACATTTTGTAATTATTTAAGTCTTATTATTCACAAATCTATGACGTTATATTCACAGAGCTGTGACGTAATTTCCCCCTTCACATGTGTATATTTTTATTGTATGGCCACTATTTACTCGCCACCTATAATGACAGCGGAATATTCCTCGACGGGATAAAAAACTTTGAATCCTAAATCAATATAAATACGTGACCAAAAAGAAGAAAACTAACAAAAATCAACGAGACGAACTACAAAAACTAAAAATGAGTTCCGCGAACCTCACTGATGGTGAATTAATTCAGGTATCTTACCGCAGGTCGGGGATTCGCGAACCTCACTGATGGTGAATTCATTCAGGTATCTTACCAAAGGTCGGGGATTTTCTCCGGGTACTCCGGCTTCCTACCCCAATAAAAACTGGACTCATTATATAGCTGAAAAATTGCTGAAAGTGGCGTTAAACACCATCAAACAAACAAAAAACATTCAGGTGCTACGGAAGGGTAGCCAGTTACTCTCAACATGCGGTATCCTTCTGGTGACTCAAGTAATATGTGTTCGGAACCGTCATGATGAATAACAAAAGCAAAGGCGCAATGATACGACATCTTATTTTACTTGTTAATTTTTAAATATATTTCCATTGTTATATTAACAACTTTGTGCATAATACCATTTCGCTTAGAACATATATACATAAAAAAAAGAACTAATAAGAACATCTTTTACTCTGCATATTACAGTCCTCAATAATAGTATGCTTATTTGTCTTCTTTAATCCCTGGTAGTGATGTCACCAAAGAACGCGTGGGAAGAATGTTCAGAGGTAACAGAGGAAGACGAGTGTAGAATAGTTCTGCTAGGAAAAGCAGGATCTGGTAAAAGTTCGACTGGTAACTGTATACTCAACAAAGAGGTATTTGGTAACAAAAGTTTAAAATGTCGCTATGGGACTGCGGAGAGATTCGGGAAAAAAATTTGTGTTGTTGACACATATGGAGTTTTTGATCAGCATTCCGATAAGAGTCTTGTACCTCATGAACTAGTGAAGATAGTAGGAATGACGTCACCAGGTTTTCATGTGGTAATTTTAGTTCTGGCAATAGGCAATATCAGTGATAAAGAACATAACGTCTACCGCGAATTTGTCCGACACTTTGGCAACGACGTTAAACGTCGCACTATTATCCTCTTCACGCGACGAGACATTCTTGATAGTGACGGGTCAACTATTTACGGATACGTTAGTGAGGTTCCAAAGGGAATACAAGACGTGATGGAACAATGCAAACGACGTTACGTGGCTTTTAACAACAATGCAACTGGTCGAGAACGAGATGTCCAAGTTCGTCGATTATTGGATATGATTGAAAACGTAACTAAACTAAATAACAGTCGACACTTCTCGTCTGAGGTCTACGGTGCTACGGAGTTAATAATGAAAAGAAGAATGGATGATATAAAACGAACTTTACAAGAAAAATTGCGACACGAACAAGACGAGATCGAAACACAAACGAAACGTTTAGAAACACCGCGATCAGCAAGGTCATCATTTTACAGTGATGAAACCAGACGTGAGTTAGGAAGAACGAAGAAGGGGTCACGACGTAAGAAATCTGCAAAAGACGAATCGGAAGATCACTTGACAAAACTGCCGAATTTATATTTTCGAAACATGGATCATAAAACAAAAGATAAAAAAATTCGACAGAATCATGTCGATAAAATTAAGTCATCAAGACGAAAGTCATCTTCTAAGTGTGACATAACAGAAGAGGAAGACGATGATTTTGGTGAATGTGACATTGACGCTCTGAAAAGAAGGATCGAGGAAGACCTTAGTATTCCTACAGTGCATTTACCCAGTGAAGATTTCGTTGATAACGGTGTACAAGGAGATAACGGACATGAGGTGATGAACGGTACCAGTTATACCAGTGCCAAAGTATTGGAACTGAAAAAAAGATATGAAGAACAAATGAGTAAATACCGTTTAAGAGAAAAAGTGCGAGAGGACTGTGAAGAGGAACAACAGGAATTATTTCAAATGATGTGGAAATTGACTAGATATTTTGATCAAAGTGTGCATTTGAATGAATATAAATCTTGATTTTGGAAAACATTTCACAAATATGCATTTGAAATTTAACAATGAAATAATTCTATTTTTATTTTAGAATTTTTGTGTTCTTTTCCTTTAACTAAGATAGAACTAATCATATTGGAAATCAATCTTAACTGAATTATCTGACTTATGGTGAAAAGTAAATATACATACTAGGTAGATAGACAGATTGATTGATGTTTGTTTTACGTCCAGCAAGCCGTATTTCATATATATTTACGACAAAAACAAAATAACAAACAATAAATAAATTTGGGAAAGAGGAACCAAGTGTAAAAATTTTGAAAGTCACTGAAAAAGTACAAGTATGGTGTAGTCTTTTGTAGCGACTACAACGTGCCTACTATTACAGGTATCGACATCTTTAAACGGTGTCTTTATCGTGCAATGGGCGTGGCACTCTCCAAACATGTTACCGACTACACTCCGCCATTCGGGGGGGGGAGGGGGGTGCGCTGGAATGCTCTGTTGGTCGAGCACTGTGATTCCTAACAATATGGTCCCATCATATGAATTAGTTATTTCTTGAAAAATATCGAAGAAATTTTTCGGCGAATCAGCGCTGCGCTCGACCTGAACTGCTGCCATGTTTGCATACGACGAAAGAACTAGTTTTTATTCTAGTGAAATCAACCGCCAAAAAGAGCAGTCAATTATTCAGCCCGAGATAATATCAATTACGGGTGTTCGTTTGTTTGTTTGTTTGATGGTGTTTAACGCCACTTTCAGCAATTTTTCAGCTATATCATGGCGTCCAGTTTTTATTGGGGGAGGAAGCCGGAGTACCCGGAAAAAACCCCCGACCTGCGGTAACGGGTGTTCGAGTAACTTCGTTCGTCATACAATTTGCAACAGACTTTATGTTATCCAAGCATTTACAGTCCTGTTGGGATAGGAACATAGTTCATTTTTATCTGAAACACAAAACGGATAAAGTTTGTTCTTTATATGTTTAACACAATTTTAATACAATATTTCGAAACCCGAAATGTCGATTTGTCAAAATGTTTATGTAGGAAGTACTGAAATGTATTTTTTTTTTCTTTCTGTTACAACATTTCGGGTTTCGATACCAATTCTATTAAAAAATAGTACTAAGTTTTCAGATTTAACTGTTCTTCAAAACTTAAGGATTGCTTAGATTTAATTAGCGAAAAACAATGAGCATCTTCCTGACCTTGAAACAATTACTTCCGGTTCGGCATTCTGTAAAGTTGTTTTATTTTACATTCGGTTGCATAAATCATCCAGTTTCATACAATTGATATTTCATTCAAGGAAATATAATATAAATAAATTTCATCACTTTGCGTCATTTTTCATAGAATAGTGAGTCAAGATGAGTTAATATTTTGTGAAAACCTTCCGCGATATTTCTATAGATAAAACATTCAATGCTTTTACCTACAGAGTAGTCCGGTGTTATCTAAGGCCTTTTTGTAGTCCGGCGTTACCTAAGGCCTTTTTGTAGTCCGGTGTTATCTAAGGCCTTTTTGTAGTCCGGTGTTACCTAAGGCCTTTTTGTAGTCCGGTTTTACCTTAGGACTTTTTGTAGTCCGGTGTTATCTAAGGCCTTTTTGTAGTCCGGTTTTACCTTAGGACTTTTTGTAGTCCGGTGTTATCTAAGGCCATTTTGTAGTCCGGTGTTATCTAAGGCCTTTTTGTAGTCCGGCGTTACCTAAGGCCTTTTTGTAGTCCGGTGTTATCTAAGGCCTTTTTGTAGTCCGGTGTTACCTAAGGCCTTTTTGTAGTCCGGTGTTACCTAAGGCCATTTTGTAGTCCGGTGTTATCTAAGGCCATTTTGTAGTCCGGTGTTACCTTAGGACTTTTTGTAGTCCGGTGTTATCTAAGGCCTTTTTGTAGTCCGGTGTTACCTTAGGACTTTTTGTAGTCCGGTGTTATCTAAGGCCTTTTTGTAGTCCGGTTTTACCTTAGGACTTTTTGTAGTCCGGTGTTATCTAAGGCCATTTTGTAGTCCGGTGTTATCTAAGGCCTTTTTGTAGTCGGGTGTTATCTAAGGCCATTTTGTAGTCCGGTGTTATCTAAGGCCATTTTGTAGTCGGCCTTATCTAAGGCCATTTTGTAGTCCGTTGTTACCATAAGGTCTTATTGTAGTCCGGTGTTATCTAAGGCCTTATTGTTAGTTTTTGTCAGTTTCAGAAATAAATATTTAGTTGTGAAAAATATGTTTTTATCTTTGAATATATTGCTTTTAAAATATACAACAAAATTTGTAAAAGTTCGACGGCAAAGTATTTATTTTTGTCATTTTGTTCTGCATGACCTGATTTTATGTAAACAATGGTATGTCCGGTGATAATACCGAAATTGGAAGATACGTAACATACGCGGTATCACCGGACGTGCGATAACCGGTTCCTCGATTGTAAGTGTTGTTTGTTGACTACCTGGTAGTTGTTGTTGTTGTTGTTGTAGATTCCTCCACTGTCTGGAGAACTGCAGGCTCAGATTAAAACACCCTAGATCTCTGCATAAACTAGGTAAACTAAAAAAGGACTAGATAAAGTGACTCTAGTCCCTGGCGAGAAACAATTAATTGTCCATTCATTATAAAACAAGTCATTGTCTATATATGTACATGTATGTATTAAGCAGGTTGGTAAGTAGCTGTGAGTATATCTAGAGCAAGTTAGAACGAGCAGTATGTAAAGCATAACACAGACCTATACTGATGAGTTCTATATTTCTACGTCCTCTATCAGTGATGTTGCTGTACCATGAACTGTCAAGTATTAATTGGACCATATCATTGGTGTTGAATATAAAGGTGCTCATGATCAATGATACGTAATAATGTCTATGAATGGTTGACGGACGTGGTTTAGAGCAGGACAAAGAACAAGGAAGTGTTGTCTGTCTTCACCATTACTCTTGCACAACGGACAGGTTGGTTCAACGTCGTATTGATTGAATCGGTGCCGATTCATCTGGAGAATGTATAGACCAAGTAGAATTTGACACTTTATGTGTGCCTTCTTCACTGTCGTGGCTTCAGTTCCAGCAAGTCTCCATACATCGTGAATCTTGCCGACGGTCAGGTTGTTAATGTTTAGGTGTTTTAGAGATGTCTTGGATCTTGCACTGTCTTTAAGCTTGTTTTTCCATAATGAATTTACTGCTTTGTAAACTTGGTTTTTCCATGTGAACTTTCCCACAGGTGATTCAAGTAGTAAGTATGCTGAAGGGAGTTCATACTGAATAAGAAGGTCTCGAACCATAATAAACCAGCTCTGTGATTTACTGTCTTTGACGGAAAGCTGTCGCTATACTAGTTCGTTTTCGATGACATTGTGATCTCTACAGATGCTTCCAAAGGTAGTCAAGATTCTCTTGTGCACCTCAGATGTTAGCGGCATTTCACCTAATAGCAAATATGCAGCTGAGTTAGGGGCACGGTCTGGCAGGTGCTGAATTTGTTTAAGCAGTCTCTTGTGGCAGTTGACTAGGATTTCAATGTCCTTTAAATTCATTCGAACGACAACTAGGCCGTAGATTAACCTCAGTATGATGTATGTTCTAATAAGGTGTAAGAAACTTGTGGGTTAAGTCCGTTTATACCATGTAACCCGTTTATTGAATATTGTTCTTTGTTGGCATAGTTCTCCTGGATGAGCAACATTGTTTGGAGTTCGTAGGGACAATTTGAAACAGGTGTTATGTCATCTGCTACAGTGGGAGTTCCGCAGTATATCGTTCCTATGTAGCTGCCAATTCCATGGTTTTCAAGTAGTTTTAGAAGAGGGTTTACATAAAGTTTGTAAGCTGAAGGTGACCATACGACTCCTTGCCTCACTCCTTGAATCTCCGGGAACTCTTTAGAAAGTCAACCATTCCATCTGACTGTTGATCGTAAGTCCTTGCACCAATCATTTAACATGGTCCATTCTTTTCCTCGATTCCGGCCATATAGACTTTACGTAACAACGACCCATGCCAGACTTTATCAAAAGCCTTGGCGGCATCAAAGAATCCAAAGTACACATATTTTATTGTCCCATGCTTCGGCTCTGAGCTCAGTAACAATGAGTGCAGCCCTAGATGGGGATACTCCTGAGGTGAAGCCTCGTTGTAGTTTTGACTGTCCCGTAATTATCTTGCTCGTGACTGATTTTAGATGTAGCTTATCTACTAGTTTTCCCGCTATGCTAGCCACTGCTATTTTACGATAGCTATTTGGATCATGCAGTGGCTTTCCCTTTTCTTATAGACGGGTGTTACTATACCGGTCCTGAATTGATCGGGTATAGATCCCTGTTCAAACATGAGGTTAATAATCTTGGTTAGCAGTGTCACGAGCATGTTTACACCAAATTTGAAATGTTCAGATATGATTCCTAGATTGTCAGTGCCTTTTGGTTTTTCATGGATCCTATAACGTCATTCACTTCATCTTCTGTAAATAGTACGGTTCTATCAGAGTCATTCTCACATACATGTTCAAGAAGTAGTCGATCGAGTTCTACTTGTCTATTATAGGAAGTATCACTATTTTCTAGGTTTTCGGGGGTAGCAAGTTCATGGAAATACTCGGCCAATCCATCTCGTATTGCATCCTGTGTTGTCAGCATTTTGGCATTAAAGATCAAGAAGGAGGCTCCGTTATGACCATCCTTCCTCTGTTCTTTAATGAGCTTGAAAAATGTGCTTTGGTCACCCTCATGAGCTGCCATTATATTTTCGTACTTTGATTTACGTAGTTCTGCCTCGTGTTGACGTTGACAGTTTCGTAATGTTCTTTTGGCACTTTTGTATGTAAAGTTCATTATGCGGTTCAGTAGGTCTGCAATTCTCCTTCCAGTTATGGAAATGGAGTTTACTATTTATGCATGCTTCCTTTATTTCTCGAGTAGGATCGCTTCAATTTTGCTTTCTGGTCGCGGACTTCCGGCAGAGTCAGTAAATATATCACGTAAGTGTAGAATGAGCGTTTTAACTGCTTCAGTTAAATCGAGACAAGGATTCCATTTTTCGATGAAGGACGCAACTAGTTCTCGATAAGTGTTGATATCTACACCAGTTGATTTTGGTATTGTGGATTGGCATGTTGCTGCATGTAGTTTAAACTTCGAGTGTTTTAAGTTTTAAACATAAGGTGCCGCAAATTGGATCATGTTGTGATGTATTTAAACCTTCTTTTGAGAGAGCAACATAGTGTTGTATAACTCCAGGTTTACTTTCAATAATACATGTATAGTCTATCTGGGTTCTACTATTGCCACTTGTGAAAATGTGAAACAATCTATGCAACTTGGGTGGTTTTGATAGATGCTCATCATGCATAAAATTCAATGATAACTTGTCTCTAGATGTAGGACACTCTCTATTAAGCGATGGATTCAGATCTCCAGCGATGATAATATCACATGTGGGTCTATATTTGTGAACAATTTCAGAGATAATATCTAGTGACTCTGTATAGTTCTGATCAGCGGATGCACCTCCACGACAAGGACAATCCTTTTCAATCGTGATATAAGAGTAGTGACTTGAGCTCATAACCTACATGGCGAATAGTTGGGCCAACTTCCGGGTCCAAAGTAAGTGTAAGGTGACCGGTTTTGTGGCATCTGGCCTCCCCTGATGGAACTATGCATCCTTTTTGAATTGCCAGGGTAAAGTAGGTACACGATTAATAGTTGGGTCAACATCCGGTTTTCGAGTAATCCGGGTCCAAAATAAGTGAAAAATTACCGATATGGTGATCTCCCCATTTGGGTCTCCCAGTCTCTTCACCATCAATCTCCATAGACCTGGGGTAAAATAAGGCGAGTCTACTGTATGTTGAATAGTTTGTCCAACTTCCGGTGTTCTGGTTATACCGGTACGGGATGGGTGAAAGTGAAAAAATGACCTATACAATGACATTCTATCTGCTCCTTTCAACCCCCACCCTCTACCCCACACGAGTCCAAGTTAAAAAAGGGTGGTTCAGTGTGTTCTTGACTTATGTGATGAATAGTAAGGCAAACTTCTTGTGTTCAAATTACTGGCCATGGCTCTAGTTTAAATTAAAAATGGGTCCTAGTGTGATAAACCTGTATGGTGAATAGTTCTCAAGTAATCAGTGCCAAAGTAAAGAAAAATGAAAATATGATGACACTTGGTCCCGTAATCTACATCTCAAAAACAACTTCAAACGATTTAAGATTTTATTTTTGTAAAAACAACATTTCGTACTTAAATAATGATAAAAACAAAATGAATGCACACTTTATAATTATGATATAACAACATGAATGTTACCTTGTATGACAATCACCACTGCCTAAGTTTAAAATTGCACATGATAAAAAAAATGGCACATATAATATGACATACGGCAGTAGAAAGCTAGGACAAAGGAATGGTGATGGATATTGAAGCATTGGATTTTGTAGTTTGAGGAAAAGCGTCTGACAGCATTGCAAAATAAATACAAATTTCAGCTTTGAGTCATTCAAATGGGGTTCCAATTATTTCTGGACCATTAAATTTGATTGATATTTTCACATCCATTACAAAATACGATAACGATGTCTACCCCGGTAATAGCCAACAAATCTCATTTACTGCTCACAATGTTTAAATTTTATACAACAAAAATCCATCACATGAAACTAAATAAAATCTGACTTCAAATGCGCATACACGTTTTAAAAGTTTACTATAATTCAACCTTTACATTCTCTGTAACATACACGTTCAAATATTAGATATTCCGTAAAAATATACAAGAATAAGGTTGCACAATATACAATAATGTGTGTTTGTTTGTTTGTTTAAATGGGGTCCAGTTTTTAATAGGGATGGGAAGGGAAGTCGTTGTAACCGGTTTTTAGCATCCAGACCTTCGACAAAAAATGACTTTAAGTGTACATATCGTGGATTTTCAGTAACGTCCTTAAAACTTATAAGTAACATATAGACAATACAAGGCAATAGACTAGTTGTCAGTGACTCTGTATGCACACATCCAATACTGTATTTATACCCGTACAGTCTGTAGATTTGTAATACTTGTTATCGTTACAAAAAGCATGCCAACATTTAAAGAATTAAGTTTGTCTTTGGTATCAATTTTTCACGCCATGTTTACTCTAACTATCCTTCACAGACTCGGAGTGTGACTTTAATATATAAAATTTCAATCCTAAAAGGTATTCTAGAAAAACTTTGGCGAGTAGGTGTTTATTAAATACGGATATCGCCGTCATTACGCACATTTAAAACTTCTTGAAATGTGTACATTTAAAAACAAAATGGAATGAAAACTACAAAAAATCTTAAATGATTGTCATAAAAGAACTGATAAACTCCAATGAAATAATCCTTGTTAAAGGAGGGGTGCCCACGTGAATTCCTCCATTTTGATGTTAAGTCGTTGTTTTATTAATCTCCACATTGAAAATATTGTATTTAACTTAGGCACGTGGAAAAACATTAATTCGTTTTTTGTGTCGTTCATTAACTTATCAAAAACTACTCTACCATTGAGTATATATGCTTCATTCAAGCGCTTCTGTTTGACTTTGATGTGACTGGGTAGAATTCCTGTGATATAATAGTCATCGACCCAAAAGAACTTCTCGTATAAAGAAGCGTTGTACATCCGTCTTGCCATGTCAGTGCTTAAAACAAATGCTGAGCCTGAACAATATGGTGGAAAATACTCTGGCGCGAAATCCTCTTTTGGGATATACCACTTACTATTTTTGTCACGTAATACTGCCATGCGCAGCCACTGATTGCACAAAATCAGGTCTTTCCGACCTAAATCTTTTTCAACAATTTCCTTCAAATGTTTCACAAGCTTAAATATATTGACTAGAATATCATCATCCGTTTTCAGCGCGAACACAGAATTGTTGCAGTAGTCTGAAATCCACTTTAATGCTGCTATTCCTTTGTAAGTGAGATTTCTATAAGAATCTATGAAATCTTCTTGAACTATGTCACCATAATGAGCATTTTCAAGTTCTAATTTGGTCATAACTTTTGTGTCTTCAACTCTTCCCATTACAAACACAATTTGGGATTTGTACTGTTCCAGCAGACTTTTATCTCCCCACGTGCTTCTGATCGTCTGCCGTTTGTGGAAATTTTTTGGTGACGTATGAATATATATAATCATGTAGATTTCCTTGCCTGTACACATGTTGGCGGGATTTTTTAAGTATGTAAAGTTATGAGGATTTACAATCTCGACGTGATTTGCACTTGGGTGCGTAGGAATCTCTTTGGTTGTCATATGGGTAGTTCTGGTATACAATGTCGATTTTTCTAGTTCATCCGGAATTTGCACATGGCTAGGGACTTCATTTTGAATTTGTAGTCGACGGAGTTGTATGACGTCGGCTGGATCCCCCTGCATGAAGAGCATGAATAATATTATCGAAACGGCGATCAACGTAAGGATACCTCTAAAGATGGCCGGAATTCGAGGAAGCATTCTATGTCACCGAACTGCAGGACCGCCTTCCATATAGCATCCCTGTTATACAGTTGATAACATGCTAGTTCTTAAAGGTTCTGAAAAAGAAAATACACTAAATTATATGCATATATAACATAATTACAAAAAATCTCCATGGATATAACAGTTTAAACAGTAAAGGAAAAAATTGGATCATGACATCAGTGTACAGGATATAGTAATTCTTCTGTGGTTTTATGCTGCATCACTTAGTCATAATATTCGTTTATCACTTGTATAACTCTCTATATACAGTGTCTATATGAGTATGTTTGTAACTTAAGAAAATATTAGCCCAAACAACGATTCGTTTCTGATTATACATATTATATTATTACATAGGCCAGAAACACGCGTCTTAGGTCCCAAGTATAAAAGTAGTCGCACATGTCTTCTCTGTTAATAGAATGAACATTATCTTCCTACCTTTACGATGTGCATTTTACACAGTTATTTTGCCTTTGTTAACATGTATTTCCTGGTATATATATGTGTTTAAGGAAGTATATAAATTCACATGTTAAAACAATCGAGATTACATGTTCGTAAAATATCCGGGTCTTAAGAGCCCCATATTTGGCTGTTTTGGGGGTTAAGTACAGATGGGTTCTTCATCCTTACAAATATGGGTCACCCTGATAACTGACATGCATTGTATATTATACAAATTGCGTAATAGGATACTAAACAATGGAACGATCATCACTAACAAATTAAAATGTTTACTTTAATGTGAAAATAGGTTAATTATGTTTACATCACAGTACTATAAAAGTTAATAACTTAGAATAAATACACTCGGATATCGAAAGGGGCGTGTTAAATGTGACATCATGTTAATATTAGGGTGTTAACATACCTTTTTCATCAACGAATATTTCTCATGAAGTGTGTTTAATGTGATCCTATCAAACTGCAGATAAAAACAATATAAACTGATAGACACGGGTCAATGTTTAATCAATTCAAAATCTATAAATAGATATCTACCCACTTCAGAGTTTACATCTTGTTTATTGATTTAGGGAGAGGTGTGCTCAGACAGGAAATTCATATTAAATCGTTCTGTATTCCCCTTGTTTTATTTTCGTTTTACTGTGTTTATCATTTTAAAGTTTAAAAACGTTTATTTTGAGGCCTAACATAACAAAATCAAACAAATCTGCAATAACTTGCAAATCGCTTGCAGCAAACAAATATCGTTGGTATTTTTAGCTGGCAAACTGGCAAACATAGATTTGTAGAAAATTTCTAATAGAAGACAATGTGTATGTTGCAATATTTCAACAATGATCATTTGATTGGTAAACAAGCTTGTCGCTACCTTAATGATTTCAACAATGATCATGTGATTGGTAAACAAGCTTGTCGCTACCTTAATGATGACATCTATTCATACGACGTTCTTTTTACAAATTTTTGCCAATTATGACATAATCACCAAACATTTTCTTTTAAAGATCATTTATATCGTTTGCGTGACGTATGTCACTCATTACAATCAATTATCTCTATCGTCTAACACTTAAGTAACAATTTTTTATCTATTTTTCTAATATCCAAGCAATACAAGTAAAGCTTGACTTTATTTGTACTTGCAGATCATAATGAAAACATAAAAAGTTCAAACTGATCATTTATTTCACCATAAATACCAGTTTCATTGCTCACAACCTTCACAAACTTTTATAGATACAAACATTAAAAAGTAAAAAAAATGGCCTGATCTGGCAAAGGTAACTCAATATCTGTCATCACTAAACAAAGAGGTGTACAAATCTGAAGTGATCGTTGCGCCAATAATATTGCTCTGGATTGCAATGACCCTTCTACAAAACATCACTGCTGGACTTAACGCGTCGAATAGCAATTAAATCATTTTGATTAGTTGTCCAATCCGAGACCTTTTGTCGTTTAACCAACATACGATGAATCGCCTTTGCCTGATCTTTTCTAGTCATAAGCCTTTTGTGTAACTCTATGTTAAACTGTGGATAATTTACTGCTAGCTTGTATCTAAGTATAATGTACTGTGCATCTATTTTTTTTTTGGGGGGGGGGGGGGGTGGGTGGGGGAGTGGGGCTCGGACGCCGATTGATTAAGTAGTTCGTCTACTATTGATCACGTGGTCTGTCAACACAGAGATTGCGGGTTCAACACTCACTGCAGGCAGGGTGTATTCGACTCTAATCTTAATTGACAAGGATTGCCAGTTTTCCTACCACAGGTCGGGGTTCTCTCCAGGTACTCCGGCTTCCTCCCCCCAAAAAACTGGACGCCATGATATGGCTGAAAATTGCTGAAAGTGGCGTTAAAACACCATTCAAACAAACAATCAAACAATCTAATTTTGGTATCTTACCATTTTCGGTTTCCTCGAGTTGTATCTTTTACTTTATGTACTTGTCATGTTTGCATTAACAGGCACTAGGAATTGCTTAAATCAAGCAAGGAAATCCATTGTTAGTGAAGAAGACCCAACTTTCTACGTATGATTAAACCGGTTCAACACTCGCCTAAAAATGTTTATTGTTAGGTTTGAGGTTTAAAGCCACTTTCAGCAATGTTTAAGCTACTTGTTAAGGTTGGCGTGGATTTTATTTTAAAGGAAGCAGAAGTACCTGAGGAAAACCCTCAAAACTTGGGTAAGAAAACTGGCAATACTTGTCAATTAAGATTTAAGTCGAGCACACCCTGCACGCAGTAAGACTTGAACCCGCAACATCAGTATTGACAGCTAAGCAATCAATAGGAGATAAACTGTCTTAACACTAGGCCACACAGACACCTTTTATTTTTTGAAAGGAAAAATAATTCATCTCAATTCTGATAAGAGGAGTACGAGAACTTGAAGGCAATAAACTCTCGTGTACAAAGGTAACAAATATACATAAATGCCAATATAGACATATGATATTATACAATTATGGCAGCTCAGTGCATGCGATATCATGTTTGATGGAACACTTAAAAGAGATAACGGCCGAGGTCGATAGTCCTTGTAAGTGTTCCCTAATTGTTTTATTACATTTCACCCTAAATGTTCTATTTTATTCTTGGTCTCTTTAATATATTGGTCTTTATTGTATATATCATACACTTTTTTAGTTGTGGTCATTATCTAATTTCCAGTGTAGGAAAAATCGCAGTGACATTTTAAGGATTATTTCCGCTAGATGACTTGTGTTTGCGTCCATTTTTTAGAGCAGTATACTTACGTAAAAAGGGAATGATCATTTTATGAAAAGTTTATTGATATTTTATCCAGTTTCAACCAGTAGTTTTTTCTTAAATACATACAATTATGCTTCAGTACGTAAATACATAATTCTATACAGCACGATTATTTTACACGGCAATAATCAATTCTGGTGGGATTGAGAATAAGACAGCTACCAAAATACAGTAAACGCTTCAATACCGCACCGAATAAAAGGCAGCCACGAGAATACGGTAAACTCTACAGTAGTGCACCAAGAATAAGGCAACCACGAGATGCGGTTAACGCTACAACAGTGCCCCGAGAATAAGGCAACCACGAGATGCGGTTAACGCTACAACAGTACCCCGAGAATAAGGCAACCACGAGATGCGGTTAACGCCACAACAGTGCCCCGAGAATAAGGCAACCACGAGATGCGGTTAACGCTACAACAGTGCCCCGAGAATAAGCAACCACGAAATGCGGTAAACGCTACAATAGTGCAACCACGAGAATGAGGTAAACACTACAATAGTGCACCGAGAATGAGGCAACCACGAGAATACGATAAACGCTACAGTAGTGCTCCGAGAATAAGCAACCACGAGACGCGGTAAACGCTACAGTAGTGCCACGAGAATAAGGTAAACGCTACAATAGTGCACCGAGAATAAGACAACGACGACAATACGGTTAACGCTACAACAGTGCCCCGAGAATAAGGCAACCACGAGAATACGATAAACGCTACAGTAGTGCTCCGAGAATAAGCAACCACGAGACGCGGTAAACGCTACAGTAGTGCTCCGAGAATAAGGTAAACGCTACAATAGTGCACCGAGAATAAGACAACGACGACAATACGGTTAACGCTACAACAGTGCCCCGAGAATAAGGCAACCACGAGAATACGGAATAATATAAGATAACTGCTACAATAGTACATTACTCAGAATGAGACTGCACTAAACTATTCATAAAAACTGTTATTGCTATTCTGTACAAATTGGCAACTGGAGGATAACCATTTTTGCCGTTTACATTTAAAAAAACGTGTTACAACAACAAGCATGACATGGCTTTAAACAATTTAATGAGATGATATTTGTTCTGAGCAACAGAAAATATCGGCTGTAAAATAAAATATAACCAAACAATAGAAAACGTTAATAAATACGTTATTAATTCGTGTTAAACATGTATTTAAAACATTAACAAAGTTTTAATTATACTTACAGACTGTATATTATATTTTACATCACCTTACGGAACAATACACCTTTATACACCTGCTCTTTACAAGTAAAAATCCCTTTCACATAATCCTAAGTAACATATTGTACATTATACGACATTAAAATAAACCGTATACGTATACAGTGGTACTAATACAAATTAATAATCGAATAAAATACCTGTCCATTGAGTATCAGCATGAAGTGTGAACACCGGAAGCATTATGTACCTCTTGAATTAATATGAAAATAGTTTAATTTCTATATGTGATAGTCCTATTGATGACCATTCATTATGTATTTTTAAATGTATAAGCATGTGTGTATACGTTTGAAAGACACCCCTACGGTTATTTTGTAATAAAATGCGCACTAAATATTTGGGAACGTGATTGAATTAACATGTTGTTACAGACGGATCTCCCAGATAGCGAGGATTTGTATTGGAATGTCAATTTATGGATACATTATGAGAAGGTTGTCATTTTCATCTGTAGATTATATTTCAATGTTGTGATATAATTTTTGTTAGAATTCTTCAGTCGTTATTAAGAAATGTTATCTTATATTAGAAAGATATGTATTATCGAAGATATAATAACATAACCTATTTGTACATACATAATTTTTATATTAATTTTCTCGTTTTACTGTCGTGATGTAAAAAGATTCAAGTTTACTCGGAATGTTTCGCGTCTTATTGTCATTACATGAATTGTATATTGTTCCACGGAAAATTGTCTTCCGTGTCCGTGAATTATATACTAACTCACGACTTTTTTGGTATGGATAGTTTTATTTCTATGGGGCATAAAAAATCAGCATCATAAAGGTGGTAAAATATAACAACCCAATAAATACAAATAACTTGTCTTTCAATTACTGTAAAATACGTTATAATTAACATGTTAGAGAGAAATTTATCAAACCCGAGCAAATGCAAGGATTGAGAGTTTCCCCTCAAATACAAAAAAGAACAGAAAACAGTGATTAAATATCTTCATTCATTTTACATATTTCGTAATTTCTCCTCACATTGAGATCTGGTTTCTATTTCTATCACCGTATATTCAACTTAGCTGACAAGCCGTACATTTTCCATGGTGTAATTTGTTTGTAATTAAGTCTATTGCAATAACCCTCCAAGAGATTTCAACATAAATTGACACTGAAATTGACAACTTCATCTAATCAGCCAAGCCCTTCCCCATTTTCCTCTGAGGTATGAATTACATCAGCTTCTATCCATCCAATAAATAAGAAATCTATAAAATGCCTATGTGACTTTATTTTTTCAGTATTTATCGGAAAGAATTTGTTTTCATATTATCAAATTATATTCCAATAAGACAGCTTATTCCCGGAGAAGCAGAGCCAATTAGACGTTTTCTTGTTGCAGACCCTTCCCTAGTTGTGTCTGGCACACTTCAAGCAGCAATAACAGAAGTCGACATCATCTTTCTCAAACGACGGTTGACAAAATAACATCTCAAGCTAAGGAAACGTTTCAAAAGATAAAAAATATATACATAGCAGGGGTGTAGCTTTGTATGGCTCGAATATGCACGTGCTTAGAATCAAATTTAGTCTTTTTCATATACTAGCGTCAGAAATGTTACCGATATTCGACGGTTATTCATTAAACTTAATGAAAAAGCTTTGAATTTCGTTCTTAAAACTTGTGCATTAAAAATGAGACATGTTAGCAAAATTAAAATTGCTGTCCATTAAATAGTATTATGAAAATACACGATTTCGTGCCTTCTTTGACCTCCACCAGGGCTCTGCCCTGAACCCGTCGGGGTCCTTGAACGGCCCCAAGATCGCTCGCAGAATTCTGTGTGCCTATCTACAAATATAGCTACGCCCCTGCATTATGATATTATTACGTAATGATTTATGTATTGGTCTAGTTATTGGTCCAAGGCTTGCTGTATTGGCCTGAGGCGCAGCTGAAGTACAATACAGCTGGCCAAGGACCAATAACTAGGCCAATACAGAAATCATCACGTAATGATATCTTAATTAACTAGTCCAAATCAATTAGGCCACTACAGGTTGGAATCGGGCCAATACCGGTCGATCAGGCCAATACCGATATAGTTTAAATAGTAATAAAACAACAAAACAAATATAAAACCCGGACTCTAATTGTATATCAATTAAAAAGAAGGAATACTACTGACGGCAATGCTACTAAATTTTAACTGCCCAAAGGCTGTGACACCAAAGATAGAATTTCGCTGCCGTAATAATCCTATTTTAGTTTTGTGATTTGTCGGAATACAAAAAAAAATAAATTAAAAATAAAATAATAAAAATAGATAAATGAACGAGGGTACAATTATTCGTTCTTTCTGGTTCTATACCATAGCCGTGAGCTGTTCGCATTACATGGTATTGCTATCGGTTTCATTTATTGTGTTTATTATATTTGGGGAATGGTTTCAACACTTTTTCCCTTGCCTTGCACTCTTGCCTTGATACCTCATATTTCCTTATGTCGGCTGATCTGTTGCAAACCAATAAAATATACGAACTATATATGAATGCAGGCGCAGCCTAAATGCGATCACCGCACATTTATGATTCATGACGTTACTTGGAGCACCTATTCAGTGTCTTTTTTTAATGGAGACGTCAAATGATTTTCATAAGATTGTCCTTTTTTAAATATTTGTCATAAATTTGTTGTCAAATATATTTTTAAGTCTACCTTTAAAATTAATTTTTGTACTCTTCTCAATTCACTTTATGACATTCTTTGGACAAAAAAAAAGAATTATTTTGATCACGTGATACAGAATGCTGTACATAGAGCTCACCGCTAGATGGTATGAATTTCATCCTACAAACGATGTTCAATTCTCCGGAGTTCTCTATGAGAAATCATCACCATGAAGTTTTCGTAACCTGCTAATGCATATTTAATAAAAGTGAACGTTACAGACTTGTATGCATTCCTCCGAATTATTAAGACGCTTGATAAATCTTAATCGGCAATAAACGGCTTATGTAAGGTACATTTTAATGTACGGCGTTTGTCTATTACCATAAAGTCTTAAAACTATGGCAACAAACATGAAAAGCATTGTATTTAAGTATGTTATAACGTATAATTATTTCCTTCACGTTGATCTATTTTCACAAAAATTGTATAATTTTTAAATCGATCTGTGTGGAGATAAGAAATATGAAACATGCAAATTTCTTTCATATAACGAAATGTGAAACTCTGAAATGCACATTGGTAACATGTGTTTGAGAGACACGATCACTTATCCGACAAATTCGATCAGTGACTGATTTGATTAAAACCGTTCCATATTTTTTTCTAATTAACCAATACATATAATATCGAATATCAATCGTCAACCGGTAATTATACGGACTAATGGTACATCTACGGTCTGACGGTACTCTTACGGCCTTCAGTGCATGTACCGCCTGACGGTAGATCTGCGGTAAGTCGGTACATCGACAGTCTGACGGTACTCTTACGGCCTTCAGTGCATGTACCGCCTGACGGTAGATCTGCGGTAAGTCGGTACATCTACGGTCTGACGGTACTGTTACGGCCTTCAGTGCATGTACCGCCTGACGGTAGAACTACAGTAAGTCGGTACATCTACGGCCTGGCGGTACTCTTACGTCCTTCAGTGCATGTACCGCCTGACGGTAGATATACGGTAAGTTGGTACATCTACGGCCTGACGGTACTCTTACAGTCTTCAGTGCATATACCGCCTGACGGTAGATCTGCGGTAAGTCGGTACATCTACGGCCTGACAGTACTCTTACGTCCTTCAGTGCATGTACCGCCTGACGGTAGATCTACGGTAAGTCGGTACATCTACGGCCTGACGGTACTCTTACGTCCTTCAGTGCATGTACCGCCTGACGGTAGATCTGCGGTAAGTCGGTACATCTACGGCCTGGCGGTACTCTTACGTCCTTCTGTGCATGTACCGCCTGACGGTAGATCTGCGGTAAGTCGGTACATCTACGGCCTGACGGTACTCTTACGGCCTTCAGTGCATGTACCGCCTGACGGTAGATATACGGTAAGTTGGTACATCTACGGCCTGACAGTACTCTTACAGCCTTCAGTGGATGCACCGCCTGACGGTAGATCTACGGTAAGTTGGTACATCTACGGCCTGACGGTACTCTTACGGTCTTCAGTGGATGTACCGCCTGACGGTAGATCTACGGTAAGTCGGTACATCTACGGCCTGAACTTACTCTTACGTCCTTCAGTGCATGTACCGCCTGACGGTAGATCTACGGTAAGTTGGTACATCTACGGCCTGACGGTACTCTTACGGTCTTCAGTGGATGCACCGCCTGACGGTAGATCTACGGTAAGTCGGTACATCTACGGCCTGACGGTACTCTTACGGCCTTCAGTGCATGTACCGCCTGACGGTAGATCTGCGGTAAGTCGGTACATCTACGGCCTGACGTTACTCTATCGATCTTCAGTGGATGCACCGCCTGACGGTAGATATAAGGTAAGTTGGTACATCTACGGCCTGACGTTACTCTTACGGTCTTCAGTGGATGCACCGCCTGACGGTAGATATACGGTAAGTTGGTACATCTACGGCCTGACGGTACTCTTACGACCTTCAGTGCATGTACCGCCTGACGGTAGATCTACGGGAAGTCGGTACATCTACGGCTTTACGGTACATCGACGACCTGACGGTACATCTACTTATGTCTGACGGTATATCTAGCCTAACAGTACAACTACTGCCTGACAGAACATATACAGCCTGATAGTACATACTTAGCCTGACGGGAATCAACAGACTGCTGGTACCGATACGGACTGATCCACGGTAATTCGGTACATCTACGGCCGGACGGTATTTCTGTTTTCATTGTTGATTACCAGTCCGTGAAGCCCAGTTGATCTATTTAATTTCAAATACACATCTAATTATATCTCCTTATTAAAAATAATAATAACTTTCTGGAGATAGGTGATTGCAAACAAGTTAAGTAACAAAAAGTCCAATACCGTTTACAAAAATAGTCGAATTTGACGGCCAATGTCACCAGTCTTGAAAAACCTTAATTCAACTAGACAGGAAATTCTAGGTTTGTGCAAAGCTTTGTGAGTATCCTTCAACTCGTTCTACAAAAAAATCCAGGAGCAACTGGTAAGAACGAAAATAATAATAAGAAGAAACTTCAATAAGTTCAGTTAACAAAAGAACATTCTATATTTCCGAACAGAGCCCAAACCAGGTATATAGTACTGCCTGTTCAGAAGTTTGAAATAGTCCCTATAATTCAATTTTAACGATAATACTTGACAATTTTATCGGTAAACACTGTACGGGTGCCAAGTGGTGAAAAAAGGCAGTCGTCTCCTTTTGGTCACGCGCCAATCAACACTGACGATGCGCATTTGAACGTTTCTGCGGGCAGGTTACACTGGACTCTTTCCTTCTTTGACCCGAATTGCCAGTTTTCTCCGGTTAACTACAGCTTTTTTCTAAGTAAAACCCGCGCGCCATGATCTATCTGAAATTGAATCCTATTGAAACAAAACAAAATCCAGTACTATGCGTCTGGTTCGTAAACGTTTAATGTCCCTGTAACCAAACTGCTTGTTGCATCTTGTATTCACGTTCATTGGTATAAATTAGGTTAAAATCTTTATTCTGTAGAATACAATCTGTTTCAAACAAATATACCTGACAAGTAGATGAGTTTGAACCCATTGCTATGACAACTGTTTGTTTGTTGACCACCATACACGACATATCGTCCTAGTACTTAACCAACAGAGATTCTCAACTCGTCCACACATGGCAGATAGTTAATACCCACTTGTTCGGCCGCGAAAGATAATGGGTGCCTTGCTTGGAAACTGCCGCTCACCTTGCGCTTAAAAAACACAAAGTTCCTATCTATTAGTCTCTTTCCTCAGTCGCCGTATTGTTTGTCAACCCATCCTGAAGCTCCTTTGGTCCCTTTCCCCAGTCGCCATATTGTTTGTCAAACCATCCTGAAGCTCCTTTGGTCCCTTTCCCCAGTCGCCATATTGTTTGTCAACCGATTCTGAAGCTCCATTGGTCCCTTTCCCCAGTCGTCATATTGTTTGTCAACCGACTCTGAAGCTCCATTGGTCCCGTTCCCCAGTCGCAACATGTTTGTCAACCCATCCTGAAGCTCCTTTGGTCCCTTTCCCCAGTCGCCATATTGTTTGTCAACCGATTCTGAAGCTCCATTGGTCTCTTTCCTCAGTCGCCATATTGTTTGTCAAACCACCCTGAAGCTCCTTTGGTCCCTTTCCCCAGTCGCCATATTGTTTGTCAAACCATCCTGAAGCTCCATTGGTCCCTTTCCCCAGTCGCCATATTGTTTGTCAACCCATCCTGAAGCTCATTTAGTATCTTTCCCTAGTCGCCTTTCGTCAACCCATCCCCAAGAAACCATTCAATCACGACATATCTTAAGTACAAATATATTTTATTTGTTTATAACAAAACATATTGAAGACATGTAAATCTTATTAAGTCCTCTAGAATACATTATCAACATTAAAATATTTACACACGTGAGAACTCATATATGTTTATAATACTATTACAACTAATATAGTCTATCACCATCTAACTTCCTGTCTATATATTCTTCATTTTTAACCAATTTGATTCCGTTGCCTATATTTCCTGTCCTAGAGAGTTTTATACCCCATTAAACTGAAATGTAATGTCGGATACCTGGTTATCGCAGTAGTTTGGTGCAGGAAGACGAAACTTTCATAAAATCAATGAACCTCTTATTGTAATCTAAACTGTACTATAGTATAATCAAACATGGAAATAATCCATAAAACTAAATACTGTGCCAACATCTACAGCGATATGTTGTCTCAGTACACATTGGTAAAAAACTACAAGAAAGATGGCTTCTTTGTTAATCAAGACCTTATTACATTTCTGTTTATCAATTTCAGACTATTCGCTTGTTGGTTGATTTAAGATGACTATTGGAAATTTCATTGCCGTATAAATTGTTATGGTGCATTCTTTTTCACCGAAATGACAAAACATCTGTTGCCTTCTTTTTATCATGTTAATAACAAAGTATTTGTAAATTTAGTCATTTAGAAACCCCTTTGAGCAAATGTATCTATTTACTGTCAATTGTTGGCATTTCTGTTTTCCGAATGAAACTTCAAAGAAACAAACTGAATACAACATATTTCGTTATTTCTCATCAGGTTATAATTTTAAAAGTTGTGATTTCAAAGCGATATGTTTAATTTAGCAAGAAATGAAGCTGTATTGCAAACGGTTTAACATATAAAGTAAATAAATACGCGTTACTATTGCATAGTCCGGAAATCATCTGCCTTCTGAAGGCTATTTAATACTTTTAAAGACTACGATTCCAGCAAAGTCTATAAAAAAACTTTGGACAGCACAAGGATTTTCGTCTTATTTTTGCGTTTGATATTTCTTACAAAGAAACGTGAAAATGCCAAATAGTAAGTCGTAAGTTTAAGTCGTTTTGGTAGGCCTTGCTCATTTTTTAAAGGTTATATCACATGACTTCTCCGATCTCCGACGGGGTAACATCCCTCTCACGTGGGATTAGGACTGATGTGTATCTAACATACGACTAAATGGTACGTGAAATCATAGTTCGAGAATTCAAAACATTCTGTAACAAATCTCAACCATTAAGCCTAAGCATGAATGGAATTTTTATATACTATCTAGGATGGCATTGTTAGAGTAATTTTCTGACAACTGACCCTACCAAGTTTTGGGGATACGTATCAATTGATTTATTCTTTGCAAATATCTTCTAGTCCTGGATATTGACCCTACCAAGTTTTGGGTATACCTTGATCCAACCAAATTTTGGCGATGCATATCAATTAATTTACCTTTGCTAGCTCTAATATAAAAGTTCTATCCAGATCTTCTTGTCCTGGATATAACATTTAATATTAGCTCTGTGTTTTAATCTCAATACGGTTATATAATTTTAACAATTTTGCACAATGTATACATGTAGTAAAATAAATAAATAAATAAATAAATAAATAAATAAATAAATAAATAAATAAATAAATAAATAAATAAATAAATAAATAAATAAATAAATAAATAAATAAATAAATAAATAAATAAATAAATAAATAGTTTTGTTACCTATCAAATGTCATTGTCTTAGTTTCATTTTATACCATATTAAATGATAATAAATCGGTAATTCACAAAGCAGTAACACTAGATGTGTATATTAACCTTTTTCACTTACCTGCTTACCTTCCTAAACAGCGTACATTCTTGAACGTCCCAAAATTGAAGGATGGCTTGTTATGTGTTCAGATCAATACTTCTGGCACCGACGAGTGTTTCATTGACAGTTCTACTACAAACGACTGAAAAATGACATTTGATGGACTGGAATCTTGATTGCGCATGATTCCAATAAATCGATATTTAGTTGAATAAATAATGAAGTTGCTGCCTCAACATAAAGTTCCAATATCGATATTCTGCAGGAACTGTTTCAAAGAAGAAGGAAACCAAGTTTATGTAAAACCAACTAATGACATTAAATATTTGTGTTGCCAGATTTTTTTAATTGGCCAAACACGGTCTCAGTATGTAAAAATAATAATAAATAACACAAACAATGTTGCATACAAATGTCCATGTATATTCTAAGAATAAATATTATGTCTTGCTATGTCTAGTATTGGTCCGATATTACAAATTTAAGTCCGCTCAACACATTTTATGAAATTAGATGAATTTAACAGTACACAATAAATGTTTACATGTGGCTTTACTATTCTGTTAGATTTTTATCAGAAATATTTCTTTACCTATTGTCAAGGTACTAACTTTTTACTGCAAAATCAATGCATCCGATGTCACTGAATCAATAGGTTGTTAAATCTATTAATTTTTTACCCTGTGTTATTTGTATATTGTTCTCTGATGAAGTTATTACATGACGCTATTCGCATCCTATACATATCCGTCCGACTTCAGAATTAGTTTCGTATAAGATATTTCTGAACCTTTCGGGACTTTACGATACTGTCGAAGATCAAAAGATGAACATCTTTTTGAAAACATAGAAAATGATTGAATGTATACAGTTTATTAAAAAACAAATGCACTAAAATGCCAGGTTGGAAGCCTGACTGTTTACGAGGTTCAGTTTACGAGCCAGGTAATCTCGGACGACACCAAATGTATCGCATAAATTTTAATCACAAAGTACAATACAGTACAACCTCACAGTCCGGTCTATTTACGAATTGTTATCAGATCCATTCTTTAGACATAAGCCACAGAAGAAACATCATAGAACAGTCTTTCTCTGTTATCCTAAGCAAGACATCTGTACATAGATTTTAAATCGTATACACTTTATATTGGCTTGCGTGTGTTTTGAGTAATTTGTTTATACTAAGTGTTGACGTATTGTGGAGAGGGATTTTTGCGTGAAAAATGAAAACGGCTTACCGCATATGGTTCAGCTTATGCACCTTTTGTAGATCAAGAATACTACTTTTTGAAATCAATAATTATTTCCTCGAGATATTCAGCGTTTTGAAATATGGCAGTTTTTAAATTTTGAAATGGCGATTTTCCATACTAAAATTTGACCTCAATTGGAACGGAAGTGTACTTTAGGAACAATTGCTTGTTGTCTACTCGAAATCCTTCTGGTGATGTCGTCTGCAGTTAAGGCGGGAAAAGTCTCGCGGTTTGTCCGAATACCATTGAACGTTACGAAAGCAGACGAACATATGTAAACATCGTAATGTCCCTTTAGAAAGAAAAATGGCTGACTTATTATGTAAACTTCCCGTAGCAAAAGTCAAGGACGATTTGTAACAACTTAATACCCGAGGCATATTATAAAACATGGACAGGTTATCGTATCTACATTTTTTCTACTGAATTTTCGTAATAAAAAGGTAAAATATAGAATAATGAAAAAATGCAAGCAAACTTATTTTCCCAAGGGGGGTTGGCATTTAGTATAGGTGTTTTTACATAGCATTCCTCATTTTTATATTTAATTAAATTCACATTGTTGCTGCATGAATATGATTATATTTATCAGATTTATTCCTATAAATTATGATTAAATGCAAAGGGTTCTCATTTGTTGCTATTTTCCAGTTGTCTGTTAACATTACTTTTTGTCCTGTGAAAATTAAAAATGGTTATTTATGAAACCAGAAACATGTTTCGTATGTTATTAATATAAATTCAAACCAAAGAAAAAAGAATGCATGAAAAATTTAGTAAATCTGCTCGCCTGATCTTTGAACTATTCGCAGATTGTGACTGAAGTAGTTAATTTGAACGAGTGAAATTGTGAAACTTCAATATTTCGTTTTTTAAAAATTTTCTATGTATCTTTTAATTGTAAACATTTCATTTTAGACTTGTAATTAATAAGTAAAACATGTTACCTGTAATTATAATTCACTTATATAACATTAATCCAATTAGGTATTTTTGTGTTAATTACAAAAATATGTTGAATAATGTCAAAGCATGTGTCAACTCGAACTGAGTATTATAGTTTCTCTTGTATAAAATATGTTTAGTCAGTTGGATACAGAACTCCATTACTGACATATCCCATATTGTAAAATTATTCTCTACTGTGTAAAATTATTCTGTACTAGATCAAAAGATTATTTATCGTATTAGAGTTTGAGACTCTACTCCAAATAAGTTCTTGCAGAAAATTGGCATCTTACTATCTATAGTCATAGCCATTCATTGGATGGCATCATCACCTCATCAGTTTCAATGCCAAGGTGAAAATTGTGGTGCTGATCACATGATTTCATAAAAATTTAGGACACTTTCAGCTGAAAGCAGCTACATTTAAGAAATGGGGTATATTAAGGAAGACTAAATGAAACCTGTGCAGTAATGTGCCATGGTGCAAAGCCCATAAATTTATGAAAGGGGTCAAGTTATATTCCTTTCCTGATATGTTAAAAGACTGTGTTGAGAAAAGTGACTGAAATAATTCACATGATATACAATAAATCATGTGATAAGATACATGTACATTTGAGTACCTATCTTGAAAACAGCATATTTATAACCGACTACATATTAAATTCTTATTTATGCTCATTTATATATGTTCAAGTATACTTGTTAACACCACAATAAAATCACTTTCATCTAACCACCAGGTGTTCAGTTGACTGTTCTGTCATGCATACGGTGAACAGGTATTAATTCCCTTGGGGCACCAGTCAGAAAAACATTAACAATAACCATTTATTAAATACTGTTCTTAAACACTTACTGTGTATACTTATAAAAAGCGTAATGTATTAATCAGCTAAGATGACAGAGTTGTCTCCCCTTGCTCAGTTCTTACTGGATAACCTTATTACATTTATATATCTATGTTCTTATAATGAATATAATTATGTTAAAATGAAACTTTTGTTTATTTATTAGGATTTGTGATTTTGTTTCTTTCTTTGATTAAATTGTAATTGATTATGCCTCTAATGGGCACCTTTAATTGGTAAATAAAAATCTGTTCTGTACTTATAAATAAAGAGTTTTTAAAAGCACATTTTAATGAAACATAAGTTTGTTCAGTCTGTATACTAGTACATATTTATTTATGAAACAGGTTTTTAACCCACATAAGTGCAAATTAATTGTTTATAGTGTGATAGTCATACATTTGTTATGGCTTGTATACCAGCTGCTGCAGTCTTACATACTGAACATGTTTTTTTTATTTTAAAAAATCTCAGCATTAATATAATGGTAGAGCAAATGGATTTAGACAAATGAACTTGATACCTTTCTCCTAGACTTACAGATCTGATTTCTCGCTGCCTGGCAGATCTGATTTCTCACTGCCTGGCAGATCTGATTTCTTGCTGCCTGGCAGAACTGATTTCTCGCTGCCTGGCAGATCTGATTTCTTGCTGCCTGGTAGAACTGATTTCTCGCTGCCTGACAGATCTGATTTCTGGCTGTGTGGCATATCACATTATTTAGCTTTGTTTATGATTATTGATTGATACTACATTCATGTTGACTACTGTATATTGAAAGCCACGTTGACCCCTTTTATTAGAAGCCAGTTTTGAGATATATTTCAACAAGGGGAAAAAACTGAGTTATTATTTTCTTGTTTTTTTTCCAGATCCCTTAAAGCTTAAAGAAAGAAGACATCATCGTAATTCTACTACAGATAGTGCAAGTGAAGGTTCGTACATAAAACATTCACAATATTTTTCATCTGAACTACATGTATTTCTTTCTAATGACATCATCATCATCCTTCAATCAACTGCAAGGCAGTTAGATTGTTTAACCGCTCAAAGTTACTTCAACCAAAATCTTGTAGAAATTATTTCCTCTGAGGCCCCATTACGATCACAAGTCATGAGGTTAACGAACTACCTTGCAGCCAAATAAAATAGATTTACAGTTCATAATGTTGCATGTTTGAACGCCAGTTGTAACCTCAAATATTTAGAACTGGTTACCTTCAGCTAAGTTTACATCGTGGATCAAATCAATCACATAACCGGTGGATGGTCAAGGTGGTCAGGTTAATTTATTCAACAGTGTATTATATAATAGGGTTTTGTTTTGTCACAAAATGTGCTGCAATACCTTGAAGTTTTCTGATCTTTAGGAGCCCACAGCAATTTTTTAATGGTGATTGGCCCTGGTTATTTCAAACCTATTTGGTTTGCCTCAAAAATTAACATAGTGTGTGAACTCAAACAAAGTTAAGTGTTCTCCACCTAAGCTCCACTGTGGCTTGTACAAGCTGACGACAAACTGAACTGTTACTAAGTGTATGCATGTTTTGGTTTGGATGTACATGTGTGATTAACACATATTTATATCCTGGGAAGAGTTATTTACTTATTACAGACATGTCATAACATTGCTATATGTTGGTAAGCTCAAGCCACAGGCCCATCAATTTTGGTCCACTGGTACTAGTAGCTTAAGAGAAGTACTAGTACTTATCAGTTGGTCATTTGACTGGTACCTCTGATTTAGGATTTGATGAGTACCCTAACGATTTCAGTTAGGTCTGATGATGGTAGGATGTCAGTATTCATTAGTTGCTGATGAATAGTAAATGAGAGTATGGTTTGACATAATGTTAAATATATACATGAATGCTAACAGTATCAGCTTTTGTCACAGAATTAATACTGAACAAACACCAGAAATTTGATTAAAATTTAGTACAAATTGAGTAAAATAAGTTGAAATAATTAAATGTATATTATTTTGAGGCCTGAAAATATATTTGTAATCAGGAATTTCAAGTGTAGTTTCTGTTTCTTATATTTCGAAGTGGCTCACTATTGAGCATTGATCTTCGAGTTGTAGAGAGTGTACTGATATGACTCATGCTGAGCCGGTGTTTGGTCAAAGTTAAAATTTTCTCTTTTGAATTGAAATAAAATTTTAGCTGTAACACACTTGTCTGCCAAAAGAGTTCTTATCTTTAATTATTCTAGCTATAGGTACAAGTATTTAAAAAATATCAGTGACTAGAGACAACAAGATTGGCTGTATGACATATATTGATGATTAATACAGTTATTAATACCTATTGTAGATGACAAGAAAGGTGTAGCAATAATAGAACTATACAAACAAGATGGGTGTGGACTGGGATTTATAGTGTCAGGTAAGACTATACAAACAAGATGGATGTGGACTGGGATTTATAGTGTCAGGTAAGACTATACAAACAAGATGGATGTGGAGTGGGATTTATAGTGTCAGGTAAGACTATACAAACAATGTGGGTGTGGAGTGGGATTTATAGTGTCAGGTAAGATTATACAAACAAGATGGATGTGGACTGGGATTTATAGTGTCAGGTAAGACTATACAAACAAGATGGATCTGGACTGGGATTTATAGTGTCAGGTAAGGCTATACAAACAATGTGGGTGTGGAATGGGATTTATAGTGTCAGGTAAGATTATACAAACAAGATGGATGTGGACTGGGATTTATAGTGTCAGGTAAGACTATACAAACAAGATGGATCTGGACTGGGATTTATAGTGTCAGGTAAGACTATACAAACAATGTGGGTGTGGAATGGGATTTATAGTGTCAGGTAAGATTATACAAACAAGATGGGTGTGGAATGGGATTTATATTGTCAGGTAAGACTATACAAACAAGATGGATGTGGACTGGGATTTATATTGTCAGGTAAGACTATACAAACAAGATGGATGTGGACTGGGATTTATAGTGTCAGGTAAGACTATACAAACAATGTGGGTGTGGACCGGGATTTATAGTGTCAGGTAAGACTATACAAACAATGTGGGTGTGGAATGGGATTTATAGTGTCAGGTAAGATTATACAAACAAGATGGATGTGGACTGGGATTTATAGTGTCAGGTAAGACTATACAAACAATGTGGGTGTGGAATGGGATTTATAGTGTCAGGTAAGACTATACAAACAATGTGGGTGTGGAATGGGATTTATAGTGTCAGGTAAGATTATACAAACAAGATGGATGTGGACTGGGATTTATAGTGTCAGGTAAGACTATACAAACAAGATGGATGTGGACTGGGATTTATAGTGTCAGGTAAGACTATACAAACAATGTGGGTGTGGACTTGGATTTATAGTGTCAGGTAAGGCTATACAAACAATGTGGGTGTGGAATGGGATTTATAGTGTCAGGTAAGGCTGTACAAACAAGATGGATGTGGACTGGGATTTATAGTGTCAGGTAAGACTATACAAACAAGATGGATGTGGACTGGGATTCATAGTGTCAGGTAAGACTATACAAACAATGTGGGTGTGGACTGGGATTTATAGCGTCAGGTAAGACTATACAAACAATGTGGGTGTGGAATGGGATTTATAGTGTCAGGTAAGATTATACAAACAAGATGGATGTGGACTGGGATTTATAGTGTCAGGTAAGACTATACAAACAAGATGGATGTGGACTGGGATTTATAGTGTCAGGTAAGACTATACAAACAATGTGGGTGTGGACTTGGATTTATAGTGTCAGGTAAGGCTATACAAACAATGTGGGTGTGGAATGGGATTTATAGTGTCAGGTAAGATTATACAAACAAGATGGATGTGGACTGGGATTTATAGTGTCAGGTAAGACTATACAAACAAGATGGATGTGGACTGGGATTTATAGTGTCAGGTAAGACTATACAAACAATGTGGGTGTGGAATGGGATTTATAGTGTCAGGTAAGATTATACAAACAAGATGGATGTGGACTGGGATTTATAGTGTCAGGTAAGACTATACAAACAAGATGGATGTGGACTTGGATTTATAGTGTCAGGTAAGACTATACAAACAATGTGGGTGTGGAATGGGATTTATAGTGTCAGGTAAGATTATACAAACAAGATGGATGTGGACTGGGATTTATAGTGTCAGGTAAGACTATACAAACAATGTGGGTGTGGACTTGGATTTATAGTGTCAGGTAAGGCTATACAAAGAAGATGGATGTGGACTGGGATTTATAGTGTCAGGTAAGGCTATACAAACAAGATGGGTGTGGACTGGGATATATAGTGTCAGGTAAGACTATACAAACAAGATGGATGTGGACTGGGATTCATAGTGTCAGGTAAGACTATACAAACAAGATGGATCTGGACTGGGATTTATAGTGTCAGGTAAGACTATACAAACAATGTGGGTGTGGAATGGGATTTATAGTGTCAGGTAAGACTATACAAACAAGATGGATGTGGACTGGGATTTATAGTGTCAGGTAAGACTATACAAACAAGATGGATGTGGACTGGGATTTATAGTGTCAGGTAAGACTATACAAACAAGATGGATGTGGACTGGGATTTATAGTGTCAGGTAAGACTATACAAACAATGTGGGTGTGGAATGGGATTTATAGTGTCAGGTAAGACTATACAAACAAGATGGATGTGGACTGGGATTTATATTGTCAGGTAAGACTATACAAACAAGATGGATGTGGACTGGGATTTATAGTGTCAGGTAAGACTATACAAACAATGTGGGTGTGGACTGGGATTTATAGTGTCAGGTAAGACTATACAAACAAGATGGATGTGGACTGGGATTTATATTGTCAGGTAAGACTATACAAACAATGTGGGTGTGGAATGGGATTTATAGTGTCAGGTAAGGCTATACAAACAATGTGGGTGTGGACTGGGATTTATAGTGTCAGGTAAGATTATACAAACAAGATGGATGTGGACTGGGATTTATAGTGTCAGGTAAGACTATACAAACAAGGTGGGTGTGGACTGGGATTTATAGTGTCAGGTAAGGCTATACAAAGAAGATGGATGTGGACTGGGATTTATAGTGTCAGGTAAGGCTATACAAACAAGATGGGTGTGGACTGGGATTTATAGTGTCAGGTAAGACTATACAAACAAGATGGATGTGGACTGGGATTTATATTGTCAGGTAAGGCTATACAAACAAGATGGGTTTGGACTGGGATTTATAGTGTCAGGTAAGACTGTACAAACAATGTGGGTGTGGAATGGGATTTATATTGTCAGGTAAGGCTATACAAACAAGATGGGTTTGGACTGGGATTTATAGTGTCAGGTAAGACTGTACAAACAAGCTGAGTGTGGTCTGGGATTTATATTGTCAGGTAAGACTGTACAAGTATTTCATGGTAATCAAATTTCTTCCAGTTTACTTATTATAATTTTATGTAATTTATATAGATTATTTTTTGTTTTATTTTGAATTTGAGTCACTAAGATGTTGAGATCGAAAACATAAAACAAACAAGAACGGTTATCTTTTTCCGCTGTTTCTTAACATCGTGACATCACAATCTCATCATAAACAAACGATAATTTTTCATATCACGCTAGGATTGCATGATCAAAGGAAAATCAAATGTAATAGCAAATTGAACAAATTTAACAATAAAAGAGTTAATTTATGTTTTTAGTTGAGTCAGTGTGCTGTGTCTTGTTTCTCTTTTATACAAGTACATGCTTATTTATTGAAGGTGGAGAAGATAAAGGATTTAAACCTACAGTGTCCAGTATCAGACCAGGAGGCATTGCCCACAGGTAAGGTATAAAGGATTTAAACCTACAATGTCCAGTATCAGACCAGGAAGCATTTCCCACAGGTAAAGTATAAAGGATTTAAACCTACAGTGTCCAGTATCAGACCAGGAGGCATTGCCCACAGGTAAGGTATAAAGGATTTAAACCTACAGTGTCCAGTATCAGACCAGGAGGCATTGCCCACAGGTAAGGTATAAAGGATTTAAACCTACAGTGTCCAGTATCAGACCAGGAGGCATTGCCCACAGGTAAGGTATAAAGGATTTAAACCTACAGTGTCCAGTATCAGACCAGGAGGCATTGCCCACAGGTAAGGTATAAAGGATTTAAACCTACAGTGTCCAGTATCAGACCAGGAGACATTGCCCACAGGTAAGGTATAAAGGATTTAGACCTACAGTGTCCAGTATCAGACCAGGTAATATTTCCCACAGGTAAGGTATAAAGGATTTAAACCTACAGTGTCCAGTATCAGACCAGGAGACATTTCCCACAGGTAAGGTATAAAGGATTTAAACCTGCAGTGTCCAGTATCAGACCAGGAGGCATTGCCCACAGGTAAGGTATAAAGGATTTAAACCTACAGTGTCCAGTACAGACCAGGAGGCATTGCCCACAGGTAAGGTATAAAGGATTTAAACCTACAGTGTCCAGTATCAGACCAGGAGGCATTGCCCACAGGTAAGGTATAAAGGATTTAAACCTACAGTTTCCAGTATCAGACCAGGAGACATTGCCCACAGGTAAGGTATAAAGGATTAAAACCTACAGTGTCCAGTATCAGACCAGGAGACATTGCCCACAGGTAAGGTATAAAGGATTTAGACCTACAGTGTCCAGTATCAGACCAGGTAATATTTCCCACAGGTAAGGTATAAAGGATTTAAACCTACAGTGTCCAGTATCAGACCAGGAGACATTTCCCACAGGTAAGGTATAAAGGATTTAAACCTGCAGTGTCCAGTATCAGACCAGGAGACATTGCCCACAGGTAAGGTATAAAGGATTTAAACCTACAGTGTCCAGTACAGACCAGGAGGCATTGCCCACAGGTAAGGTATAAAGGATTTAAACCTACAGTGTCCAGTATCAGACCAGGAGGCATTGCCCACAGGTAAGGTATAAAGGATTTAAACCTACAGTTTCCAGTATCAGACCAGGAGACATTGCCCACAGGTAAGGTATAAAGGATTAAAACCTAAAGTGTCCAGTTTCAGACCAGGTAGTATTTCCCACAGGTAAGGTATAAAGGATTTAAACCTACAGTGTCCAGTATCAGACCAGCAGACATTGCCCACAGGTAAGGTATAAAGGATTTAAACCTACAGTGTCCAGTATCAGACCAGGAGACATTGCCCACAGGTAAGTATTAATAATTTAAACCTACAGTGTCCAGTATCAGACCAGGAGACATTGCCCACAGGTAAGGTATAAAGGATTTAAACCTACAGTGTCCAGTATCAGACCAGGAGACATTGCCCACAGGTAAGGTATAAATAATTTAAACCTACAGTGTCCAGTATCAGACCAGGAGACATTGCCCACAGGTAAGGTATAAAGGATTTAAACCTACACTGTCCAGTATCAGACCAGGAGGCATTACCCACAGGTAAGGTATATAGGATTTCAACCTACAATGTCCAGTATCAGACCATGTAGCATTTCCCACAGGTAAGGTATAAAGGATTTAAACATACAGTGTCCAGTATCAGACCAGGTAGCATTTCCCACAGGTAAGGTATAAAGGATTTAAACCTACAGTGTCCAGTATCAGACCAGGTGGCATTGCTCACAGGTAAGGTATAAATGATTTAAACCTACAGTGTCCAGTATCAGACCAGGTGGCATTGCCCACAGGTAAGGTATAAAGGATTTAAACCTACAGTGCCCAGTATCAGACCAGGAGGCATTGCCCACAGGTAAGGTATAAAGGATTTAAACCTACAGTGCCCAGTATCAGACCAGGTGGCATTGCCCACAGGTAAGGTATAAAGGATTTAAACATACAGTGTCCAGTATCAAACCAGGAGACATTTCCCACAGGTAAGGTATAAAGGATTTAAACCTACGTTCACAGTGTCCAGTATCAGACCAGGTGGCATTGCCCACAGGTATGGTATAAAGTGACATTTTATCATTTACAGGTTTTGTATAAGATTCAGTATTTTTCATAATAGGACTAATTATAAGTTCACCTCGTCACAGACTATGTAAGCTTTTTGCATCCAGTGTCTGTCTTGTTAACATGCTATTTTTGTTGTCTTCTCTTCTGAAATAATGTGCAATGTGAAACCAAAATTGGCATACAGATCACATTTTTGTTTGATAGTGAATTTTTAAATACTGGCGGAAACCAGTACAATGCAAATAAAATACGAAAATCACTGGAGTAGAAATGAATTTGATAACAGAGATTTCAAATACTATGTTCTTGTTTGAAATTAGTACTGTAAAGATTGGATAGACATGTTTTTCAATGATGTCATTTTCTACTTCTAGTTGAACACAAAGATATATTACATTAATTGTGCAGTTTAAATATAGAAAACATTGATTGTTTTGTTTAATACAAAACAAGAAAGGCAACACCATAAGCTTAAATCATACTCCTTATCATAGCAAGTTAATGGTTTTATTATCGGTTATTTATGAATAAACAAACAATCATTAAAAAACATAAAACAAGTGAAATAGCAATCTATAGATTGTAGCTATGTCAATAATGGAGGCCATGATATAGCAGAAAAATTGCTGAAAGTGGCGTTAAACACCATCAAACAAACAAACATCAATCATACATTTGTCATGTTTGTGTTTTTATTATATTGATTGTTAGCATCTGACAATGGCTCGGTAAATGAACTTTGACTGAGGGAGAGGAAAATAGTTCTTATTTTGATATTTGACTGCGCCAAACTGTAGCATAGACAGTGGATTTATTATTCAATGGAATTTTAATATTGGAGCTGTATTTAAAAAGCAGTTTCATATAGAATTTATAAATAAATTTATTCAGATAATTTATTAAATGTATTGGGTATTTTTTTATCTGATTGTTCAAAGCCTATTTCTGGACTATTTTATGGGTGTAAGGGAGTTTCCATGAGTACTCTTCGGATTTTCTAAATTTGCAAAAATTTTTATCTGACATGGCACCCCGAAAATTTAATGTGATATACGTGAAATTATTCCGGTCGTTTTGAGGGGTCTCTCATTACTCAACGAAACTTGGTGCCTAAGTGAGAGCAAAAAATGTCAATAGTTTCCCCTATAAAAAAATAATTAAGAGGCCGTTGTCATCTGTGGCAGTTTTTTCTGTCTCACCAATCTTAAATCTAGAATGGAAATGGGTGGACATTTTCCTGCATAATTAAAATGGAAATAAGTTAATTTGTGATATAAATAATTTTGAGGAATAAAGGTGGGGAGGGGGGGGGGGCGGGGTAGGTTCCTAACTTCTGAAAGATGATCCATTAATCATGTACATATAGTATAATCAAAATTATACACATGATCATGTATACATTAAAACAGATATAGTTAAAAAATACACTTGTGCTGAGAAAAGTTGGGCCCCTAACTATATTGACGGGCCCCTGGATTTTTTTAGTCTAGGAGCCCAGCTAGCTACCACAGGAAAAAGTTAATCTCTATCCCTGTGACTTTTGTAAATCCTAGTTTTGATGATAATGTTTGTCTTACAGAAAATCATTGGGTTTAATTCTGATTGAAAAGTTCTTCCAGTGAAAAAATATCACATAATAGAGTAAACCTTATATTAACATGTCAGTTATATTACCAAAGCTATCTTCTAGTATGGTACTTATAATGTATATACAAAATGCTTTTCCAATTGTTATGATTCCACGGAATAAATTTAAGGCTAAATGACATATAAACAAATGATTTTTCTGTATTCCTTAAAATTCTTGAAATACATGTATAGACTGGAACCATTTTTTAAAGTAAAAATTACATTTGTATATAAATATGTGTACCATGCCTTAATGTGAGATTAATCTTATATATTTTGTCAACCATCTGTTTTATAACTTTGAAATAATAAGTATTTTGGTATAACCAATGCAGGTTATTTTATTTATAGTAAACTACATAAATAATAGTGGAATAACCACCAAAAAAATTACCTTAAAATAGATTGATTGTAAAGACCACATGTATATATGATTTTCCTTCAGATCGGATTCCTTGGAAGTTGACGATGTGATCCTGTCAGTTAATGGGATAAAGACAGTAGGAATGAAACATGACGAGATCATAAACTTACTTAAGAACACAGGGGAGCAGGTTGTCCTAGAAGTAGAGTACCAACTTCCTGATAACTGTAAGTTAGTTGTACTTTGGTGGATTGTTATGTAAGAGGGGATCTTGCTAATTTAATGAGAAATAAAAAATTATATATAAAGTAGTAATTATTTGTTAAAGCAACACCAGTCGTCAGACTTTCTTTATGTCAAATAAAAATATATTGAAGAAAAATATATACAATTATTTAATAAAGCAACACCGGTGATCAGATGATTTCTTTGTTTTAATGCTACAAAATACCTGTAGAAAATAACATGACTATTTGTCTATATAAATTTCAGCATTTTCCAACTCATTTTCTGTATGCTGTACACAACACACGGTGACCTTGGAACGAGACAGCGGAGGGTTTGGTTTTACATTACGTGGGGGTTATCATCATATACCACAGAAATCTAGATCTTTGACAGTTACACAGATACGGCCTGGAGGATCTGCTGATCGGTAAGTTACACCGATATGCCCTGGAGGATCTGCTGATCGGTAAGTTACACAGATACGCCCTGGAGGATCTGCTGATCAGTAAGTTACACAGATACGCCCTGGAGGATCAGCTGATCGGTAAGTTACACAGATACGCCCCGGAGGATCTGCTGATCGGTAAGTTACACATATACGCCCTGGAGGATCTGCTGATCAGTAAGTTACACAGATACACCCTGGAGGATCAGCTGATCGGTAAGTTACACAGATACGCCCTGGAGGATCAGCTGATCTGTAAGTTACACAGATACGCCCCGGAGGATCAGCTGATCTGTAAGTTACACAGATACGCCCTGGAGGATCAGCTGATCGGTAAGTTACACAGATACGCCCTGGAGGATCAGCTGATCTGTAAGTTACACAGATACGCCCTGGAGGATCAGCTGATCGGTAAGTTACACAGATACGCCCTGGAGGATCAGCTGATCTGTAAGTTACACAGATACGCCCTGGAGGATCAGCTGATCGGTAAGTTACACAGATACGCCCTGGAGGATCAGCTGATCGGTAAGTTACACAGATACGCCCCGGAGGATCAGCTGATCGGTAAGTTACACAGATACGCCCTGGAGGATCAGCTGATCGGTAAGTTACACAGATACGCCCTGGAGGATCAGCTGATCGGTAAGTTACACAGATACGCCCCGGAGGATCAGCTGATCGGTAAGTTACACAGATACGACCTGGAGGATCTGCTGATCGGTAAGTTACACAGATACCCCCTGGAGGATCAGCTGATCGGTAAGTTACACAGATACCCCCTGGAGGATCAGCTGATTGGTAAGTTACACAGATACGCCCTGGAGGATCAGCTGATCGGTAAGTTACACAGATACGCCCTGGAGGATCAGCTGATCGGTAAGTTACACAGATACGCCCTGGAGGATCAGCTGATCGGTAAGTTACACAGATACGCCCTGGAGGATCAGCTGATCGGTAAGTTACACAGATACGCCCTGGAGGATCAGCTGATCGGTAAGTTACACAGATACGCCCTGGAGGATCAGCTGATCGGTAACTTTGCTACTCTTTGACTGTTTAAGAGCATTGCAAAGTAGGACTGTGTTCTTTATCTCTTGAAACTTGCATATAAGTATTTTTTTAAATTTTCTTGTCTTGGAAAAGGTGTGTGGAAAATTTAATTTTGTTATTATTTAAGGATCAGTTAAGGTTGAAGACAGGATTATTTTCACCAATAAGTACAGAGTGGTACATTTCACCCTGTCTGGGGCCTCTATGTTCTTTTTATTGAAGGATCCATAAAGGTTGGAGACAGGATTATTGCCATCAATGAGTATATTACACATTTCACCCTGTGTGAGGCCTCTATGTTCTTTTTAGGGAAGGATCAATACAGGTTGGAGACAGGATTATTGCCATCAATGAGTATAATGTTGCACATTTCACCCTGTCTGAGGCCTCTATGTTCTTTTTAGGGAAGGATCAATACAGGTTGGAGACAGGATTATTGCCATCAATGAGTATATTACACATTTCACCCTATCTGAGGACTCTATGTTCTTTTTAGGGAAGGATCAATACAGGTTGGAGACAGGATAATTGCCATCAATGAGTATAATGTTGCACATTTCACCCTGTCTGAGGCCTCTATGTTCCTGCAGCAGTGTGGACATGAAGCTAACTTTACTGTGGAGTATGATGTGTCATTAATGGGTATGTCATCATGTCATCATTTATTTGAAAAAAGACCTTTGGAAATAATCGTAAACAAAACCACTTTACATCTATAATGAAGAAAAATGGATAAAAAGAAAAGGTAAACAAAAGACTATGAATAGCCCAAAATTTATCTATCTTCAGTAGCATGATGGAAAATGTTTTGTGTACATCTGATGAAAGCAAAATATGTTTGTTTGTTTGTTTGATGATGTTTAACGCCACTTTCAGCAATTTTTCAGCTATATCATGGCGTCCAGTTTTTATTGGGGGAGGAAGCGGGAGAACCAGGAGAAAACCCCCGACCTGCGGTATGAAAACTGGCAATCCTTGTCAATTAAGATTGGAGTCGAGTACACCCTGCCTGCAGTGAGAATCAAACCAGCAATCTCAGTGTTGACAGACAACGTGATCAATAGTAGCGAACTACCTTGACCACTCGGCCACTGAGGCCCCAAGGGCAAAATATGAACATGTAACATAACTGAAAATATCACTATGATGACAAAATATCACTACAATGACAAAATATCACCAGAGAACAAAAAACCACTAAATATCACTACAATGACAAAATATCACTAGAGAACAAAAAATCACTATGACAACAAAATATCACTATAACAACAAAATTCTACACAAAAGCCATTGTTTTTGCCCTTTTTGAGCTTATTCGAACATTGCGCTTGGAATGATCAAAAATACTTTTTAGCTCACCTGGAATGAAGCTTTTGCCATCATTGGCGTCTGTCGTAAACTTTTTAAAAAGCCTTCTCCTCTGAAACCTATGGGCCATATTTTATTCAAACTTGGCCACAATCATCCTAAGTGTTCCTAGTTTCAAATTTGTACCCAGGGGTTGATCAACAGTAGTTGCTATTAGTGTAAACTTGTGTAATGGCTTCCTGTAGGAGTTATTGCCCTTTAAAGGTGATTTTGTGACAAAATTTTCAGTATTTACAATTTAACTTGAAAACATGAAAAGAACAAGAGTAAAACTGTAAATGGCAAAAATTATCAGCAATACAAGTCCTACAAATCACTTTATTAGTCTGAACTAATTGTCAGATTATTTCTTATAGGAGTTATTGCTCTTTAATAAAAGTTTTGGTGAAATTTGTAGTTTTAGCCCTGTACCTTAAATACCATAACAGCTGGAGTAAAACTAAATTGCTCAAATGATCAGAAAAGCAAGGCATACAAATCACTGCTCAGTCGTATATTGTTTGATGACTCTTTATAGAAGTTATTGCCCTTTAATTACAAATTTGGACAAAATAATCAGTTTTTGTGTTATAAATTAAAGAGTAAAATTGTTAATTACTAAATTTACCTTATGATCAAGGCCTACATTTAATTTTCAGAAATTGTCTGACATGAATTATTGTACTTAACCAAAATTTTTGAAGAAATGTTTAAATATAGTTAAGTCATTTGTGTACCAGGTAAGCGATTACAGGCTCCTGGGAGCCTCTAGTTGTTAGAATATTCATATGAGATACATCTTTAGATCATCAGATGTTTTACATAGATGTGTTTGACCAAGTAGGAATATGGGTTGAAAACGGTGCAACCAATGTCTCTGCACATACAAATGACAAAAAATCTCTTTTATTTTTTTTGTTAAAACTAAATTATCAGTAAAATAGAAATATAAGTGAAACTTGTTTGTCAAAGTATGCTTTAATTAGTGAGTGGTGAAAATAATTTCTTCATGGATCTGCCTCTAAGATAAGACTGGCTCAACAAATGAACACATTCCATAATTTACTTAAAATTGTTGAAGTGTACAAAATCAACTGAATGTTCAACATTTCATATTATAAAAATACATGTTTCAATTTATTTATTTACAAATATTTTATAAAACAAATCGTCCATTAAGCCTAATTATTGCCATTTTATTTTAGTTATTTTATCAATTTTCTTACATTTGTCTTAAAATGCTTGTTGTTAAATCTAAACATTTAGAGACAGTCAAGAATGCGTCTGGCCCACTGTTAGTAGAGATTGGACGAATACCTGGGACCTCTTTGGGATTAGGCCTTTCACAGACATCTCATCAGGGAAAATGGTGTCTGTCCATTGACAGTGTGGACCCCATGAGTATAGCAGACAGGTAAGGTTAAAAATTGTGTCTGTCTATTGACAGTGTGGACGCATAAGTAAGTACAAAATGGAGTCTGTCCATTGACAGTGTGGACCTACAGTACAGTCAACGGAATGCTGTGATTTTCCATAGCCCACGCGTGGTCATCACGCAAAATCCACTCAAATTCTGCCCACGGATCACTATTTTTTTACCCACGCAAATTTGCGTGGAAAAATATTGAGTTTTTCAACTTTCCACGGGATTCGTGGATGCCGCGCAAAAACGCGCAAAATTTTGAGTGGGACTTATACTGTACATGTTATCGGTATACATGAACGCTATTCAGTAAGAATTTGAATCTAAGACATTGTTTATACAAGTATAATGAACGTTACATTTTCTTTTTTGTACAAATAATATATTGAGGATACTTTTCGTTGACCTAAATTTTTATATCATGATACGATTAAACCGGAAAGTAAATTTATTCAATTAAAACAAATACTGAAAAGCATCGCCTGCGGTGCCGTTATTGCCAAAAGAATTAACTGAAATGGAAATCATATACATCTATTAACGTGTTTTCAGAACAAAGTCAGTTCATTTTTTTAAATGTTCAATACCCGTATCATAAAAGAAACACATATTTTTAAATAAGTGATTAAGTGTGTAGAGAAAAAGAACGTTTGTGATTTATTAACCATAAAAACTGAAGAAAATCTTGTGTTTATACTTGTGTATGTTGCTCAATCATATGAGCCGCTTTGAATACCTATCACGTTGTTTGTCAGTTAGAAAAAATGAACCTTGTCTTATGATACGCATTTTATAATGATTAAGCATACGCGGTTTTTGTGTTTCTACTTTCGGAACATTCATAAACTTTCACGATATCAATTGAACTATTAAGTTTGTTTGGTTGATCGTATTATGTGTGACAATATCTCCAAGAAAAAGTTTATAAGTAATGTCAATTTGCAAATAAATCGACATTTATTACCGAAAAAAAACATTCACTTATAAAAAAATCAACGTGCATAGATTCGTATGTCACTTCGCGATTTAATGAAATATTTCGAATTCTGAAAAACAAATAATTATGGATATAAAAAAATTTACAACCCACGAATGGGGCAGTAAATAATTAAATACAACTGTCGTACGGTTTTTTATACGGTTTTCTACCGATCATTGCTACCTCGGAAGGAAGTTTTGCAATTCTGTCATCATGGATCGTAAAATCTTGTTTACATCTTTATTATTATAAATAGTAATTATAGTTAAAATATTTTTTATTAATACATATGAGGATTCGTACATTTATTTTAAACGTGTGTATTCATTTCTTGAATGACACGCCTTTTGTAATTACATAAACTGCACGTGCCAATTCTCAAGGCGGGAAACACATAATGCGGTAAGCAGAAGTTGTCTTCGAACATCGTATTTACATTTTCTCTATGAATTTTCAAGAAATATACAGAAACTGTGGATGTATTACAATATATTTAATTAAATGATTTCTTATATTATTTCGGAATGGAGTATTGTTTATTTAGCAAATTCTTTGTACAGGTAAATTCGCTGCCTTCGGAATTTAAAAAGTCAACACGTGGTTAGGTGTACGGTCCCAATTATGAAGTTGAAAATTTGGCATCGACAGTACATTGTAAAAATATTCTGTGAATGCTCCTCGTTTTTAATACCGCAGTTTCTTGTATATTTCAGCCAAATTCTACTGAGTATTTGTGTAATGGAAGGCAACGTCTGCTTTCGCAGCAGGTGTATTTCCTCCTAATAAAGGAGAATAAAATCATGTACATTCTAAAATTATTATAACGATAGCTGGGTGGAACATATTTGATGAACAACATTGGCCGATTTCTTCTACCTCTTTGGTGGAAATATGTCACAATTCCCGTTTTCAAATACTATTTAGACGGGTTTTTAGTTTGCGTTCCTCCCCCTTACCCCCCCCCCCCCCCAAAAAAAAAATAAACAAAAAAACCCCACACATTCAAATGGTTAATGAAAACGGAAACTGTTAAATATTTGCACCAAAGAGGCAGAAGAAGTGAACAATGTTTATCATGGGCGGAGATGGAAACAAATAAGTTCCGAAAATTATAGTGTTGAATACATGTACGTGGGTTCAACTGTATCTCATAGCTACATATGTAGCATAGCAAAAAAAATATATAGTACATTTAGCACGGGTGCACGTATGTAAATAAATGCAAACCATTTATGTACGATGTCTCGGGCAGTGTTGACTGTTGGAAGTAGATTTGTTGATTGAAACCTGCGTATAATGCAATTTGGCAATTAAACAAAATTGTCTCCTGCCGTAAGGTTGAATGCTGGAGAGTAGTACATGTACATAAGAGTGGGATTGCAAACCTTGAATAATAACAAGTCTTTAATAAATCACACTAAGCTACTTAGTTATAAGGTGCAACTCAATTGGAAGGATTTCCGTTAATATTTAAATGTACGTGTACGGTAATTTTACGAGCTTGTCTAAAATGATGAAGACAAACACACAAGATATAACATTTGGCTGGGATATTTGAAATATTTCTTACAATTGAGCAATACTATCGATATATATATTTTTTTAATTGCGATTGTTCGGAAATACAATATTTAAAACTTAACGATCGCCGTTTGTAGGTATATAAGTTTTTGGAAGTTTGTTTTATACAAAGTATCTAAAATTTTGCGTTTTATTTATTACTTAAATTAAATTTACTTAAAGTAGCATTTATGGAGCTTTGAAAATTAACGTACCGTATATTTAAAAAAAAGAAAATTTACGGACACGATGTTTATTTTACTTAAATACATGAATAACTAAAGGAAGAAAGATGGATGTAAGAAAGAAAGAATATATAGATATTTTTATTATAATGTATGACAAGTAACAATTCTGTTGTACCTGGAAAAGAAATATACACGTTGTATATAACGTAAATACGTTTGCAGGTCAAGTTTAAAAACATCGTTCATGTTACACAGCGAATTTTTATACAGATTACTTTGCGTGGTCATTGCATCATCCACGAATTTTGCGTGGACATATTATTCGTGGTATTATCGTGGGCAGAATCCAGTTTGCGTGATTCCACGCAAATGCATCAAACCTACAAATGACCACGCATTTTCCACTCATTTGCAAATGCAGGGAAAATCACAGCATCATGTTGACTGTACTGTATAGGTAAGGTAACAAAATGTTGTTTGTCCATTGTCAGTGTGGACACATAGGTAAGTACAAAATGTTGTTTGTCCATTGACAGTGTGGACCCATAGGTAAGGTACAAAATGTTGTTTGTCCATTGACAGTGTGGACCCATATGTAAGTTACAAAATGGAGTCCGTCTGTTGACAGTGTGGACCCATAGGTTAGGTACAAAATGTTCTTTTCCATTGGAGTCTGTCCATTAACAGTGTAGACCCATATGTAAAGTACAAAATAGTGTCTGTCCATTGACAGTGTTGACAGCAGATAGGTAAGGTACAAAATAGTGTCTATCCCACAATATTTTGAATGTTTTATTAGTAAGCATTTGTTAGCACAAGTGAGGTTTGTGTATAATACCTGTTGATGTTGACATTGATCAATAACATGTCTATGATTTGTAGATGTGGTGCCTTACATGTAGGAGATCTGATCAGATCCATTGAGGGAACCAGTGTAGAACATATGTCCATTGCTGAGGCACTACAACTGTTAAAGTCTAGCCTGGATGAAATGGTCAAGTTAGAAATACTGCCTGCAAGAATTGTCCAGCAACAGCATTCAAGGGACCTTATTTCACGGAAGGGAATTAAAAGTAATATAGGTATGAATAATAATTTAGTTACGAATCCGGTTGGTTGCTTAGAATCATTTGGCTGAATAGTATGACATAAGTACATTATAATGGGAAGAGAAATTATTAATCAGCCTAAAGTCCTTACTCTGTAACACTACACCACAGTCCATACTCTGTAACACTACACCACAGTCCATACTCTGTAACACTACACCACAGTCCTTACTCTGTAACACTACACCACAGTCCTTACTCTGTAACACTACACCACAGTCCTTACTCTGTAACACTACACCACAGTCCATACTCTGTAACACTACACCAAAGTCCTTACTCTGTAACACTACACCACAGTCCTTACTCTGTAACACTACACCACAGTCCATACTCTGTAACACTACACCAAAGTCCTTACTCTGTAACACTACACCACAGTCCATACTCTGTAACACTACACCACAGTCCATACTCTGTAACACTACACCACAGTCCTTACTCTGTAACACTACACCACAGTCCTTACTCTGTAACACTACACCACAGTCCTTACTCTGTAACACTACACCACAGTCCATACTCTGTAACACTACACCACAGTCCATACTCTGTAACACTACACCACAGTCCATACTCTGTAACACTACACCAAAGTCCTTACTCTGTAACACTACACCACAGTCCATACTCTGTAACACTACACCACAGTCCATACTCTGTAACACTACACCACAGTCCTTACTCTGTAACACTGTAACACTACACCACAGTCCATACTCTGTAACACTACACCACAGTCCTTACTCTGTAACACTACACCACAGTCCTTACTCTGTAACACTACACCACAGGTCCTTACTCTGTAACACTACACCACCAGTCCATACTCTGTAACACTACACCACAGTCCATACTCCTGTAACACTACACCACAGTCCATACTCTGTAACACTACACCAAAGTCCTTACTCTGTAACACTACACCACAGTCCATACTCTGTAACACTACACCACAGTCCATACTCTGTAACACTACACCACAGTCCATACTCTGTAACACTACACCACAGTCCTTACTCTGTAACACTACACCACAGTCCATACTCTGTAACACTACACCACAGTCCCTTACTCTGTAACACTACACCACAGTGCCATACTCTGTAACACTACACCACAGTCCTTACTCTGTAACACTACACCACAGTCCTTACTCTGTAACACTACACCACAGTCCATACTCTGTAACACTACACCACAGTCCTTACTCTGTAACACTACACTCACCAGTCCATACTCTGTAACACTACACCACAGTCCCATACTCTGTAACACTACACCACAGTCCATACTCTGTAACACTACACCACAGTCCTTACTCTGTAACACTACACCACAGTCCATACTCTGTAACACTACACCACAGTCCATACTCTGTAACACTACACCACAGTCCATACTCTGTAACACTACACCACAGTCCTTACTCTGTAACACTACACCACAGTCCTTACTCTGTAACACTACACCTCAGTCCTTACTCTGTAACACTACACCACAGTCCATACTCTGTAACACTACACCACAGTCCATACTCTGTAACACTACA